>LTAT01000004.1:88581091-88639925 GCA_003286495.1 Chlorodrepanis virens | reverse complement strand
AAAAAAATTAACCAAATCAAAATCCCCCAAAATTTACAATTCCTGTAACCTTTACTTTACTTCTCATTAAAAAAAAAAATAGATAAAAGAAAAAAAAAAAACCAAAAAAAAACCAAAAAAAAACCAAAAAAAACCAAAAAACAAATCAACCAAAAAAACCCAACAAAACAAAGGAAAACCCAGCAGGAACAGGAATTAGAGATTTCTTTTTAATTTGGAGAAGATGCAAGTAAAAGCTGCAAGTGAATTTTGAAACATTGGAAGCAGTATCTCTACACTTAATCAGTTAATATTTAGTATTGTGACTCTCCAGAAAAAAAAAATCATATGAAATTTTTCCATTCACCATTTGAAACATTTATAGTTTTGAGTGATTGTAGTGCAAAAGGGAAATTCTAACTGTAGAAGGCAAAATGCAACGTGCGTATAACTTGTTGCAGAATGTTAGAAACCACATTTCTTTGTGGTAAAATACAGCTTAAAATTGGTACACAATTGTGTCTATTTTGAGGTTTTGCTTCCAACTTTCTTTGGCATAATTATTTTAATTAGATGAAGTTTAAATTGCAACTAACGTAGCGTTTGAAATTAAAGAAGATATTCTGGTTTGCCAACAAATGGCTTTGCCATCTTTCAAGGGATCTGTGTTGTTGGTGATTAAGGCCAGCTTAGTTCCTTGATAATGGCAATAAATTTCAGATGTAGATCTAGTTTTATTTCAGGCAGTCTATGTTAGCACATATAGCTGTCTGACAATAGCAGTCCTTCTCAATGACAAGTGCTTGAAAATCCTGTGTATCTCTTATTCTGTGTCTTAACTCTTGTTCAGCAATGTTTAAGAATTTCATTAGACTGCTTGCAATTCCATTCAAATCACGATTCCAAGACATCTGGACCCAAAGTTAATAATTACTTATTACTAATAACTGCAGACATCTACTAATTTCCAATGTGTAGATACAATACCATCAGGAATATTTATTTCAGTGGTCCTACCTTCTTCATGCAGGAGTCTGTATTTTCAAAAGTCAACCTGGTGCACTGAGTCAGTGTGCAGGAAATGCAATATTTCTGTTATTAATATTTGTTGAAAAACTAGACTTTCTATTCTCTTCTTATGCTAGGATGGGATTCCTCTTGTTGAGGCAGACATTCACTGCCTTTTGTCTTTAAGTATGATACTTATGAATGCATTCCTAAAGCTATGTCATATTGAAGACTAGTGAGGCAATTTCATTTTTCACTTGGACTTTGTTTTGTTTTTTTCCTCTCCTTTTTTTCTTGACAGTGTAACTGAAGCCAGAACTTGTAGAGTCTCTTTTCATGGCCAGAATATACTCTGTGTAATTCAAGCTGCTACAAAACTTTAGTAAAGCTTTTTTAGGAAGTTTGTGGAAATTTGTCATATGCCTCTTAGGGTAAAAAAAGCAGGAGTAGCACTTTAATCAGACCTTTGCACCTTCTTCCATCACTTGTACTTCCCTTGGCTTCATTTTGGCACCCTGTGGGGGATTTATAAGATAGCACAGGGAAATCAATGCTTTGAATAGTTTTAGAGGGGACTATTGCAGAATTTATTTGGGATAATAAAAACAGGTATATATATAAACCTCAGGCACTGTTTCCCAGCTATGTAGAACTGAAAGATTTTCTAACCTTTCTGGAAAACAGAAGCAAAAAGCCTAAGGATAACCTAACACAATACAGAGAAGAGTAAATTTAAATAACTTTTTCTTAGATTTTTCTTGTTTTGCTTTATGTTTTGTAGGTGTTTTGCAGACTAACATTTGCTGTCCAGTAAATAGTCAATGATTTAGAGGCTACAGATTAGGTTGAACTTTTATAACTTATATAGTGCCAAGCAAAAATGTCAATCTGTTGATAATGTCTTAAATGTGCCCTCATGAAAGAAGAGAGCTGGGAAACTATTTTGTAGGCTAAAGAATCATTGAAGTAATTAGTCTAGGCTGTAAATATCTATGTGGTACCTGTGGTTAAACTCTCTTTGAGTAAGTTCGACTTCATGTAACTGAGTGGTAAGGACCCAAGACAACAAAAATGAACAGCTTTTCTTTTTTTTTTTTTTTTTAATGTATATGGAGAAATAGCAACTCAATAAAAATGGACAAAATGCCAAACCAAAAATAAACTCAAAGGAAACTCTAAGGAGAATTCAAAAAAGTTCATTAAATCTAGTCCTAGAGTGCTGACCTAGATTCTATGTTTCTTCACAGTACTTTACTGTGTATGGGGAGAATGTGGCGGGTGCCTGAAAGGGTGAATGTTCTCTTTCTGCATTACCATTATATAAGGCAGAAGGTGTCCCTGCCCATGGAAGGGTGGAGGAATCCGCTGACCTTTAAGGTCCCTTCCAAACTAAACCATTCTGTGACTCTGTGTTTCTTTGTAGGTGAGGAGAGTGGATATCCCACCTTCAACATCTGCTTTGCTGACAAGGCTATTAAAACAGCTCTGAATGAAAACATCTGTGAGCTTGAGTGTAGCCAAATACAATAAGACAAGAGCTAGATAGAAACATATCTGCTATGTTTGTGGCCTTTCATATGCATTCATATCCAAGCAGCAAATTCGGAAAATTGCTGTTGATTCATGCTGCATGCAAAAACAGGGCAAAAATTGAATGAAATTATTGGTAAAAAGAGGTAAAACAGTGAGTCAGTCATCAAGAGACATATCAGAAAGCAAGACCAAGGGTGTAGTTACTAAGAAGATGCTTGCTATTTAATACCAACCTCTGCAGTGTCGTGTAAGTCTGGAAGAATGTTTATTTTCAGCTAAACTGATGCAGAGGGCATTATGCAAATCCATTTTTCTTGGATCATGCACTATCAATTATGCAATCAAAGCATTTTTCATAGAATATCTAAAGAGTTTTAAAGGTAAAAATTTTCATGTGTTGTTTTCATTCTTAATTGCATTTTGTGCATACAATTTTCTTCACACACAGTGTCAAATGCAGCAAGATATTTTGGTGCCTGCTCTCTTCTATACAACTTACCTGCTTCCCTGGCTGTTGCTCTTGCCTTTCTGCTTCAGCCTTTGCCAGCAAGCCTCCCCTTGTTCTCCTTGGACCAGTGCAAAACAGGCAGTCACAGCCATAACTGGCTGCAATTAACTCTGCCTTCCTCAGAAATCCTTGGGCTTTGTTAGCCTTTTGTTAGCCCTTTGCCCAGTTATGGATTTTCCATTTAAAAAGAAGTTTTTTTAAATAATTTCATAGAATTTCCACTATATATATATTTATCTACTGGGTGTTTATTATTTTTAAAAAGACGTAAGCTTCAACACAAATAGAGAAGTCTGGCCAATATTTGTGACAAGATAATCTACGAATATACATAAATGAAAAAACTTCCCATACCAAATATCTAAAGACATAAATTCAGCTTTCATGCTTTCAAATATTTCAGAGGTAATACATGGGAGTAAGAAATTAAAAAAAAATAGTTACAATAAAAGGTTGTTTTTTTTCATAACTGATAATAATAGTATTGATTTTATATTCAACACAGCTTTTAGAATTGCATCTTTGTGTTTTCTAAGAAGAAAAATGATTTCAGCTTTTTCTATGATGCAGGCTATTGTGAAACTTAACCAGTTATTTGTACTTTCTCAGGTGCCTAATTTGCAATTTTTAGCCTCTGGTATTCGAAATTCTCATTGTATTTCTGATTGAGCCTTCTCATCCTAAACATCCATGGGCTGTCAGGTATTCCAAAATGATCTTTTGGAACAATATCAAGACTATTTCCTGTGAAAAGCTGATAATACCTGATGTCTGCATTTGTTTTATATTTTTGGTTCCTTTCTTGAGATTCAAAACTACCTTCAAATTGATTTTTTTTTCATCTTGATTTGTTCCTCTGCTTGGTTGGACACAAGGTAAGAATCGTCTGTAAAGCACCAGAGCAGAAAAGTGTGTGGGAAGAGTACATCAATTTTTTGTCAGGTAACACCTTTAATCAGGCAGGCGCTGAGATTTAGGAACAAGAGTCATCCTTATTGATCATGCTTCCATTTTCTTTCATTGCTTTGATTTTTTTCCCCATGAATGACAGACACATTTCCTTATTTTTCTCTCTCCTTCGTCTTCTTACATCCTCAAGGAGAATCTGTGAAGAGAATCAGGTGTTTCCTTTCATCTCTGAAGGCCTCTCAAAATCATGTGTAGGAAAGATTTTATTTTCCTGTGGATAAGTGAATATATTTACTGTGATTAAATATCATTTTCTTGTCGAATCCTTCTTGGTACAGAGTGTTCAGTAAGGGCAAAGAAAGTACAAGAATAAACAGTAAAGAAAATAACTGTGCTGGATTGCAACTGTAGCCTCTTTCTCACAGTTCTGGGCTGGAGTCTCCGAGGCTGATTCACTACATCCTAAAGCAGGTAATTGCTTTTCCCAAAAGTGATGCACTGTTAGGAGTACTACTGGCTGCTCCTCTGCAAAGGGCTCATAAATGCAATCATAAGAGGAATAAGAAAAGAAGGCATGCCTTCCTTTAGCAAAATTCTGAATCTGTCTCATGAATTTTTACTCACTTGCTTGATATTAAGAGTTTCCTTGCCCTGTGTGTTCGTCAGCTCTCTTTTCCTCCCTGCTCACATCATGGTGTGCAGCTCCTCCTTTCTTCTCCCTTACTCAGTCTCAATGGATAGTTAAATGTTACTGTAGCTGTGGGAGAAAAAGTCTTGTCTGGAAGCAAGAATTCTCATAATTTATGACATCTGTCAAAATTTCAGGCAGAGTGGGTTTAAAGGTCTTTGCTGATAAAAGCTCCCACTTAAAATAAAGTCTGACCTGTGTGAGTGGTACAGTGAATTTTTAAACTTAGCTTCCATGCCTGAAGGGTACCACAAATCAGGGGCCTCTGAGAATTTAAAGACATGATGACTTGTGTCACAAGACTAGGTTTCTTCCATTTTGGGATAAAAATTCAGCTTTTTGTAAAATGTCAAACCTCATAAAATGACAGAAAATATTTTGATGGAGTCAATTGAGATGTTAAGAAACTGTGTGCTTCTTTGAACAGATTTTTTCTTTCTCAGTAAGAATGTACTTTTTTGAAAAAAAAAAAAAAAGATTGTTTTCTCTAAGGTATTTCTTCTAGCCATTCTTCAAGTGGGGGTGTGTTGCCATTATTCAGTCAGCTGTCATTGGGCCCAAACAGACATGAAGGAAATTTGCTAAACATTTTTGTTAAAACTGAAATATTGTGTTTCTTGCATTTCATTATTGCCGTTGGCAGCCCCTTTGGTCTGTGAGATTAGGAGTAGATATCTTCACACCTTTGGCGTAGTACTATTTACTCTTTTCCCAATTACTCTGTAAGAAGTTTGTACTATTTCATTCATTACATTTCAGTGTAATGTATTTTTCTAGCAGGGCCTACAGATCTAATCTTAAAACCTTTCTTTTAATATTGACATTGAAAAGGTGTTATTGTAGTTGCAATTCTTATACAATTGGCTGCAATTTTTCTGCTTCTATTTATGCTCCAATGCATGGCTATATTCCACTGTCTTTAAATGTGGTTCTTTAATTTTTTTCTTGATTCCAGAAGCCATCAAAAGTGAAAGATACATGCAGTGAATTAGATATCAGACCTTAAAACATACACTTCTGAAGCTGCCTGATCTCATAGTGATTGGATATAAATGTCAAGGCTAAAAAAACCCAACTAAGCAGTATTGTTTCCCTCTTAAGAATAACTCAGGACTTGCACTGAGAGTGGTGAGATGGCTGTGATTTTCCCCACCTATTTTATCTATCAGGCCTAAAACAAAGGAGAGCAGGAATATCCTTGGTTCATTCTTCCATGGTTAGAGAAGTCATCAGGAATGCAGGAGACAAATAATGAAATGCCACAGGTCCTTGAGGAGACATAAAGATTGGGTCATGTCTTTCACTGTAGTGCCCTTAATTCTAAATAATGTGGTATTTCATGGTTGGCATTCTCTCAGCCTCTGTTACTGAAAGTATTGCAGGTCACATTAAAAAAAATGCATATTTATTTTCAGAGTGAAAATAAAATGGGTACTTTGATAGTAAGGGTATGTGGGATGCTTGTTCAATGATGAAGAAGACCTTGGTTTCTGTTTCAGGTAATCTTAAGTCTTTGCATAGAAAACATAGAGAAAGCAGCTGGTGAGTTGGAGGAACACATTGATCTTCAGAACAGTCTACAGCCAGGTGACTGGGCTTGAATGTTGGGGAAATGTCCCATCATGAAGGAGAAAGATTTGAAAGTAACTCAGAACTGGGGAAATTGCTTTAGCTATCAGGGCATTATTCCAAAGAACCCACACAAATCAAACTGGCTTGTATATCTTGAGTGATGACAATTAACTGATGGTCTTAACTGGTATCTTTGATGTTAAAATACTTTGTGCGTACATAAAATATTTTGGTAATAAGCAGAGCTGATAGCCATAAGGAAACAGTTCTTGAACTAATTTTGGTTTAGTGCAAAATTCTGTTTTCCAAACTAGGAAATAGTTCGGAAAACTATTCAACTAGGGATGAAACTATGCTTCCTCTTTTCTTCCTTCCTCCATTTTATTGAGAACATTTTGAGCTGGACAAAGAAGCTTTACTGAGACACTAATGGCTGAATGTAGAGAGCAGACTCATCCAGGCACAGGAGTCTGCAGGAAAAGATAGGATGAGTTCCAGACACTGAAGCTCTTAAAAGTGTCAGGTTCTTGACAAGTGATTTCAGTGCCTGATCCTGCTGCATGTGAAGTGATGCTTTAATTTGCAATTGAATGACAAAGTCCTCAAATCATCCTTATCTCCTGAGTAATTGAAGAAAGACTCTGCAATGTAAAAAACTCATTATAATTCTTCTGTGTCATTTTGCACCTTTCCAAAAGAATTTGTTATCATTATGTTGCTCTCTGGCATATTTTTATTAGCACTGAGCTGCAAATATGAGACACACACCTAGATTATGTGCTTATATTTACAGATGAAATGGAAGATTTAAAAGAGAATTCATATTGCATCTGTGCTAATTCTGCAGAGCCTCTCTGCCATGGATCTTTACACTTTATAATAGTTTCTTTCAAGCTCTGATGAGAAAATAAAACGTGGCCTTTCTTTGTGTTATTTGTTGCTGTCCATAGCAGAGGAAGAGATTACTTTATAGTCATTTTACAAGAGGAGATTAATTTAATGAAGTAATTAGAGTAAGTTAAGATAAAATCTTAGATGAGAATCTTTGAAATGGGAGACAGAATATTTTTTATTGTCTGGTGTGCATCTCTGCATTTCCTGGAGCTGGAGAATGCTAATTTTTGAGCACTTCCTGCCATGTTAGAATTTAAAGCAGAGCTGGAAGCCTTTCTAAAGAATGATTTCTTTCTTTCTTTTAGGAATTTGAGAAAGGGACACTGGTAACTGAGACTTTCATTGGTAGAAAGTAGATTGCAAATTATAGCAGCTCAGAGAATTATCTGCACAAGCAGTGGGGTACATCCACTGATAGGCTATGAGTAATTTGTGCCATTTTGGCTGAGCAAAGGAGCAGTCATGACTGTTTAATTTTTTTTTTTCCCAGAGTATGTGATAGAAAGTAAGACATACTAGCATATTCTCTGTATTATTTGTGATATAATTTTACAAGTTACCAAAGGAATATAGCACACACAGAAATGAAACCCACAAGGAATGAGGAAAAAGTTGAGAAAGCATCAAGGTCTGAAGGAATCTGAGGTCTCTCTTCTGGTAGGGAGCTAACGGTGGAGCTCCATGGCCTCATATACCTCAAGTCTCAACCTGTGTCTGGATGCATCAAAGGATGAATTTAAAGGAGAATGTGTTAGCACTGGAAGCATAGGAATCCCTTTGTGATTCTCTGGATCATGACCTGAAACATGTTCCAGGCTGAGTTCTGTAGCTTTGGAGCAGAATACAAACACATATTGAATCTAAAGTATTTTATTTTCTTCTTTTTTACCCCTTTCTATTTTTTATCTCTTTCTAACTATAGTCCTTTTCCTGCATGAAATTTTTACACTGGTCTCAGCCCCTAGACTGTTGAACTACAAATATGTTCTGGATAAGTCCTGTTTTCCTTTACTGTCATTCTTCCTTGGAGATAAAGCAGACGTAGGGCTTTATTTTAGTTTATAATGATAAATTATGTGTAGTGTCCCCACTTTTTCTGCTGCTTTTAACAATTAACTGCGATAAATTTGCACCACATTTTGTTACTTTGAGATCTTAAGGCTGTGGTGCAGTGGCTTCTCTGCATTCCCTAGAGAATTTGGTCTACAAGTCATCCCTTGTTCTAGATATCTATGTGTAAAAGAAGTTTTGGTTTCCTGAAGAGAGGGGTTTTGTTCTTCACAGGAACTTGTTTCTGCATGACAGCATTATTTCCATGTCTGCGCTGCATTGGTCTATTTGCACTGGAACATAAAAGAATGAATCAAAAGTTAAAAACGTCACAAGTTAGTTATTAGTTTGGGTCTTAAGGATCTTAATTTTTTAAATTCATGGCCACCAAGAATCAGGCTGTGAGCACTATTGCTCAGTGCAGAGGGGAAGCATTGAAAGGGAGCAGGAACCACTTTGTGCTCCTAGTGATGTTTATACACTTTATATTCCAGATGTTATGAGGTTTGGAAATAGAGTTTCTCTGTCAGTGAGTGACACCTCTGTTTCCCCGGGCTGAGGAAGTTCTGCTTGGAAATACCCTGAAGCCTGGCCAGTTCAGGACCCTACCTATGGAAATGGATGCTGACGTAAAATGCCTTGTACGTACAATAGGTGCGGATTTGGTTTTACCTTATTTAGTGCTAGAAGAAGTTTGGTATTTGGGGATTTGATAATCCAGTTGAGAACTGCACCTTCTGATTTGTTGTTCGAATTCATGTTAATTTTATTTTCATGCTTTATAATCAGTTTTAATAATTGGGGGTGGCAGGTTTAGCTGTACCTTAAATTTGAAAATGATGAAGACTAAATCAATCAAAATAATTTCTCAATTATTTTTTGCTTGTTTGAGGGTAAGCAGTATAATATTTGCCTTATGGAAGAGATAGGCCTCTGCACAACTGCCACGGCACATAGACTTTTTGGTAAATATGGATGGTTTCAAAGTGAAGTAAATTTCAGTATATTGTTGAGCATTGACACATAATCTTTTAGAATTAATGTTTTCTGAAACTTGAATGATGGTGACTTTGGAAAACTTCCATTGTTTAACCCCAGCTGGCAACTCAGCCTCACATAACCACCTGCTCGCTCTGTCCTGGTTGGTTGAGGGAAAGAATTAGAATAATAAATACAAGAACTCTCCTGGGCTGAGGTAAAACAGCTTAATAGATAAAGTCATGCACACAAGCAAAGCAGAAAAAAATAATTCATTCACCATTTCCCATGGGCAGGCGAGTGTTTCCAGTCATTGCCAGGAAATCAGTGGTCTTTTACCTGTAACAGCAGCTCGGGAAGACAAACACTATCACTCCAAATGTCCTTCTTTCCCTAGCTATATATGCTGAGCATGATTCCATGCATTATGGAATGTCCCTTGGATCAGCTGGGTCATCTGTCCCCACTGTGTCATCTCCCACTCTTGTACCACCTCAGCCTCTTGGCTGGTGGGGTGGGGTGAGAGAGAGAAAAGGTCTTGACTCTGTGTAAGGAGTCCTCACTGCTCTGCAGCAATGAAGACTTTGAATTATCAACAACATTTCCAGCACAAATATTAAACATGCTCCCATACCAGCTACTGGGAAGGAAATTAACTCTACCCAGCACAAAACCAAATGACTCATGCAACTGCACCCTTAAATGCAGAGAAAGTGCTGCACATATCTTTGTCTCATCTGTACAGGGCAGATATAGGCATGCCATCACCATCAGATGATGGAAAGGAGTCTTGTGAGGAATTGATTAAAAAGTTACCACTGCTATAACATCTTGTTCCCAAGGTAAGTGGGACAGGAGACACTGTCCCTCCCCTCTGCCACTGTGATAATGTTAGAAGGAGGATAACCAGCCCTTGGTTCTATTCTTCCGGGCAAGATAATGTTCCCTGTGACTATCCTGTGCTGTGCTTTCCACCCCACTTCAGGGCAATATAAATCATTCTGAACCAGGCTCATGCCTTGCTGACAAAGTTAATAAAGCAGATGGAGTTTACATCTTGTTATTATTTTAACTCTGAACAGGCTTTGCCTCTCAGATGCACAGTGATTGGGGTTGAATTTAAAGAAGATGGGCCAAATGAATGAATAAAATTCAAGACTCTGGCATGATTACAGAGCTATCTTTAATCTGGGTGCTCTGTTAGAGCATTCTTGCAAGTGATTCCCTGGGTAACTGTATCTCTGTGCAAGGCCCCTGTGTTAAATGATTGAATGATGTGACCGCCTCTGCAAACGTGCTATAAGGATTGCTGAGTATTACTGGAGGTAGATATGCCCTGCATGGGTGAAAAAGATATCTATTTGTATTTTTTGGGGGATCTTAATCCATCTTTTCATAGTTCTCTGAGAATGTGAGTTTCCTCATGCCTAATAGTTGATGTGGTACAATAAATAGTAAGAAGCTGTTGCTGCTTGAAGATTACAAAATTGTTATTATTCCTGAAACATCTTTGTTTTGAAAAATCAAAGATATATTACACAGATATTGATCATTAAATTAATTTTTATGATCTTTGTTTCAGTCAGAGACAGTGACTTGAAAGCTGCAAAGCTGGTGAAATAACTGTGCCTTGCTGTGTTTCCAGATTTGTGTTTGTATCTGAGAAGCATTGATTTATACCAAGAATTTCAGCCAGCTTCAGTCATGTTGTAGACTCTTCTTGTCACTCAGTAATGACTTTCTTATCACAGAAGACCAGAAGAGCTGTTGTCAATATTTTCAGATAAGAGTAGTCTCTGGTACAGTGGGTCACCAGCCAGCACCGCCTCTTCTGAGTGGTTCTGTTGTCAGCTTGGTTCTTCTGGATCATTTCTCATCCAAACAGGTTGGAGATGCCTAAACCAATCAGGGAGTTCTCATGGGCCCCTGCTCTGGTTATGGGCAGAGATCTTAGGGTCACTGATAGCATCAATATTCTTAATTTTTTTTCCTCAGCATTGCCATTTAGCGAAGTCTTACTAAAATTTCGTCTCTGATGCCTCTAATAATAAGCAGCAAAGTTCTTTTCATGATCTCTGGAACTGGAGCAGGAGTGACATGTCATAGATCTGTTCACTTGTGTTGTCAAAATCTAGGTCACTCAGAGGTTACAGGTCTGGCTAGTAGAAAAGCTGTGAAGGGAATGTTAAGGAATTAAATTTCAGTATGATTTTCTGTATTGGGCAGTAACACACAAAGATACATAATTGAGGTATAAATAGAAATTATTTTGGCTTTGTGTGTGAAAATGCATATACAAGCCCATCTCTATTTAATGCATCAATATTTAATGCACCCAGTTATACTTCAAGGGAATTTTACAAGAGATGTTCAGCAATCTGTGTTGTTACACACCTGCCTGGCTTGGCAATGGAGATGAGCAAAGCAGACACCTCCTGCATCTACTGCTGGCCTCCAAGGGATTTTCTGCACAGCAGAACATCTACTATCCAACCTACAGCAGAAGTCCAGTCTATTTCTTGAGCAGGAAATAATGTTATGAAGAACACAGAGAAAAAATAGTGGTGTTTTCAAAAGGACCAAAATTTAATCTCAGTGAACTTAATGTCCATGGCTGGGGCTTTGCCTCTCAGGAAGACTGCTTGGCCCTCACTTACTATATTATGTATTCATTGCATATTTACTAGCTTGACCTTAAGTCCAGACTCTAGCATGGTTTTGTTGAACTACTTGAGTATTTGGCCAGCTTGTCCAGAATGCATCAATTATTGTAGAATATATTCATATTATCATGGAATTATGCAACCTGAGAAGGTAATGTGAGACTCTGCTCTGGATTAAGTGCTTGATTCCCTTTTTTGCTGTCACTATAATTATTCATCAGGTTAGATCTTCCATGTAGGTCAAGCAGTTTAGTAGAAGCTTGATTCTCAGGTTGTACTCCTGTTTGCAGTCAGTTGTCATGACTCTTGTCAAGTCCAAGGAACAGAGATTTAGGCTTAGACAATGGAGCTCTCAGTTTAATTTCTGTCTTTCGCAGTGCCTTGGAAACTGAAATTATGAAGCTAAGCTTCTGTCTTCCTGGTTTCCTTTCCCTCACATCTTTATGTGCTTGCAAGTTAAGTGTGGCTTTGTACTCTTTGCAGTGGCCATTTCTGAGTGGTGTAGGAGGTTCCCCTGGGGAAGGACCTCTGGATGTGTTGGTGTGAGATGCTGTGGCTCAGGTGAAAGGCTCGTGGGGTGCGGCAGGAATGGCTCCCTGCCCCAGCATGGGGTTTGTGCTGTGGTTCTCACCCCGTGTTACACACACACAGTATTTAATCCTGACTGCTTTCACCTCCAAGGACCTAAGGTAATGTAAATAACAATCACAGGGTCTTTTCCTCTGAGAGCTTAAAAATGTGTTTCTTTAACACTACAGAAGCTGACAAGAGTGACTGTATCTTTGTTCTTGTAGCTTTGGTGAGTTGGATGAGGTTTTCTCCTGGGACTGAAAAGACGGTTTAAAAAGGCTCTTTTAAGGACTTAGCTTCATAGGATTACTTTAATCACAATGCAGCATTTAAGGTACACTGGTTGTATTTAGTATTTTGAATTATGTTAAATGATTTCTGTTTTCCTCTTGAGCATACTTATTTTTATCATGAGTTTTGCTCTGTATTTAAAGTGCCTGGGGTGCTTTCACAGACAGGTGCTACATAAATAAAGTATATTCTTATTTTAATAATCTGCAGCAGGGCAGCAATTAAAAAATTCCTTATGTTCGTATTATCTTTTTAATTGTTCATATTGCTAGGATTTACCCTTCAGGGAGAAAGATAGAGTAGAAAGGAACTTCCATGAGAGAAAGAGAACCTGCCACCTTCTTTCACATGCATACTGAAGAAATATTTCCCTAAAGACCTTAAAATAGATGCAATAGGTTATACATACATATATATCTCCAATCTTTCTCTTCCTGTCTCTTGCAATATTACGGACAGGGTAAAGAGCAGCAGCTAAATCTTTGGTTAATATGGGAAATTTCAGGAATCTGGTGAGACCAGTTGGTGATGGCAATACAGCCATGCAGGAAAACATTTTGAGCTGTGATTAAAATGTTTGTCATGAGCATACAGGCAGGAGTGTTTCCATTATGTCTTGCACTAAACACCTGAATCAAACAATTATGAAGGGTCAGAAATGTTCTGTTAGCTGATATTCTTCTGGTTATTTGTTATTGCTGCAAACCTCTGTGCTTCCAAAAGCAAGCTGGTCTTGAAAGAAAAAATATCAAAATAAGGTGGGGTTGGAACTAAATGATCCTTAAGGCCCCTTGCAACCCAAATAATTCTATGATTCTATGAATACTTAAGAGATGAAAAAAAAATCCAACTCATGATATTCTGTTTCTGGCTGGAATGCCAGAAATCTCTTGAGAAATTCTGGTTTTCTGTGATTTCCACTGATAAATAGAAAGTTGTAGTGGTACATAGCTGCAGGTGTTGGGCTGCAGCAGCAGTCATTTAGCCAGAACCTTGGCTAAATGTCCTGGGCTTGACTCAGCTCCTCAGTGTCTGGCAGCAATGGCCCAACTCCAGCAACTACTTCAGTGCTGCTCTCTCTTTTTCGTCTTGAACCAGTGACTGATTCTGAGTGTGTGTTTTTACAAGTGTATAGTAGGAAGTAGTCAAGATCTAAACTGATGTCTCAGCTCAACCAGAATTCAAATAATCACTTGGACATTTAGCTTTTATAAACAGTAACTATAAAGATGTTTTCTGGACACAATCTTTGATTCCTGCTTTGAGTTTCTGACTCAGTCTGGGGTTTTTATTTTATTTACACTGATATACCCAGACCAGATTCTGGTGCTTTGGACACAGTACTTCTATTTGGCACATTGTGAACATGAAGAACTAAATAGACCTAATTAAATTTTATCAAAATCTATGTCTTTGGAGATCATAATTTGAAAATCAGTCTTTTTACATACAGCTCTAGTGTAGTAAAACATAGTGTATGCATATAGGCACACCTACACAGCAATTCTGTTCTACAGGAGAATGTGCTTTATTTCCACTGGAACTCTTTTCTTTCAGATTTACTTGGCAGTTTCCTTCTCTCTTTTTCTTTAATTTTTTCAGCTATCAGAATTTTTTGCATTACCTCCACAATATTTAGAGTGTAAAATGTGCCTAAGGCATTTTGTTGTTTTTGTGAATTGAGATAGGTATTTTCACCCAAGAACAACATTTCTTTTACTTGCTGGAAGATAGATTCCTGCTTGAAGATATTAGTCTCCTGCAGAAGGAGGTCAGCCCTGTCTGCCTGTTGATAGTCTGGCTGACCACAAAAAAAGAAAATGCTCTGGTCTGCTAAGGCTGGGACCAGCAATGATATATCATAGCATTGGGGCTTGGTTTCTTTAATGAAAGTCACCTTAATGTCTCAAAAACATGGGAGAAAGATAGGAAATACAGGGTCCCACAGGAGTATGTCATATGGCTGGGACCTGGGACAGTTTTCAGGAAAATTTACGTGTATCCTGAATGAAGGGTAGAATTCAGTATTTGAGTTGCACAGTCTTATGCTACAAAATTTGGTTTGTGAAATACAGATTTTGGTATTGTTTGAAACACAGGGTTTAGTTGTGTTGATTATTTGGTTTCATTAAGTTCAGAAAATGTAGGAATGCTGAATATTTATTTTCGCTATTATAAACCATTTTTTAGAGCTACAAAACTTCTCAGCTCTTAACTTCTTTAGCTCTACATCTTTGGAACTAATTGCTTGCACTAAATTTCTGCCTACATGCCTTAAAAAGAAGTAATGGTTTAACTTTATCTCTTCTTGTTGTCCCTGATGCCTTGGAGTGGCTACCTAGAACAGAGGCTAGGCAGAGTTAAGAGAATAAATAGGTATTTTTTAAAGGCCTTCAACAGATACACCTTGGACAGTGTAAAAGCCTGGCAGAGGCTGCACCCAAGGTGGACCACAGTCACCAGTTTTTCAGACAATTATTAGTTTGGTCTATTTGCATATCAAGGGTTAATTCTCCAAGTACAGCTTCAGGTAATTGAGTCATATTCCCCCAGCTCGCTCCCTCCCAATTCACTTTTGCTTATGCTTTTGGGGCCTGAGGCTGTGATGTGTCCTTGAATCACAGGCCCAGAGGGATTGTTTTGTCTAACCAAGAAGTGAAGGCAGTTTCTAGACTTTATATGGAGTTCAGAGCTATGCACTATTGCAGTGTGGGATTTGAAAAATGTAAATGCTAAAATCTTAAGGCATCAGCCCAACAAGTTGGATATATACCTCACATAACAAAATGTTGTGTTTCTGACACATCTTGTTGTTAGCTAGAGAACATGCCCAAACGCAAAATAAGAATTAAAAAATGGTCATCACTCTGAGATTGCATTTGGGTGTAAGGTACAACTGGCAGATGCAGGCAGATGGGAAATGCAAGTGACCGTGTTAGTTAAGGTGACAGTCAGGACCCTCAGCGCAGCAGAACTGTGTCATTGTGTTATACAGGCACTGGGAAAGGCAGAGCTCTAAGGAGGTTTGGAAAACAGCAATAAAGCAGGTTGCAGATGTTTCTGAGATGCTCGAAAGGGGAGTGCGATGGAGCACAAAGGTGATTGTTTTAAAATTGAAGGAGAGTTGAATGGGGACTGGCAGGAGTTCAGAGCTGCCCAGCCATCCTATACATTTTTGATGATGCAGAATGGGAGAAACTTGTTATCCAAAGGACTAGTTGCTATGCTCTCTCCTTCTGCAGCCTTCAGATGCTGTCTAAATTGTGTCACTTTATAAAAAACATCTGTAGGACATATAGAATAGCTTTTACCCAGAGGAGAAGTAGGAAAAAAGGGAAAAAAGTCAGTAAAAGCAAATTAGCCAGAGAAACACACTGTATCATCTTCACAATTTTGGAGGGGACAGAGATGGAGAAGGTAGAGATGAAGGAGCAGAAATTCAAAGGAAAGTTGTTGTTACACACCTATGTTGTATCTGGCTAGGTAAGCTTAATTCTCACAATTTTTCCCCTGCCTTCCTAAGGCTGCCTTCACTGTGTTTTATCAAAAATGGCTGCTTTGCAGTAGCACAGCATCTTATGGATCATCCCAGTGCTGTCCTCTTGGATACAAAAGTTTAGCTGTGGCCCAGTTTTCTATTTTCTTTTCACTTTTTGCTTTTAATCAAAATTAAAAGTCATTCATTTTGAAAGGATGGGCTTATTCCTGCAAGTGGAAAAACAGTGTTATATGTTATAGCTTTCCTTAAGCACCTGTACACACACAAGGCTCATCTGGCACTGGTACCTTATTCAGCATATCCCAGGAATGAGCAGATGACCTCCAGATGACAACCCGCTGTGTTCTTATGACAAACAGTGTTTTGTCATGGAAGCATTGAAAGCCAAATTTAGCAGTATTTTGGTAAATGCTTTACAAAATGTAAACATTGCAAGCTAAATTGTCATCTGCAGATGATCAAAATAATCCTTGTTTGAAAAGAGACCAAAAAAATCTTTCCTCCTTGGTTCCACTCCTAGACATGCTACACACTGTATCACCTGCTAGCTGGCTTCCTGCATTACCAGGTATATGTTGATTTTTTTTGGTTTTTGCTTTTTTTTTGGAACTATAAAAGTCAAGTAGGTGGAGTTACCTTAAAAAATATTTGGGCCTTGTCATACTAATTTAGCCTCACCAGCATTATCTGTGTCCCTGCAGTTGCTGTTTGGGTTGCAGCCACTTCTAATTCCTATTTCCCAGGTGCCACACGGTGGTGCTCCTGACTCCGCATTGCTCAGAGGGAGCCCTGAGCTGGCTGAGAGCAGTTCCAGATGCTGTGTGCATAGCAAAGCTGATCTGGGAGGGAGGGCTGCACACAGCTCTGCAATGAGCTGTACCATACCATGGCATGGGGAATGTACTTTACTTCCAGGACTCAGCTACCAAATCAAATATGGGAAGAAAGAGCTGAATAATTTCAGTTGACAAAAATCTGCAGTATTGAGCATGTATACACATATAAACATACACTTAGCCTCTTTTACACTTGATTACTGTGTGAATTTTGCATACTGGCTTTGCTTTGGTAGGCCTTCCCATTTCCTCTTTGCTCAAGAGAAGGCTCCTGCAGGTTCACAGCTCAGTATCCTCCTGGCAGCAAGGATGACATCCTTTTCTCCAGATCTATGATAAAAATGCAGAGAAGCAAGGCAGAGAGAGGGGAGATGTGCCTCCTTCTCCATCTAAGGAGGGACCAGTACAGAATGAGGAGGTGCCTTGGTGGCCCCAGGCAGGATCCCCAAACTGGAAGGCCAGCAGAGGTGCTGGCCTTGTTTTTATTGAAAAGTCTCTTTTTCTCATAAAAAAATCTCCATATCCAAGGTGGCATCCTCATCTGCATCAAGCCTACAGCTCAGTAAAATTGACAAGAATTATTTCACTTACTTGTTGATACTCTGAAACTGGTTCTGTGCACTGTCAACTGTCATGGTCTGTCAGCTAAAGTTGAGCTCTGTGCATTTGGAAGTTAACCCGCCTCTGAGAGTTTCAGGTATCTTTACTGAAACTTGGATCAGGCACCTAGATATTCATGTGAATCTAACTTCTAAATTGTGTGAAGTCATCTTTTTTATTAATTCTTATAAAAACAATTGAATGTGTAACCTACAAGGATAATTACTTCTGTTCACCTTTGATTAATTTGTAAAAGTTTCATCAGATTTGTATAGTGTACTGCACTAGTAGGTGATCTAAAAGAGGAGCTCTAATAATGCATTGGACAGTATGAACTTTTTGGGACTGGCAGTCATGCTATATAAACACTATATAAACTTTTTGGGACTGGCAGTCTAAATAAACACTGTGTTCTGTAGTGTATTATTAGCATACATTTCTAAAAGTTTATCTTTTTGGTCTTTGCATGTCTAAGGATTATTTATATATATCTATATCTCTTCCATAAAGCCAAAACCCAGCTATTGAAAAAGTACCTTCAGTTAGTCTTCAGTTTATGGGCAAATTCCATAGCTTTATGTGATGGGATCCGCTGAATCTGAGGAAGCATGGTTAGTGTAGTATATGATGTAGATAATTCATGCTTTGGAAATTGTATAAAAATTATAAAGATCCAACCATACATCTGACCCCCATGGCCAGAAGCAGGGCTTTTCATTTTCAAAAGATTTCCCAGACTCGCCCAGATAAAATCATGACCATTAATGAGTGAATAAGTCTTTCCTGGGCAGTCAGTGACCATTTCCCAAGAATGTCCAGAACATTCACCGAACAACACCTGGAGAGATTACATCGAAAAAGCGGCGAGGTCCTGACTACAGCTGAAAGGAAGACAATTTCGAAGAGCCCAGACAGCCATCCAAACCTATGGACTGATTTTGTCTGGGACTGCATCTGTATAGTTCCCGTTATACATATGTAAGAACCTACAAAAATCTTAGGTCATTTCTCCTCCAAGCAGAATAAACTGTATATAAGCTGGCTACCTGGAGCAGTTGGTGTGACACTCTGGGGAGACGCTCACCCTACGTCGGTTCGACCCAAGTTCACCCAGCATCAAAGTCCGGGGTTGACGCTGTCTTGGCTGTGGTGGTTTTATAATATTCTATTTTTTGGTTGTCGATCTAATTAACTTATAAAAAATTTTTTTATAAATTTGGCTGCCGATTTGATCATTCATAACATTAGTTTCTGACTTTATTATCTCCATAATTATCCATTGTGTGTGGTCTCTATGAAGCGTTAATGCTAAACAGAATTCTTTACTCTTATTAAATATAATTGTAAACAGTTCTCCAAACATGAGCAAGTGAAGGTTGCAGTGGTAGGTGGCCTTTGCTAGGAACGGAGACATGACTAGACATGCCCAGGAGGCACCTCTCTGCATTACATAAATGGACACAGAGACCCTGGCAGGCAGCATTTACCCTATCCATGTCAACCAGTGACAATTATGTACTTCTAGTGCAGCCTTACAAATCAAAGACAAACATTGAAAATAATTAAATGCCATTAATATGGAAGGTACCCTTTGATATTTTGAGTCAGTTCACTATGAGAAGGAACAAATAACCAGGGTTGCATTTGCAATGAATGGTGTCTCTGATGAGTGATGGGTGTAGAAAAGAGAAAAGCCTCAGCTGAAGTAGGCTGGAAGTGCAAGCTATTGTGTCAGAGCTAGCTGCTTGCATCCTCACAGGCTGATAATTTGCTATTGATGGTATTTTATGAAATGCGGAATTGAATTTGTTCTCACTGGCAAGAAATCCTGAGTGAAATTTTCTCCTTGAGATGACATGAAATGGAATCACCCAGATCAATCCACAGACCTCTTTCTGCCTTTATTCAGTAATTACATAAATGTAACTACAAAGTCAGACCCTAATGAATACATTAAAAAATAAAAGCTTGGTGCCAAGGAAAGATGTAAAATGTACATGAGTTTCTATACGTGTAGACTTGTAGAGACTTGGAGGATTCATTTCCCTTGTTTCTCTCCTCAGAATGGATTAAAAGATCAGAATTTTACTGACCCAATATCATAAAATACTATTGAGGATAAACTGCAAATATTGAACTAGTCCCCAGAAGATGAATTCTAGAAGTCATTAAGAATGCATATCCACATAAGTGCAGTGCAAGTTTCTGAAAGAGCCTAAATCCACTCCTGCCAGCATGTCCCGATGCAATCAGTATTGTTTCCTGCACTGGCTCACAGCTGACTTTCGATGCCTTTTTAAGACCTTAGTGCAAATTCTTACCCAGACCTTTGGTGTCTTCCCCTGTTAGGCAAGAACTCACGTTCATGCATGCCTGAGCGCTCTCCTAGGAAGAACAAGGACCAATACTTCCCCCTTACAGCTTAGCAGGATGTACCCTTAGCTCATCCTTGAGCACAGCTCAGTGTCTTTGCCCATAGCACTTTGTGCTCGGCCCCTGCTGCCAAGGGGACAGCACATCCAAAAGTCTGCTGATTTCACCAAATCTACTGGCAAGAGACAGCTTGAGCAATAAAACCTACAGATTTTTTTGCTTACAGGAAGATAAAGTGTTTAAACCAAAGGTTACAAATAAAAAAATTTTAGTAGGGTTTTTTCCTCTATGCCTTTTCAGTTGCTGTGACATATTTCACTGGGATTGCAGTTCTTGGGGTTAGCAGTTGGAGGTCTGGCCACTAGGTCTCTCCCATATATTCTGTTCTCCATGTACTGAATAATTTTCTCACTTTTCTTTCTAGATATACTACACTCAGCTTCTCCTTGATTCCCTGTAAATGGAGTATTGAAGGCTGGGAAAGAGAGGAGGGAAAAAGGCTAATGGTAAGAAGGAGATACATTCTGGCTGTTTTCACTCTGCTCTCTTGATATACCTGCCTCACTGGATGTCTTTGTGCTTTAGCTTAAAATGACTTTTTTCATTTCTAGATGCTCTTGTGTACTTTCTTTCACTATACAAGTTTCATTCTTTTTATTTTTTGCCTTAATCTAACAGTATTAAAATAATACACATGGAAAACATCTATTCTCCATAACATCTGTCAAGTTGATGGCATAGTGTCCCATGCCATTTTCTAAAGAGCTCACTCAAAGGTGGTTTAATGAACCTATTTTGAACAGACTGAGGGCATTGAATTAATTTGTTAGTAAAAGCCACATGCCTTTGTCCTGTATTTATTCTTGGGGTTTGTTGCCTAAATCAGTATTCTTTCCTTGGGTCCCTTGTTCCTATTTTCTATACAGGAAGATATACTAGATTAGATGATATTTGCAAAAAATGAGTTTGTGTGTTTATATGAAAATGGCTTTAAAAATGGGACAATATGAGAAGGAATAGAATTCCTTCTGCATGGAATGAAGTCTTGTCACATAGATGACAGATGACATTTTATTATCACATAGCTAAATGTTGCCTATCACATCCTGTCTCCTTGCATTTCTGAGTAGATATTATGTAAATTCATATAATGTACTTAAAACAGAAGCAAACAAAAAATATAACTATAAATTTTCTGGTCATTTTCACCATCCAGAAGTTTCATCTGTTCTGTTGTACATATGTTTTCTGGATTCTGTATATGACTCCCAGGATCATATACAAGCAGCAGGCAGGAAACTTCAATTGTACCTTGGATTGCAATTTAGAAGGTGATTCACTTCAGTGGCAACAAAATTGCAAACAAGGAGAGCTCAGAGTTCAGTGGGTAAAGGTTCCTACTTCAGAGGCCCCCGTGTGGGCAGAGAACTCACCATGAGATGAACCATTAATCATGGGACATACACTGTGAGATGCTTGTTTTAAGATCTAGAAAGTATGAAATAATCCTTTTATTGTAGCAGTAGTAGGGCTAACAACTAAGGAAGCCTTTTTTTTTTCCACAAAAGTATGTCTTGAAAGGAAGCTAACCATGCAAACCTAACCTCTGGGAAAAGTGTGGAAACTGAGTGACGGAACCAGGGCTTTGAAGGCACACAAATGTACTTAGGTATCACATTTGGCATCTCCAGGATTTTAATGTTTAGCCTAGGTGATTTCTGTATGAGCCAGATAAGTGCAGCATCAAGGGAAGTAAATAATGCAATCTGTCCCAAAACTACAATACTAAGCAATTTTATTGTTTTGAGTGGTAGGATTAGTGTATGTGCTCCTTGCAAAGCAGTTATGTATTGACAAACACTTTAAAATCTGATGATTCTGTAGCAAGCTGAATACATTTTTAAATGTTTCATCCTCATATATGAACATGCATATGTGCAATATAGATATATCTTTATGAAAAATTGGAAAAAAATCTTTATGTGTGTGTGTTTCTATATGTAACTATATATGGAGATGCACAGATCCATGCAAAGGGACTTTTAAATATTTTGGTTAATGAAATGCATTTTTTAGTTCCTTTTGATGACTATTATTCTTTGTGCTAATAGTTATGTTTTAGGTTTGAAGTGCTTTAAACATATTCTTTTCAGATGGAGGAGTTTATTACTCCATAAGAAGGTTGTGCTTTCAAATATCTGATAGCTCCAATTTGTAAGGGAATGTCCTTCACAACCATATTGCCTTTTCTGGTATGAAGATCAGCATTACTGTTTGCTCATGTGTAAACAAAACTTAAAGTTTTATCTTCCATTAATAAAGTTGAAACAAGTTAATATAAAGCAGAATGAGGAAGCCAGAAGCTGCCAACATTATTTTTTTTTTTTATTGCTTTTGGAGCAGAAAAGGATGAAAATATCCATTATCATCAATTTGTTTTGATTTCCTTACTTCTCCCTGGAACAGTTAGTTTTTAATCCAATAGTTTGTTTAACATCGAAAATGTCTATAATTAGTACAAAAATACATGAAGACATGGTCAGCTTTAGGAGACTGTGAGCATAATGTGTTATTTTGTTTCCAAAGAAAATGGAAAGTCACTTACTACGTCAAAAAAACTACATTAGTATGATGGTGGTTAACATCCCTGGGTTCGAAGCAAGTACTAGTTTCTGCAGGTTTAATGGTAAATTTAATATTCATGGCAGTTTGTAAGAATGCTCGAAATAAATTAAACCCATTGATGATAGGACACAAGTCAATTCTGGCTTCTAGTGTGAGGATTTTGTTAAAAAGACTATTCTGAGTTCTTTATCTCAGTACCAACCTTAAACCATGCACAGCTCTTTTTTCCTCTGCAAGTTCAACAATGGCCTCAAGTACCCCCTTGAGTGCATCCTTCACTAGCACATTGTGACAGGCTGGTCTGTCCGAAACCCCCGGCCTGTGGGAAGAATTCAAGTGGTGTTGTGCTGCTGCTTTTGCAAAATGCCTGCAGTGTAGCTTCCCTCTCCTTCAGTAAAGGGATGCCTCTTCCATCACACACACGGCTTAATTAACGTCCGGCGTAAAGCCTCATTGCAACCCAGGTGTTGGCAAATAACTGAGCAGTGAAAGTTTCTCACTCCATCCATTTTAAGTGAAGTGAAACTGCTGTAGTTTGATATGGGAGGCTAGGTTTGTACTTTGTAAAGCCCTACCAGTTCAGGTAAGGTTTTGCATAAATAAAATGAGGGATGAATAGGACTTTGAGTTCATTTTTATTCAAGCAGAGAGGTTCAGAGAGGAGTAAGAGATGGAAGGAAAATCAAATAAAGGTGTTCATCTTTTGACTTAGTCTGAGTTATAGCTTTTATAAAATTCAATTTTGATAATTAGCTATGGCAAGATTAAAAATAATATTATTCTGTGAGAATTTTAGAGAAAATACTTATTTTAGAAAAGTTTTTTAATCTCTCTGCATCTTTTCCTCCTTCATAATACCATAAACTTTTACTCTCTTCACTTGCATCTATACTTTACAAATAAATTTCAAGCTGCTTCTTTTTCTTATAGTGGTCAGCTCAGTGTCTTTGGAGACCACAGCATGAATACTGACCAGCTTCCTACCTCTCTTGTAAATTCTGTTGTTTCTGGGATCACAGGAGCATCAATTTTTTTTTTAATTCAATAAATAATTGTTTCATGCTGTACACCTTTGATGCAAATTGTGCAACCTTGCAAAGAGACTGAAAAGCTGTGAGTGGAGAATGCCAAAATATTTGAGGTGAATGTCTCTGAAATGAATGCCTTGCCTTATGGGAGAATGACACATATGGGATGGAGTAGCTAGTTTTATATGGATGCAGGAGAATAAATGATCTGCTTATACTAGTGGTATCTTTCTGGCAGGAACATATGTCATACCTAGTTTGTAGAAATACACCTCCAACGTGTTTCACTCAAGACTTGTTTGTGTCAGATAGCAGTAGGCAGAAAGCCAGGCTTTGGTGGAGCATGTGAAGAGCTGCCTGCTAGGCTGAGAGTTTTTACAGGTAAGAAAGCTGACAGATACGGCACAAGCACATGCAATTGAAAATAAACCAGTTATATCTCAAATGCAGACCCAAGAAGTGTAAATTCTTGGTATGTCTGCTACATCGTATTTTTGTGAATAACTGTGGAGACAGAGGATGTTTTAATGCCTGAAATGTTTTCTGCTTGTTGCATGACAGGAAGCACATTCAGTAACCTCCAGGTGAAGGAGGTGGAGACACTGCACCTTTGAGAGTTACAGACATGCACAGTCAATTGAGGTGAAAGTCTGTGGAAAGAATGGTTTAGAAGCCTTTGTTCATTTTTGCTGTCTGCTACGTAAGATTTCTTTTCCTGAGATCCTTCAGTGTGGGTATTGGTGGAGCAGAATTTGGGGTGCTTCAAAGTCAGAGTCTCAGGCTGGGAGACAAGAGCAAGAAAATAACAACAGCAATAACAGTAATGACAACAACCCCAAACAAAAAACCAGACCACCAAGAAATGTGTGAAATTCTTGAGATCATTGCCTTCTCTGGAAAGAAAGAAACATTATGAAGAGTTCAAATTAGAGGCAGTATTTAACAAGTTATAAATAAAGAAATAAATGGGCTTTGGAATAAAGAATAGCCTGCCAATTGTCCCCTGTTGCATAGAGCAATCCCTGAGGTTCTTTCAGTATGGGCACACATATGCAAGATGTCTTCTGCATAAAAGTGACAGTGTTAGACCCAGGATTTTTTAAGGAGGTTTACATGCATACTTGAGTTATAGGAGCATTTGAAAAATTAATTTACAAGAATGTTTTTATTTGGTGACAAGAAAATGAAGCACAAATAAAGAAGAATGAACCATGCAGTAAGGTAAGAAGCTGTTTTCTTGTTTGCATCAGGTTTTGGGGTTTTTTCTTCGTGCTAATAACACAAAACAATTCCATTTGGCTTCCAAAACTAAGATAGTTAAAAACCCCCAAAATAATATCTCTTAAATAGCTGATCACTCCTGGGATATACTAAATAAAATTTCACAAACGGCTCTAGAGAGAACTTTCTTAATAGAATATATTAATACAGATTTTATCATTAGTTATATGTTTCTTAAAAATATGAGAAAAAGAACATAAAATTTACCTACTGCAAAGCATGAATAAATAAATTGCATAAGACTGGAATTTAATAAGGATCTTGTTTGAATGTACGTTGGTGTAAATCAAACCTACTCCTTTATCAGGGATGGGATTGCTCTTGACCTGGCTTTGGGGCATATGTTGACTGAGAATCAAAAAGGACCTGCAGATTTTGTCTTCATAGCCTAGTGAAGAATTATAAACAAGGTGGGTTTTCCAAGGTGGGTCTCTCCCACATATATGCAATCTCCCATGAAGTGGAAGGTGAGAAAATTGATAATCAGATTCCTAATGAAAAAAACCTCAAAAAAAAAACCCCCAAAACTTTGAATGAATTGAAAAACAATCCCACAACAAAACAAAAAACCAAAACAAACCCCCCTCCCCCCCAAGAAATTTTGGGGGTTATAACCAAAACAAAATGGAAAAAAATGTTATTTTAACCCAAACATTTCTATTTTGCATTGCTATTTAGAGTATTTGAAGTTCTATTACTATGATGTTTTGGACTAGATACTAGACTGATATAAATTACTACCAAATATTTGCAACAGCTACAGATCTACACTGTCACCTCTGTGAAAGAAATTTGCAAAAGTTACTGGGAAAGTGAATCAAGAAAGGGAGAAGAAGCGAAGAGGAAAACTATAGACCTACAGGACATTAAATTATATCCTCCCCAGTGCAAATGATCTGAAACCAAAATGAAAATGAAAATTGACCTTGCCTCAGATCTGTACCTGTGTCTATACATCACATGTGGAGACTCACCTAAGCTTTACAGTTCTAAGCTTTGCAGCAGTTCTTTGCATTTCAGCTGCATTCCAGAGATGCTGACATTCCTTCCCCCTCCATTCACAAAGAATGTAGATAGATGATAGATAGCTCTTGGCCTGCTGATATTGTAAAAGAGCTTAGAAGTTTTCTTAATAGAATTCATAATTCTTTTACAATTCAAAAGACAAGAATTACAAAGACAGACAAGCACAAAAAGTAAGGTTCTATTAAATAACATAGATAGAGAGAGTAAAATATTGAGAGCAATTGGCGCATTCTCAACTAGAAATAGCCATTCCACTGACAAAACTCCATAATTCATCTATGGTTGAAGTGATACCTGTATCAACACTACAGCATAAACTCCCACTTTCAGGTCAAATTTTTCAGCTATAGTCTGTGTACTCCATTAAATAAGGAGAGTTTTGGGATAGCTATATGATTTCAGTGTGATATGTGATTTATGACTAAATTGTCATAAATTTCAGCATTAAAAAAAAAAAAAAAAGAAACCTGGCTAGAAGTCCAACTGCAGTTACTTCACCCTATCTGGGAGTCAGTGAATCTGACAGACATGTGGACAGGTAAGATGTTTGTCAGTTTGGTTTGAGTCATGCTAGAAAGTAATTCTGCTGAAAACTATCTCCCAAAAATAGACCTATAGGATTTCAGTATGAGATTAATTTTTGGTGAAGATATTCTGGCAAAATTAGTCACCACAAATGAATTCCCAATATATAAAGTTATACGTTCCAGTTGTTTTTATATACTTTGTATTTGGCTATAAATTTGCACATGGAATAAATCCCTCATTTTTTATCTACGAGCACACAACATCTAAGGAAGAAAACAGGAGTGTTTACAGCTGCATGCAGATGCTGTGGTGTGACATTGAAGCCTGCTGAGTGACTTGCCAGTAACAGCTCCTTCCCCGTCAGCCCCATGGGGAGAGGAGAGCCCCAAGAACTCTGCAGGAAAGGGTGGAAGTTCTTGGTACTGGTTTTAAAATATGTGTGTTCTCAAACTTTCAGGTGTTCCCTGAGGGATTAAGTTGCTAATTTAAATCTTTACTAAGTAGTATGCTTCTGTGAAGAATGTATGTAAAACTTAGCAAGGACTTACTGCTTTCTTGGGAAGCCTGGAAAACCACATTGCATGATAAGAGAATTGTTCAGGACCCTGTCAGACACTGCTTCATGCAGTATTTGTTTTCTATGTAGAAAAGTCTTCTTTCTAGCACACAGTGTGACATACAGCTGAGGTGGTTTATGACAGAGTTGCTCAAAGGTGCAATTCTATATATGTTTCTTTCCCGTCCAAATATATCAATGACAAAAAATAAACACAATTACATTTCAGTTATTCATAGCAAATCTATTAGATACACTAAGTAGTTTTTCTTTCCTGTGTTGTAGCTTTCACCATAGGCTATGTTAAATGTAATAATCTTAGGCTGTTGTGAGCATACAGAGTAACATTTGCCACAATAACTTGACGGAGTTTTAAATTAAATTTAAACAGCTCTCCTCCTTAAGAGCTGTTTGTATTCCCATTGTGTTTACTGGACAGGAATATAGCAATAATGGAAGTAAAAATATAATAATAAAATATCTTTCTCTTTCAATTTACTTGTAACCTCTCTTACCTAAGGTTCCCTTTTTCCACACCCTCCTTCAAGAATTTGAATGATAGGCTGATTTCTCCAAGACCATCTACTGCAGTAGCTTAGGACATTGGTTTAGGAGCAGCTGGGAAAGGTCTCTGCTTTTCATCAGATGTGACTGGAATACATAGTGGATATGCATTTGCTATGAAAGAGAGAAAAATAATCTCTGAACAAAAGCAGGTTGGGCTTTTTGTTTTAGCTTTGTCAGCACCACACCAACACATGGACACTTATGGGCATACATGTAATATTCCTCATTCAATTTTTTTTACCAGTTCAAAGCTCTTTTTTAACAATAAGATATTTATTAAATATTTTAGGAGCTTCAGATTTGGGAAATCAACTACTTGAACCATAAATGTGTGTGTACATTTTCTGCTTGCAGTGAACAAATAGAAGATTTTCGTGCAAAGCCAGTACATTTTGTGTGCTTGCAAACTGTTTGATACGTAACTGATTGCAGAAATGTGACCACATCCCTCTTTTGAATGCATGAAGTAGGAAGTTCAGGGTAGCATTGTTGTAATTAAGTCCCTGCTGGTTTAATTGTCAGCCAGTTCTCTGTGGAGCATACTGGACTTGGTTAGTGCTGTGTGTTAGAACACGCAAAAGAAAATGGGTGGGGTTGCAAAAGATACCTGCCAGGGATGCAGTCCTTTGCAAAATGTCAGGACAGCAAAAGAGTCCTGACATACCTTGAAATCTTGCAGCAAACTCTCTTCAGCACATAGATTCAAGCTGAACCCGAGGCACACTCAGATTTATGAATTCTTTAAAGGTCCAATAAGTTTGAACTCATTTGCAATTGAAATAAAGTGTTATTTGAAAGTCATTCTCTAAAAAGCGGAAAAAAATTAAGAAAGAAGAGCTTTTCTGCTGAAGAGACTCAGGCAATTAATTAAACCTCTTCAGGAAATAGCATAAGGGCTTACAAATAAATAGTGGTTATTATCAGGAACAAGAGCAGGACAGCAACTTTACTTTCCAGTGACAAATTAATTGATTTTCAGAAATTTTTTCAAAGCATAATAATATAAAAGCACTAGATATTTTAATAAGGAAGTAAGACAAATTGTTTCATTAGCAAAGTGGGTTTGTTACTGTACATTTATTCTTGTTCCTTTTATCTTGAGTGGAAATACCACCTCTTGCTCTGCTAGAAAGTGGAATTTTTCAAGGTTTCATTTTAAATGACTTTACTGGGAGCTACATGGGAAAAAATGGATGCGGAACCTCTTTACCCTGCATACCTGTAGAGTTTAAGATTCAATACAGATGGAAATATTCCTCCTGTTTTCTGATTTGAAAAAGTGGGGAGACAAACAGTTAGTAGCAGAGCTGCTATGTGTTACATGGGCTGTCAGTGATAAGAGCACTGGAGGATGAACATCATTTCATCCATGGATCTGATGGATTCTGTCACTGATTTTCAGTCCACTGTTGTAGAAGGTGTTTAATCAGTATTATCTTTTATAGTGGCTGTGGATTATTTTTGCATCTTTCAATGAATGCACTTTTAGCACTTTAAATCAAAGATGTCAAAAGTTCTGTGTCACTGCAACCAATTAACAGTGGGATTCATTGCACTTTATCCATCTAATGAGTTAGATGTGTCATCTAATTTATATATCCCTATGGTAAAAAGGGAATCTCTGTAATTCCATGCTGATGATAGACATTTACACGGGGTAGGATGAATTGCTGTGTGGAGGTATCTCTGTCTCCTACTGCCTACAGAAAATGCCTAGAAAATTAGCTTAGACTAAGCATAATCTTTCATGTTCGTGTCAGATGAATAGCATGCTCAGTACAGGTGAAATATCTATGATGTCCTGAGTATTTTTGCCAGTGTATTCCGAATTTATTTTCTTTTGTGGATGTAGGAAAAACTGTTCACTACAAACCAGACTTTCTGTATCCCCAGAGGTGAAGATACGTGCCTGCTCTGCCGAGAGAAAATCTCTTTACCTGGATTACTCTCAAGGTTTGAGATTTCACCTTGTGCTGGGAGAGTTTTTAAAATATTTTTTTGAGTTTTTGAGAATGAACTTCTATGGTATGGAGAATGGACATCTGAAATTCTTTTCCATAGAACTCTTTCCACAAGAACTCTTTAGCTTTTAAGTTTCCAGAGGTTGAGAGCTTTTCTGGTTCCAGGACCATACTTCATCAGTAAAAATTGGTTTTATCTGTGAGATAAAACTTGGAAATTTTTTTAGATTTTCTTTCTGCTCTGTCAGGATTTACGTAGCAGCTTTTTACCTTTTACTTTCCACTAATATAGCTCTTAACACCATCATTTATGAGAAGTCCAAACTGTCTTTTAGGTATAGTTTTATTAATGTGTTGGCCCCTGTTTTCATTATCTTATATTAATTTTTAGTATGCTTCTTTCATTTTATTGTATTTCAACTTTAAATCAATAAAAAACATAAAAGCTGTGTTGTTTGAGGTTGGAGGAGCTGTCCAATTTTACTAGCCTCTTTGATGATATGATCTAAACCATAAGCTATTATCACCATTATAGCCATAAGAAAATTTTATTTTTTGTTTTTATGGTGTGGTATATTTCTTTATTTGGAGAATGACTATTAAAAAATTCAATATGGCAATGTGGATTGACAAGCTTCATTTTGCAGTATTAAATTTAATTATATAAAACCTGAAGTTACCCCATTAGAAGTCTAGGGATAATGTAAAGTACTTTTAAATTTGATGTCTGTTGTAACTCTTGATGAAACATAAAAGTTAACAGTTTAAATAGGCCTTTTATTTCTTTAAAGAAACACTACAGCTCAGAAGAGTTTTGTGAGTTCTTTGTGTAAGCTGGAACAATTCTTAGCATTGTAGAAAAGAGCTGATATTTTATGAGGTAGAGTAGGTGAGATGCATGCTTTAAGAAATAGAAAACTGGTCCTGTTTTTTGGTTTTGTTTTTTTTTTTTGTAAAAATCCATCAACAGCTATTGCAAAAAGAAAAAAAAAAACCTATGCAAAAAATATTATGGAGTTGTTTATTGAACAAAACTCTTGTCGTCCCTTGACATTCTTTCCCTGTTTTGCTGTTCAGGTATGTTTGAATATTGGAAAATATTCATGAGAAATTAATTCAGTCAAGAAACAGGAACAATCATTTGACATATTTTCACAATCCCATAGTATGAAAAATGCTCCTTGCAATATCAAATGCTTCTGTGGAAATATGTAGACAATCCTTTGGTGAAAAATTGGGGGTGTTCTGTGGAGGAATAGTGAAGTAACAAGCACTTTGATGTCTCTAATGCACTCTGTGTCTAGTTTGTCCTATTAAACCGTCTCATTAAATAACTTCTGAGACTGTAGTCTTGGATTTCATGCACAAAACTCAAATCTGGACTTGAAGTAGGACATTACACAAGCTGTGCAGTATTTCAAAGCTAGGACTTGGGTCTGGTCAGTGCCAGGAAGCAGAGTGCAGAAGTCTGTGTGCCATTTAAATCTTCCTCAGTCTTGGAATTTTGATGTCTACATTTTATTTAAGGTCTGTCTGGATTGGACTGGTACTAACATAAATGCCTCCCAAGCAGAGCAGGTCGAGTCAAATGCCAGAGTGCCCCACAAAGATAAACCTATTGCTGACACTGAGTGTCTAGATGACACTCAAAGCAGTTCAATTCTAAGTATTACTGCTGATTAAAGTGTTCAAATAATTTAATAATTTGTGAATGGTTTCTAAAAACCACAAAATATTAGTTTTATTTGCAAGTCCTCCAGATAATTTTTGGCATACCCTCTCTAAATAATTAAATGTTCAAAGGCTTTTGTTAACCAGTAGCTGACAAAAGTTGACAGATAGGAGTAAAGTGTTGTGGAAAAGCTTCCCAAGATCTGCTTTCTCCATTCATTCTCTTCAGCTTTGCCACTCAGTCATCACCATCATGAGCAAGGCATTGATTTACATATGCAAGAAAAAAATCCCTATTTTTAGGCAGGAATATTCCTGTTGTTTTCTACTGACTATGAGTAATAATCCTTGAAAATAGCTGTGTGCATGGGAAACTTTCTCATGATAAGCAATTACTCCTCTCCAAGCTTCGCTTGTAATATTTTTTATTTTTTGTTTTACTTATGAAGCAACAATGTATTTATTTTATTGTATATGTTTTATGTATACTTGTGCTTAAGTTTTCCTTGCAAAAAATGTAGTTTATATTCCATCCCTTCTTGCAGAGAAGTTACTTACCATGTCTAGCTATGTCCCCTACATGGTGCAGAATAAAATATGACTTTAAAATTTTTATTGGAAAAAAAAATTGGAAGTGGGGAAATACTTTCTAATCATGTCTAAATAATTTGTTTTAGTTACTTCATGACCAATAGGGAAAGGGAAAAAAAACTCCTTTTTTTTCCCTGAGTTTCTTGGTTTTGCTGTGAAAAATGCATACTTAAATTGAAGAGGTTTCAGAACTGGCATCAGCCTTCTTTGTCCTCTTCCCAGCCAGCCCTATATTCACTGGCTTGTGCACATTTGCTGCTGCTATTTTGAAATAATATGCTGATGGCAGCTTCATCTGCATTTGGTGCCAAAATTTGGGCTTTAGTGAACTCCATGCACTCAAGAAAATGTGGCCACTTCTTCATAAACTGCTCATAAGTTCCCATCTATTTCCAGCTGGGAATATTGGCACAATGCTACCGAGGGTGTGAGCACACCAGCACACTGACACTGCAAATATCAGCAAGAGCTGCTTGGGTGGCCGTTGGCTCTGTATTGTGATAGAAACCCAGCCTTGGGCAAGACAGCTCAGTTTTTCAGGAAACAGAAAAGTTTTCTTGAAAGGGTCTCAGACACACGTCTGTAGGAACTAAGTATGCTGAAGTTTTGATTTAATAATATCTGTCATTCAGTTTGGTTTTTGTTTTTAATAATAAAATTGCGTTCGGGCATCTACAGTGCCACAGAGATAGCATCATCTATGGCTACATATAAATGCCTGAGGTTTATTTGTTTGTCAGTTGTGATTCTCTATGTTCTCCTTTGATGGATGATCCTACTCTCCAATCACAAAATAGGTCAAGACCATGACATACAGGATTCTCCAGCCTCAAGTCATACTACATTGTGAGTTGTAAACTGCTTTCTTTCCCACTTGAGAAATTAATATTTTTGTAGTAAAATGATAATTCCAACAAAAGGTGAAAAATTTCTCTGTAGTAGTGATACTAATACTTCCAGGGAGGAAAGGGTCATTGATTTTCAAAGTAATTTTATGGCATAATTTTTCTTGAACAGATTGTATTCTTAATAGTAAAATGAGTGAGTGACTTCTGATAATCTCTTAATTCCTTTCTTTGATAAGGCAAAAACTAAATGAGAACAGATTTGCATACTTCTAAAAAAAAAACTTCAGGTTTTCCTGGATTGATAAAAGGAAAAAACTCTTTCTATCCATATAAAATAGATATTTAAAAAAAAAAAAACCTGCATTAAGGTTGATGCCTTCTAGATCATGGTTGTGTTCCCTGCAAGTAAAAAAGGTTACTTTGATACCCTAAAGGTGAAGCCCTTGGATCAAATACAATGACACCTGAGATCTGGTCAGCCATCTGAATGCCATGGGATTGAGTCATTCTTTTCCCCATAAACTGCACATTTCCATAATTAATGCAGGACAACATTTCTGAATCAGTAAAGGTGCAACAGAAGCCTCTTTTCCAGGAACTTCAATTAAGGTGTCCTTATTCTGTCTCCATAGTCCTCTGCCTCCAGTGTCCCCCTGTCACTGGGGGGGCAGCTGTCACCTTGTCACAAGCAGTTTTGTTTTTCCACTGCAGTTCCTCAGAAGAAATGCCTAGAAGGTAAATACTCTATACCTGTGCAGACATCTGAAGAGGTGATCTGCTCATTATCTTCCTCTCCCACATGCAACCCCTTTGCTGTACAGCAGAGCAGCTTGTTAGGTTTGCATTCCAGAAACCTTTGGAAAGAAAAGGATTTACCTGTTGACTTCGAGTGTCTGCTGCAGTTGATGCTTCTGAAAATGCAACTAAGTTTTAATTGCCATAAAATTTACTGGTAAGTTGAGAGATGTGCATTATTTGAGATGTGACTTTGTGCATGCAACAAAGGTGCATTTATTCATGATTCCATGTGGTAATGGAGGCGGAAGTAGCTCAGATGCCTTTTGTGATGACCATGTGACCCAAGGAAAGCAGAGTGTGGTCTCCCAGTAAAACCCTGTCTGTAGTTCATGTGTGCAGCATCAAAAGGTGCAGAGCATGATGCCATCACCTTCAGTCCTGGGAAAAGCCCTGGTGCCACAGGGCGAACTGGCACAGATACTGGGACTGCCACCTCTTCAGAGCTCAGCAGTATGGTTTCACCAGGGGCCACACATTGGTGACCTGTAACTTCCTCCTGGTGGCAACAACTATTTTCAATTTCATTGTTATTCAGTTTTTTGTTTGAATAGAGTGGGGAAGTCAAGAGGACTGGTGCGGAAGGACAGGTTGCTTTTTTCTTGGGGGTCAGAGGGAGAAAGTGTAAAAAGCTTCATCAGAGAGACCTACAGGTCAAGAGCTGAACTTGAGAGTGCAAGGAGGCCCTGATGGCGGGAATGGCCCGAGGAAGGGGGGGATAGAGCAGGGCTTGCTACAGCTCAGGAAAATATCAAAGTCATTAAAATTGAAAGTGGGAGAAATGTCTTGAAGGACAGCAAAGAAAAGGAAAAATTTATCCACTTTTTACATCTATTTAGTCTTTTGGTCACTTTGAACTTTCTCAGTTTATGAAGTGTTCTACTTCGTATTCACATGAAACCTGGATTTTTTTTTTCAAGTTTCAAAGTCTTTGGATCTTTGAGGTTTTGACTGATGTGAGCTCCTGTCATTCTGCTCCGTGAAATGAACATAAGGTTTCAGGTGTGGTATTTGCAGCTAAGAATATTATTGCCCTTGATAAGTGTATAGCGCCAGAAAGTAGTTGTCATAAAATGTAGCAAATTAGGTAGAAATATATTTGCTGCGTTGTTAATCATTACTGTATATTAAAAGTACACAGATAAGCAGGAAAGGCTTGTAATTCTGTTTTGTAATTCTCCAGCATAGGGAGTATATGAAAATAAATAAGAACATATGGTTAAACTCCTAATAAGATTAAAGACATGAAAATATTGACAAATTTATTTGTTTACTTCTGGAATCTGTATTATGAAATTGCTCTCAAGTGAGATATCACTGATAGGCATTGAAGAAAAAAAGACATGGTGAGCTGGGGAGGCAAAGAGAAAATACCCTAACTTTGAGGTTTCTTGATGGTGGGAGTGACACATAATCATTACTAACTATATTGCCAGCCTGAATCAACCAAGATTACAGATGGAAATTGAGGCTCAAAACATCACCGTTTCCTTGATCTCACTTAGAACAATAGGGTACAAGTACAGACCTGAATGACCTGTCAATGAAACAGGTTAATATATTAAGCATCTGCAAAACTGCTTAGCAACAGTTTGTTTAAAGAACTATTAGACACCCCTGGACCCATGTGCTGTGTTTTTCTCCCCTCTGCATTTAAATAAATATGAAAAAAGGGGAAATATTTGTAAATGTCTTATTTTAATAGTGTATGGCAGTGTTTCTAAAGTACTTTCTGATATATGACCTGCCATTTAGAGCGATTATTTTCCTGTATATGAATTGAAGTACTTAAAAAAATATAAAGGAAATAGAAATTATGTCTAACCTATTTGTTTGAGATATATGTATTAAAAAAGCCCAATGTGTGTACGTATAGATAAGGCAATGGGTTCTCTTCTACTGTAGTTTTTCATATGCTTTTAAGTGATCTCAGCCATGATATTTCCTTCTGAGATACAACTCTGTGAAGCGTGATTAAAGATAAAGTGCCCTAGCACATCTTTTAATGTGTTTGAATGAGAGGACAGTCAAATACATATTATGCAAGGTCTAGGGGATCTTTCTTCTGAAGTTTTCTTTCTGACAACTTCTAGAACAGTAGCTGCTGACACTATGGCTATACAGGAATAAATATACTTTTTGGTGTTTATCTGAGGTTAGTGTATGGATGCTTGTGAAGGGAAGGAAGTAAAGAGATAGTTCTAGAAGCATGCACAGCATACAGAAGCAAGTAAAGCTTGCTCTGTTGTGGCTGTTCTGGGAGGAAGGAGAGATCCCTGTTGTGGTTCGTGGTCTGCTGCTCACACATAAGGGAGTTGACACACATAATCACTACGAGTCAAAGCAAGAGAGACACGTTTCAAACTGTACTCACAGGTATGTGAGTATAAATATGCTTTTCATATCCTGCCCCCAGGACTACATTTCTACTTTCTTTAACTATGTGTGACTCAAAAGACTTTGTTCACTAGAGGGTGACATTCATGGTATAAACAGATAAAAAAAAATTGAAAAGAACCCCCTCTTTACATAGGAACTTTCCAGAAATGCACAGACTGAAAACAGACTGCAAGCAGACTGAAACATGGGGGGAACATGGAAATAAGTGGGTTCAATGCTTCAGTCTTTTGGAGAGTTAATGTCAGTTACCTACAGTACAGTGCCCCAGTGGACTTGTTTAGGATGATGGCCCTGAAGAACAGACCGTGTTTCAACCCTGAATGTTAAAATGGAAAATGTTTGTACCATGTTAAAATGGAAAATGTTAGTATATATTTACAAAGATATACTGTTTATTTTTCATCACCCTGGATCTGTCTAGATTTTCATTTCTTGAGCTACTGAGGCCAGGCTCTGGTCCTCCTGTCTTTTGGGACATTTAACTCACTTAGATGAAAATGTCACCAAGATGGAAAACTAAGCCTTTAATAAAATTTACTGTCTTTTTATTTCTCTTCTGGAAAGTATTTTGCTCATTACAAGTAGCTGCAGAAAGATTTTATTGTAGATACTTTGAGAAATACAATTATTGCTTGCAATTTACTGTTTGTTAATTATTTTATCCAGACTCCTCTAATTATCAGCTTGTCTCCTTTTTCACCTATAGTGATTCAGATAAAACAGATAACAATAAAATAAGTTTTAACAAAAAGTATAGAATCCAATAAGTCAAGTGTACTTTACCACTAAAACAATGTGATAAAGACTGGCTGAGATAAACATTCCCTGTGTTATCATTATGGTATGCCCAGAAGGAACAAAAAGATGAAACAACTCCATCTGTTTATAGATGAATTTTTTTTTATTAGAAAAGAATTGTGGGGACTTCAAGGTCACAGTAAAGAGGCACCAAAAAAACAATGTTACAGTTTCCTCTGTCTACTGTTTCAGCGTTGAGTCTTTAAGAGCCTCAACGCTGATGTCTCTATTTGTATCCTCTTACAGTGCAAACCTTTCCCATAGAATTGTGGTAATAATCTAGAGTTTTGTTGCAGGAAAATCCTCATTCTATCCCTTAAAATGCACTAGGCAATTTAGTGCTCTTATAGGTCTCTCAATCATAGTGTGTTCTCTCACTCTGTTACCCTGCAACCCCTCCTTTAAATAGGATATAAATGTGTAAGGAGCTCTGAAGCTCTACAGGGTTCTCTCTAAATGTGCATGAATCAGGAGGGCTTATGCTGAGCCTGTAACTCAATGTTTGCTGTCTGTTTTCCTCTTGCCTTTTTTTTTCTGTATTGACTAATACTGAACTCATCTATTACAGTGGCTTAGTCAGCACATAATTCCAATAGTGTAATTGGAACTTTTTCCTAATGTAAAAACATGCAAGTAAGATCAAAAACTAAAACCATGCATTATCCACGCCTGGTTAAAGAAGGCACACATTTTCATCTTAATGAAGCATGTATTAACCTCCCTTTGAAATTAGGTCCGGCCAAGGTTCTAGTGGTAAATTCTAGGAGAAATACAGAACAAAAAATAACAGTGAACAGTGAGGTTTACACACACAAAAACAATTGGAGGGTTGCCTTTTTTGTCTTTCTCATTCATGTAGGTGTTTGAGAACCTGTGTTGTTGTATTCCATACTGAGGAGAGTTTCGTTTCCCTTGATTTGAGAATTTCTTTGAGAACTATGTCCATTCAGTGTTTTAGCCTGTCTTTTACCCTACTCTAAACAGGAATTTACCTTTATATTTTTCAGAATGGGGCTGATAAATAAGCCACTTTAACAGGACTTTTATTTTTTTCCATATTGAAACTGTATGGAATCTCAATCAGTAATCCAAAGTAAGTTGCTGCACTGTGTCTGGCTGGAATGGTGTTAACTTTCTTCATAGCAGCCTCTATGGTGCTCTGTTTTGGATTTGTGACTAAAGCAGTTGCTCTATGTTTTTGCTATTGCTAAACAGTACTTCCACAACATTTTCTCTTTTCCTCACTCTTCTCCATAGCAATTAGTGCTATGAAGGGCAAGAAGTAGGGAGGGTACACTGCAGTGACAGGTGATGTCAGCTGACCAGAGGGACATTAAAATCACATGACATTCTGCTCAGCCATAAAAGCTCAGGGAAATGAGGAAGAAGGTGGGAATACCTGTGCTAATGGCATTTGTCTCTCCAAGTGACTTCTACATGTGATGAAGCCTTCCTTCCTAGGAAGTGACTACAGAGAGGTTTATGTGCTACCACATTAGCAAGTAGTGCATAAATACCTTATTTTGCTTTGCCTTGTTTCTGTGTGTGGCTTTTGCTTTAGCTATTGACCTGCCTTAATCTCAGCCACAAAGTTTGCTCACTTTTACTCTCACGATTCTTTATCCCAGCCCACTGTTGGGAAGTGAGCAAGTGAGTGAGTACCTAGCTGTTATCTGGGCTCAGGCCATCATGGTAATACACATAGGATAGGTAACAACCACTGGTGGCACACCAAAATGTTTCTATTAAAGTCAGTTAAAAGAAACAATAGCAAAACTGCCTTCCACAGAATATCTTAAAATCTAAAAGCACCAACTCAAAGACCAAAGTCAATAAGGGATTTGGATGGTGAAGAACAATGTAGGTGGATCCGGTGAGTCTTTCATACAAAATTACAGTCCAGCATTTATCTTTCACTCATATCCTGCTGATGTTGCAGGTACCATTTTATATTCCCAAAAATTCACTGGTTGTCTAGGGTGGAATCTCTTCCTCCTTTGAGCAGCAGAATTCAATGTAAGCTAAGTGCTCCTGCTGAGCTCTAGCAAGTGCCTTTTGTAGGAAAACAAAAAAGAGATGCAAAGAATCTCCAAACCAGTTGAAGAATCATTCCTTTTTAGCTTACATTCTTCTTTGAAAAGCAATGACTGCGAAGCAAAGGAAGTGGTGGGGTTTAATAGGTCTTTTCCTACAAATTCCAGAACAATTGAGCAGGAAATGAGGTACTTCAGTTCAAATAAGACTTTAGCTTGAAGGAAGTTAAGCCTGTATTTCTCACATTCCCATAAAGTGCTAATTGAGCTACAAATTAGTCTGTATTGAAAAGAGAGATGAAGAACATTAGTTTTCTTGGTGTTCAGCCTTTACCATTTTCTGTCTCCTGCTGGTATTGCAACCGCTTATCTCTTATTTATCTTTAGTCACACTTGGTCTATAGATATTCTCACTCTCAGCATATTCGTGACAGAATTTCCATTTTCCAGTGCCTGGATACTAAAGGATATATTCTTTTTATGTTCAATGCTGTCCTGAGACTCATTTCACTGGAAGAGTTTGAATGTGCTTAGAAGAGGGGTGAAGGATTCAGCTGTTGTGTCTGACACACCTGAGGGGCTGTTTGATGTAAGAACCCACGTCTCTCTCTTTCACAGTTGCTTTCTAGTCTTTGCCTTGAAGACTGGCATGTGAGTGACTTGCTTAATACATTATCACTTTATTTTTTTGGGGTTCAAGCCTTACTGGCTTTGTTTTCTGATGAGGAGCTGCTCTTTATTGTGCAACCTGCTCCCTTTATCATGGCACACATCTACACTGATTTGCTGCATATCCTTTGAAGGACTGACAGTGAGTTTTAAAAGCCTTCATGAGTAGTTTATTATTCATAGTTTTCCATCCTTGAGTGTCCTTGTCGACCTCCTGACATATTAACACTATTGTGGCACATTTCTTTTCGAAATGAGCCCTCTCTGCTCAAGTCATGCTGATGCCAAACCTTCTGCCTGCTCCTGTCCTATGAGCGAGGTTCCAGCCCCTCTCTCTGTCATTAAAAGGTAGCTCAAGTCATTAATGTAAAACAAATGAGGGTTGTCAATGCCTTGGTGCTTACAGGGTGGCCTGATCATGATCAGGTTGTTATGACCACACACAGATCAGGCAGATGAGGAGCAGAAGTCATGGAAAGTCCTAACATATATCTGAGGCATTTGTTCTAAATTAGATGAGATAATCTGAAGGCCTTTATTGATCTCTGAACTAGATGAAGTAAGGTGTTGTACTTTTTTTTCTTTTTTAGGATGTTAGTCAGGATATTTTGGACATTAAGAAATATGTCCTAATTGATAAGAGCAACTAGTCACAATTTCAGTTAATTTTTAATTTTTATGTAATTTTGGATTAATTTTCCAGTTTCATTTTAATGGTATTTTTTGTCAGGTAAGTGAGGATGAGGACAATTCCCATGTCAAGCAGAAAAGTTCAGTCATAATCAAACATAAAACTCAAATAAAGTTTGAGCTCCCCTGACATGGCAGTGACACCTTCCAGTAGACAAGGCAGCTGCAAACCCCATCCAACTTGACCTTGAACACTCCTCCAGGGATTTTCAGCTTCTCTGAACAAACTGTGCCAGTGTCTCACTATTTTCACTTGCGAGAATTCCTTATTTGTTGTTGTTGTTTTTTGGGTTTTTTTTTAATAAAAAAGTTAGCAAGAGGTAATCAAGGTTTAAAAATTAAAAAAATCAAAACAAAACAACAAGATTCAAGACTGATTTGTCTTTACCACCATTGTAAACACACCCTAAAGGAAAATTGCAATATACCTCTATACTGTAAGCACTCTATTAAAACATTCATCATTTACTTACTGTTCTGAGAACCTTAGTTTTCCAAAGCAAAGAGGAGCTTTGATATCTAGGCTTTCCAAGTTGTGGAGCTGAGGACATAAATCTAGAAATTTTGCTTAAGATTTTCTGATAATTGTGAAATAATGTAGAAGCACTACAGTGCTTTTTAATGTTTAAAGTAGAGTCAAAGTTTTTGGCAGACTGTGAATTAATCCTCAATAGAAAAAAAATAATCCACTCTCCCATAACAAAATTGAGAACATATTAAAAAAAAAAAGCTTTTGAAATTTCCCTATACATAGAAGGCTAGAATTTCTTAATTTTGTATAATTTTCCTGTTAGAATAGAAGTTCATATAGCCTTTTTTCCTAGTTGTGGAATGAGTTTAATACAGAATCTATTCAAATTGTAAAAAATAATCTCAGTGACAGTATGAAGAATCTATTTTATTCTGCAAACTGAACTCTCCAAAAATGCAGTTCTTGAACATATAATATTAATATCAGTTATGGGATTGCTTTCCAGACTAGCAATTTCTGTCAAAGTAATTTTGTAATTAAATTTAGAACTACCAAGCACTTTCATAGGGAGAAACTATAAATCTGTATACAGACAGGAATATATTACAATCAACTTAGAAATCCTTATTTCTCTCAAATACTTTATCACATCCACAGACATAATAGGGAGGCTGCAGAGATTTTTTTTTAATACTTACTTTTTTCTACTTCCATCCAAGGTCATTTTGAATAATGAAAATTTTTGACAGGGCCGGGGTAAGAAGGGATGTTCTGGAGGCGGAAAAAGGACAAATATCTTTCTTACAGTGCATCCCCACAAATATCTGTTTGATAAAAATATCTTAATGGAATATTTTCAAGTGGTGCTTGTGCTGACATTTAAAACCCATAAGAGAATTATCTTATTAAGCCTAGAAAAAATGCTTTGTTTGGATTTTGGTTTATCTTTAGTTAAACTTAAATAGGGAATGTTACAGTTACGCTTAAATTGGGAAATAATATACACTATTCCCACTGAACTGTTTCAAAGGAGTTGAATGCTAGGTTGAGATCCTCTGTTCATATCTAACAGATGGGAAATATAACACTAACCTTTCCATAAAATGCTTTGTGATCAGATGATTAAAGGAACAAACTAATATTAAAATTAAACGTTACTTGCTTTGATGGGGCTGCTAACAAGCATGACAGTAGCAAAGGAGCTGGGAAGTAATGTAGAATAGAAACTGTAGTAAAGAAAAAAAACATGAAACAGAAGACAGACAAGAAAGACCTTTAGATATGTCCCTGATGACTTTAAAAAATCCTTATTGTTTAACAGTTGTGTTGTGAAAGTTGAGCAGGACAGGAATTACTATGGTGACTGGGAAGAGAGAGAGCCTTGAAAGCACCCGTTGCCTGGAGCCCCAGGATTTGTCTTGATGGAGAAGGCTGCGCTTCAGGGGGAGCCAGTGGCAGAGGGAATTGCCAGGGGGAAGGTGTTCCTTAACATTCAGATAGCAAGCTGCTATCCCATGTCCAGAAAGGGCAGCTGCTGTGCTCCTCCTGTGAATTGTGTCTTGTCTGTTCAGTGGGGACTTCGCACCTGAGGTTTGTTCCTGGCAGCGTCGAGTGGATGACAAGTACACCTGAGGGTTATGCAGCAGTTTGTGCTGTGAAGAAAACTTGGGGTTCTTTTTGAGAAGGAAGTTGTGGAGTTTTTGTAGCTGGAAAAATGATCAAATCATAATTATTGGCCATTCTTAATTCCAGTATAACTCCAACAAATTGTTTCATCACACAATTAATAGTTACCTAATGGCTCCAAATTTTGTAATGTTTTTAAACTCTTTCCTGCTAAATATGAATAATTTCCCAAGTACTTAGGAGTTCATAATCAGGAAAACCCAATGACAGCCAGAAATCATCTTATGCATCTCTGCTGAAGTGGCTATTACATGCAAAATCATCCAATGCGACAAGATCATTGGTTATTCCATGTCAACTCTCTGATTATTTTCTCTTTTAGAAGACTAAGAAATAAGGGCTCAGAATTTTCCTGCTTTTTATTATGGACTGTTTGTAACAATAAAACTAATATCATTGGGGGTACTAGCTCTGACCATTAGGAGAAAACTTTTCGGATATTATGCTGCTTGATGTGTGTGGCATCAACAACACATGGAACATATGGTTATAAGTTTTCTCCTGACCCTGTCTCAGGAAAGGCACAGGTGGAAAAGCTAAAAAACAAAGCCATTTTATCCCTTTCTAACTCCTTGTCTCATTCCTGCACCCAGTTCCTTCTCCTCAACTTGTGTTTTTCTACATAGAGTGGCAGAACAGAGAGGTCTTCTTTTACAGATAAATATGGGACAAGAAGGATTTCTGGCTTCTCACTCCTAGTGAAATCAGAATTTTCTTTCCTAGCTCAGAAAACTTAAAAAACCCTACCAAGAACACCCCACCCCCCTTCTCCCAAAGCCCTTTTTTGCTCTCCCTTTCCTGAGTCACAAAGCAGCGCTGTTATTTGGGACTCTTCCTTTGCATGTTGGAAAATGTGTGACTTCTAAAAAGAGAATGAAATAAAATTATACAAGTCAAAACAACATCTAAATGATAAGTAGCCTTTAAAACTTTTAACTCAGATAAATGCTGATAAAGGCCTCAATAAAAGTTAATGCTCCTGGTTGATTTTGATGGAAAAAAATTGTAAAATGTCAGCCTTGTAATAAATGCACTAAAGGGTGAATGCCACATTTAAATAAATAAAGTCTTATATCTGAGAAGCAAGAACACTAAAATACATGAGTACAGAATAGGAATGTATTAACCTGATGGGCCTCATCTGCTTGCTCAGAGGACTGTGAAACAGAAGTAAATCTGAAGAACTGGAGAGAGTTAGGCATGCATGAAATAATAAAAATGAAGTGAAATGACATATAGGAACCACAAGTTACTTGGACATCAGCAACTGATTTTTTTTTTCCCCAACTGGGAAAGTCTCTGTATAACAACATTTCTTTCCTTATTTTCTGGCATGTTTAACCATATGCACAAGGAAAGTTTTTCAGCATTTTTGGTATCAATGAGAACATTAAGATTTTCAGTATACCTATAACTTTGCTAAGGTTTGTTCACTCAGCTGAAGATGTAAAAAGTAGTACATGCTAAAGGTTGGATAGCCACTTTGTACAGGGAGATCATAATCTGGATTTAGAAATCACTTTGTCATTAACAGCTGTAAGGTTCATACATTTAGACTGACAAATAATTGAATGGTAAGTCAAACATCACAAGTATATCTTAAGACTGTATCTCAAGGTTTTGACATTTGAGAATATCCTCTGATACTCAGTTCATTACATGTGGATTCTCATTATTCAATGCAAATATCATCCTGCTGTGGTATATTTATTGTACAACCTCATCAATGTGTAACAGTTTGACAGCAATTATTAATTTTATTTCTTCCTGGCTGTTGACTTAAATTCATTTAAATTTACTCTTCCAAATCTTAACACTACTTGCTGCAAATAACTGAGGAATGAGAATGTCATAACAGAAATGTATTTCCCAGTCTCAAGGCAGAAATGAGAATTTCTTCCCCCTGGGTCAATGAAAATGCTTCTGCCATAATTTGGTGTGCTTTGTACAGTTGTTGCCCAGGTTGTACAGTTACTGTCTAGTAGATTATAGGTGTTCAGCTGTACTCCAAGGAAATATCCTCCTCCTTTTTTTTTAAGACTGGAGACCCCCTTTTCCATTCAGACCATCTGAACCTGCTGAAAGACTTCCATGCTCACTTATCTAATGTGAAAGGACTTCTGTTAAAACTTTTCCCTTCAACACTGAGAGTGGCTCTTGACCTTAGGTTTATGTGAGATATAGAGTAGGTAATGGACTTCCAGAGTAAATTATTTCTGGAATAAAACCTGCTGCAATTATTCTCAAATGCTTTTTTACCCTACAAGTCACCTGGTATACTCTGTGTGAGATGCCACTCTCTCGTTTCCCTTTACTTCTCATTTCTCCCTGTTCTCCACCAAAGCATTAAAAATTAAGCCTTCAGGGAGATAGTGTGATTCCTTTTGAAAAAAAATCAGAGTGGAGTAGTATGGAAAGCGAGTAAATGTACTCACATAATACAGTATGTGAAAACACAATGGGATTAAAGTTTGAAGTGTTTGTGTTTTTACAAGTATCCAGGAATATAGTAGCTATGTACAGAAGAGGGCAAAGAAAAAAATGCGACTCATGGATTTTTAGAGATGGAGTTTGGATACCACCTTAGAAGCTTTTCCCTGAGTAGCTTTTCCCTGTATACTGACCTGGCCTGTTTGCTGTGTCAAGCATTTCTGCTTTTCTGAGTGAAAGAAACTTGGACATATGAGAGATTGCTCTGCTTTCTCCTCCCCCTCCCCTATTTAGCTACTAATCTAAGCTTTATGGCATTTTTTTGACTTTTTAACCTGTTGATGTGACACTGACGCTCACAAGGTAGAGAAGATTTATTGTATTACAATGTGATTTGTTGATGCGTGATTTTTCTTTCTATCAGCAGATTACTTTATTGAGATCATAAAATAAAAATCAGTTTTTTATTTCAACCTCCCACTTGTCCCTCCTTAATTTATTGAAACAATCCTGCAGAGTAAAAGAGATTCATTTCCACTGTTTTTAAAACAGGAGAGCAGTTCTAAGGACAAGAAAAAGTGTTTTACAATAGAGACGAAAGAAAAGTTGAGAAAATGGGAAATTGAATGCCCTCGCAGTGTTTTATTGAATACGTTCAACTTTGATGAAGCACAAAGGCATTGCTAAATATTTCAAGTTGGCAGGTAATATATTCTGAGGGACAAAAGAAAATACAAATTAGAGAACTTACTTTTTCTCCTTTCTGATCTGTTGATGAGAGAAACAGGCAGTGGATGTCATCAAAAAACAGAACATTATCTAGATATTCATAGTAATTAAACCAAGCATAGTGTTTATCTGGTATCTTAGACTTGAAAATAACAGGAAGAGTACAGTAAAAATAAATGTCTAATGGTGCTATTTTGTGCTTAAACAAAGAGTTTATACTGCACTAGAAATGACAGCTAATTGTGTGACCATTAAATAGGAAATTAACTATGCAAATATGCTATTATTTGGTCACCTTCTTTGTAATGCAAAAGGTTTCTTATATAAAGGCCCTCTTTCTGATGTCTGTATATTGATTTCTGTTGATAGGTGACATGACTTCTATTGATAGGTGTCATGTCTGTGATCTCTAAGTGAGAATGCAGATGGATCAATTTGGGCACAAGGGCTGTCATTCTAGCGTGTTTCCATGATGCCTGAAGGAGCCAGGAGCCAGTTATTTTGGCTGAAGGTACTGCTATAATTATCATAAGTATTGTTTAAAAGAGTGACCTACCATTTTCTGTGTGTGTACACAATCTAAATGACAGAAAGCACATCAGGGAATTAAACAAGTCTTTTAATTTCTGGAAGTTAAATTAAAGAATTTTTCTGGTTAGAGGGCAAAGCGTCAAAGGAAAACTGAGATGGCTGCTAAAGTTGTTGTTAGAAAAATGTCTCCAAGAGACTTTTAAAATGGAAACACTTCTGAAAGCATAGCCAGATGGAAGGAGCTGCCTGATGTTGATGTCTGCAGGACCTGAAGGAGACAGATGGTCAGCAACTTAAAGTGTTGAATACTTTCAAATATACATGGGACAAATAAGAAAGAGAATCTGAATCCAATGCATAAATAATCCTTGATGATCACAAGTCTCCAACTTACTTGAAGCGTGAGCCATCTGAAAGCACTCCCATCCAAACTACAAACTTCCATGGGAGGACTCAAGGCTCACTAGACAACAAAGATGAATTGGAACCTCACCCGCTGTTCATAAAACTATGCATTTCTAGATGAAGATGACAAGCTAAAACAGAATTTTAATGGGGTCATACCTCAGAGAGAGATGAAAACCTATTAACTGTGGATGGCCTGACCCTAGAGAAGGAAAATAGAAAACAGTGAATGCACAGCATGCCTTAGGAGCTAATGGAAATACTGAAAAATGCCTGTGAGAAGAACAAGCATCTGGGTAGTCACAAACAAGAAAAGTGACATAAATGCTAAATCAATGATCTTGTACTCTGATAAGAATGAAAAAGAAGGAACGTGGAAAAGATGAAGCAATACCTATAGTGAATATGAATTACATTACTTTAATCCAAAATTTAGGATGTGTATGTGCGCCTAGGAACAGTGTTTCTTTAATTTAAATATGGCACATCAGATAGCTACAAGATTTAAGCAAGGGATTATATACTACTGATAAAAAGTAAATTGGTAATTGAGTATAAGTCATCAAAATTGGGCTTGACTCTGGTATAAGCCACAGAAGCTGAGAAACCGTATGCAATCAGACAGGCAAAATGTTTTCAGAAGGTCCTGAGTATTTTGTTTTAATCATTTATTTGGATACCACCCATAGTTAGATTACTGAGATGGAAAACATTATCTCGGTGAATGTCAGTGGAAATGCAGCCAATCAGGGCAATTTTGGTGTTCTAGAAAGTCACCAGGAATTTAACCAGCAATTTTGAAGGTCAAATTATAACTGTAAAGATGAATCACAATCACAATTTAAGTTTCCAAGTCACTGACTTTCAAAGTCCTCTGGCTGCTCTTGAAAAGACTGGAGCTGATATATAGATCATGAGGATTCTCATTGCACATCTTTTCTTCTGCAGCAATTGAGATTATGACAGATGCTTCCAGCCTCAGAACAACAAAAACAAATGTTACAGGGACTGAGAAGAACCTATTGTGCTAATTTGATGATAGTTTAAAGTGCTCTTCACTTCTCAATGCATTCCAGCTTGCAGAGTTTCAAACCAAAACCCTTTGCAATGTGTTTGTCACCCACAATGACTTCACCTTATGGTGTGTCACCAAAATTGCACAAGAGTTACTCACAGGTTGAAAAGACAGCAGAAAAACTAATTCAGGTTAAGTAAAAGAGAGGTGTATCTTGTGACTCCTGAAATTTTTATCAGGATTAGGCCTCAAAGCACACAAGGAATAAAAATGAACCAGCTGTTCTCAGAATAATGTAAGGCATTGTTATTTAAACTATGATACCAGACTGAAGCATCACTTGTGGGGTAGCATCCCAATGAACCCACGAGACATGCACCAAACAGTGAAAATTAGTAGAGAATGACATTTTCAAATGAAAGGTGTTTCCTCATCTTGTTTCCATTTGTTAGGTGACATGTTCAAAATGCAAGCTTTGTAAATCTGAGTTTTATTGTTAAACAAAAAAAAAAAAACATTTAAAAAGGGGACTGACATTTTATGTTGCAAGTACATGGTGTTCCCGTACCTATCACTCTTGATCACTCACAAAAAAACGTAGGCAAAAGTTAAAGTTGCACAGAAAAGGAAGAATAAGAAATAAGTAATGATGAAAATGAAATCTTAGGTCTGTTGCAGAATAACTACATGCATGATTTGTTAGACTTCTTAGTGGAGCATGATCATGTGAGGTGTTGGGTATTCTTTCACTATCAAATCTCATAGAATGAGTTTTAAAGAAAAAAAAAGAGTGGAAAATGAAGATAATTCAATCTTCTCTATCTCACTTGGTAGAAATCATCACTCACAAACATGTCTACTAACAAAATCCCCACTCAATACTACAACTTTTATCAAATTCATATATGGCTTGTTTAACCTCTTTTCAGTCTTGTTTTTTTTTTTTTTTTTGTAACCTACAGGAGGTGCTAAAACTACAGTGTAATTTTGTGAGTTTCATTGTTAATTGCAGCTTTCAAATCTCTGTTAAGCAATCTTCCTTCTTTGCCAGCATTTTGTTTAGTTAACAAATTTTATCTCTGTCCTTCAAGGCATAAAAATTTGAGATTTCTTTCTCATTTGCACTCAAAATATATTTTATTAGTCACAGAGAAGATCTGTAGAGTGGTATTTTCCATGCACTTGACTCTTCTGTGAGTTCCTCATCTTCCTAAACATCCCAATGCATTAAACTTAGTAGTTTTGTTTTTCTTCCTCAGGTTTTACATTGAAAACTGACTTACACCTTTGAATTAAAAAAAGTCATCAAAGCTATTATCAAGGTTTTTTTCCAAGGCAATTGTGTGGGTACTAAAGTTAATTCCTCTAACAAAATGGTTAATGGTTAAGTGGCAAATTCTACAATAAATTTTGTCTCGGTAATTAATTCTCTTAATTCTCAAGCTGCTATCAGTTTTTCATGCGAACACCTCTATTGCCAGTGTGTCCTTGTATTATTTTATATTTGTATCTGATTTACATGAGTTGTGGAGTCTTATCAGAGACAAGTTGTTCTTAGTCCCATGCTCTTTTTATTGTCCCATGAAATGTCTTTTTTGTCTGTTAAAGAATTACTTCTAAGCATTCACAGCAAATTCTTCAAAGAGGAATGTTTCTAAATTATCCTCCCAGAACTGTATTTTTCCACTCTTTCTTTGAATCTATCAACTATGGGCAAAGAAGATATGTGTCCCCAGCTGTCAGCTCTACCTGGAGCAAGCAGTAGCTGAAGTGTTGCTAATGGCTGGTACAGGATAAACACCAAATGAGATAAACACAAAAAAAGACACACAACTTCTGTTAATTATTTGAGTTTGAGAAAATATTTATTTGATTCTTCCTGGCCATAAAAGAAAGGGATTCCATCATTTCACGACTACAGTAAGATTAGTGCTGATTTAGTTTGCTTTGTGGTGACTGCTGTTAAGATCTTTATTGTCACATTCAACAGATGCTATTTCTTCACATAAAATTCTTGTCATGCCTCCATCAGAAATAGCTTCATTTTAAGAGCTCATAATTTTTCATACTGAGTGCCATGAAAATCAGGGAAGGTTTAAGTTATGCATTGTAAGAAGTTCATTTTCACCTGGAACTTTTTAAACCTATTGGCCAGTTTGAGCAAAACTGGCAGAGGAGTCATGGATGTTGATATCCTATAAATGCTGTGGTTCTGAGAGAGACTCATTTAATAGAAAACTGAAAATCCTCATGGAAGCTTGGTCCTGACACAAATCCACAGAAAAGGGAGATTACTTGTCCTGCTTGTTGAGCTACTTGGAATAACACATCAGAGACAGAATAGCTAAGCTAAGTCGGTTCGGTTCACCTATTCATGGCAAAATCTGTCACTTTTTGTTGTGAGTAAAGCCAGCTGCTGTGGAAGCCCTTATTTGACAAGTGAAAGAAGATTGTGAGGGTTTTTGTTGTTTGTTTAGGATTTTAATTTGAAACATGTGTGCAATTGCATTTTTTAGTATTGCAGAAAAAAAATAGAAAATGAAGTTCTGAAATGTGAAAAGCTCTGGGTTTGGGATTTTTTTTTTTGTGGATTTTCTTGTTGCTGTTACTGCTTTGTAAAGTCTTGTTAGAAAACTAAATGATAACTTTGTTGACTTGATTTGTGGCAAGGTTTTAACATGCTAAAAATGTAAGACCTTAGTCTGTTGAAATTGCATCCAGGCTGAGCAATACTTTTTTCCATAAATAATAATTGCAAAAAAAAGGGAAAAGGATATATATTTGCTTTATGGGATTATAACAATGTGGACATTACAAAATAGAAACTTTTTTTTTTAAACCAGATAATATAAAGATTCAGAAATTGAATTAAAACAAAAAAATATTATCACATTTTTTTATGAGATGAGCTTTTTTTTATAAGCAGATTATGGCAATATTTAGATTTTTGTTTCTTTCATTTTGTCACAAAAAAAAATGACAACTGAAAAGTTTCACTTCAGAGATATTTAGCTCCAGCCCACAGAAACTACATTAGTTGATAAATTAAAAGGAAAAGATGCCACATTGTACTTCATCAACCCAAATGGCACCTTTTTTTCTTTTAATTTTTAAATTATTCTTCTTTCACTTTAGTCACTCAATTTTACTCTCTTGAAATGCCAGTGACAAATGCTGCATTTGTCACTGCTGCTTTCTCCCGATTACATGGAATGTATTGTTTGACCCTCTGCCTTGATTCACAGACTTATGTATAATGGATTTGCTAGTCATAAATTTAATTTCTGTATGCTCCTCCTATTTCTCACATAATGTTTATCTACCTTCACATTGTTATAATTATTTTGATATGGGTAGGAAATAACCCTATATGTATTCACAGTTAACCCAGACTGGTAGAACAAACATCTTTTGGATACTAAGTCCTAAAAAAGAATAATCTAGTACACATGAACAGCTGTGTAATGGTTGATTTTTGGCAGAAACATAAAGGAAACATGAGCTCACGTAACTTTAAGAGGTTTGTTAGATAATGCTGTGTCATGTGATGCTGTGATTATTGCAATAGGAAAGAAAAACTGCTGTGTTTTCCCTGCTTTAAAATTAGAGTGTTCTTTCTATGACTTTTTAGATCTTATTTACTAGAGAAGAGAATGCTTACAGTGGCAACAACTTCATTCTTCAAAATTTGTAAATGCAGTCTCAGTCAGAAAGACTACCTTGGAGCCTACCCATGCACCTTTATGGGCTAAAAATGTTTTAATGTTTAGTGCTAATGGTAGAGGAAATGTTAATTTAGTTGTGTTAACTTTTCCCCCCCAGACATGCCTAATACATGGGATTAGATTGGTTCTTTTACCTTGTAATGTATGTAGGTTCACATACCCTTTGTGAGGGGGCTTTGACTGTAATCTCCATAAACTTTGGGTTTCCTTAGTAATTTTCCACAAGCATAGGCAGAATGTTGTCTTTCATAACCATCCATATGAATATGATTACTATTTTCTTTGACAGGGTCTGTTGCTTTGCCTAGAGTTTATTTCAGGGCATCCAGCACACTCCTCAGAATTCCCTTTTTTCACCTACAGGTACCAATCATATTATTGCTTATGAGAAACCCAATTAGTTTTGAAAAATATGAGAATGGCTCACCAGCGTCTTATCAATCATAGATTCTTCATGCTTGCTTCTTTTTCTTGTTGATTAAACATATCTCATTAAATTGAATTTTATATCTAGTGTAGTATTACACTTCTGTGATTTAGTCTTACTGCTGGTTTCTTCTCACTGTAAAAACATAAATCATTTCACAGCTTGTGCCCTCTATTCCTCACCTGTTCCCTGCACATACAGAGTGAGTTTTCTTTGTCCCATTTACTAGAGTTTTAGCTTTATATTTCAACAATTAACATTACTTTTGATGGCTTATCTTTGGGAATTACATATTGCCATAAAGCACTAAGAGCCAAAGAGTCCAGAAGTTTGCTTCCTTCAGTGTCTGAACAATGGCATTTCTAAGTAAGTCTCAAAACTTAATGAGGGCAGTGTAACACAAACCTCTGTAGAATACATCAGTGGTTAGGAAACCGTACATTTTAATAATGATTGCAAGTCCTCAGCCTTTTTCTGAGTATTTCTAAGTATTAAGGGGTTTTTTGTTGTGTCACCCACAAAAAAGGCAGCTAAATAATAATTTTTTAAAAAAGCAGCAAACTATTTGTGATATGTGTGCATGAGCATCTCTCATGCAATATATTAAAGCACTTCTCTTGCTGGAGTAACTCTGCACTGTCTTAGGAAGAATTGGTTTTGCTGATGAGATTCAGAAAGGACTTAAAATACATTTTTCAAAAAAAGAAATGTGCCTGACAGAAGCAGCGAATTAGATGACTACCATTGCATAGGAATGATTCCCTTTTCTCTCTTAAAACAAAGCAAATTGAACATTGTTTCTAAGCGTATATCTTGGTACATAAGAGAAAAAACCATTTTTTTCCTGCACAATTAATAAAACTTGGACTAAGTTAACATTTTAAAAAATGCTTCAATATAACTTTATGTTCAGGTCAATTAATTTCAAACCTACATTTGGAGTGCCTGGCAAAATGAAAAACAAAATTTCTAAGAAAGTTTGCTGAAGGGTAAAATGGGTCTGGTGGCTACCTTCCTTTTGTAAAAACCGTGGGAATAACATACACTAAAACCTTTTGCTATTGCGAAATCCAAGTGGGCAAATAGCTGAGGGAAGGTTGAAGCACTGTCCAGGGAACTGCAGATGGTCATATGATGTTAATTACAAGGGCTTCATGGACTGGTCCTCAAAAAATTCAGGAAGCCAGGTAGTAGAAAATACTGTTTCAAGGAAGGAGGTGTATAAAGGAAAACTGTTACTTCCACCAAAGCCAACATTACTGTTAAATTAGTCGTATCTTTTTCCAGGGCAAGACACATTTTGATTCACCTAGGAAGTAGGGGTGGAATAACTTAGAAGTAAAATACTCATTTCTATGGGATGAATATACTAATGATAAGTGTATTTCAGCATTGCTTTTCCATTTGGGAGTTCCTACATTCTACTCTGCACATGCTCTGCACATGCTTCCTCCACAAAGGCATTTACATGGTTCTGTTATCCTTTTAACTGATATTTTCCACTTTGAAAATAGAATTTTCAGTATCTAGTACTGAAATGCAGTTAGAATGGTTTAAAATTGTGACTAAACTCAGTACCTTAAGTAAACATGGACAGAGCAATCTCAGCACTGATGAAATTAATCAAAAGAATGCCCATGTTCTGCCATGCCTTTTACGTATTGCGTGATGTAATCAATAAAGAATTCCATTTTATTTAGGAAAAAAAATGTTGGCTTAAGAATACCTTTCCTTCTCTGGTGGAAACCTTTTTTGCCTTAAGCTGCTATGCTTTCTGGATATATTCTTTAACCTCATGCTGTGAATTTCAAGTCTCTGTAGAGCCATATTCTTACCAGCATTAAGCATTCCTTTCATTTTACAGTAAAAATTTGCCACTGTGGAATTTCATAGTTAGTCCCTTAATAATTTCCACTTCACAAATGTGGGCATATTTAATTTCCTCCAGCAAAGTAAGTTCTTCCAATTTTCTATGCTGCTACTAACAATAATTCAGCCCAAGATATGCAGAGAGTCCAGAACTAAGATAAACCTTGATGAAATCACCGTGTGTTTAAGCATGCATCAAATTTGGACATGTGAAATACAGACTGGGCATTTGCAAGAATCATTTTCCTCAATGGCAGCTTTTGTACATCTCAAGGCCTGATCCATGCCTGATGAGGTTACATAACCTAAAGACTTTCATTTCCTTTTCTGGGTTATGTGCCCGGGTGCTCTACATGCACATTGTTTGTATGTGTAGAGATTTTAAAGTTTCACTCTTATGTTTGTGATTTCAATTTGCCACTCTTATACTTGGAGGTCAATACAGAAGTGTCTTTCCCTTAAAAGAATGGTTACCCCACACCCTTCACAGTCTCATTGTTATCAACTCAGGACTACTGGCAAAGTCCTTGAGAGAGATTAACAGAGCAAAGCTGCCCTTGACCTGTACTTTCATTCTCTTTCAACAGACGCCTAACTGGTTCATTTGGTTTTAAAAGAAGTTTGAAGAATCTTATTACTTAATCTATCATTGGAAATGTGTGAAGGAGCTTTTAGATAAAGCCCTACAAAAGCATATTTCAATGCTCAGAATTTTTAGAAAGAAAATCTCTTTTGAGCATTTTGCTTGACGTATGTCCAAAGTGGACAATGTTATAGCTTATATTGGAGAAGAGAATCATAACACTTTGTATAACCAAAGCAGAACATGTAAGTAACTTTTCCCAGGCTTGGGGACTTATGTAAGGCAGTCTGTCACTGAAAATAGGGGGTCGGAGGGGAAAATGTCTTGGGTTTTAGGGTTAGCTACAGCAGGAAGGAGACAGAAGTTCTGAACATTATGGGACATCCTAGGTTACAGAAACATAGTAAAAAAATGAATATGGCTCTGTGAACATTGAAATTAAGTAGGAGACACGATAGGGAAGATGGGGATCTTGTTCTTCCTTACTGGACCTGCAGTACCTGTGACTTTTAGGAAAAACAGTGAATTTCACTCAAGAGAGACATGTAATCGTGGGGATCAAATCATGGAGAAAGGCTTGGGGATAAAATCAGTGGCTTCAGGGAGGAAAGACTAGATTTATCATGGGAAATGCATATATAATGGGAAAGAAATTGACAAAGAGGGGTCTAGGTGAAACAGAAAGTGGAAAACGAATAAGGGATCAAGGGCTGAATTTGAGACCTGAGTTTTACAAGGAATAATGGATGAATTGGAAAGAAGTGGTATTCAAGGAATGGGTATCAGGGGATTTTCTGGGCTGGAGAGATAAGGAAATGTACAAAAGTTGGAAGATACAAGAATCTTATGGGAGAGCAGGAACATGAAAGAAGAAAATATATTTTGAAAGAGGTCTAAGAGAGAAAGAGATGTGACAAGACAAGGAATAAGAGCAATATAAAAGGAGCAATAGGGGAGACAAACAATGGAAAGCTGGTGAGTCATAAACTACAAGAGCTCAAAGTATATTTTCTGACTGGTTGTCAGTAACCAGTGTGCTGTGCTGCTCAGTGCTGACTGAGCAGTTTGCACGGACTCCTGGGCTGTCAGTTTGGGAATGACTAAGGGCATCACTACTCTGCCACTACATACCATATAACCATATCTCATTCTCATGGAGCTTGAGTTGTTTAGAGGCACTAGTGCTCCTTGACTAGAGCTAGTTCATGAGCTCAGCTAGGCTGCCACTAGGTCACCAGTCTACAGTGCACTGATAACCTACCTGAGCTGCTCTGGATGCAATGCTTCTTCTCTCTTACCTTGCTTATGTAAAGAGTTTAAGCCTTATCACAATTTGCTTTAATTGTGTTAGATGTGAAGAAATACTGAAAATAGTTTTCTTTTTCATTACAAATTTAAAATGTGTGAGTTAAAAAAGAAATTAAAAAAATGTAATTTAGAAGAATTGTAAAATAAAATTAACTTAGGCTGTTACGGCTAATTAAACTAATTTATTCATTTTCAATCCAAAGCTTCTCATGTTTGTGTAAGAGTTCTGTTACTTTCTCCTTTAGAAGTATCAGAGCAAATCAGTTTGAATTCAGAGTGACCTACAATTCTTTGTAAAACAAAGAGAGAAGAACAATGAGAACAATGAACAATGGAGATTCAAAATATGGCCTTAATCCATCACATCTTTCCTCTCTGGAAACAAAAAAAAAAATCAATTTGATGGTTTCTTCTGAGAGGAATGCTGTAGTTTAATTTGCTTAGCTCTGGAACAGCATCCTTAACAGATACCCTCTGCTCTATGGTTTGGTTTTGATTTTGTTTACATTTGGTTTTGTTTTCTTTTTTCTCAGAGAAAGACAGCTAAATTTCATTCTCGTAGGCTCAGGACTGTGAAATGCCATCATGGAAAAAGGTGACACAAAGATGGTGACCCTTTGGAGCCACGTTCAGTTTTTGAACATTTGAAGTGCAGCTCACTGTGCTCATTCTTTTTCTCTTTTTTCTTTTCTCTTATACCACTGGACTGTAGTCCTTATAGAGGTTAGTATCTTCTGGCTTTTTCCTCTGTGGATTTTCTCAGATGTCGGAATGCACCATGTAAATGGCACTTTAAAGAAATGATGGATTTACAGGTTTTTGTATGAAAATATAGAATTTTTTTTATTTTTTTCCTTCTGGACATTAGAACTCTGTCTGGACAATTAGGTAACTTTTTTTTCTTCTCAGCAAAACAAGCTGGCCAAGCTGAGTTTTTTTTTTTTTTTTCTGAGAGTGTCAGGAAGTTCCACTTCTTACAGAGCCACTTTTCAATTTCTCCTTGGGATGTTTTTGTCCCTTTGCCTTTTTCAAAAATTACATCATTTTGAAAGCAATAGAACATGGGCTTAGTTTTAATCCAATAACTTTATAAAGTACTTTTTCCACAGTACTATTACAAATTGTATTTTTGACAGCTTCAGAATCATATTTACTTCATGAACTTGTTTAAGAGATTAGATCAGCACTGCAAGTTTTATTGTTTTGTTGATTTCTTTTCTGTGGTAATGTAATTGACAGGAGCTGATAAGCCTGTAAACTCAAAAATAAATATTGAGTGTACTTCCAAACTAATAGCCCATTCATCTTCATCTGCAGTGTTGTCTGTTGTCCCTGTGAGGAATTGCTCTGAGCTAGTGGCGCTGTTTCTCCTGATATGAAGTCTGTGGTTACACCTATGTACTTTTACAAAAGTATTTAAGCAATTTCTGTTGCATGTTTTCCAAAAAATGGGCTTCCAAGCCCATGATATTTTTATTGTATACTTTACCAATGTTTTCAGCCCTGATTTTTAGAGAGTAACTTTGTGCCAATTGAGTGGCACAATACCATCTCCCTCTACTGCTCTTTTTGCATGGTTTTTCTGTTACTATTACTTCTCCAAAGTTGGTCCTGTAGACCTCCTCTAAATTTTCTTGTCCTGGATCCCAACACAGCATCAACATAGTAAAGATGAATTTGTTTTCTGTAATATATAAGCCCTTTATGATTGTCATAAGTCATTACATAATTAAAATCTTCCAGTTCTACTCAGAATAGAAAAGATATACAACTATTTTTTTCTTAAATAAGGAATATAATCCAGAACAATGCTTCAAAGCTATATTCCATCATTCTTATTTTGTGATTCTTTGTGATAAAGAAGAAAGTATTGTTTAAATTTGTTCTAGTTACCAGCTATGTTCCCTAGGAGTTCTAGCCAAATGGGTTGCAGTCTTGAGTCCCTGCTTTACCCATCCTGCAAAACTAAGATTCTTTAAGGGCACAACAGAGGCAGGATTCTCCCCTTCTGTTCATGAGCCCAGCTTGTCTCAGTGTAGCAGCCATCTCTTCAACTTCCTTCTTGTGTGCCTGACTGAGAAAGGATCTCCATCTCTGTTTATTGTATTTCCTATGTTATAGGAAGCATGTCACAGATATATCAGTCATGGGCAAATTTAACAGGAAACTACTAATTGCTTTTTAATGCTTCATCTGTTTTGGTGTGTTTTTCTTGTGTTTAGAGTCTAAATTAAACCAAAATCAGTGAAAGAAAAGGGAAATGCTTCCCGTAAGAGTATAAACAAATATTTCAATAGTTCAGGATTTCATAGTAAAAAGAAGCAGAAAAATTGTCAATTGTCTCTTCACCATTAAAGATTCTCATAGAGACTAAGATGATGGGTTGTTACATCTTAATACGTTTAGCTCTCCTCTTTTTGTGCTGACACTCTTAGGGGCATCACTCTTGAAGACAGATGAAGATAGATTGCATTGTAAATATTTTAAAATAAAGTAGTGACTGTATTCTCAACTACTGATTACCTGAAGCTAGCTTCTAGAAAATTGGACTAAAAGTATGTCTAGTTTATGAAAAGACCTTCTCAGTGTTTATAATATTGCACAGTTGCAAAAGGAGATTATCATTGCACTTCAAACATTCATCAAGGTAAGTGCAGAAAACAAATCATCCTGACTGCAGAAACACTATTTTATGGCTATAAATTATTAGACTGTAAATTACCTTCTTGGAAAACATACTTTTAGTCTGGAAATCTCTTACAAGGAATCTTTATGATCTCATTAGGTTTCCCCTTTGCGGCAGAAATTTAAATAATTTAGGTTTTGATTACTAATACATAGCAAAGTAATTTGAGAATGTTTACATTTCATAAAGCTCATCCATTGAATTATTTATCATCTGATATAATTTCAATAGGCATTTGTTCAATTTTTCATGCTTTACATATGATGCCATTAGCACAGCAATACCCCACAGTTTAGATATTGCAGAGAAGCTCTGTATTTTTAGCAGAAAAATGCAAATTAGTATTTTGAAGCAATATAATATAACTTTGTTGTTCCTTCTAATTCTACTTCCCCACATACCTTGTTGATAATTTGTACTGTAACCTTGGGTAGAAAATCAGTGGCTTCAGGGAGGAAAGACTAGGTTTATCATGGGAAATGCATATCACATACCTTGTTGATAATTTGTACTGTAACCTTATACTACATTTACCACTGCAAACTACTAGCAATATGGAAAGAGAATAAAATGTATAATACTTCGGACAAGAGGGATTTATAGTGGCTATGTTTTGCGGAGAAAATAAAAAACTCTACAACTTCGTAAAAGTTGTAAAGCTGATATGTTTATTGCAGCGCTGGACGCGTGCGGGGATTAGGATTACTCCCCTAAAAAGGCATGCGTACCCCTGAGATCTTCAGGTCCCTTTTTATCTTTCTCTCCAAATACATATGCATACAATTTCTCAATAGGTTCATACATATTCATTTTACAGATTTTGCGTGACATTTAGCGCTAGTTCTTTGTTATCAGAAAGAATTCTTAGGCCAATCTGACCTGTCTCCCCCTTTATCTCTGTCTTTCACTGAAGCAGTTTTTTCTGAGCTCAGACTAAATAGCTAAGATTC
>LTAT01000004.1:88563317-88581081 GCA_003286495.1 Chlorodrepanis virens | reverse complement strand
GAGAAAATCAAACACTCCACAACTTTGTAAAAGTTGTAAAGCTGATATGTTTATTGCAGCGCTGGACGCGTGCGGGGATTAGGATTACTCCCCTAAAAAGGCATGCGTACCCCTGAGATCTTCAGGTCCCTTTTTATCTTTCTCTCCAAATACATATGCATACAATTTCTCAATAGGTTCATACATATTCATTTTACAGATTTTGCGTGACATTTAGCACTAGTTCTTTTGTTATCAGAAAGAATTCCTAGGCCAATCTGACCTGTCTCCCCCTTTATCTCTGTCTTTCACTGAAGCAGTTTTTCTGAGCTCAGACTAAATAGCTAAGATTCCGAGGTTTAACTAAAAGATGTACATTAACCTAAATCAAAATGGATTTCTACCCTGGAACTTGGAAAATTTCTACTCTGTTTCAGCTACTTAGTCTTGTTTGCAGCAGCAGAACTTGGCTTGTTTCTAGTGAAGTGCTTGGAGAATCTTAAAGGTGAAACATAATTTAATGAGGCATCACTGTGAACAACAAGGAAACTTGTTCCTTGTAGTTGGATATGAGGTCAAGGGCCTCACTCAAAGGGTGCATGAGTGTGATGAGGATTAGTGATAGTGTGTGATGGTAGAGGGCTGCACAGCCTTGTATTGGATGAGACGCAATCCCAGAGCTTTTGTGTAAGCATGGTGTGACTAAGCAACAGCAACAAAAAGTAATTTTGATTGCTTGCTTATATATTGTGAGGAATAACATAGGATGCCTTCCTATGGGCATTTATTGAAATATAATTATTTAAAAAAATGTTGTTCCACTAATGCTAACTAGAAGAGCTTGTGTGGTCAGGTTCAGCGTCAGCATGTGTGGCAGAACTTGGCCTGTGCTGAAATTTGGATTGACTGTGTATTTCTGTTTTGCTTTCATTCATTAAATTTCATCTTTGAACATGCAAGTTATTAGAAATGCTTCATTGAATTTGAAGCTAGGTCAAATAATATTCATAGGATTGCTTGCCTAAAATCACACTGTAATGCATATCATTACTGCTCATTGGCAAATAATAGTAATAATGCTGTAGGTTACTGTGCTGCAGATTCCTTCTACCTGTTGCTTGAATATAAAATTTGGAACAGCTCCAAATTTAGAGATAAGAAACCTAAGGAATTGTTTACTCATTTTTTTTCCACTTTAAGTCTCACATGAGAAATCCAGCATGTAAGTTTGGTCCACTCTAGTATAGTAAATTTCTGAACGTTCACTTTACTTTATGCGTGACCTTTACTGAAAGAGGAGGATAGACCTCAAGGGTGTGCTTCTGTGGGGTGTGTTTAAACTGCAAGAAAGGTTCTCTGTTTGAATAAAAATTTGTCAGGAGCTTATGGTTCTTGTACTCTACAGCCTGGATTTCTAATCTGCCAGAGTTGTCTTTTTATTTGTTGAACATAGTATTTTGGCAATCTTTTCATAAACCACTTTATTTTCACATGAGTACTTCAGAATATGATTCTTCTTTCTTACTAAAGAAGTTCTAGTTTTGATTTGCTTTATATTGAAGAGGACTCCCTAAGGACAAAGATGATAAGCTGTAGGTAGAGGTCTTACTGAACAGAGTCTTGATCTGAGAGAAAGCTGGGTAATGGCAGAGGTCAGCTCTGGTGATTGTTGACTGTAAAAAGTATAAAAACCAAATTAATAAGTTTGTGGATGGACTTGTCTGAGATAAAATAGGCAGAGGTTGCCAGCTGGTTGTGTGTTAGTTTATTTTTTTTTTTTTAAAGGATGTGGGGAAGAACCAGGAAAGGAATCCAAAGCTGCCTTTTTGATTTCTAACATTCCTCTTCTTCACCAAAAATAGCTTGATAGACTACCCAATCTGTAGCTACACACACATGTATTTTTTTCTTAAGGAGAACAAAGTCATAAGATAAATTATAGACCATAGGACATGAAGTAAATAATAACAATCTGTAATTCAGTGGAGCAGGAAAAAAACCCTGTTTGACATACAAGAAAATGAAAAAGCTGTGAAAATATGGGACCAATGGTAAGCCAACAATAAGCTCTTTAAAACTTGTATTCATTACATAGGAATTGACTCCACATCCAGGACCATGCTAGTGTTAGATAGACTTCAGTGTGGGTCAGATTTCCTCATTCCAGAAGCAGAAAATGGTAACTGTAGACGTGCCATATTAATGTTCAGATCACTTTTAGGCAGGATAGCTGTAGATGTGTCCAGTGGGATCATTGTCATAAACTGGGGATAGGTTTGTTCATAATGAAAGAGTGTGTATTTTAATAACTCTGACCTCAGTCCTAACCCCTTACATATTGTAGGACTAATTTAAGAAAACACTAGTGAATTTGAAGCCTGGACAGACTTCAAAACTTCCACAGAGTTCCTGACCTTGATAAGGATTTTAGCATGTAAAGCCTGAGAGATTATTCCTCCATTTCAGCGTATAATGATGCCTTATTATAGGAAGTTCCATTCTTTAATTAAGTATAAAAGCAAAAGTTGGGCCTTCTTAAAGTATACAATACTTTACTTTCAAGAGAAATGGCTCAAATGTGAAAATATTTTTGTCCTCATTGCCGTCATTACTTTAGTGGCAATAAGGCCAGCTTTAACTGCTCTTATTAAGCTTGCTGGTCACAGCTGATCATGAAAGTTAAACCCTGCTTGCATATGCTATGGCCTTTGTGGCTCAGCAGCCTCATCTGAACAAGATGATTCCAGAACAAATCCTTTTCCTTCATTGCTCTGATGCATTCACTAGTTAAAAATGTATGTTATGGGAAAACATGCTACTGAACCAGTTATGCAATTGCAATTATTGGGAGACATGAACAAAATCTATAAAAAATGAAGTGCTTTACATGGCATTTTACAGGAAGCAGTGTAGACACTTTTCTACAGAGCAATCATGATTGTGTCATGAAGGACTCTAGTTTTCAACTCTTCAGTTCTGAGCATCAGTCCTGGGTAAAGGACAATGAGTAGAGAAATTAAGTTATTTGCAGGAAGAACTCAGGCAGTTATTCCTTACACAGCAGGGCTAGGCCTTCTGCAGTTTTCCAGATATTTGTTTCAAATTCTCTTCAGGATGAACTTGGAATTTTTGGCTTCAGTCTTCAAAGATGCTGACGATGATATGTATACAAGTATGTAGATTGTATATATTGTATACTTGTATATATTCAATGACATATGTATAGTTATGTGGATCTAGACCTAAGATTTCAGTCCTGAAAAATCCTGCTCTTACTTGAACTTCATATTGCAGTAAATGTTTTGCTCAGATAGCCTTATAGAATCAGAGTATTAGGAGGAAATTTGATATTTTGCCATAGCCCTTAGTATTTTTATTCCTCAAACTTAAACACTAAGGCACAATGATTATGTTTGCTTCCAGTTTTCTAACATACTGGAGACCTGTGTGCTACCTCTGTAACCACAGGTGTCAAATTCACAGAAAACAATTGATTAATAGTTGCTTGCTTAGGAAGGAAAAAACTTATCATTCTTATTTAAAATAAAATAGGAGTCATTTATTTTCCAAATGTTCATAGATCTTATTAATTTTAGCCATGTGAACATGACTTTGCATCTTTGAAAAAAAAAAAGAAAACAACAAAAAAAAAAAGGAATTTTTCTTTGACTTAGATATGCCGTAAAAATTTGCTGTCAAAAATCTGTCCACACAGGTCAGCTGAGTCACCGATTTCCATCGATTTTGGATTTTCACTGGTTTTGATTTAAATGATGCCATTACTTTTTGCTTTCCCTGCCACTGGTATTATATCTATGAGTAGGAAGAAGAGAGTTTCTCTGCAAACAGAAGAAAATGATTGAGGGGATCTGTCTTTCTGTTATAATGAGCACTTAGCAAGGTGATCTTTCAGAATGGTGCTTCTTTAGAATGATTGCTAAATAACATTGTCAAAAAAGCTTTATTTTTGAGAATATTTACTTCTAAGGCATTAGTGGCATTGTGAGAATAGGTACAAGGTGAGCAAAAAGCCCTTGAAAAATGATGTTTGTGTCACTTCCAATTAAAAATCAAACTTGAGCAAAACCAGAAAAGCTTATTCTAAGATAAAAGTAAGATGAAGATATGAAAAGAAAATCCAAATATGACTGCATTTTTAAGTGTTTACTCCCTTTATATCTGTACAAACACCTTGTTTTCTGAGTTCTAGCTTTTCCAATTATTAAAACAATTTTTACACGTGTACACAGAAATGTGCTGTCAGAGCATACGCGTGTAAAAAGAGTCTGATATTTATGTCTTGCCTGTTGAGAACAGTTTAAAAGGAGCTCTAGCATCACTACTCTGTACACATATTTCCCTGACATTATATGTAATTCATCTTTGTACTTATGCTGTGAGGAGGCTGTTTTAGTAGTGCGTCTAGTGCACTTGAAATGGCAAGGCTGGCATGTCTTCTGGACACTCACCAATCCTGCCCAGTGGGTGTGCAGCCCCTGTCTAAAAGAGCAGTGCTTGCTCTTTTTGCAATATTGTGGACAATGTTTTTTTTTGAACTGCTAGTTATTGGTTTCATCCCAAAAATAAAGGGCTTGCATGCATCTTTTTCTTGAAAACCTTTAAAATGCAACCCATTTCTGTGGAGAATCTCTCTGGGAGAAGTTGCTATTCTCTGCAGTGAACTAATTGTTTTCCAATGTCAGTCATGATCTGAGAGTGCCTCCAGGATCTGTTCTCTCAGAGGAATGAGCCTTATCCCAGCTAGGTTTTGGTAGCTAATTATTGCAGCTCCAGATAAGAACATAATATTAAACATATTTCAGGTTTAGGCCCCCATATAACCAGCCTGGGTACTGAACATTTAATTATGCTACAATTTTGAACTGGGCAAGAGAAATCCTCCAAGATGTCAGGATCTATGTGAAATCCATCATCTCAGCGCAAGTATTTAGTAGGTACTGTGTGTACTCCAGGTGATGGGTTAGAAGTCAGGATTGCCTCTGTCTTTTTTTCTTCCAGTTGGTAATAATTGAAGTTCTTTGTGACACTGCAGCTGTGGATGTGATAGAAAGGCATCTTTTCTAGTGTCCCAGAGCAGAAGGCAGGGAATACTTTCAATCTAAGGGCTACTGTGAGTGTCTGGATCTGAAAGGCAGAGTGTGCTGGAAATGAGTTGTAGTTCAGATCAGTGTGTTTTTGAAGTTAACCTCCTGATGGTACCCACTTACTGAAATTTGTCCCAGGTTATAGAGCTTTCCCATACTCTCTGAATCAAATTCCTTTGAGGACTCAAAACCAGAAGATTTGCTCCAAAAATAACTTAATATTCTACTTCTTCTAGTGAATATTCAATGCATGACATGAAATTTGATCCAATATAAATGTAAACTTCCTGAAATGCATTTCCTGGCTCATCAGCAGCAACAACCTCTTCATTCTGCATCTGCTGCTATTGAATCACATTCTTGCTAAAAAGGTCAGCAGGAGAGGACCAATCCTTCTAGAAGAGAAGGCGCAGGAGTGGATTTTTTGCCTGTTTTATCCAGATGATATGAGAGCTTTCCCCTCACAATCATTCATGCCATATAGAGATAAAAAGAAACAAAGCTGCTATTGTTCAAAGAAATTAATTTTACAGAAGGAAAGGCATCAGTGTGTTCAAGATTTAATTACATATTAGGTTAAGCTGCTATATTGGGAAGATAAGCAGCACTGGCCTGGAATCCTTCCATCCCACAGGGTTTCCTGGTCTTGGTTAGAGAATGAGATGGGTCTGATGCTGGCAGTCATCCTGCTTTGAGCAGGTGCTTTTCACAGCTTTGACACTCAGCTGAGATACAAGCTTGGGGATGGAGGGGAAGCATGAAAACCTGTAGTAGTTCCAGCTAGGCTGACTAGGTCAGAAGGAAGTTAATGTGTTATTCATCTTATAAAACCAGTCTTCCAAAATTTAACTTTACTCCTATGAGCTATAGTTATATATTTGATTGCAGAAAAAATATGAAGCTTTCCTCGGTTTTTACAGTTAACTGGGATGTTTTTTAGCCCAGGAAAAATGATCTAAAACTGAATTAAGTTACAGAAGTGAGTTTCACTTTATCAGTACTTCGTATAGAATCTCTACTTGGACCTCTTCTCTTTTCAATGCTAAGTGACAATACATCAATATTTTTCAGACTGTGAGTAGTACTCATAATTTATCACTTATGTGAAAGCATAAATGCCATTCTTTAAGTATGCTTTGTAAAGTGTTTCAGTTTAGCCACCCTGTCTTTAAAATTCAGCCCCCAAAACTCACTAAAGTATGTTTAATATTTTTTTTCTTTGTCTTTTTTCCTTTGGATCTTGACTTATACATTTTAAATATTTAGGTTTGGAAATAACTGTTTGTAGCAAAAAGCAATTTACAAACTCAGCATGTTTTAAGGTTTCAGAAAGCTTGCTAACTATCCAAGTCAATGTTATTTTAAAAGGGGATATGTAAGATTTCTTCTTTCATTTATTGTTTTCATTGTAAATACATAATCTAATGACTCTTTCGTCATCTTTGTGGAGGAAATAGGGAGATAATTCTTTTTTTAAGAAGCTCTAACTTGTCCAAGTAATTCTTGAAAAGCTGAAAGATTTGATGTGTCTGTTCCCTTTCTATCTAGGCCCCTCCTCACAGGCAGTGAAGCAATGATGCCTTCATGCAGAGGAGTCTGTTTTGCTTTTGTCCTGATAATTTTAACTTCATTAGAATAAAGTTGTGATAGTCCAAAAGTTAGAGCAGTGAAAATTTAATACTGTAATTATAACCTTCTGTTGCAAAGTTGTTGAAGTCTTATGCAGACTTATTTAGTGGCATGAAAATGTGCAGTTGAATTCCAAATTTGAATTATCATCTCTGACTAAAATAGTCTTACATCCCACCTAAAATAATAACAGTTATTTAAATTAATAGTTCAGTGCTTTTCAAGATTTCAGGCTTTCTATTTTAAGTTGCTGTTTGTAATTTTTCTTCTTTACAGATACAGACAGGCATAAGCAATTTGGAATGGTTCTGTTGACATGGGGTTTTTCATTTTAATACTGAAGAATTTGCTTTTCATCCAGAGATAATTAATTTGGGTATGTATGCATACGGTAAGCACAAATGCACTATTAAATGCAAAAAGAAAATAGTTTGACCTATTCAGCTGAATAAATTAAGTCTGATGATAACTAGTAAAAGAAGACCTAAAGGCTTAAAAGTATTTTTCATAGATTTGTGAAGTGGTCAGAAGTGAAATTATCCCTCCTGTAAGACCCAGTCTTCACAAAAATAATTTTTTAAATTCTCTTAACTATTATGTAAGTAACTGGGAAGTACAAAACCCCACAGTCTCCACCATCTCTCCAACCCTGCTTTACTTTCATATGACATTTTGTTGAATGAGTTGACAGACCGGACCAGCGTTAAAATGCATAAGTATTTTAAGCTTCTCTATATTTGATAATGATGATGCTTGATTGCTGAATGAGTGCAAGGTTATAATCATCTCTCTTGGCTTTTTTGTCATTCATAAGCTGCTTGAGCTGCTCTCTGCTGGTTTATGACATTTCCAGGATCTCTCAAGTGGATTGTAACCTTGTGTGTGCTCACCAAATTCCAAGGACTGGTCCTTCTAAATGCTCTTTGATGGGATGAGCTTTTATTCCTCTGTTATTTACAAAAGAGTTTCATGCCATACAGTTTTCTTCTCATTTTCTTAAAATTCTCATGGAAAAGGTTTATGAATTGGAAATGAAAGCAATTTAAAACCTCCAAGTTCTCTATCTGCTGCTTAGAGATTTCATATCACTTTATACATTTAATGATAACCCAGAAAATGTGGCTTTAAAGATAGTTTTGTAAACTTGGCCTAAAATATATAAACTATTTTATTGTTTATGATAACCTCTATTTTCAAATGAAATCCAGTTTTGTCATCAGAGCATTTTCTACAAAAAAACCCAACACATACCCAGCTAGGACTGTCTGAGAACATGATTTCTAGATTCATATTGATTTTTTAAATTTCACCTAGAAATCAATAGTGTATGTTTCATTAAATGATGGAATTCCACTATACAACCCTCAGGTATTATAAAGATATTCAATACTCTCTTTAATATGATTATTACAACACACTGATTTTTGTTGTTGGCCATGTGAGAGCCAGCATTTTCAAAAGAAAGGTAATTGCTTTGCAATAGCTCTGTCAGAGAGGATGTGTTACCAGATGTGTTGGTCATAAATGCAACTGATGTAATTGGGGATGTCTAGACTGGGGGCAGCCTGGGCTGCATCAATTATACATTGGTGAAATTTGCTGCCCTGAGAGATGTTGATGTCAGAAGTGAAATTAGGGCCCTGAACTTTAGAAAGCTGACTTCCAGCTTTTCACGGAGGTAGTCAGTGGCATTCCCTGGGAAAAGGAGAACCGGGACAGTGTTGTGAACAGAGCTGGAAGATCACTAAATTTTCCATAAAGCATAAGAGAAAAAAAACTGGGTAGAGGAAAGCAGGAGACCATAATGGTTGAGTAAAGAATTGCTGATCAAACTAAAGGGAAAGAAATAAATGCACAGGCAGTAGAAACAAGGACTTCGTTGGCAACCTCTCTTCCCACACCTCTTGAATTGGTGGACAGCAGGATGTGGATGGAAAGTGCTTCCCACTGCAAATAAAGGTGAGATTTACGAACAACTGAGGAACATGAATGGACATAATTCTATGGGACCTGATGAGATGAATCTTAGTGTCTTCAGGGACTCAGCTGATGTAGTTGCCAAGGCACTCTCCATGGAATTTCAGAAATCATAGCAGTTTGGTAAAGTCCCAGGTGACTGGAAAAAAAGAAATATTGTACTCATCTTTAAAAGGGGTAGAAAGAACAACTGACTTGTCTGCCTCACCTCTGTGCCTGGGAAGATCATGGAACAGATCCTCCTAAAAGCTATGCACAGAGGGAGCACAGAGATGATTCAGGACAACCAGCTCAACATCACCAGGGACAAGACCTGCCTGACCAACTCAGTGGCTTTCTATGACAGAGTGACTACATCAGTGGATAGGGAAGGGTTACAGATTTCATTTATCTGGATTTCTGTAAAGACTTTGATATGGTCCCCTACAACATCCTTCTCTCTAAATTGGAGAGAGGTGGATTTTTGATAGGATTGTTAGATGGATAAGAAAGTTGGACAGTTGCATCCAGAGGGCAGTGGTAAATGGCTTAGAGTCCTGTGAATATCAGTGATGATATTTAATATCTTCACTAATTACATAAACAAAAGGATTGAATGCACCATCAGCAAATTAGCAGATGACACCAAGCTGAGTGGTGCAGTTGACACACCCGAGGAATGCAATGCCAGAAGGACCTGGACAAGCTCAAAAATTGGGCCTATGGGAATCTCACAATGTTTAGCCAGACCAGCTTCAAGGTGCTGCACCTGGGTCAGGGCAACCCCCAATATGAACACAGGCTGGGGGATGAAGAGAATGAGAGTAGACCTGCCGAGAAAGATTTGGGGGTGCTGGTGGCACCTCCAGGAGAAAACTCTGGAACCCCCGCCACCAAGAAGCTCAGAGTGAAGTAGGACCAACAGGATCCACTTGTAGTGACTGTTTTCTCTTTGATCTGTCTCTCTTTCTCCTCCCATTTTTCTATTCTTTCTATATCTGTACCTCAAATTTACCATTAAATAGAATCCATAATTTTGACTTCAGCATATGGTCTCATTTGCATCTTAATTTGGGCAGAGGCATCTCTCAATAATCAAATATTAACAGTAGTGTGGCCAGCAAGTTAAGGGAGTTGAGTCTGCCCCTCTGCTTCACTGTGGTGAGACCCCACCTGGAGTGTTGCAGCACTGGAAGGGCATCAACCTGCTGGAGCGAGTCCAGAGGAGGAACACCAAGATATTTAGAGGGATGGAGCTCCTCTTCTATGAAAAATGGCTGAGAGAACTGGGTTTATTCAGATTGGGAAAGAGAAAGATTTGAGGTAATCTAATTGTAAACTTCCAGTGCCTGAAGGAACCCTCCAAGAAAGATGCAAAGAGACTATTTACAAGTGCATATAGTGACAGGAAAAAGGGAAATGGCTTCAGACTGAGAGTAGGTTTGCCCTGAACCAGGGCAACACTGTGAGGGTGATGAGGCACTGGAACAGATTGCCAAGAGAAGTTGTGGTTGCCCCATCCCTGGAAGAATCCAAGGTCAGCTTGGATAGAGCTCTGAGTCATCTGGCCTACAGAAAGGTGTCAGTGTTCATGGCAGGGGGGTCAGAACTAGGTGGTAAGGTCTGTTCCAACCCATGCTATTCTGTGAATCTATGCATAATAGCAATAAAACATTCAGCTAGAGAGTTAAACTAGTACTTGAAATTCTGGTTTTGAGCTACTTGCTTATATCCTGGTGAGTGACATGCAATGTGATATGAAAGACTGTGTATGAAGGCAGTGTTTGTGCCCAGAAGGGAAGCTGGAAGCTTGTTTCACCTCATAAAAACCAAAGGAAATCACAAAGGACCTCATGGGGAATGATGGTTTGAATGGGCTGCACAGAATGTGCAATAGCAGATATAATTTGACAGCATCTTCTGCACAGTTGGAAAGTCATGACCATGACCTGTCCTTGATTCAGAAGTAGAATATGGCTGTTTCCAAGGACTATTGTACATGTGAACAGTGCACATCCTCCATTTCTTCCCCTCCTTAGTAAGATCGGTTCCTTTGGACAATGTCAAAGGACATATATAATCTTATGATGAGGAATTTTGGTGACTTTTTTCTGCTGCCTGTCACTTTCAATAGTTCCTTTGTCTTGGCTGTATGCCACTTCTTCCCAAGCAGCTTTGGATGTTAAATAGCAGTTGCATTTAGCCTGTGACTTTAAAGGTTGGGTTGAATAAAAACCTGTGGCAGTTGCATGAGGCAAATTACTTCTGCTGGGCTAATTAAAGATCACAGATCAAATCATGTCTTGTGTTAAGTGGGTATAATTCCCTTGGACCTGGCCTAAGTATGTGAGCAATGGATTTGCTTCTCTGTATCTACTTAAACATCATGGTATTTAAACTGTGTATTTGACTATTTTAAACCTTTTTTTAAATTCTTAACTTGCCTTCTCTTTTTAAAGGAATATCCTTACATCTTCTCTATTGCTTTGTATTTATTATGTGTTGAGTGTTTCACTATTCTGTCTGTTTCATAAGGGATAGCATAATTTTGTACAAAGCCTTTAAGCCTTGTTCTCTTGTCTCTTCTTTCCCTTTTTGGACATATCTCAACCTGCAGGAGTCAAGAGAGTATTTGAAGACATCACTCAGGAATAGGCAGATGCACTGAGGAAGAAAGACTGCCTGCAAGGGAGAAACTTCTCTTGAGTACCGAAGTGCTCTTTCCTAAAAAGGCTTTGGGTAAACATGTCTGAATTCACTGTTCACATTTTTTCTTTGGAGGATTCATAATAAATGGCTGATTTTAGTGGACCCACTGCATATGCAGTACATTTTAAATAATTAGACTTGATATCCTCAATCTAAAATTTGTTTATGGAATTGAGTAAATAATGCTTTGGGGTTTTTTCCTGGTTTGAGAATTTGATTGGCAAGATACGGGGAAGTGCTGTTCCTTAGTTTATCATAATGTGGTGGTCTGCACTCCTGACATACACTGGATCTTGAACATTTGACACCCCTTCTGGGTGCTAGAAGTCTGCCTCCCTGGCCACAGAGATTGAAAAGCTTTAGGACTGACTCTCAACTCTGCCGTAGCTTCCAGTAAACTAAATTTTCCTCAAGCTGAGTCTATTTTGCCTGTGAAGGTAATATGTGAGTGATATCACTGCTTTTATCTGGACCCATGGGCATTTTTACTTAATTTTCTCCCTTGTCCTCTCCTGTCAGGCAAGGAAGGTTCAGAGCATTGTTGGGTTGGCAGCTGTTCAAGGCCAACCCACCACAGGTGATAAGTGTGTTTTCCAATTTCTTCACAAAATTGATCCTAATGTCTTAATATTATATGTAATTTATATCCTTTATCATTTTGTGACTTGATTTTTTTAAGATGGAACTGGGCCATACAGGTGCTCTGTAAATGGCCAGGCTTGCATCAAAATCCTCTTTTGTGCATCATTAATTCTTTTTGGGCTACTTAATATCACAGAACACAGTGTTTCTACAGATACCCATTACAGGAGCTGAGGGGGATGTTATCTCCCTCCCCTCCCCAAATGCAATAGTGTCATGTTACATACAAGTCTCTTCATGTCAGTTTTTTTTAGTTCTCAGCACAGTCAGGTTTAGTCAGACAACTTGAAATCTGGATTGCCTGACAAAGTGTGATTTGGAACAGGCTGAGCTGCTTGGACAGAATTATAAATAGATTTAAGACTGTCTCTGTGCTCATAAATTATTATGTAAACATAAACTTAGTTTGTCTAAAGAATAGTTTATGTTTAAAATTCTGGTTCTTATTTTTTGTTTTCTGAACAGTGACCACAAACCTTCCAGCTTAGAAGTCTTTGGGGACAGAAGAAGTGTGGTATTGCTATCCCTGTCATTCTGTACAGGGGAACTCTGGTGTAAATAACAGCTCTTACTGAGAAACTTTTTCAAGGAGAGCACATATTAGCAATTCCAAATATCTGCTTGTGCATCCAGCAGTCAGGACATTTTAGATTCACATGCATGTCTTACTCTCCATGCATTGGTTGAAAGTTTTGCATCTAAGGCATTTTAAATCTGAGAGACTGAATATTTTTCTTTAGCAGTGGAAATGCACTCAGTGTTCAAAGATGTTGAAGTTTGACTATAACTATTGCTGCAATTGCTGCACTCAGAAAGGCCTGTCATAAATGAAAGTCTTCATTGCAGGAAAATAGTATCTTGAAATTCCACTTAAAGCACAATTCGGGGATGAACCTATTATCAGTCATCCTCTGGCCAAGGTCTGATGAGGAGAATGGTATGTGTTGAAAAATCTGCCTCCAGCTACTGAACAAAGTTGACTGATTTGATGATGCAACAAAAGGTACTAAATAAGGCTTAGTGTGGAAGTGGAACATGAACCATTTGGCCACTTAATGTTACATTAAGAAATAATTCTTGATGAATATTTCGTATTATGGAAAGAAAATAATGTGTGATAGGTCAGGAGTGACACAGATATAAAGTGTTTCCTTATCTTGGCCAAAGATAACTGTAAGGTGAGTTGGTAACAAAGTCTCCAGTGAAGCTGAGAGATCATAGCTAAAAATAGTATTTTTCTCTCTTCAGATAGATATCATTAATAGAAGAAAGATCCTGATTTGGAAAAGAGCATAAACAATGAAGTAGGAAATAAGTGGAATTTGCCTCCAAATTTGCTGTTTTAAAAATCCTCCTTACTGTATAACTCTATAGCACTCATTTCTCCATAAACAATTTACTTGAGGATTCTGTAATATTCTACTTCTGTGTATGTTCATGACTCTTCTAATCTTAGGTAAATAGACTTACTTCCTCAGTGTCTTTCATCCAGATCTAAATGTGAGCTGAAAAGTAGAATACAAATTTTCTTGGAGCAAATTTACCATGTGGTGACAGAATCAGGCTTTCTACAGAATTCATCAAGTATTACTGTTTCTCTTTAAGTGAAAGGGAAGAAGAGCTGATGATGGAATTTTTTATTTAATTTTGTTAAAGTAACAGCAGAGGAAACAAGCAGTTTCTCTTATTTAATTTCACTCACCTGACTGAAGAGAATGAAATGTAAATCTCTTCTTCCAGAGCATGTCCCACTACCATGTTGTGACATGAGGGTCTGCGCTATTCTCACCCTTCATCTTCTACTGTTCAGAAAATATCTCTGAGGGTATCACTGTAAGGAAAGGCAGAGCATGTGGAAAGAAATATGTTTTACAGCACTAGGTTGCACCTCCAGAAGGCGACGCTGAGCTCTGGTATTTGTTGCAAGAAAATCCTAATTTTTAATATAAAGGAGACAGTCATTTGGAATACTATCTTATAGTTTGGGCTGTCCTGTAAGGTATAAAATAACTAGAAAGAAAGGATTTCTCTTGGCTTTTATCCTTGTTGACTGGCTTCTTTAATCTCTGACTAAGAGCTCTGTGCTGGGAAATGGTAAATTTATGTTTAACCCCTCACTCCCAATCCTCTTAAAAAAAAATCAAAGGACATCTCTCTCTGGAAGATAGTTTATAGTCATCACTTGCTTAATAATTTTGTCACCACTGGAATAATCTTATGACCTTTATCTAATTAGAATTATGCAGCAGTTACTATTTATTGTGTTAGAGGTGCACTTTCATGTATGACTAACTCAGGACCTTGTGTTTCTGCAAGGAGAAAAGGAATAACTCATTAGGATGCAACAACCTGTTGGAAAATCAGGAAAACAGAAGTTTCTTGATTGTTCAGCTTTAAATATTACATCTCACCAACCTCAACCATTTATTTCAACTCACATCAGTGTTGACTTCTAGGATTACTGAGGGATAAATTGAGTGGAGCTGCTGCACAAGAACTTACTTGTTAGAAGCTTTGTTGCCTAATTTGCTGTTTATCACAGGTTGATCTCAAAGCAAAATTTCAGGAAAACATTAATATTTTCAGGGGGAATTGCATTCTGATTTTTGGTCCTGAGATGATTTCTCTAATAAAGACAAGTGATTAGACCTGTTACAGTTCTTTCATTTCTTCTCTGTGTTTGGAAGCTGTTTTCTGCTCTCTAACAAGGACCTCTTTACAATTCCTTACTCTCTCTCAAAGAAAAAGTAAGGCTTATAAGATATTAGCTTTTTCTCTTCTTTAATTTAAATTTAAATGAGGGTCAGAGCTCAATCATCCTTAATGAACAGCAGAAATAATGAAAAACTTACCTTGTGGAGTGTTTCCTTGTAACAGTGCTGAATTAAAGCTGCTTCTGAACTGAGTAATGTTTTCTGAATATACACGAGATCCCAAGTCATTAAAGATTCTCATAAAGAAAGCTCATAAATTTGGCTCAGCTCAATGAGACTTAGTACTTATGTGAATAAAAATGTTTCTGTAAATGGAAATTGATTTTTCTTTCTCACTGATGGTTTTCTTTAGTTAATCTTATGAATGTGTTCTGCACTAGTTACAGCAAGACAAATAGAAGGACACTGGGTGTCATAGGAACCAATATTAAACTGCATATTCCAGTGATCTTTGATCCTCATCGTGATACCTGTTTTACCTTCTGCTTTTTCTCAGAGAGAAACTGTTGCTAAGTCACTTTGTTCATTGACCAAGACTAGACACAGACCAATCAGGTAGAAGAATATTAGAATTTCCATACCAGTCCCAACATAAAAATCTTCTAATCTTTTGTTCTGCTCTCCTTTAAGCCTATCTGTACTAATTTTTGAGGCACTGCTGTAGTGTATTATCCTAGCATAAGTGATTTCCTGACACATACTGATCCTGCATAATTGCAGGTCAGTTGAAAAATCTCTTTTAACAGCAGTGAGACAGGATCAAAGTTACTGTTTGATCCTGTTATTTTAAGAATAAATAAAAACAAAGTCAGAATGAAATTAACTTAAGAAAAGAAATTGATTTTCAGTTAAACTTTAGAAACATGTTTTTCTGGCGCAGCTCTGAAACACAATTTTGCTTCTATAGGAAGGCAATGTTATCGTAGTTCTTTCATTTACATTTAAGGAAGCAGCACTAGTCTATTTAGGTTTTAATACAGATTAAATAATATATTATATTAATATAATATTTTAATACAGGGTTCATCCTGAATACATATAGATGGGATGGACCTCAGTGGACTGATTCCCACCCTCCCTCTCTAAACCTTGTAATGCAGTTGCTAATTTTTGAGACGCATTTTTAGTGTGTGTTTTTTATTTATCTTTATTGGTGGCCTGCAGTGAAGTTTAAAAAAAAATTCCCTGCTAACCAAAAAATAGATTGCAAAGAAACAAAAAAAGAATATGTATTTCAGTAGTCATGTATTTTATCACTGTGTCAGTGTAGGATCAAATATAATAAAGTGCAGGTGGCTATGCTTTCTTCTTTGTGGTTGTGATTATAATGTACTGAGCACTCAGCTCCCCTTTAAGAGATTAAATGGAAGGACCAGGTTGTGAGCGCTCTTCCTACTCCAGTGAAAGCAGGAAGAAGGTGTTGGATACAGACAGCTTCTAATATCTGTTCACTTGATCTTCTGCCTCCTCAAATATCAGCTCAGCTGTTCAACTGAGTGCTTCCTGGGGCTTCAAGATTGTGTAGTGCAGCAGAAAGATACGGCTGTGCTGGAGCTTTGTTCAGCAGCCTGTGCTGTAGGGGTTGAGCTCTGCCTCTGCAGTTATACTTGGAGAATGAGCTTTGCTCTCTTACACAAGCGCCTTACAAAGCAAATTATTTTTAACACACCTTGTGTGAAAATGGTGCAAGCAAGATTTGCAAGAAAGTGTTCATTTCTTTACCCATAGCAATCATTTTTTTTTGTATTGTGTGTGATTTCCTTTTATGATGGGAAAACAATTATTTTATAGCACTTCTGTTCACATTGAGTATGAGCCATATGGTAATATTTAACTGAAATTATTTTTTTTCTGCTAGCTGCTCATGCGATGAGAAACACTTTTGCTCTACTTAAAACCCTGGGTAATATGCACTTGAGATAAGCCTTACATATTTCAAAAGATACTTAGTTCTTCTTTCTAGCTGAAGAAATTATTTTCAGTAGAAAACAACAGAAATCAGATATCTTTCGGTTGTTTTTCAGACCTCTTGCGTGCTAATACTATATTTTGATATTTTGTTTTGCATTTTCAAGGTGATACTCAAAAGGCAAAGGAAGAAAGCCAAGTTTTCTAACCAGCCTCTGTAGACTTAACTACAGATGAAATCAATAGTTCTATAGAGTAATTTCTCTAAGAGCACAAATAGAACCATAATTATGCTATGGTGAGGATAGGTGTTTTTAGAGCTGCAAGTGCAATAAAGAAATACTTATTTATGGCTGGATGAGGACATTAGAGTTTTGTGGAAATGGTTGCATGAAGGAAAAAAAAAAGTTTATTTGCTGTTATAGTTGAATTGTATGTTGCCTTTGGGGGGGAGTGGGGAAAGGAGAACAGCTGGCCCTAGGGCTTACAAGTGTCTGCTGCAGTGCTGACACTGAATGTCCTCAGTTCTATCTGCAGCCCGTAGAAATTCAGTGCCTTGCAAACCGTCTAACTTTTAACTAAGATGGTAACAGACATGAGGCTCTTCTTCTCAATCTTAGACCTTTAAGAAGCTTATGTCAGGATTGTTATCTGCAGAATCTTTTTGACTTTGAAATAATCTTAATATGAAAATGAAAAATGCAAGGTATAATACTCATGATACCTTGCATTTCAGAAGGTTCAGGAGATAATTTTGCAAGAAATGAAATATTGTCCAAAGAACTGAATTAAATCTACATCAAATAGAGTGATTTATATAGGCTGTTGCCAGATGAGATGTTTTATGTTGAGTGGTGATACTGTGTTGCCATTTTAGCTTCTATTATTTCATTGATATTGTAGAGCTGAACACATTCCAGATCTGCTATGCTGATTTATCAGCATTATCAGAAATCTTTGTTCATGGAAACTCTCAGCCTCATGTAAAGTCTTTCAGCTCAACAATCAATATTTATAAATCATTGTTGCCAATCTCCTGCCTTTCAAGTCAATACCATTGCAATTATAGAAAATAGTAGATGAAATGAGATTATGAGATTTAATTTTTTTTTTTTTTTGGTT
>LTAT01000004.1:88543813-88563304 GCA_003286495.1 Chlorodrepanis virens | reverse complement strand
TTTTTTTTTTTTTTGGTTGGTCCAGGGTGTTATTTGGTGGGTTGGTTGGTTTTTGGCTTTTTTGTGTTGCTAAGCATTGGGATCTTCCAGGGAGTGCTTTTTAAATCTGCAGGTTATTGCAGATCCCATGGAATAATGCTAATCTGTTCTCTCATTTAATATTTAAATGAGAGAACAAATAAGGGTCCTGGCTTCTTAGTAATTGTCAAAAGAGTGAAAGTTACTGCTCAAAGCACAGTTAGGCTTTTGTTCCACTGTTAGGCTTTTGTTCATTACATGAGAAATTTCCTTTAGGACACACTGAAAATCCAACAGCTGTGCTCCTGACTCTTGACTGCATTGCAAATGTGGCAGAAGCAACTGCTAAAGACACGCAATTGCTAGAAGAAAGTAAAGGGAGGAGTTCTTTGAAGTTGAACTTTTAAGAGAAAAGATAGATTTTGAAGCTGAACAAGTACTGTCCTATTTTTTTATTTTTCCCTGCTCAGGAAAGCAGAGCTTGGTTAAGGTTTTCTGTAAATGGGATTATAGTGACTCAATACCTCACTCAATAGTGTCTGGCTTTGTTTTTCTGTACTGAGGGAAGTTCCATCCTAGTTCAGTACTAGGGCCTTGAGGTGATGTGGTTAAATCCATGTTTTTTATTCTCATTGTGAATTTGTAGTTTCCCTTACTAGGGGGAAAACCTTGTTTTTGTGAGACAGGGAAGCCTTGCTTACTTAAGCTGTTTGGATCCATAGACAATAAAGGAAACTATCCTGAACTCCTTCTTTTTTTCTATTGCATCACTTGTCAAATAGTCCTTCCTCTAGCTACTGGGGCTCTGTTTCTCTACAAGTTAAACAACTGACACAGATAATTTGATCAGCTTGGCATTTGCAGAAATAAAACTTCAGAGGACTGAAATGGGGATGTGGTGTTTCTGCACTGGGAAAGAAAGTCTGACCACGTGTGCATGTTACCAAAAATCAGAATAATTGCTGGAGCAGCATCTAGGATGTGTTGCTCCACCAGTGTGCTGCTGTCTATCAGACACAGACATCAGGACAGATAAGTCAGGCAGTGCTAGAAAGTTTTGAGAAAAAAAGTGGTATTTTGCTCTAGAGTTGTAGTTTTATTGGGTGAATACGATCAGCCTAAACTACTAAGAAATATTTAATTGATCTAAGCACAAAATTTCCAGTGTCAAAAAACAGAGAAGAAATACTTGATCACAATAATTTCACTGTCGAGGACTGTCATTAGGATGAATCCACAGCATAATTAGTGTGGGTGGATGGGGTGAGAGTACATGTAAGCAAATGTTGAACATACTTGACTCTAACAGGCTCAAGATCTGAGGATTGTTGGAGATACAGAGCCAAACTTAAACAATATTCTGTCAAGATCTAAACTAAAAGATGACACCTGGTCTTGCTAGATCGGGCATACAGATTCATGTCTAGATTTTTGAAGCTTGGGTTACTTTTAAATGTCTTGCCTAGTTGTTATTTTTCTCATCTGCCTCTGAGATTCTGAGCAATTACAAAAAACCTTCCCATTTCCACATCAGCTATGTAAAAAATCAATGAAGCATTTGAGTGGAACCACAGAGAAACTTGATAGAAGGGATTGAATTTGGAACACAATGTAGTACATTTTTTTATATATACCCTTTATACAAATTTCTATTCTGTTCACTTTGGGAATCAGATACTATCCTGACAGATTCAACAATATTTCAATCATGTAAGCCCAAGGGATAGTAAATTGATTGAAACTTGTATACATTTATTCTCTAGGTTTATTTACTTGGTGGAACCACTAATTGGCTTCATTCCTGGGTGCCCCCCACTCCTCCCTCCATATTTCAGTGATGGTAAAAGACAGGTAATATATTGTTAGTGATTTCCTGTATTTTATTACTCACATTGTTGCCTGTAATAGAAACCATTCATTTTGTATTTGCTAAATTTAATTTCTTTAAACTGTCAGTGCTAATTGGGGTGTCAGAGCCTAAACACCAAAAACCTGAGGAATATAATACTGCTTTAAGCTATTCACTAGTAAAATAGGTGATGAAATGTAAAGAAATGTGATAAGAAGTTAAGACTAATAAGAGTCACCTAGCTGTATAATGTGTTTAGTAATTAGGCCTTGTTTAAATTTTGTTTATGTAATCCAAAACCTATTCTAGTCTGAAATCCAACCAGGTCCAAGATCTGACGCTTCTCTTATTTTGCTGTGAGTGTTCAGATATACTGAACTCAAAAATGATTCAATGAATAAATACAGCTTTTTTTTTATTATTAGCTACACTGCTAGAACATTAATGTTCAGTATTAAAATCCTGAAATATATCTATTAAAAGCTTGAACGTGATTTTCTTATTTAAAAAAATAATTTATTACTAATAAGGGAGTCTTACTTGTAGTCTTACAATTTAGAGTCTTTTTGTTTGGTAATGAATCCTGTATGAACAGATGCTTATGTCCATACAATGATGTGCAACATCAGGTAGGTGCCAAGGTTAGATATACTGTGGTTACTGATAAATCCTTTTTTTTAAAGGCAGATTTATATGTTATGAACTCACTTTATTAAGTGTGCCATATTTTGGAGGAACCTATCTGTAGGCTGCATAACAAGAACAAGCAGATCAACAAACAACAAAAGTTCAAGTTTAGTATTTCACAGCTTTATTACTTATTCTTCTCATATCCCCTTGAAAATTAGTTTCAAAGAAAGCAAGTCACACTGTAACCAATGAAACCTTTAGTTTGCTTTTTGTGGGAAGACATTTGACCCATTACAGCCTGCATCCTGCCCTTCATCCTTGACTCTGCTCTTGACATTAAAGTGAAAAATATGCACTCTGAGCACCCCTTTTTTCCACTTAAGTGAATATTTGCAATCTTGAAAATCCCTTAATAATAAATTGAATACAATTAAATTATTGCAGCCACTACTCAAATCAACCAGTTTATTAACATTCTAATTGCTGGGAGAGTTTTGTTTCATTTTTTGGGTTTTTTTAATGGCCAGTGTACTTAAATGTTTTCTTTCCTTCATGGAGTAAGAACACTTGCCTTGTGGATCTTCTGACAATAAACAAACTGAGTGCTAGTGCAATGAAAAACCATAACAAAGCTGAAAGAACATGCCTCAATTTATTTTTGTTTTTTCTGCTCAAAGATGAGTATTTGTTTTCATCCTTGCTGTGGCTTCTCGTGGTTCGCATATAGCCAATATGAAAATATGAATGCTCATGGTAGATTCTGTTCTGCTGGAATACCACAGATATGATACTGCTTTTACAGATTTGCAAAATTAAATTTCATGAAAATCAATAAAGTAACAGTGCTGTAAAATTGACATAAGCGATGAGGCTGAACATGTTCTCTGAAAAATCCTTTCTTAAAAAAGATAAAACAGAAGCATAACATTTGGGCTATTGACTAGCATTTGAAAAGTTAGATTTATTTGCCAATCGTGTGACTTTCAAGCAAGTCTGAAATGTCAGAAAAATTATCTCATCTGTTTTAGAAAGGTGATTTTTCACTATGACACTGGGATAGCCATGCAAAATTCATTCTTTTGCTACACCACCTACCCCCCCCCCAAAAAAAAATCCATAACAGTTGAAAAAACCCCATTGATTAGGAGCTAATGCAGACTTAATTTTGAATTCATTTTTTCTGATTTAGAGTAAGAAATGGACTTATTTATGGGTTGAGAACTTAGGAGTTTTAACCCAAAAATGCTGTTATGAGATATTTCAATCCTTTAATGGAGCCACAGGACAGAGGGAGGGGAGAACATGGAATGACCAACCCCCCAAAAAAACCCAATGAACTCTCTTCTGCTTTCTGTTTTACTTTCCTAACATAAAATATTAGGATGGAGATAGTATTTCAGAGATGGATTTTCAGTAGCATGAGCTTTTTCTGTCCCTGCCTGAATTAAACTGTGTTCTTTCACAAAATAATGTTTTTTGAGACTTCTTGGTTATTAATACTAATAATCTGAAGGTTTAAGAAAGCAGATTCTATTAATACAGACTTCTATTAAAAATAAAGTCACTTTCTAAAGTAAGCATTTCTGGAAATCCTTGAAATTCATAAAATTGACCATATGTATCATGCCTCTGATTCAGAGATGTAAACTCTGTAGTGGTTTAGAAAATAGATACAATGATCTTTGTGGATGCTTTCCAACTTGAGATATTCCATGATTCATTGGTCATTTTGCAGTGGTGTTGCCTTTAGCATAAGTAGACAAATGACTTCTAATGGGGGAAGTGAGAAACTGCAGACTGATAACCAGTTACTCTTGTGAGAAACTGAAATGTTAAATGTTAATAACTCAAACAATTTGCAAAAGCACAGGTAATTTTAGAATAAACACTAGCTTAATTTCAAGTAGATGCCTAAGCGTGCTGCAGAAATGGGGGCTGGTAAAGTAAAGAAGGAGTGAAAATGAAACCATTAAGAAACCCAGAGATAGCTGTGGAGAGGTCTGGCCTTAGATAAGGAGACAGGGAATGTGAGGATTTGGGATAGGTGAGAGGGATGAATGTCTGTGCAAAATTCAAGAAATCCTTAGAAGAAGGGGCCAGGGAGAAGGAAGGAGGGTGGAGATGGGGGAGGGGGAGGATGGGGCATTGAAAGGGCTGATAATATATAAATCATTGCTAGTTTCTGCATGTTTTACCTGGGCTGGTCACTGCAGTCTGTCCTGTTTTATTACATCCTTTCTGATCCCTTCACAATACCATTCTACCCTATTTGGGAGCAGTGTGGGGACTGATTGCAAGCTCTGGGGGGTTGGACACAAATGGATTTGGAGTCAGCAGGTAGAGTCAGACTGGGATGAGTGTGCACCTGGGTTTGTCTGGCTCAGCTACAGCAGGTGTGGGCCTCAGTGTCAGCCCCCAGTGTGGGACTGTGGAGTGGAAGATTTGAAGGGCTGGAGTGTTTGTGGTTTTCTCCTGTCTTGGTGTGCATGAAGGTTTGTGTGTGTATAATTTGGTAGCAAATCCACGGTTGGACTAGCTGGTGAGGAGGAGGGAAGTGGGGAAGGGAGGGAACTTAGGGAAGGTGTATCTTGAGAGACCTGTGAGATGCTTGTGTCTATTTGCTAGCAAATACCAAGCTGGGATACCTGACAGGTGGAGACTGGAGGAGGTCAGTGTGCAGGCATGGGTGTTGAATGGGAAGAGACCGCTCCTGCTGATGTTCAGGGGATCTGAAATGTGCTCATAGAGTGTGGCGCATGAGCTTTCCCAAGATGAACTCCACCCATAACAGCTGGAAAGGAGGAAGTAGGTTTGGCCATCTGTGCCGTGTTTGGGTGAGTCCTAGCAGTGTTATATGTAGGTCCTGTTAAAAGGGAGTGCCCACCCTGCAGCACTCAGTAGCTGATTGCATTACTTGTTGTCCTCTCTGTGTGTGTCTGATCTCACACTGAGCATCACTGCTGCCTGAACTTGCAAATGAGAAAGTATCAGCTGCACCCATTGGCATGGAATGCAAAAACAGGTCCCTGTGGATACAGGCACACTGGGCTGGGCTGTGGTGACTGGAAAGGAGCAATCACAGAGGCAGTAACATAAAACATCCCATAAAGTACACCTGAGCAATCCTTTGCTCCCAGTTAACAACTGAAAAAGAATTAAAATCAACTTGCAGCTGTAATTGGTACTTTAACTTTTTCAGTACTTTATGACTGCTAAGAAAAAATGTCTTAAGACTTCTTTACAGATAAAGTTAGTAAGAACTTGTATCAGATTGATTTATGGTTTTACTGTAAGAAGTTATATAGAGAAAATTAAAATACAGGCAAATGAATCAAGAAAATCCATTGTTCAAAATTCAAGGGAGTTTTTGCAGGGGTTGAGAACTATTTATTCTGCAATAAGACTCAGCATGGCTAGTGGCACAGTCTCAGATACACGAGCAGTTCCCATTGAAGGGAAATGGGAGTAAGTTTCAAAATTACATATGAAGCAAGTGTAAAAGATTGATGAAAACAGATTACTGAGTTGTCCAGTTATAACATCAAAAGTGTCAGGCTGAAAGAATCTCAGTTTCTGACTGTTTTAAAGCAAAGCAAAAGGGAAGAGGGAAGAAAATTCTTTGGTTATAGAATTCAACAAAATTTAAATCAAAAATTTGTTTTTAGGGTTTCACTAAAAAAAATAAGTCTCAGAAAATTCCAACCGGTGCTTAAAGAAAGGTAAAAGTGTTCAGATTTTACAGTATTTTCTCAGCACTAGTTTCATGGTCTTTAGTGTATGTTGAGTACAATCCTTTTTCAATCTAATACTAATAGAAAATTAATTTATTCTTTCCATATCAGTAACTTCTAATATTCTTCAGTTCTGCACTATATATTCCTTGTCAGTGACTAATAATTTTTTCATGATGCAGCTCGAGATCTGGACGTCTGGATTATAAAATTACAGCAGCACTTCTGAGCAGTGGCAACTGCAGTTTGAATGCCCTTGCACAACAACAACAACTGAACAACAAGGCATTAGTGACAGAAAAAATTGAAATTTGTATCAGAATGATCTTGGTGGATACTAAACTAGAGTTTGAAACTAATATTTGAAAAGGAAGAGTAGGTCAAGAGATATGAATTGTTTTTTGAAGTGACGGGAGCATTGCTTTTCAAAACTGACCAGCACTTATATATTCCTATAGAAAGGTGTTTGGATGCCAGAGAGAGACGTGTCTGTTGCTGCTATTCACATTCTTAATTTACATGTATTCTTTACTGTGAAAGGGGACGAAGAGGAAGGTAATCATTGTGTAAAGCTGAAGGGAGTCATTCATTCATTCGTATGAATGTTCCTGAAGTGTTTCATTGTGACATCTTAGAATTAGTCTTTATTATTATAAAGATCATAATTCTGTGGTGGTTTTGTGATCTATTTACTTCTAAAATTTTGGATTCCAGGGCAGCAAACTGATTACAGAAATGCATATACTGTATCAATTGATTTCTTTTTCCACACTGACTTTCCGCCACCATTTCTTTCTCTTTATACTTTTCATTTACTGTATCAGTTGGTTGTCTTAGTTATGGGTGGTTCATCTTTAGTCCTGAAAACCTTAACCTGCTCATCCTTGTGTGAAAGATTCTCAAAATATTTCAGACTGAAAATATACATAATCGTTGATTGCAGTTTCTTATCTGCCACCTACTATCAGGGTACTAAAGCAGTGTTTTGTTAGAACTTCCAAAAGCTGCTGCAGAAGCTGTCAAAAAAGATGAATTATCCTAAATGTAAGAACTAGCAATTTTTTCCCATCTGCCTGTTGCCAGACAGCAGCGTGGGCTAGAGAAACAAACTCCTACTGAACTGCTCTTGGGTAGGTATTCAAGTACTATTTTACGAGTTCTTAGGCTTTTTTTGTAAAGCAATATGTAAAATTTTAGTTTAAAAACTGAAGGATGAAATCTCAGTACGATACTGGCGAAAGGCTGACTGATGTCAAGAGAGGATACTGTTCATCTAGAGGCACCTGCCTCAATCACTTTGGACTTAATTTCTATTTTGTGGAAAACTTTTCCTCCCCTGTTTTGTTCTTCTGATTTTGTTTTCTCACACGTAGCACAAACGAGTCTGTGTTCACTGTGACGCAGAGGTTTCTTATTCAGTTACTGCTTTTCAATGGACAGACCCACTCTTCTTCATCATAGCTTTGTTGTATTTTTTTCTGTATGTCTAAAGTTGAATTTTTCCACTTTATAAAAGCACTATATACGATAGGTCTCTCTTAGACGGCTTTTTATTGCTATGCATATCTTCCCTCCAATTTCTGTTTCTTAATTATTTAATGATTCTCAGCATTCTGTGAATTTTATATACAAGACCTACACATAATTGTTTTATTATTGTATAGTAAGCTTCATGAATGGTGAAAGTAATTTTAAAAAGCAGGCTCCTTGGTAGTTTTATTATACTTCTTTTTTTTTCTTTTGAAATCAGACATTTTTTTCAGCAGTTAGGGTGTTTTGATATTGTATAGTAATTTAAAGAATCAAACAGCTTTGTGGCACTAAGTCAAATCCTAGGCCTATGTAGATGTTTCAGTGAGAAAGCTGCATTTGTTTATCTAGTCATGGGTTGGGTATATAGCTTGGGCTTTGACATGTCAATATAGTCTCACTTAATGAAGACTTACAATACAGAATAGTATCCTATTTGGTCAATTTTCAAGTTTTCTAACATTATTTATGCTTCCAATGAACTAAATCCAATTCTGAGTTTGGCTTGTTAAGTTACATCAACTGTTCTGCTTCTGAAATATCCCAATGTTATTATATTTATCCAAAACATACTTTGGCAAGGTGTCCTCAGTTAACCCTCTTTTAGGATACTTGAGAGCTGACTATATAATGCATTTCTTCTCATTAATGAAAATTTACAGTGCCTTATGCTTATTATACTATTTAGATGGTGACAAAGACTTGAAGAATTTCATCCCAGAGCAACTCAAACTTTTGTAACCTGTTCCTCTGCCTCCAAGCATGAATATCTTTTCCTGATAAATATTTATCAAGCCTTTTATGAAAGACCTTTAAGTAGACAGATTACATGGCCTCTCCAGGCAATCTATTCTAGTGCTTCACTTTCTTTACGTCAAAAGTTTTTCTTAATTTTTACCTTGTGTCTTTTATGCTGTAATGTGAACTCATTCTTTCACATCCATCATAGTTAAGGAAAACAGACTAATCCTTCTTTTGCAGAAGACATTTATTTATTTAAACCATGTTTGTATTTTCCCTTCTCCCTTTCAGGTAAATTAGATTAATTCAATAATTTCAGTTAGGTATGCTTTTGTAGACCTATGATTATTCATTTTCTTCTCTTGACTTCTCTGATTAGTATATATCTCATTGAAGTTCAGCACCCAAATCTTGATCAGAGGTTGTAGTTGAGTATGAGACTCTTGGCCTTACGACCCTTGCTCCATAATTTTAATCAGCAAGTACAACTCTTTAGTATACTTGAGGGATCTTACCCACTAGAGCTAAGAGAGAAACTTAGCTGTCCCCTTCTTTTTTATGCCATTCCCATTTTGTTAATTGGAATAGGCAATTTATCAGAACTGGTCATTCCATTGGTGCAACAAGCCTAGTTAGATGTTACTGTTTTTTTCAAGGTCAGCCTTTGATGCTGGTAATTCAGGAGCCGACACGAGAAGGTTTTTTTAATAACTCCTTACTTGATTTCTTATGGAGCAACTCCTTGCCTTGTCCTCTCCTAAACTGTATCTACATGCTTATGCTCTCTTCATGTATGCACCCTTAAGAATCTGACTTTTGCCATTTCTTCTATGTTTTCTTCTTATGTTTGAAGTAAATGCAGAACTTTTTATTAGCTATATTGATCTTTTGATGTGTTTCTGACCTTCCTTGAGAGAATGATTTGCTTGAAATATCTACTTGAAGACAGGAAATATTTATGCTGTTGCTTCTCCTTTGATTTCTGAGGGTTATTAACTCTTCTGCTTACTTATTGATTTAATTGAAGTTACTTCTTCATGTGACATTTTGCTCAACCACTTCATCCTTGTTGTTCAGAATTATAGCTAAAAGCCATCTCTGACTTCTACATCAAAAAACATTCATACAGCGCTCCAGAAATATGGTGGACATCTTACCTGCCCAAGCTAGTCAGCTGGGCTTCTTCTACAATTAATGAAGATTAATGGGCCTCTGCAGACTCTGATGATAATTTGGAGATAAGGAATGAGATGTTCTCTGAAAAAAGATCTTTTGTTATATGCTGTATAAATACAGTGTTTAGGTGTCTTGATTAGTTTTTGATTGATAACAATTTAGGTTGCTATAGTTCACTGAGCTGAATAATGCTTTCTACTTTTTTGGTATAATCTTCTTTTAGCAGACGTTTGGGTAATTGAAATTGTTCATTATTTACTGAACCTCACATTCTGAATAATATTGCCATTGATTCTCATCAAGCCTTGACTTGATGCTCATGGTTTACCCTGAGCACTGAGCATTGTGGTGCCCCATGTTGCAGATCAAGGTATTGCCCATCTTCATCTTTTCAGAAGTTGATTGTTTAATTGATAAATGGATTGTTAGACTATTAGCTCATAAATTATTTTTCATTTACCTAAATAAGAAAATATAAATTAAATCAACCAATAAAAAATCAAAAGTGCTCCCAAGGTGCAGGCCAAAATAATGAGGAATGAGTGTTTCAGGGAAGAATTTTTTAGATTACATCCTAATGGATAAAATAGAACCTTGCTTTGTTTCAGGAAAAAATATGGAAAGCTTGTTTTGCTTCTTACAAGAGTTGTGGAATTTAGAACCATTTTGTCCCAGCCTCAAAATACCAAGATAATTTGCTATAGTCATTCTTATTTTGGCTGCTGATAGTAAAATAAAAATATTATATATCCTAAACAAGTTAGGAATGGTAATTTCTACCATCGACTGCTTCACCGTCCAAGCTGTTTGTCAAATGTGCTGTCACAATAGCTTCTTTGGGTAATAATTTGAAGAATCAATAGTCTTCTCTCTTTTTTTATGAAACCTGGCAACTTTTCCATCGATTGCTTTTCTTCCAGCACTGCACCTGCTGCCTTTGCAGTTTCTGATTAATTTTCTAGCACCTCAGCTCATTCGTTTATTTCAATATAACACAGTGACATGGGCTTCTGAGAATATACTGGCAGTTTCTTTCCTGCCTGGATACTGTAACCTATGTTGGCAAAATGGACCATGTTTTATATACATAATATTGTGAGGTTCAGATAAAACAGATAAAGGTATAACTCTTCCCTGCATACAACCATAGGATGGTATGGTGGAATAAACTAGAAAAGAAACAAGAAATGTTTCATACAATTGTTAGCTAAACGTTTTTTGGATGGCAGTTAAGCAACAAAAGTTACCATGGCATCCAGGAGTAGGTCTTCTACTTCTAATATGTTGTGCCTTACCTAATTAACAGTGAATACTGCAGAGTGTAGCAATTACTGCTACAAGTAATAAAGAGAATGTTTGCTATGACCATCACTGGAATGATCTAATTGCATATACCTTTTGTGTCTCTTTTCAAAAGGAGTAATGACAAGTTTAAATCTTGTTGGGTATTTCCAATTAGAGTGCAATTTTGTGTTATTGAGTGCATGTTCATTTACTACTAGAAAAGGTTAAAAACTGAAGGGTAGATGTTGTGAACATTCACAGACATGACCTTTTGCAGTTGGCTATAAAAATTTAAGAAGTTTTCTGGATGGCTTTAAAGTTACAGTTGCAGTTTATCTATGGTTAAGTGGACTCTAACAATTAGGTTTTAAACTGCAACGATGATTTGTAATGTTATCATTGTCTTAATTATTGCTCAAAAGAACTATTTTTTATGGCTGGATTGGACTTTGAGCAACTGGCTCTAGTGGAAGTTTTCTCTGCCCGTGGCGTGTTGAACTAAGTGATTTAAAGCCCTTCTAGTCCTAACCATTCTATAATTCTAAGATTCATTTTTCTCTAGCATTGTCTCTTGTCACTGTCAGTTCCTGGAATGAACCATCTTAGACCAAGACTGTTTTAGTGCCAGGGACATGTTGAATCTGTATTCATAATCACTTCTCTCTTCTTCTGCACCAAACTGCAAGTGTTATTGTCAAACTGTTTTCTGTGTACTAATCCTCACACTTAAGTTTTTATAGTACTTTTATTGCTTTTTGCCTCTTTCCTGCTGTCCTTGTATGTAAGTTATGGCATGAACCAAGCTCTAAATGTCCTTTTAAAATGTGGACATTGAGCTGGTAGTGATGTCCTGTAGCTGGGGATGGGGCAGGGACTGATGTCACACAGGTATAGAAATTACATTACTCAAAATGCTATCCAAATACCAGCTCACTGCATGTAAGCAGATTCACCATTTTTCTTGTGTATTCCAAAGCTACTGAGTATCTATTAATTGGCCTCTCCAAGGTAAATATTATATATGTTTCCTATGCAGCACTTGAGGAAAAGGGCATCCAGCATTGCTAGTAGGATGACCGATGTAATTGTCTCCCCAGGAAAACAGACAGCCTAGAACGCCTTTATTGTTTGTCCTGATAGACTGCAGGAAACATATTTATGTATTTTTAAAATTCACAAGTTAATGGTGTCAAAATATGATTAATTGATAAGAAGGTATAAATAACAAATTAAGTTAAGCAGAAATTTCCATGTATCAATTTAATTTGCTGAGATTAACTCTGAGGTTAGGGAGGATGTGAATGTATCTTTTGTTTACTTACATATTCTTCTGGCTGAACTTATTGAAAATGTGAATGTCTCACTGCTCTGAAAATGTTGCATGTTTTCATGAATTGTGCAAGCAGTCAGACAGAAACCAGAAATGTATCTGTATTTTATTTTCACAGTAGCCCAGTGCAGGCTATGTTAAAGAGAAAGCTCTCTCTAAATCTATCGGCATTTCCAATTCCTTCTAATCAGAAGAAAAACATTACTTTCACTTGTCTAAGGATAAGAAAAAAATGTGTTTTTAGTTGGTTTAATTTGCTGATGCTATTTTCCTTTAATAGGAGAGGGCTTTACTCTTTAAGGAGCTGGCAAGTGAATATTGACACGTGCAGTTTTAAAAACTTGCAGAAAAAGAAGTCTCTGGTTAAAATGGATCAATAAAAATCCTTGCTTATCTTATCAAGGAGATGTATCTATTTAAAAGATAGTAAACTGTGATGTGGCTTATGTGGATCATGCAGGAAACTTTAATGGCATTTAGGGAATAATGCAATCATCAGGAACCATTAACATGGGTACACCAAGGAAAAGTTCTGTGTAACTACACTGAGATATCCTTCTATGCTTAGGGTGATCTCATTACTCTCTTCAGCTTCCTGAGGAAGGGATGTGGAGAGGTGCTCAGCTCTTCTTCCTAGTACCTGGGGATAGGATGCATGGGAATGCCATAAATCTAGGAATCCTCAAATGGAGGAGATTTCTGAATGCTCTTTGAATCCCAAAATTTTGCTTTTTCATACTATGCATGAACAGAAAACTGAGCTGACACTGATTTTTTGTATATACATATTGTGTATTTGTACAAATGCAAGTATCTGATGGAAGGACCTGTATGGGAGTACTTTGTGGTTTTGCATTAACTTGGAGGTACCTACCAGTTCAGAGCTGTTTCTTACTGTCATTAATTATACCTCACTACTCTAGTAGTTCAGCAGAGGCAGAGGTTTCAACCTGCATTCTAGACAAATTATTATTTTGAGGATAATAATAATGCATATAGAGTATAATTTCTTTTGCTGTGTGGATAAGCACAGCAAGGTAAAGTCAAAGGCTATGCTGATGAAATCAAAAACCGAATTCCTGGGAGTTAGATGGCAGTATTAGCTTACAGTACACTTCTGATATGTTGTTCTCTTATTCAGGTTTTCATAACACCATTGCCACTTTTTTTTTTTTTCTCTTAGTGTTGTGTTAAGCAACATGACTATTCTGTCATGCATTTTCCTATTCCTTCCCCATAGTAGAAATGAGTGCAGTGGTGTGTCTTGCTTTGGTCTTTCTGTTTTTTCTTCCCACCCTCCTACCTCTCTTTGATTTGCAGTCTTGATTTTCCCCCTTTTTAGGAACTTCTGGAAGTTGTCTGAGTCATGTTGCTACTCTGCAGAGAATTTGATCCATATTTGGAGATGAGCAATGCAGTCTGGGATACCAGAGGGATTCAAAATCAACTTACAGGTTCCTCTGTCATCCCAATAGATCAGCTGCATTTAGTAAAATCTCTGCAGATTGCTTTAAACAATGTATTCATGCTTTGGTCATACTTAGGTTTGCTTGTCATAATGTAAATCCCATTCTCTAGCTCACCTTCTCTTACATGGTAGAATTTCAGTGTGGAAGGGCCCAAAAAGAGAATGAAGGAAGGAAGGAGGGAAAAGAAAATAAAAAATTAACTTTTAATCCCTCTTCATGGAAAGCTATTCCTGCTTACATCATCTCTTTTAACACTTTTTTAATGACAGTAGATATGACGATGACTGTTTTATCTTTGTGTCTTTAAGTAAGTTTTTTTGGTAATACTTTGTCACTTCAAATTTGACCTTAAATATAAAGGTGTGGAAATGGTTTCTCATAACTGTTTGAGATAGTTCATGACATTTCAAAAATAAACACACTTTAAATCTCAAATTGCTTTTAAAAAAAGATTCAATGAAGAAAAATTATTCCTAATTAATTCAACTTAGACTAAACATTTACAGATATTAAAATATGCGCTGTTGACTTTCCTTGGCAGGTGCGTACAGCTTGCTGAATAAACCACCACTCCATTTTGGCATAGGTAAATGTACAGCTTTTTGGATTGTTTATTCTGAGAAAGTTCCACATTAAGAGTAAGTTAAATTGTATTTCCAGTGAGGTGACTCAGTTTATTGAAGAACCGTCTTCAAGAAGCAACATGTTCTCACTGAAGGCCTAAACATGAAGGCCCTCAAAAGAAATGTGCATCAGTGGACATGGATATATACATATGAATATACAGGACATACAGTTTGGATCCATGCTTATCTCTTATAGAGGGCTGGACAGTCCAGACAGAGCTTGTTTCAAGGCTGCAGCTGATGCAAAAGTAAGTTAAGGGAGAAGTGTTGGGAAGAGAGCAGTGGATATACCTTCTGCTGAACTGACTAGGCTACTAAGGGAAGGGTGGAGCCAGCCTTGCACAGATCTGAGTGCTTGTTAGTGTTGGACAGCTCCAGCAGAGTTTAAAACTATATTCACTTTGAAGAAGCTCTCATATTTCCTTCTACCACACTGAATCTGCTCTCTCAGTTAGAAAATACGCACTCATTCTGAGTAATGTTACCACCTATGCATGTAGACACGTACAGGTGCTAGTATAACCAAGTTCCAGGGATCGTGTTTGACAGCTGGTGACCAACATCATACATTTGCTGTTTCCACTTGGAATTTTTTCCAAAACAAATAAGCAAACATTATGGAGGACTGTATTTTTTTCAGATTGGCCATAAATCTTTTCCTTTTTGGCTGCATGCATGCAACGTTCACAAAGACTTTCTGGGAAAAAAGCCACCAGACAACTTTACCTTCTCATGGGAAATTCCATTCTTAACATATAGGCTGACTGCAGCATCTGGGTTATCCTCATTGCCACATGTCAATGTGAGAATGCTGGATTCAAATGCTGCTGTCAACATGTCACTTTTAGGTTAACCTTGTAAATCTCAGGAGAAGGAGCATACTGAATCTATAAAAAGAAGCTTTACTGTAGAGTTTGAGTTACAAATTCATTTCCAATCTCAGCACTCTTCTGGCATGTCGTTGTTTACTTTTATTAGAGATAGCTTCTGCTAACAAATTAGCACTTAATAAATGGTTTAGTACCTTGAGGTGTTGCTGGTGAACTACAAAAGCTTTACATGTGTGTCACTCATTAAATTTAAACCAATTTTAGACTTAATTTGATTCGCTCTTTTGGACGCTCAGCCACTGAGGTGGATTTGCAGGGGACTTGATTGTAGTTTTTACATCAAATATACTACCCCCAAGCTTTCAGCTAATTAACAGTCTGTGAAAGCAAAGAACTCTATGGGTTATTGAACTGCACTCCCCTTTCAACTGCAGAAAGTTATATCCCCAATGTTATTGACTCCCAGGTAGAAAAACTGGGGGCAGGGGGTGAAAAAAAAACCCAACTGAAAATGAAGAACAAATGAAACAAAACCACCTTGCATGTAGGGCTGACTATGTGTCAGTATTTAGTTCCTTGGGATCTGGAATCGTAATTAAATATCCATACACATTTGATCTGTAGCTCCCAAGCTCTTGATGAGAGTTTGTTTTACTTAATTTTGCTATGTAGCATGAAAACTCCCCCCGGAAATCTTGTTCCTGTCTTCCTTCTTTAAATAATTGTTGATATCACTTAAAACCTTCATCTAGTGTCTAGATAGAGCCTTATAGTGAAGAGGAGAGCAATAAGCTTTCCATATCTATCCATAAAGTTTTAAGAGATCTTTCAGGAGTCTTGCAGTGAAGAAAAACCTGGCAAATCACTTCTTCAGTGCTCAGAATGATTTTTCCCTTTATAATAAGTTTTATTTTATATTCATTGTGGAAGTTCTACACATAAAGGAGGCTTTAGGAAGGGAGGCTCTGAGGTTCCTGTTCACTACTGTTGGACTTTTATTCAAAAAAAACAAAGTATGGCTCAAGAATGCCTGAGTGCTCTTCATATACTGAATTGTTATCATCATTAAAAAAGAGGAACTTACCAATGAAATGGAGTTTATATGTTGAAATCAAAGTAATATGAAAGGATTATTGGTTATATATGGAATGGTTAAGGACTGTTCCTCCTATTTTGTGTCTGTGTCAAAAGTTTAGAGATTTCATTTATTCATTAGCTAGAGGTGGGAAAGTATTCTCCAATAACTTCACAACAATAATTTGATAAATTAGATTTATTGATAAACTATATGCTGAACAAAATTTAAGGATCTGAAATTTATCAACAGCATCCTGAAGCTGTACATTGGCATAAAAACTACTTCTATCACTTCATTTTTGCCTTAATGCAGAATTTCAGGTTGCTCTACTTTCTCATGTGTCTTTTACGTGGGTAGGAGATTTGCTTGCACACTTGTGGTCTTTTATTTCCCAGGAACCAATATAAATTGAATTTACAGGAATGTATCTCGGTATCTGTTTCCTCCTGTTAAATTTCTGTAAAAGCTATTATGTTGTTTCATGGTTCTAGAGTGGAGTAAATGTTAGATAAAATCACCTCTGAGCATCTTTTCAGGAAAACTCAGTATTCCTTAACTTGGTAGTTCCTAATTGAAGTTATAATTATGATACACTCTTCAAATTAGCTAGGGGTTGATCTGCTAACACTTATGAGCCTGCAATATTCAAGCATATAGTCAAAGAATGTCCTTACAGCCTTAATTTAGATTTCACTGTTCTTAAGATGGTAGTCTGTTCAAAATTTCTTTTTCTGACCATGAAAAAAGAAACATGGAATTCAGAAATAGCCTCTGCTCACACACAAAAAAACCTCTTAGTAAGGATATAAAACAGCTTGCTGGAGCCAGCAATTTTATGTTTATATTAAGACAAGACTAAATGAGCATCACAACAGACAGTGAACTTAAGCACATCTTTTTCATAGAATTTTTTTTTAACCAGAAGTTGAGTACTGTGATAGTGAGAAAAAGAAATAATGAAATATAGCAGAGCAACGATTTTAATTTTTGGGACAGATTAAATATTCTTCTAATTTGTATAAAGTTTATTTGTGTGTTTGTCCTCATTTTTTTTCAACCCTTATCATTCATAACAATGTTGAGCAGTTTTATCTTATTTGAATTTTTGTTTGTTTGCTTGTTTTGTTTCGGAAGAATGAACAGCCTTTTTAGTATTTATTATTTATAGCCTGGACCAAGTATTTGGCATTGGTGAAGAACAAGGATTACAGCCCATCGTGACTCAATAACAGAGTATAAAGACTTCTTGAGCAGAGAGCTTTTATTCATGCATTTTTAGAACTTTGGGGGCATTGGCATTAAATGCATCTTTCATTTAGAGCACCTTCAAATGAAGTAAGAAAATATCTTAGAGTTCTGGACAGGTCTTTAATGTGCATCTTTTCTGACTAGGGCCGAGTTTTCCTTCCTGTACATATGGGTTTTGGTCAGTTGTTTGGGGTTTTGTTGTTTCTAAGAGGTAAGAATCTTTGTTATATATGTATTTAGCTGAATAAAATCAAATCCCCCAGGTATTGAGGTCTAATGTCAGACATAAAAGCGCTTCAGTGTGAAGATCTCTTTTGTGGTGTAACGTGGCAACACTAATGCATTTGCAAAATGCCCAGTTGAGAGCACAATGCACATACATATTTTTCAAACCTGACGTACTACTATTAAGCCCACAGAAATCTTGATGGAGGTATATGTGCTTATTTGGGTTATAAATTCTTCATTAGATCATCATGTCTTAAGCTGGTTTCTGTTCCTAGGAAACAGAGCATTAAGTAGCTCAATTTTAGCTAATCAGCATAGTTTATTTATTCCTCAAAAGACAGAATGTATCCATACAATGATAGAGCTGTGGATCTGTTCAATCTCAACTCAAAAATTGTTTACATCCCAAATTCTCTTTGCAGCAATGAGCAGCACTATCCCTGATTAGTAGCACTAATGAAAGCAAGCATAAACCAACCTTTTATGTGCTTACTAATTGAAGGCATATGGCCTTGAACCAGCTAGTTCTAATTTCAGGTTACTAATCTCATTATGTACTGTTATTTTCAGTGACACAAAAATACAAGTGAGGAGAAAGGGAGATAGAAAAACACTTTAGAAGTACATTATGAATTTCAAACTTCTTGAGAAATGTTAGGATTACATAGTATTGAGGCTTATTGAATCTAACAGGAGCTCTTCCATGATCTTCATTTGGCAGAGAATCAGGGTTTCTATTATTTTGACTGTATGACCACTTTGAAACAAGATTAGAAAAAGCATCAACCACCTGTTTTTCAGGGATACACAAAGAACCAGGCTGGCTCTGAAGGATATGCTAGGGAAGTCTCTCTTGATTCCTGTGGTGAGAAGAAAAAAAAGAAATTGGAAGGTTATGGCATTCCATTAAAACTGATATATTGGCTGGCAGAGAGAATGATGAGGAAAAAATTTATCTAAAATACTGGTTATTTTTGACCACCACAATGCTTTTGGACTAATCGATTTAGAAAAAGGCAAAGTTCATGTTAAGCAACTGTAATTCAGATGCTTCTGATAAGAAGGATAAAGGGTAGTGACATTTAGAAAATCCTTGATTTAAGCTATTTTAATGCCATAAAATTATCTTAGTCACTTGCATGGGTAGAAAAAGAAACGTGATTAAGAGTCCGTGAATCATAGAAATTTCAAGTGTTGAATCTGTTTGGTAGCAAGTTACTGTCACACCTGTAACTAAGTCTTTGGAAATGATTTTGCTGTGACAACTGTCACTGATCAGTATCTTAGTAAGGATAATTATAATATCAATTATAGTCTCTTTCTATATGATTAATATATTTTTCTTTATGCTGCTCAACAAGTGGATATTTATTTGCCATCAAGCTATTTTGAACACAAGTAAAGAAATAAAATTATAACAGCAATTTAAAGGTATGATTCATAATTTCATACCTTGAAAAAAAATCCACTATATTCATTGTAAGGCACTTGTGAACCAGTAAATGAAAAATTCCAGCCATCTGAGTTCCTCTGATAATCTTCACTGAAATCTCTTGAACAGGCTCTTCTGTCCCTCACCGGTTGTTTGGCCAGCCCAGGGTTCAGAGTTTGTATGCCTTTAAGGACCCGAGCTTGCTACTGATTTCTGCTACTAAATCACTTATTTGGCAGGAGTGAGCAAATTCCTGAGCTTGTCATAGGTTATACATACATATATATATAT
>LTAT01000004.1:88528059-88543803 GCA_003286495.1 Chlorodrepanis virens | reverse complement strand
AACCTAAAATGCTGTAGTTTTCATAGTAAATATTTTCTGAAATAACTATGGTATATTTAGAATAGAAGCCTGTCTCAGCTGAGGACAAAAGCAAAACACTCCAAACCTTTGAAAGACTGCAGTATAAAGGATTCATTTATCACAACACTTGATGATGCTCTCCAGGTGAGTAACTGCAGCAGCAATTATCTAGTAGCTGTGGAAAAATATTTTCCATGTTAACCCACACTGTGCATAAGAGAACTGATAAACTCTGCCAGGTCAGAAACAGTAGAGATGAAAATGGTTTTAAACACAGGAGTGCTACAGGTGGGAGGCTGTGAGCAGAGTATGAATCCCTGAAGTGTTAGAGCTGAATCAAGGTTCACTAAATATGAACCTTCCTACTTACTGCTTCAGCTTTGTGCTTTCTAAAGAGCACATCAGATGAGGAAGACTTGAGATTATTGATAGAGTAGAAAAACTGATTAATGTCTTCAACTATGATGCAATTTATGCCATCAAATATGTGGAGGGCTGGTGAGGGGGGAAGTCTTGCAAAACACTCTTAATGTTTCTCAGAATTTATTTTACTAGCCTGGAGATCGTGGCTTAAACAAAAAAAATGAAGAGACTGATATTTTGGGTTTTGTCTCAAGGTGAATCATGAATATAATGGTAGAAAGTGTGAAATATTTTACATAAAAATACCCCACACATGAATGTGAGTACTCCCAACTTGTTTTCAAGCTTAATATTGTCATACTATGATCTTGCCCATCTCCAAAGCATACAGTTAAGAGGGACACATTTTGACTTTTCCTTCTTTTTTAGTAACTCTTGACCCTTTTAAATTGGAAGCTTCTACAAATAAGTGCTGCCAGGTCTGCTACTTATCTTGAAGTTTGGCAGAGTGCAGACAGGGAAGGAGAAAACTATCTTTAGTGTTAGAAGAAAGGATAATTTTTCCTGTGTGCTTCTTCTTTCTGACATTTTAAAATCTTCTCTCCTCCCTGCAACTACGGCCACACTTGTAAAGACATCATCGTCTTGTTGCAATGCTTTGCTTTCCTTATCCCTCTTATCCCTTGAAGGCTGTCACCAAGGTCTTTTTCCTATTGCAATGTGGGGAAATGACAGGGAGAAAAATTAGAACTGAGAAGTTATATTCCCATTCCAACAGAAGACAAGCAGTATGGAAGTTATAGGGTGAAATGCAGGTGCTACTCTCTGAAAGGGATGCAGTCAGCCTGCATGACTTCCTTCCCCCACTCGATATATCCTAAGGAAGACTAAGGGTGGAGAGGAGTGGAGACACCACAGCCCTGAACAAGTCAGATGAACCACCCTCCAATCCAGCAGGACCATTCCATGGAGAGTTCCCACAGTGGCACACTGGCAGACTGGTCAGGCACAAGTGTCTCAGCTTTTTTTGGATGCTGACAGATTAATCACACACAAAAGTTTGATAAAGTCTCCCCTTTCATGTAACACTGAGGGATCTAGCCCACAAAGATGCTCTACTACAGTTTACCTGAGGTCCAGTTCTCCAATCTCAGCAATATTAATAGTGTTTCTTTCTTTTTCTTCCTTCTCAACTTTTTTCTTTTCCATCTCCTCAGAATGAGTTCTTCCTGCCTTCATATTTGTCTCCAAGCATTTGGAACCTCTCCTTTAATCCTCCTTTTATTTTACTTTTTTTTTTTTCCCTAAGGAAATCCTGGCACCCTGACAGCAAACCTCCCTGACCTCAAACTTTTGGCTCAAGCCTAAAACATTACTGGGATTTTACAGGTCCTACGGCTATTTAATGCTGCAGCTGTGGCAATGACTTTGAGTGCAGCAGGGGAACAACAACAATTTGGATACAGTTTAGGCAGACTGTGAAGAACACACACTGGTGTCTGAAGCTGTCTGAAGTTCAGGAACATGTTATTTTATGACAGTGGGGCTTTTTTCTACATGACAGAGTAAATGTATAATACTCCATGAGGTGATGCATAACCAGAACAGAAATCTCAGTTTTGTCATTCTCCCATAGCAGATGTGTAATGCTGGCAGCACAGGCTGTTCTGGACATTGATGGAGCACTAAAAGGTGAGAAACTCTTGAACCTTTCCTCAGTGGCACTGCTCTGTTGGGTTCATCCCTTCATTTTTCCCCCTGATTTCTGGGAATAGGAAGGCAGGCAAGCTTTTGCAAAACTCCAACACTAAATTGTCTGCACTGCATTAAACTGCCGTGCAGTGTGCTAGCACAGAGTGGAGCAAGTTTGGATGTTGTTTTGGGAAGTAAAGTTTTAATTTTCAGAGTTTCTTCTGGGAGTGGAGGTTTGTAGACAAGACAACCAACAGCATTTGAAGTTGTTCAGCACCTCAAAAGGACAGATGAGGCATCAGTTCAACCCCATCCATTGAAAGATGCCTGAGGAATAATGAGGAAAGGGAGCAATCCCCTCCTCATGCACCACTGTGTCCCAGGCAGCAGAGGAGTACCTCTGCCAGCAATTCTGAAGCCTGTGGTCAAAAAACAACCAGCCAGTGTGGAACATGGCCTTCATTTTCCAGGAAAGGTTTGTGGATCACTAAACGAAAAGCTGCCTTTGTACTCAACCCACCCTAACGTCAAGATTGAAAAGGTTGAAGTGGACAAAATACCCCACCTTTTGAATTTATTTGCCCAGTTATTTCTGCTCCTTTTCTCATGCTTGCATGTCACTAGAATTATTAAATGACAATTTCAAGACTGACAGCAAATGATTTATAGGAGGGGGGTTATAGCAGCTTGTGAAAGAAATCACTATTTTTCACTTTTGTATATATGTGATTGTTTCATTATTATCTCTAAGTTCTCAAAGAACATAATTGACACTTTATTAAACATAGCATGGAAAACACGCTAGTGTGCTCATAGATATTTACCTACCATGAAGTCATGCATGTTTGGATTCCATGGTGTGTTCTGGGGGGACACTGCTGTTTGGTGTTGTTCCCAGAACACCTGTGCTGGTTCTGGCAACAAGGAGGACTGCTTGTCCTCTTAGTGCAGGCAAGCTCTTCTATATTTCAATACACCTGTTTGTAGTTCTGTCTCTAGAAAACAGGAGACAAAGGAGATGACTAGAAATTCATGCAGATTTGCAGAGGCAATGTTCTTTAAGTGAAACCGTTTTACAGTCAAAACAGACTTCAAATGGCTGTGGAATTGGGAAGTACTTGACTGTGGAATTGGGAAGTACTTGACCTCATCAAAGTCACCTACCACATGCCTCAGCTTGGTGGCAATGATGGAGATTTCGCTCAGAAATTCTATATATTAAGAATTTAATTTCTTTCATATTTTTATTTAATGGCTTAACTGCATGTCTCAGGAATTCATGTGGTAAATCCATGGTGTCTTCTTTGGTTTCTGACCCGTGATGTTAGAAAATCAAAGTTAATTTTCAAGTGGTTATGCAGAAAGGAGTGAGACTGGTGTAAGGAGAAGAAACTACTCTTCCTACTGCCAGCCCAATGGCATCCTGGCTTGTATCAGAAATAATGTGACTGGAAGGACCAGGACAGTGCTTGTCCCTCTGTAAGGGGGCACACCTGGTATTCTGGTATCCTCAATTCAGGAAGGATATTGAGGTGCTGGAGTGAATCCAGAGAAAGCCAATGGAGCTGTTGAAAGTCTAGAGAATAAGTCTCACATGAGGAGCAGCTGAGGGAGCTGGGGTTTTTAGCCTGAGAAAAGGAGGCTGAGGGGAAACCTTACCATTCTCTGCAACCACATGATAGGAGGCTGTAGCCTGGTGGGTGTTGGCCTTTTCTCCCTGGCAACCGGGGACAGGAAGAGAGGACACAGCCTCAACTATGCATGGTGAGGTTCAAGTCAGACACAAGGAAGAATGTCTATGGAAAGGATGGTTAAACATTGGAATGGATTTCCAGGGAGTCAGCATCCCTAGAAGTGTTTAAGAAATGACTGTAAGTGGCACTTGATGCTATGGTCTAGTTGACGTGTTGGTCAAAGGTTGGACACAGTGGTCTCAGAGATCTTTTCTAACCTAAATGGTTCTGTGATTCTTTGAAAACAAAGGACAAGTTTGGTCTGTAGGGAACTTGCTGTAACATCTCCTCACTTAGGCACTAGCAAAATCCTCTCTGGTTTATCAGACAGATTTGTTGCTGTTGCACTCCAGGGATCCTAGCTTGAGTCTTAGGTAAGATCATGTTCTCTGTGTGCAAACACTGGACATAGAGGGACTCCTGTAATTGCTTATGCTGGCACAGCTGCTTGGTCCCCAGCTGGCAGACACTGTCATCCTGACCCAGGGCATCACACTGTGTCATGAAGATTCAAAGGCCTTAAATTTCAATGCAGAAAATGAATTGTGATAGAAATGAAAATCCTGTTGGTTTATAACAGACAGCTTCCACTGTGCTCATTATTCAGGTTTGGGATCACTTGCATCTATGCACACTGAGAATCTGCCCTGGCATGGCTGGCTTTTTTAAAGCCTCCCCATTGCCAGCAGCTCTAAATCTTTATCTCACACAGGAACAGATGGAAATCATTCTCACATCTGAGCAGCAAAAATCTCAAAATGGACTGGGCACAGTGGCTGACATTTGGCTGGCTATTTGTTGTTTTCTTTGCTAGTTGTTTTCCAAGGCAAAGTACATATTGTCAGGCATCTGGACACAGTGGGCATAAACCTACCATGGAAAAAAAAATCAAACAAAACACCTGGTATAATGGTAGAGTCTTCCAGTAGGAATAATTTCATGCTGTTAGCACTCCTGAGCAACACAGGTAAATCAGACACAATGGCCTCTGGAAAATTTATGACTATTCAGCAATTCAGTAGGAAGACATATCCTGGTTATTCACCTTATAACTTGCTAGATTTGAAATTTGCAATTGAATTGGGGAAAAAAAAAATGAGCTGATGGAACTCAGGAGTGGATTCCAGCATTGCTTTAATTGCCTTCAAAATACATTGTCTCTAAAAGAAACCTTGCCAACCCTTACCCTACTCTGCTTTCATGCAGACCGAGAAATACCTAATTTATTTGCTTAGAGGCAATGCTTTTTAAGGGCTCACAGTTCAAAGTTGTCGGACCCAGGACATTCCTCTGACAGCCCTGGAGGACTCGAGACCCTGGCAGGGGGCTCAGAGACCTTGGCACGGAGTCAAAGAGACCCGTGCGTTCGATTTTAACCCATGGAAACAATTACCAACTTTGTGTGAAGATTTACAAGCCACAAGGGTTTCAGTAGAACAATAGTTAATTTGTCACAGGGTGAAAAAGTAGAATTTTGGGGATTTAGAATGGGGGTTCATGAGACAAGATGGAGGAATCTGAGTGTGTCTTGTCTTCTTCTTCTTCTTCTTGTCCTCCATCTTCTGCTGTGATGGTGACACTTTTGGATTCGTTTAGGATAAAGACAGACTGTCTAACATAGGTGATAGGTATTGGAAAACTATTGTAAATAAGTACACATAGTTTTTAGTATAAAAGATAAACACTGCCCCTAGGGCGGTCAGTGTACCTCACCCTGACCTGCTGGACAGACCTCGGCAGGTCCAACACAGAATGTATTAGATAAGAGAAAATAAACAGAAAACCCGAGCCGAGGAATCTCGACTTCTTCCTCAGTCGCAGGGCTGGGATAAAAGACTTTTTAATACCTCAGGAGCCATTTCAGCAACAAAAAACCCGAGACAAAGTAACCAGAATATTTAATAATTATAAAACAAACTATTAGATTTGAGTGAAAACTGGAAAGATATGAGTAGAAGCAAACATTAAAGGGATGAAGGCCTCCTGCTCATGGTTTGTGAAAATAGCTTTACTAAGTGAACAAAAAGAGGCTATGTTTCAGGACATTATTGGATAAAACAACACCTGTTTCAAGAAATTTGTGTTGAGTAGGCTACAGAAAGATAGGCAGTTAGTTTTCTAGCTTTGAGTTGTGTTATAGTCTGTCTATATGTTTTCACTATGCATGATCTAATTAGAGATCAACAGTATTCTCCGAATAGTTCATATAGATGCTAAAATATTATGTAATCTATCAAATTATTCAATTAATGTAAAGTTTCCATTATAAATCTTGGCAGATGTTCCCAGAGTTTTATTTATACAATAAACATCTGCCAAAGACAAATGTCAGACTACATCAAAGACTGAGGAGACTTAGATGAGTTAGCAACCACTTGGATAGGTTGTCTTAAATCCTAGTGTTTATATAAAGGCTCCCACTGATTGCAGTAGATTTGAATTGAAACAGAAGAACAAAGGAAAAGATTTGGCTGATGATGAAAATATCTATAAATTTAAAAAAAAAGGAAAAGAGAATTAGTATGATACTCAAAACTACTTCTAATCTTATTTAGAGGTGTCCATGTTCAGGGGCATTGGTTCAGATAAAGAAAGAGTAATTTTATTAGTCATGCACAAGGCCCGAAGATAAACTTATAATTTCCATCATCTTGAAAGCTGACTCTTGTAATATACATTTTTATCTGTATAAGAATGAAATTTGGTAACTTCACAGTTCTGATTTACTGACAAAAACCTAGAAAAAAATTCTCCTTTAAATCTTTTGGGTCTTAATGCTGTTTCTCAGTTGCATTGTAGAGTGCTGGGTGACAGTGATTGGGCTGTGGGAGTCTGGCATACTCACACTTCCAGGGAATATGGGCCCCTATAGATGACCCCTCCCTGGCCCTCCCTTCCAAGGGAGGTACTTATACAAGGTATTCAGGTGAATATTTCCAAGTGTTTCACTTTGCAAAAGGGTTAAACAGAACCATTTAGCAGTGCTATTTTCTTGTATGTTTATACTTTCTTTTTCCAGGCAGTGAAATAAATGAAAATTGTTTGAAAGACAATTGTTGAAATTTGCATCTTCTCTTTCAATGGAAGATCCTCCACTGCTTCTTTCTGGATATTTCAGGCTCTCAAATGACTCTAAGTGACTCTAAGTGTCAGGGAAAAAAAAAAAAAAAATAGACCTTCTCAGAAGTGTAATTAGCACAGCCAGATCTTTGCTTATTAGCTGTTTCCATTCTGTTAAAAATGATAAAATGTTCCTTTGAATGTCCCACATGCAGACCATTTGGCATCTATAAATTAGTGAAATGCATCTATTATATAACAGTTGTAAATCATCAGTGATAACTGTGTCATCTAGGGCAACAGAAAAAATATGTACTTGATGTTTTATTCAGCAGGAGGTTATTATAATGACACCTTAGTGCGCAGTGAATGTAGTTCTCTCTCTCTACATAAAATTTTTATTAATTGCATTAATTAGTATATTTTTATTTTTAAAGCATAAAAAGCTTCTTATTCCAGGCCCTGAATACTTGCGTTTAATTTAAACTTATCATAAAATGTCATGATAGTCTGTCTACTCATTTAGCTTCAATTACATAAAAATATGCATAACTGAATGTAATAAAAGAGACCCATTTCAGACCAGCCATAATGAACCTTCTTATCTATCGTTATGCTCTTCCCTAAGTATCAGAAAGAATGTTCTAGAAAATTAGTAACTACGTTCAGTACTAGGAGAAGACTGGGAAAGAGCAAAGTTGTGAGTCTCTTAACATCAGTGTCAAGGCATCTGCCGATTTCCTGGAATTGGGATTTTACCTTTCAGTGAATGAGGTAATCAACAACAACTTTTATAAGCTGTTTGCATAATCTGTAATTTAGGATCTTCGGATTTAATGAGAAGCTGTTTTAAAGCTTAATTTCTCAAGTAAGTTATTCTCAAGTTTTCTAGGTAGTTATTTTCAAGTCTTTCTCAAATACTCTTAATATCATAAAAGCAGAACCCATGTATTCTGTTTGGGTAAATGGAGAGAGCAAGGTGACTTCAGTGGGTTTTTTACAATTTATGATGAAAATAAGGGCTGATCTTCAGAGGCAAAGGTAATAAAATTCTTACATGTTAAAAAAGCTGGGGGAGAGGATGTATACATAAATTATATGTGTCTTTTTCATGGATACACAAATAATATGGATCTTACATTTTATATATACAAAATAATCCAGCCCCAGTCTGCCGCTTCACTTTTGAAATCTTAATGACTGCATCTCCTGGATTTAGCAAGACTGAAATATCTCTAAGTATGCTGTTGATTTAATATCCAAATAGATGGATCAAAAAAATTGAATGGTTGAAAATAACACTAAATATTGGTGCTTCTCAGTAAATATACATTGCTGTAATCATACTGAATTACCTACTACATTGTTTTTTGTCTGATGGGTTTTTTTTTCTTACAATGCTAGAGAAATAGTAATGAAATAGCTCTTTTTTGGTCAGAATTCTCAAAGAATTGAACTTAGCTTTTTTCCACAAGCTAATGGTGGTAGCAGAAGTCCAAGTCTGCTGCAGTTATATACTGTATAGGATCCTCTTCCTTTGCTGAGGATTGAAATGATTAATGAAAGCATTACATCTCCAGAGAGTGGCCCTCAGCAAACTTCCCACTAAAAGTATCCATTAAAAGTTGGCATACAATATGCAGAAAAGATTTAAAGAATTATACTGGAAAGCTGTCTGTGATTTCAGTGTTTCCCAGAGGGTAATTTTTTGATGGCATTAATGATCTTCTGTAGAGAAATCTGTGTCTAATCATTCTCTGTCCCTGAATGACTCTGTGCAGTGTGGCATCCTGCAGTATATATTGCTACATATGTACTCTAGGGTATTCAGTGGCTGGCATATTGCTTGAGTAGGTTATTTACTTTTGCAAGAAGTTATGACTATTTCTGCACTTCAGCTCTCAATGAGATACACTTTATTTTCCAAAGTCTTAACACTGAAGTTATCCTCATACTTGGTAGGCTAAAATTTACCACCCTAAGATCACAGTAAATATGCCTTCTTGTACCATGGCGAGTGTTTCTTACCTTTCATACTAAAAAGTCCTGATCAGATAAATTAGTTTGAAGTAATGAACTAAAGCTGGAAAAAGGAAAGAGAGAAGAAAATCGTGGAGTCATCAATGCAAGTCATTGTCAGATGGCAAGCTCACTATGCTTACTGCTGTCTGGCAGGGGAAAGTGTGTGGCAACTGGGCATAAAAATGAAGAATAGTGCTCTACTTACCTTCAAACCAAAGACCAGGAAAAGCTCAAATCAGGAAAACTCTTGCCCTCCATCCGCAGGCTGCTTAGCTGATGGCATCAGCCTGGGAAGATGATTCCTGAAGCTGCCCTTATCAATTTGAAGAGTCATTCCTTAAGCCAACATTCATCATATGAAGTTTTTTGTGCCACTAGGGAGGGTTTTCTGCCCATCCAGATTCTGTAAATGCACTTACAGCTTCATACGGGAGCTTTCAGAAATTTTACAATATCTCACAGGCTCATTTTCTCTTGAGGAACAGAGGAATAAGAAGCAGATGGTTTCAGTGACATTTTAGTTTGTTTCTTGTTTGGTAAAGTCTGAATATCTCTACATCCTCTGTTAAAGCTCCTCGAATTTGTAGAAGGCATGCATTGCAGCAATGAATAGTTCAAAGTGAAACAAAGCTGCATTTGCTGGATTTTACATGCAGTTTCTAGAATGAAAAAGAGATCAATATTATAACCACTTGCTTCTGTAAACTCTCTCCAAAAATTTCCTACTTTTATTATTATGTTAATGTCGTAGAAGTTATGGTTCATCAGTGTTCTCAAACTTACTAGGAAAGTATGAATATATTTAGAGACACCTTATACTTTCTCTCACACTATAATAAAGAGGCATTCAGAAAATGTGCATGGGAGAGAATAAGGAAATAATTTTATTTATGTCCCCTACCAATGTTTTTTTACCCAATTTCATTAGAAAATTGTTTAACAATTTGTTAATATGAACCAATAATAAATATATTCCTCAAGTACCTTTACACACAATGCTATTGCTGTATATCAAATGTACAGAAGAGAATAACTCATTCTTCAGCTATACTAGTCTTTATTTACACATACCTTTGGGACGTGAGAGTAATATTGCATCCCATTTCTGGCCAAATTAATTTTAGAATATAACAACCACAAAAAGAAATGGAAAAAATGATGGAATCTTTATTTTCCCAGCTAAGAAATCAAGTAGTTTGTGTCTGAAGAAATAATCTTTTGTAGATATGTTACTGAGTCTTTAGTGCAATCATAAAAACAGTCTACTCCATGGTATTTTCAGCTGTACCTTGTTAAAGGTTTTATTCTCTTAATGCCAAGCTAATCTAATTATAACTGAGCTACATTTTCTGAAAATCATTTAGTGTACCTATTCACAGCATCTATAACATTGACTTCAAACCCTTTTGTAAGGCAATTTTTGTGTTGCGGTGGTAGGATGGGTAATTAGAGCCTGCTCTAGTAAGCATGGTGTCATACTATTTTCAATGGTGTGAGAATGATACCTGGAGGTGTAATTGCCCTTATGTTTTTATGGATTCTTTTAAGATCAAACCTATCAATTGTGAGACACAAAGACATTTAGACAATAAGAACAAGCAAATACATCAAGCAAAGTCAGGCAAAGGTAAATCTGAAATTGTTTCAGCTTTCAAGAAGAAACTTTTAATGTTTACACTAATATATTACTTTAAAATAATTTTAAAAGCTCCATAAAATAATGAAGAAGGATCATGTGTCGTTCTTAGATTATTTTGCAAATGACATTGTTTCTGAACAACTATATCAGTTTGTATTAATGATAGACTTGATTTCTCCTTGTACAACTTGCAAAAATTTCACCTCCTGCCTTCATAAATGTAGAGTCTAGCTTTAATATTATACCATACTACCATGTAGTTATAATACTACACAAGTTTATGTCAATCAAGCTTTTTGAGAAGAATGAATTTATATGAAACTTGGGATGAAGATATTTGGCTGCAATAAGAACTTATTGAAGAAGAATTATATAATCAAAAATTTCTGTTTTCATGATAACATAAACAGATTTTTGAAAATATACTGAAAAGATGAAAAACATCCCCCTTTCCCTTTTTTTTGATAAAAATCTGTTCAGTGTTTTTCATATTCTTTACTTTTTTCCCTTCCTGCATTGTTATGAGTAATGAAGTTATTATCTCTTTGAGAAGTTTGAAGTGTTGAAATATAAATTAGCATTATTTCTTTCAAAAAAGAAAATGAATGGTAGGGTGGTTTTGGCTTATTTCAGTTTAAATGCTCCTTTTTTTCTTGAACTTGAATGATTTATATTTTCAGTCAAAAAAAAAAAAAACAAAACAAAACAAACCGGGGTGATTTAAAAAAAAAAAAAATTTATTTAGATAGCCTTACTTCCAGAAGAATTAACTTTAATATTCACTGTATTCATTCTAAAAGTAATATTTTTTTTATTGTATATTTCTTATTCAGGAACCACACATGGATCTGCAGCATAAAGTATACTTGTGTCATCATAAAAATGTTTGATTAAAATTAATCCATCTTGTTCATATTAAGCTGATGTAATTACTTTTTTGTCATAAATCCTTCTAATAAATTTATTTGGAGGGGATTTAAAATTAAACTCTTCTTGGTACCATAGCTATGAATCTCACCTGGAATATAGTTTAGAGTAACTTTATGAGATTATAGTGCTGTGAATATTTTCCAGCAGCTCTCCACATTGGGAAGCAGACCAGACTTACAGTTTGTACAAGAGAGAACCCCACAAGACTGCTTTTTTGCAGTCCACAGGCAGGTGTGAGAAGGGATCCTCTGACTGTTCTAGCTAGTTCTTCGTGGGGCTGCTTTAGAAATAGGTGTCTGTATGGAAGCCTCCATAAAAATTGCAGTGACCCATGAGGGTTCTTGGGGACATGCAGTCTTGCCGAATGACCAGACCAAGCCCAGCCCTCTGTTACACAGAACACCCTTCAATCTGCTCTGCTCCACTCAAAGAAGGGAGGTAGTTTAAATCCTTGCTTCCCCTTCATTTTAGGTGAAAATGAATGCCTGATGTCATCTGTGGAATAAATATGAATGATCGCTGCTCATGTGACTGTTTTACCACCCTGAATCAACTTTTGGTCTGTATAAGAAACATTACAAAAAGAGCTGTTTTCCATTGTACTGGGAGATTCCCTTGAACAGATTTTAAGGGCAAAACTTCTGAAAGAGTGGTTTTAAATTTACATTTCAGCTTCACTTATAGGTTCATTCAACTGTGAATGATGAAGGGAAGCTGCAGATGTAATGGCATGTCTATTAGTGGTAAGGCACAGGTGCTAGGACTATTTGAATGGTGATAAATTTACATTGCAAATGTGATAAATCTGGTGCAGTTCTAATGCTACTGTAATGACTATCAGCTGCATGCATGAGGACAGATAAATGCTGTTAAATGCATACTCTTAGTGCATGGAAAATGTATTATCTCAGCAGTTTATGTGGTGCTTGATATTCATTTATGAGGGCTTCTCTTCACACAGGGCCTTCCATTTCTATAGAAATTTGCTTTGCAATGTTTTATTTGTAAGTTACACTATTTGGTTGTTAGGGCTGAATACATACTCACTGCTTCTTGGTAATGTGAACATGTATGGGAGTTGTGCACTGTACTTTTCCATTTCAAGTTACTTTCCATCAGCTCTTTCTTTTCTGGCAGTTTCCTGCACTGCAGCAAAGTCATTGCTGACAAAGCACCACTCAACAATTCCAGTGAAAATCAGAATCTGAGAGATGGCTGATATCTGTAGAACCAAATTCAACGGCACATCTTCAGATAATTGTTTTGGTTTACCTTTCATGTGTGGTGATTAGTAATCAAGAGAGAAAGCAGATAAATTATTCCCAATGTGCTTGAAAATCTGGCCTGTGCAGTCAGCAGAGCTAAGCTGATGCAGATTTTTAATGTCTCATATAATATGAGGTTTCCTATACTGCTGACTGAAATGTTGGGGTTTTTAGTATGTGAAGAATACTAGCTTTTGATATTTTCCATGAAACTACTTGCCCCAGCTGTGCACAGAGACAGCTATCTCTGCCCCATGGAAGTTCATGTTAGCAAGTGTGTGCACATGTGGGCAGTAATGAAGTGAGAAGATCAGCAAATTCTCTACCCTGCATTGCAACTATGGATGCATCTCCTCACCAGAGAGCCTGGACATAGATGCAGCAAAGCTGGAAGGGCTGGGCATCAATGGGGATCCCACTGCATCCTCATGCTGCTGGGGGATGGTCCCCTGGCTCTCCTTTGTCCCTTTGTCTTCTGAGATACTGCTGGCCTCTCATGGGCAGCAACTCGCTTGCACACCCCAGGTGTTTATCATCTGGAAGGGTCTTGGACAATGGGAAGCAGAAAGCCTTGGAGGAAGGTCTGTTCTGGGAAGTGGACACTCACCTTATCTGCCTGGCTGAGAGTTTTGAGCTCAGACAAATTACTGGTTTATATGTCTCGGTCTATCCCTGTCACATGTGCATTCATTATCACCATCTGTTACCTTGCACCTCTTAATGTTTGCCCCAAAATATCATATTCCTGTGTCTGGGTATTATTGATCCCTCTAAGTCTTGGACTTAAAGAGAGGTGTGGTTGCTCAGCCTCTCTGGCTCTGTGTCTCCCCTTCTCCCCCACTTGAGCCATAACCTCCAGTGGGGGATGTGATGGCTGCATCCAGCTTACTCTGGATTTTGGAAAATGTATGGCAACACAGCAGCTGAGGGCTGTCTGGACAGGTGACCTAGAGGTCTTGCCTGTATGTGAATTCGACTGTAAATCAATCATCTTACTTCATAAATTGTAACCAACATGCCCATAGCTTGTGGCGTTTTTTGGGTTTCTTTTCCAAGTTCACTACAGTGGTGACTTTAGAGGTTCCCAGCTGCCCTGTGTGAGTTTGTTTGTTTTGGTTTTGTTTTGTTTTGTTTTGTTTTTCCTGTGGATTTTCTGTTTGCTCTTTAAGTCCTACTGCATCAAAACAAGGATTCAGGCAGTCTGGAAGGCTGGTTGACTGGTGCAGTGCCCAGCTTGTATCAGTAGTAACTTCTAAGTTGGATGTATTGTATCTGCTTTAGTCTTGTAATGCAGCTTTGTAGCTCAAAACCTCTGTCCTTCCTCAAAATCCTTCTTTGTAGAAGGACTATGGGAGAAGATGACAGCAATTACTCTTTTCTTCTGCAGGATTGGCTTGTTTGGCATCATAAGGAAAATAAGAAGTTGTGGCCTTTCCCCTCCATGGGAAATGAAAGAGATGTAAAGACATGGTACTCCAATGACAGAACTTAAGGTGAAACACTGAATGTTATGGCAAATTATTTGCTTGATGGCTGCATTTTATCACTTCAAAGTAAATTTAATCAGTGGTTTGAAATGTTTATAAAGTAATGCATTTCCCTGTGTAGGGAAAATGAAACAGCAAAAGGCAAAAACACAGTTACCAACCCTTTTATAGTCTAGAATTATTGATGGAAACTAATGTTTAGAGTATAGAAGTTATCCCTAGTTCTAAATTTCTTTTTTACATTGAAATGGTTATTCAAAATATTCACTCAGGCCACATCATTGTACAGAGTAAAACACCACGGAATGGTTATTCTAATGTTGCTCAATGTTTATTAAGTCTATTTAAAACTGATGTTATTTTTTGATAACCTTGTTTTCATAAAGCCCATTTGGTTTGGACAAATTAATTTGAGTAAAGTAGACAGTAATATCTTAGTTGACACTATTGCAAGGATTTTACAGGCTAGGTTAATTATAAATATGGGCCTATTGCTGCTGTGTTCCCCCCCCATCTTTACCATGCTTTAAAATAACAGACGTTATAGTGCTCCAGAGCAATCTAACTATTTTACCACTCTCAGAGACTTCCTATAATATCCTTCACAATATGAGCCTAAAATTTCCTTTATAAATATTATATAATTAAGTCTAGAGTCTTGGTGACTTTAGTATTTCCCTGATAGTAAAAACTGTGTTGTATGTAAGAACACTCTACTTGACAAAAAACTGCTTTATTTTCTGAGAAAAATAAAATGGCACTATACACTTAAAAATAAGACATTATAAAAAATAGAATAACAAACTTGTGTAACTGTGGTTAACTGGAGCTTTTTCATAATTAAAAAAAATTATCTAAAGGGGATATTTTTTAAAAACAAATCATATTTTAGGGAATGCTAAAGAAAAGTAGTGAGAAGACTTCAGTCACTGAAAAGTTACCATGTGAAAGTAACCCTTCCCATGTGAGGCATGATGGCAGGCACGAGCTTAGAACCTACTTCTGTGCCCAGGTGTAGAAGTACTCCCATGTTTCCCCCTGTACTGATTTTCTCATGTGTGAACCCCAACTTGTACACTGAGCCAAATTTTAAACCAAAGAGTGCTGTCTATACAGCGAACATAGTGATTTAAAGCCACTCTCTCAGTTGTTAAAAATCAGGCTCCTGGAGTGCTGCTGAGAAGGGGTGGGTTAAGCTCTTTCCCTCCGAGATACCACAGGTTAATACAATTGACCTTTTGTCAGAGCTTGGTGAATGAAGACGATGCTGAGCATTAGTCAGTGCAAAGAAAGTTTAAAAAGTATTTATGCTGTAGCCATAAATCTAGTGCTAATAAAATTTCGCAAGAAGGCAGATCAACTCAATTCAATATTCCTGCCTGGATCCAAGAGGACTGAAGGAAATATATTATAGACAGCTAGGAGTATCATTGCATCAGATTAAAATATTCATATTCTCTGCTCCAAAGACTATTTTTAGTTTTTCTTTAAATTTTAGAAATTTTCCCTCTCAGGAAAAAAAAAAAAAAAAA
>LTAT01000004.1:88489516-88528046 GCA_003286495.1 Chlorodrepanis virens | reverse complement strand
GGAAAAAAAAAAAAAAAAAAGTAGAATTATTCACACTTCACTTTTTTCTCAGTAAGGATAAATATATTTCTTGATACTTCTGTTAAAGTTTTTTAAAAAAAGTAAAAAATATTCTAATTAGCTGTGCAGAATTTTGCTTATTATTCAAAAATTGTCTAAGCTCATTACATGCTGCTATTTTAGTCCCATATTTACCTCAACTGGGGTGTCCAGGTCATATTTCTTTCATTACGAGCATAAAAATTTTTGTCTTAATGTGAAACTTTTCTAAAATAAGATGTACTAAATCAAGGCAAACAATTACCTTTTTAATAAAAAGTAGAATTTGAAGGGAATATATCATTAAAGTAAGTCTAGCAGCATTTTGAACAGAATGTATGGGGAAGAGTTTATTCTCTGAGTTTTATTTTACTTATTTTTAGTTGCAGTATGTCTCTTCAATGCAAGTTCATAAGCAATGCCTTGAACAAGGATCAGAGTTCAGGATCACTTTATCTGCCAAAGGTACACTGAATACATAGGCATATATTCCATCTTTCTTATTCTTTTCTTTGACCATTAAATTCTTGTTAAGTAATGGCTTTGCTCTGACAGGGGGGACAGGTTGGCTCTCTCTTCAAGTATAGTCTATTCTGGTAGAGTTGGAGAAGTCAGTGAGACAGTGATTTCTAGGACCACATTCAGTTTTTCCTGTTTGTGGCAAAGAAACCAAGGCCACTCTTGAAATTCTGTGTAGAAGGGACCTTGTGCTAAAAAATAAAATTTTAAAGTAAAATTCAAATGCTAAGATTTCATATTCAGCAATCTTCTGGTTTGAATAACTATGTGGCTTCCCTTTGGAAACAAAAACACATGAATATTGGATTTGCATCAACTTTCCATTTCATATGTTGGTAGCTTTACTTATGAAATGGAAAGTCTGTGAGTAGAATTTCTTTTTTTTCCTTTTTTCAATGACAGCTCAGATTCTTTAACCCAAGACGCATTCCAATCAAAATCAAAACTCTCAAATCGCATCCTGAACCTGACCAAGTGTGACTCTAATTTTTAAATATGAAAACTTGACAAAGAAGAATTAATGAAAACCTTTATTTGCAAATAAATACCATCTGTCACATAAAATTCACAGTAAAGACGTTTGGGTAGGATGTCATTAGTTCTTTGGGAAGCACTGAACAATAGGGAAAGAGGAGTTGAGAAAGCAGGTTGTAATAAAAAGTTTTTGGGATGCATGCTTTAATTCACCTCAGCTGCATTAATATCTGTATCTGTAGTAAGTTTGTCCTTATTTATTTACAGTTGAGAATACACATCTGTATAAAAAGTGATTGATTTTCTTTTAACTTGGAAGTGTGTGGAGTGAGAACTGCTCTTTCTGTTCTGACTGCATAGCTTGTTCAGTCAATGTCTGGGATCCCTAGGTACTACTGAAGTAAAAGCATATAATCATTGTAAGAATTACTGAATTATTATTGTTCTTGTAAAAGCTTTTTAGCAAAATACTGATTCTGTAGATAGTTTAAACCTTGTAATGATCTGAAAAAGGAGTAAGAAATGCAAAAATAACAGATGATACATGAATACAGGATGGAGGTATTTATGGCATTACCATCCATGTTGGGAGAAAAAAATACAAGCTGATAATCTTGTTACTTCAAAGCTAATTTCATCTAACATAAGCCAAAATAAACATTTACCTCTAGCTGGCATTAGGGATGGCTCAATGGAAATTTGTGTACAATGTTTAGCAATGTGTATGAAAGAGCCATTACATCCAGGGAAGGAAAATACAGTGGAGAATATAATTCTTGTAAAAGGTAGAATAATGTAAGCTAAAACCTGGATGAGGTGAAATACTCTGAAATTTTGTTTTGGTCAGAGGAAAGAATGCTGGAGATAGTAGTTGGGGGAGGGAAATAATTAGTAGCTGTTGCAGAAAAGGAGTTCAGGTGGATACTTAAATTCACTACCTTTGTGTAGGAGACAAAACATTAAATTTTATTACATATAAAATTATTTAAAAATAAATCATTTCATACAATGTATAATCAGCCCCAGGAAGTTGGTGTTATAATGTGTGTCGGTAAGAAAAAAAGCTTAGTAGAGCTAGAATTGACAAAAGATTTTCAAGAGATAAGAACAGCTGGTATTCAAAATACTGGTGGAAATAGTTAAGATAATAGAAACATTTTAGCTTTTGGACACAGAGAAACCCTAGGTAATGTGTTTAAGAAATTTCCTCATGCACAGTTTATTCCGCTCTGCGTTCTTGTGTATAAGCTGGAAAGCATGGAAAACATGGAGAACATGATTATTGGTGAACAGGAGCTGCTTCATCTCATATCAACAACAATCCTTTTCTGATGATGATACCTCTAAAAATTTTTCAGATTTAAGAATATCTGGGGTTCTTAATCCTCTTTCAAGAGTCATAGTTGGAGGATGGTGGAGAAAATTTACTTCTTTCTATAGCAGTTGTTTTCCCATTTTAGTAGTGGAAAAAATGAAGGCAGAAGGAAAAGAAGGGAGGGTATTAAAAGGACAAGTAATTAGTAATAACTTATAAGTGTTTTGCTCGTATAGTAGATGAAAAAAAAATCCAGAAAGCTATAGCTAAACAAAATCAGAGCTGTCTCTTGAATATCTCTAATTGTAGGTCTAATTGAGTACAGTATATGAATGTTACATATACACCATTCTGCAAGTGCAATTATCAATTTACAGTTCTGCTCAGGTATATTCAAATAATAGGGCTGGAAGAGATCAGAAGGTTGTCTTGGACATCTCCGTATACCTTAATATAGTATCAAAACTACCTAAATCATACCTGACAGGTGTTTGTAAACACTTCCAGTGAGAGATTTTACAATACTTACTGGTAGCCTGGTGTTACAAAAGGATGTGGGAGTTTAGATAAGTCGTTGCCCAGGCCTCTGGCAGCAGGCAATAGCTTTATTGAGGTGGCCAGCAGCCCAAAACCCACTCTCATTCTCAAGTTCTTTAAAAATGGCTGACTTGGTCTATTTTAGAATGAATTATTTATCTAATAGACATCAAACTAACAGACATAAGACTTTAAAGAAACTAATACTACACCAGAATAAGGATAAGAAGAGACTACTTGTTGATATATACAGCATGAGGTTAAAGAGAGCTATTAATGTTATAGCTAGCGAAGAAATAGTATAACTTAGGATTCAATGTGTTTTACCATCCAGTTGCTGGTGGGGTGCACAACAAGATCCTTTCCCTCAATCCCTGGGGAATTAACCACGGAATATGCATCCAAACTCCATGGCGAAATCTTCTACACATTCAGGGGGTGTGCGTAGAAGGCTTTTGCCTCTGTGATAATTTGTGTGCCTTTTATAGTTTGTAAAACAGTGTCTCAGTCAAGAATATTTACTCCTTTCCACATCTGCTCTCCAGATTAAAATGCTGACTCTTAGCTGAGGTCTGAGCCCTTTTGGTGCCAGAGATGACCCCTTGCTTGGAGTTTCAGGCCCTGGGTTATCTCCTTATGCACCACCTACCTGTGGTAGATGGGGGTGAGGAAAGGCAGAGAGATTGGTAGATACCTGGCCACACCCGGTACTTCCATCTCTTTACTGTTAATAGCATTCCATCATAATGTCTAACCTAAATATGTTGCAATTCTATTACATTTTAACTGCCTTCCAACTACCCTTAATCTCAAGAATTTGGCTACAGTTCAGACTGACTCTTTAAAAAAATACCAACACACCAATGCGCCCCCCCAAAAAAAAGCCCACCTAAAAACCCCCCAAAACCTGAAGCAAGGCTTATTCCTTGAAGATGTAAGATTGTGAATATGAACACAGAGAAAAAAGCTATTTATTATTGTCTTAGTCTGAAGCCCTTCTGAGGAATGTCGAGTTTCTCCATCCTATTCCAAAAAATATTAATTCTGTAACAAACATCAATGATTTTGAAATCTCAGTACTGAGCAGTTTAACTTCATATGGATACGACAGAAACCTGCATCCATCATGCTCTAGAGTCCCCTCAGCGCTTTTCTGTGTGTGAAATACTTGCTGCGTTACATTTTTGAATGTCCCCTACCTCCTTTTCAGACTGTATTTTCTGAATGAAGTTCCATAGAACACTGAAAATTTTAAAATGCAAGAATACAATAAATTGAAAATTGAGTGTCAAGATGACTATAAGAATAAATATTTTTAGAGGTTATACTATTTTTCATATTTCATTCAGTTGAAATCTACAAGTTTTACTTAGTACCACTTCGCCACGACAAAATTCAGGGAGTTTGTTGCAGGTCCCATGTTTGAATTTATGAATATACAGTATGTTTTGGTTTTAGCTGGTAATGTGAAATATAACAAAGCTACATGACACATGAAATGGGGAGAGAAATGCACAAATCAAGTTACCTAGAAGTTAGTGAATTTTATTAAATAGGGGCAAGCTTTTTTACAGTTGAGTTGGACAAAATCCTGCACCTGAGTAAACTGGGTCGGAAATTCAGTAGAGAAATGTGACCATTTCACTACTATTGTGTCATCTGTTTCAGGGGGGTGACTTCAGCTGAAAGGGATAATGGGTTTTTGAGATATTTTGAAAGCAGATAGTCTTCCTTAGAGTACTAGGAATCCCTAATTTTTTCCATTAATTCTTCTCTATAAAAATATTTTTAATATGAGTTTGCTTTCCAGAGTCTTACTTGGTGACAGACTAGAAACAAAACATGGCTATTTTATAAGATTCTTGCTGAAATAATGAAAGAAAGTGGATTCTGCTTCTGCTCCACATAGTCATTCCTGCTGATGATTGAATCTATTACTAGCTGGACTTTGAGACTGTGACAAAAGGACACAAATTCTAATTGTAATCTGTTAATCACCTTACCTGCCTGAAAGATAAAACTACCAGGACAGGAATTGCATCTTCACAGATGTACACCCCGAGCTCTTCCAGAATGGGTTCAAGCTGCAGCTAGATCCTGGATGCTACAATTTTATGAGTAGTGGTAGATATTAAAATAAAACGTAGTATATGGTAGAGATAATTCATGCCATATATGTGTATAAAGTATTGTAAAGTCCAAGTTATGTCTTTGACCACCCTGTCTGGGAGCAGAGTCTTATTTCTATTCAATTAGTTCCCGGACATCGTTCAGATAATATCAAGTCTGTTAATGTATGAATGAAACCTTCCTGGGCTATGATTGCTGACTTCCCAGGAATGTCTGAGCCACTCACGAGAACTTGCATCTGAGGAGATCGAATCTACCAACTCAAGCACCCGCGCCACTCTGCTACAGGTGAATGCAGTCTCTTCTGAACCAGACAACCATTCAGACATCTGGACTGACTTTTGTATACTTCTGCATCTGTATGGTCCCAGTTATACATGTGAAGGGACACAAAGGAACCTTCTGTCATTTCTGCCTCAGGCAAAATAAATGGGATATAAGCTAGCGGCATGAAGCAGTCGGGCTGAAACGCTGAGGAGACGCTGGCGCTCTGTCAGTCGGATCCAGGTTCACCCAGTGCCGACACCCAGGGTTGACGCTGCCTTGGCTGTGGTGGTTTTTCGAAATTCTATTTTTGTTAAGGATCTAATAAATCTTTCTTAATTTTTTTTAGAAATTTGGCTGCCGATTTCATCATTTAAAACATAAAACATATTTAAAGTACTTTATGATTGTGTTTTCCAGTAATGACAACTTCAAGACAAAAATTTTCTGGTTTTGGACATGAGAGAATGGAGTTCAAATTCTAACACTATGGAAAACTGAGCTCTCCGTATTCCTAAACTGCAAAAAATGTTATTCCTGATGCAGTATTACTAAAGGGAAAAATACCCCCAAAGATCAAAAATGCAATCCTCTTTGCTTCCAAGTATTTGCAAGGAAGATTTTGACTGTGAAATGACTACAAATCAGATGTGCTTGAATAACTAGTGCAATATTCGTTGCACAGTCAGTTGTTATGCTCTGATATCAGCCATTTAGAGAATGCATGTTTGATACTGCCTGCCCACAATGATACCAGAATCTGTACTGAAAACCAGAAAATGCATTAGAAAGCTATGTGTTTTCCAGCTGGGGCATGAATCATACTTTCAGGACCTTTGTTTCTACACAGTTTAAAACTCAGCTGTAACAAGGAAAGTCAGAAACCATGTGAGCCTTTAGCTCCTAGATCTTGTGAATTTCAGATTATGGGAAGATTCTTGCATCAATATGAAGATTACCTGCATTTAGCTGTAAATGGGTCGTTTATCACTTGCTTCAGTCTTTGCTTTCATATTCATGAATCAGAATGTGCAGTGTTCCTAGCTGAACTTCTGTGCTTCTGTACTTCACAGCAATTAACATCCCTGACATTGTATCTCAAGATAAAATGCTCATCTCAGAAGACTGGTAGGAAGGGAAATGCAATCTGTCCTTTTAAAAGTCAGCTCTTTAATAATAACCTATTCTAACAAGGACAAAGTAAGTCCATTTCTTTCCAGTTCCTAACCTCATGTCTTTGTAATTTACATCATAATTGGCATGTTATCAACAGTATCACCTGAGTATCTCAGGACTTAACAGGCTTTTGGAGAGCTAATTAGCTAGAGATAAGGACTCGAACGGAATGCAGCTGCAGCATGCATATATTTTTGATGTGCAGCATGATTTTTTTTAGTTAGGATTCGTATGTGAGGCATTTGTGGATTGACAGGCAAGAGGAAAGTCTGTGAAAGTCTGCAAGGTTCTCATGAGCATAGCCTAGCACAGTATTCAGACTTTGTGCCAAAACTTGTGCTGTCGGTTGCATGGGCTTGCTATTTTTCACATGGTGTTTGCATTTGTCCTTTGCTCTCAAAACGAGCAGATAAGCTACCCGATGACACTCAATGCATAATATAATGAATGTTAAACACCACTATTTCTGCGCCTTACCTATCAAAACGTTCCCATTTAGGAGCCCTTTCATGGTGTATCCAATCAGTAGACAGTTCTTTTGCTTAGAATATTTAGTTACATTTTTAGTTCCAGTGAGCATCATCTGCAGGAACAAAGAGGCTTCAAAAAACATCAGCTGTCCCCTGTATTGTTGTGGGAGGGTTAAGCACTTAGAGCAGCAGGGACTTCAGAAAATCACCCTCTCAAGCAGGCATGGCTGGAAATTCTATCCTGACTATATCTTAAGTGCTTCCCAGTGAAATAAAAAAGTGGTTATCAGTAGAAAATTTTCAGATGAGATTTAAAAAAATAAAAACTCAGGTAGCCATCCAGTATTTTTCTAGAAATTGGTTTTATTTCCTTGAAATTGTTGAAAGAAGTTAGTGACGCTAGCAGATCCCGAGCCTTCCTAAGTTCCACCTTTCACCAGCACGAAGAAAGTTAAAAGCAGTGAAGCTAAATAGTATCATAAAAATATAGTATACTATCTTGCAATAGTATCATAAAAATATAAACAGACTTGGGGCAATATTTGTTTTCAATAACTTCATCTATGTATTCATTTATGTTGAGTCATTGTTGACTTTAAAATCAGCATAATGAAGATGACTTAAAGTAAGCAGTGCAAGTGCTGTGTGCCCCCTAAACAAAAACAGTCCAGTGACTCCAGTTTTAGAATTTTTCTCACTTCTTTCATGCTGTCTTTTTGCCATGAACACCAAAGAGAGACTAAGAAGGAACTTCACATTTTGACAAGCAAGCTAAGCTATTACCCAGCCTGAAAAGTGAATGGGGGTGGGAAACTTATTTTCGCTTTAAGTGTGAATGTCAGAAATGCTCTTGATATGTGACAAATAGCATTCAGTCAAAGTAGTGGCTGAAATTGCTCAAAGTAGTCATAGATTGGTGAGTAGAGCCGGCTTTATTTAATTTGTGAATATAATGCTAAGCTGTCATTGTCTTTAGAAGATAAAAGCTAGCTAGAGGATGTGCTCGTGTTATCTTCTATATGAACTGTGTGCATAAAGGTCTATTTCTTCTGGTGGCTATTTATTTCACTGAAAAAACCTAATGAAAGTAAACAACTTTTAAAATCTCAGGAAAAAGTCACAGAAGAAATAAGGGAAGAAAATATGACAATGCTGTTTATAGGCTCAAATACATGGATTGACCTTAAAAATTCCTTATCAAGTGTCCAAGGAAATCTATGTGGTTTTACTCCCTGCTTCTCAATGACTAGTAACAATGACTAAACTCTGTCCTAATCCTGTAGCAATTTTCCTTGGAATTTATTTCCTTCTTTGTTAAAGAGTATAAGTTATCCTTTCAAAAAAAATCTAATTGTGTTTTAAGGGGAAAATGAAAGCATTATTTTTACTTCATTCTTCATGCATATAATATGGCTAGGGGAGCTACTATTTTTTGCTAGGCAACATTTCCCTTTCACATTTCCAAGGTCTGGTGGTCTGAGGATAATGATTATATTTTTCTTTTTTTTTTCCCCTTAATATTAAAAAATAAAAGGAGAATTTTAAAATAATACTTAAGGTCAAAATATATCCATTATGATGTGTTTTTTCAGAGGAAGAACTGCAGTTATAAAATATGCTTCTGCTAAAAAAGTACTTTTTTTTTGTTCCTTGGAGTACTATTTAGTAAAGACTGCATTTTTCTTTTTATGTGGAGAACAGGTTCATAGAAACTTGCTTTGGACTAGTTGGTTAATGAAGGATAGAAGACTTGGAGGATCCAATTCCAATTAAACAAGGTGAAGTGATTTTCACACGTTTTCAACAAGAGAGCTGTAAGACAGCATCATATATAGCTCTGGGGGTATGAAACCTTCCTTATTCATGTTTATTAGATGCATCTGGCACTTTCTTATAATTTATATGCAGTAAATTTCTATAATAAATACTAAATATACATACCACATATTTACTATCCTGCTATTATGTCTTTTTGATAATTTAGTAGTGGATACGCTTTGCATTTCAAATATTTTCTTAACCTGACTTTCTGTAACTGTGAGTGGAACTATGTCTTAGGATGATTACTAATTGCTTAGGAAAACATTCCTCTTGGTATTCATGAAATCAGAAAGAGACCTTGGTTTTGCTATGCTTGTAAGAAGTTGCATAATGATGTGGTATAAAAAAAGATAAGAAAAACAAAATAATAAACAGTAAAGAATAAGGATTTTTAAAAATTCTCTTGGAACTGCATAAAGAGTTAAACTTTAGTACTAGAGGAACCTATTATAGAGTATTTGCCAGCCAGTTATTAGTGAGGCTTATTATACAACAGACTCCCTGCCTGGCCTTGTTTGAGATGCCCATTGCTGGAGCTTCCTGGATTTATGCATTGTGTATCCTGTTTACCTCCTGGAGAGACTGATGCTGCCTCTGCTAACTTCCCACCCAGCTGTGAAGAGATGGATCCCCACATTCAGACTCTGAGAAGTCACCTCCCTGAAACTCCTTCCTGTGTTTCTGCAGAAATACCTTTGATAAGCTATGGTTTACGCCACTGTTGAGAAATGTGTCTCTGTATAATAGTTTCTTTGATTCAGATGAAAGGACTGTTACATTTGCCATTGTCCCTCTCAGCTGAGCCTTCAGAGCACAAACATGTCATCAGTGCCCATCAGGAGAGAGTGTGGTTGAACAAACATGTCATCTGACTCTCCCATGTGGATGACTTGTTAACAAAGTAGAAATCCAGGGTGGTACTGCCTGGTGTGTTCAAGCAGCAGAAGCTAGTGAAATAAAGGAGGAAGTGGTTCCTATGAATGGACATCTGCAGTTTCTTCTTGGTGAACAATGGGAAAGGCTTCTGCTTCTTCCCAAATATGCATTTGACAATATGGGAATTACTTCCTGACAATGCCAACAAAGTACTGTACCGAACAAATTAGTCTGCTGCTGAAAAATGAGAAGGGGAAGGAAGGAATAGTATTGCTTTGAACATTGCTAAAAACTAGCTAGCTCTCTCCTTTCTTTTTCAACAACTGAAAAATCAGTGCCTAGGATGTCAGCAAGCTCAATTTCTGAGTGTTTTTCTCTTCTATTTTGTCTCAGAATTATTTGGTTAAGACTAGCAGGTGGAATCTGCTTGCTTTTGTATGAGCTCCATCAGTCTTATTAATTCGTAATCTTTTTATTTTTGTTCTGCATGCACCAATAACTCTGGCAGTAATAGGAAATTATTATAGAGAAGCATAGTGTAGGTAGTACTGTTATCATCCTGATCTCCAGTGAACCAGCATTCCAGTGTCACATTGGTCCCCCTTCTGCTCTGAAACAGCTATTCAATAAGTTAATACTGATGATGGTCAGGTTAAGCACAGTTATATATCTGGAGTTCATCCTTTGCTAGAATGAGCAGGAACTTAATTTAAAAATAAATGGAACTAGGGACACAGAGAAGATGTTAAAAAATGACAGAATAACTGAAATATGTCTGCAACTTGTCTAGAGGAGTAGAACAGAGGAAAAAATCAATCATAAATATACTGGATGCAGACACTGATTACACAATGGAAGATCTTGGAAAACAAAGCATCAGATTGATTTCTCAGATCCTTGATGCCAAAGTGTAGAGCTACTAATTGAAGCTCCTATCAGCTTATTTTTATGATCTTTTTTGATGCCAAAATGTAAGTTACTTGAGTTATTAAAATAAGACTCTAAAAAGACACTTCCAAAAGCCTTTGATTGTAGTACCAAGGCAGCTCTCCTATTGTGCAGACACAGCTGGGGCTCACTGACAGCAAATGGGGTGTGAGATCAAAAATACTGCCATGTACTACCAAGGGGACAACAATTTTGCAGCATGGTAGATTACATGGGAGGGTAATATTGGATATTTGAAAAGATTTTTTCATTCAAAGGCAGTCAACACTGGAAGTAGCTGCCCAGAGAAATGGTGGAATCATCATCCCTGGAAGTGTTCATAGAAACATATAGATGTGGTACTAGAGGACACAGTTTAGTGGTAAACACAGTGATGCTAGTTTAATTGTTGGACTTAATAATCTTAAAGGTATTTCCCAGCCTTAATGATTCTATGATTATTTTTGGCCCTTCCAATTAGCACTTCTGGCATAGATTCTATTCCTACTGTGAAGGAAGATTGGGTTCAATTCTCCTGTCTCTGAAAAGGCTGGAGCCTTAAAAAATCATTTTATTACTGATCAAAATTATAAAACTACTTTGTGATCAGCAATTATGGAATGATTTGTTTTAATATCAACTTAGCAGCAACTACCATTTGTTTAATATTAGATATTTTAAATTGTCTAATCATATGAGATTGGGGGGTGTGGGTTCTTTCGTGGTGGGGAAATTTTGTTTGTGTCTTGGTTTTGGGGGGTTTGTTAATTGTTTGTTTGGTTGGTTTTGTGCTCTAAGCAAAAAGTTCTCCCCTTGGGCTTCCTCTGTGCAAACAAGGCAAATTTCAGCACACTGGTACATATTCACTAAAATGAAAATATCATGAATTATCCTGCTCTCTTGGTCTTAGGGGACATTGATTATCAATTTTGTAAGAATGAAAATACACTGAAAATAATCTATAGGCTTTAAGATGAATAGGAATTTTTTTCCTTGTAGTACTTAAATAGAGAGTTTTGTAACTTTTATTGTCAAAATTAATCTTTTCTGATTTTTAAGCTGAGATTTTTATGTAGAAAATAACTTCATCCAAATTTGAATGAAGGTGAATTTTTTCCTTCAACTGATGCTTGAGTGCACCCTCAGGAAGTTTGCTTATGACACCAAGCTGTGTGGTGTGGCTGGCACACTTGAGAGAAGAGGTGCCATCCAGAAGGACCTGGACAGGATTCAGAGGTAACCCCTTGAGGACTTAATGAAGTTCATCAAGGCCAAGGACAAGGTTCTGCACCTGGGTTTGGACAATCCCAAGTGCAAATACAGGCTGGGCAGAGAATGAGAGCAGCACTCTGGAGAAGGACTTGGATGTGTTGTTTGATGAGAAGCTCAACACGACCCAGCAATGAGTGTGCTGGCAGCCCAACAAGAGCAGAGTGTCCAGCACTTCAAGAGAAGTGATTCTCCATTTCTGGGTCCAGTTTTGGGGCCCAAAAAGTGAGAAGTAGAGGGAAATGGACCTGTTGAAGTGAGCCCAGGGGAAGACCACGAAGATGATCAGAAGGCTGGACCACCTCTGCTATGAAGGTAGGCTGAGAGGGTTGGGATAAGAAGGCTCTGAGGGTGAGCCCTCCATTATAAAAAGGTGGGCCTACAAGAATGCTGGAGGGACTTTTTACAAGGTCATGGAGTGAGAGGGTAAGTGGTAATGGTTTTAAACTGGAAGATGGTAGATTTAGACTAGATCTTAGGAAGAGGTTCTTTACTGTGAAGGTGGTGAGACACTGGAGCAAGTTTTGCAGAGAAGTTGTGAATATACCATTTCATTTAAGTGTTCAAGGCCAGGTTAGATGGGACTCTGAGCAACCTTGTCTAGTGGAAATTGTCCCTGCCTGTGGTTGAGGGAATGGAACTAGATGATCTACCAAGACTAAGTGTTCTGTGATTCTAAGATCTGTACAGATTTGTGCCTCTTGAGTGATTTTATGAAAAAAAAAACAACCCTAAAACAAAACAACCAACCAAACAAAAAAACTTCAACAAATATGAACATTTATTTATAATTCCAGAGTTTCTGATGGATACTGCCAACTGGTCTATATGCAGAGCTCTCTGGAAGTTGGTGTATATCCCAATAAGGTAAGAAATATATCAAAACAATAAAAAAAGTATGAACTTGGCAGTGTAAGAGCATTAAGACCCTGGAAGCACATAGAAGCATTGATTAATGTCGCTTACAGGAGCAGAGATGAATGCTTGGACTTTGAGACAAACCTCTTTCCTCAACTGCACCTAAGATGTAGCATAATACAACTTGATGCATTCTGGTCCACCAAATCATTCATAATTGAGAGTCATTCCGAAATACCTGTGTTACGTCACAGGCAAATCTGTTGAAAATCCAGCGTACCCTAATCGCGAAACATATGTATTTTTTATATTATGTCCCTTGAAATGTAGCATGTTTATATGCTATTACATCTTACATTTGGCAGACCTCAGGACACCTTGACCTTTTCCTCTAAATTTCTCATATTTAAAATTTCCTTATTTCTCATGTTCAGGGAGGCATCATTGTGGTTTTAGAATAGTAATTTTTGTGTAGTTAACCAGACAATAGAAATATGTTTTTGAGGTGACTTTGCAGTCATCAAGACCCATTGCAGGATCAGGAAGGAATTGTTTTGTGTTAAAAGCACCGACCAGAAGGTCTGTCTAAAATTGCAGCAGGAGAATATGTTTATTTGTCCATTTAGCCTTTTAGAATAACTTTGGAGTGCAGTTGAGACTGTTGTGCCATTTTATCTTTGTCTTTTATAATCATCTCTGTCATCTTAATTGTTTTTAAAGAAACCTCTATTTTAAATCTTCGAAATGGATTATTTCTGCTTCAGTGTTCTTCATTTAGTATTCTTCTCACAGGTGAGTGTTATTACTGCCTAGGCATTCCAAATATTGCAATTTCTGATCAGTTATTTCTGTTCCCACATGGCTTTATTTCTGCCTTTTCTTGTAACATTTTCCCAGGCAATCAGATACTGAAAATTTCTTCAAAACAGCAGTTTGTGAAGTATTCATTGGAGAATCTCATTAAGTTCTCAGTTTGAAATTCTACATAGTGATCTTTATATTTTATTGAATATTCATACTTTAGTATCCAGAGATTTTGGTTTTGTCTAGCTGGATTCAGGATTACGAGGTAATCTGTTCATTGCTATTCTGACTTTAATTTCATTGCCAATTACATCCATTTAATTTTTTTTCTTTCCCAGATGTGTGAAGTCCTGAATTTCTTTAGAATTTTTCCCTCATTGGTCAGATTTTTTGTTCATCAGTGAACACCAATGATCAAAGTTTAAGGGGTGGATTTTGGATGGGGATGGGAAGAGTTGATTTTTAATAATTTGGTTTGGGGTTTTTTTGTTGATTTTTTTTCAGTCCAGCATACCTGGTATGAAGCATCCCTGCAGATACTTGAAATTGGCTTAAATATATATAAATTTAAATTTCTAATCTAATCACAGCTGTGTTAATGTTTTGGGTTGTTTTTTTTTTGTTTGTTTTGTTTTGTTTTTGTTGTTGTTGTTGTCGTCGTTGTTGTTGCCTTCCATAATAGTGCAAGAATTTATCTAAATTTATTTCATAAATTCTGTTAGACATATTTTTATTGTCTGTTTATATTTATCTAACCAGGTATGAATTAATAGAAATCTGTCTAAAGCCACATACTAACAACACCTACAGACACAAAAGCTTTTGGGTAGTCATTACAGATAAAAAGCCATTGATTACTGTGAGCATATGGCAACTCCTGGCTTCTGCAATAATCTGCATTTAACTCCCAAGTAGCAAATCTCAACGGACCTGGCACATAGGGCAGACAAAGTTCTGCCATCTTCATTGTGTCCAAAATGCTAATGATTTCAGTGAAATGTGGAAAAATTGTGGACAGAGGATCAAGATCCAGTTCAGATTCTAATCTTTGTTTGGGAAAGAATATTTTACCTTATGCAAGATAACCAGAGGTTGCCTGGTAAATATGCAGTATTTAGCAGCAAATGCAGTAAATAGCATGGAACTGCGAAGAATAAACCTGTATCAGGTACCAGCTGCTGCTGTGAGTCCAAAGTACTTGGGGCCTGACTTGTTAATCACTCTGCTATCCTTCTTGTTAAAGATTGGTCCTCTGGGTATTTTCAGTGTCTAAAGGATAACCAATGATTTCAGTGAAGATATGAAAATTCAGAAAAGTTTATATTATCCCAGTAGAGACATCAGGTGGTTGACAGACACATTAGATTGATGTGAAAGAAATTTCTTCTCTCAAAAGAAAGAAATTTCTTCTCTTAATGCATTTCTAGCTAGCAAACCACAGTCTGCAAAAGACAAACTTTGTTCTGTCAAATTAAAATGCTATAATTGCAAGGAACCTTTCCAGTATGTTTTCCGTACTCCATCACATGTACTCCATCAAATGCTGCTTTGCTGCAAAGCTGGACGCATTCAAAAGGAGAATTGATTAAGCCTCTCAAGTAAATTACTTTCAGCTGAGTTGCTTATGCGAGAAGAATTCTTGCCCTGACCTCAAAGCATGCTCATCTAAAAATGTGAATTCTGTGCAAAACATTAAAAAATCCTGTAGGACAAATAAATCCTGTATTATTTCAAATGTATTCCTCAGCTAAGCTTTTAGGAAGCACTTAGAGCTCAGTGTCTGCGTTATCATTTATATTTCATTAGCACCTAAAGGCCTCAAGTGAAGCCAGGCTAGGAAGCATTTGGGAAACAGAAACACAGTATAATATGCTATTCTAGTCCCAAACATCTGTCACTGTTAAGATGAAAGAAGTAGGAAGGGGAGCAGTGCCCCGCTGACGTGTGAAAGACGGTTTTTTAGTAGATCCCTGCCAGCAGAGTACAGATTCCCTGAATTGCAGTACTGTGCCTTGTTTATTCAGAGATGTTAATGCCAGTGCATTCCACTCTTAGAAGTAACAGAGTTTGTGCAATGTTGAACAGAGTTGACACAAACTACTCCTATTCTCTCACAATGATTTTCATAATTTTGTACTATTGGGAAATGTTACATAATGACCACAAGTGGATTAACTAAATAATTGCAATCCATAACTAGTTCTCTATTCTGTCATTCAAGATACAGCATTGAGGACATTTTTTGCAGCTCCTTGCTTGAGTAAAGCTGAATATTTTTTGTATGTATGCTGTATTATGTGTAACTAGTAAGTACGATAAGATTATTTAGATATTTTAATTATAAATAGATCTTTCTTCATTAACCTGCTACCGACTAATTCTGAAGTCTGCTTCATCCTTAATGATTAAAATATGTAATTATAACTGGTGCAGAATATACGTAAAAAGCCTGGTGATGTGGCAGCTTCATTAGGTTCCTGTGTCACTTCTGTAATTAGAAAAAAAATTATTTATATTTGTCTCATTTTTATTCTCTTGGAGCCATTGGAAAAAAGGAACAAAACATCTCCTTGTGCTCCAGTATCTCACTTTTATTTTGTGCGTGTTTTGATTCATACCATGCATCACGTCTCTAGTAAAGTGCTTCCCTGAGCAAATCAGAGCAAGCATCTTCATCCTGTGTATGAGGAGAAAAAAGAGGGTGAAATTGGATGCTGTGGAATTAAAATTCTCCTTGGGGCTGTCAGGAGTGCAAGCAGTCCCACTTGCCTACAGACCTACTCCCCCAGTTAGATAAGTGGGGGCAACCATAAAGAAAATGCTATTGAGATTAGCTACCTGCTTTCTGAGAATATTTTTGGACTTGTTGAAGTTGTAGCAGAAGTTAGGGACAAATTATTCCTAAAACATGACAACATTAAGAAATGTCTAATTCAACAGCAATGTTAATTATATTAAATAATGATAATTGGTTTAATATCCTTGCCCCTCCCAAAGTGTTAATTCCTTCTTGAGGGATTTTATTGCCTTCCTGTCAGCCTTTTCTAACCTTCCTTTAAAGAAATTATAGTGTTGAATTATTTCAGAATAGAAAACACTATATCTTAGACACAACCAAAACTATTCGCTGAAAGACATTTTGAAGAAAAATAAAAAATTGAAATATGCCTGACCTGCATGGCTCACGGAATTCCCGTTTATCAAAGCTGCCTTTGTGTGGTCTAAAACAACAAGGAGTTGTTTTATAGCATGATGCAGATGATGGACCTGTTTAACTTGCATATCAATTTCAAGAACAGAAGACTTTTTGTTATCACTTAGAAAATTTAAAGAAGTAAATGAAGAAAAGATTATCTCTGTTTCTCATCTACATGTATAGAAACTGCGTAGTATCGCCCATTAAAAACATGGTATGAATAGTTGATGGAATTTGCTAAGTCAGGTGTTGTGCAACATTACTTTAGCCAGCCAAAGAGGTTTTCCTTTAAAAAGTGTAGCTGGGGACTCAGTTGTATTCTAATAGCTGCATAATCTCTCAGCTGTCTTTTCATATGTGAATTTACATTGGGTAGCTGATACTGAGCAACTAGAAAACAATTATTTTTAAATGTCAAAGGCAATGCTCCCTCATATAACTTTATTTATCTGAAATTAAATGTGCTGAGAGAATGGGGAGAATGTGTGTGATAAAGTTATTTTGTCTTGTTTTTTTTTTTTTTTAATAAATTCTAGAGGTCTCAAATAGTTTGGCTTGGAAGGGACTTTAAAGAACATTTAGCTCCAACCTCCTTGCTATGGCAACGGCACCTTCCACTAGACCAGATTGCTCAGAGCCCCATCCAACCTGGCCATGAGTACTTCCAGGAATGCAGCATCCACAACTTCTCTGAGCAATGTGTTTCACCCCCTTCACAGTAAAGAAATTCTTCCCTATAACTAATCCAAGCCTTCCTTCTTTCAGTTTATTACCATTATTCCTTGTCCTACCTAACATTGTAAAACAATTACTAGGGTTGTCTTGCTGTGCTTCTTAGGATGAGTAACTTGGTTGTTAGTTCATTGTTTTCCAGATTTGGAGTACTCTGGAGTGCACTGCAAACGCATGAGTAGGTTGCTCAGCTTTATGTCTAGATCTCCAAGTATGCTGGAGGATATGTAAAATAAATCTTGGGCAGACCAGAGACAATTCATTAGTGACATGATGAGCACCATGTGCTGAGTTATATGGTGAGGCAGAAGTATATCACTTCTTGCCTCTCCAAATGATAGGACAGGTAGCAGTGGCCATATTCCTGACCAGAGTGGAGGTTAGGAAGTTGAAGCTTCTCCTATGCTGCCTAGCAAGGTATGTGTGCATGCACAGTGAGTGATGTGCTTGAGGGGAGGAGAGGAAGGACCTGCTCTCCCTTCAGCCAGTCTCTGTGTGCATTGATGATCCACCACCATTTTGAAAACAGGAAATTACATGCTGTGGCATTTCATGTAACTACTGTTTCAGTCTCTTGGAAAAAAAAACACTTAAATGTGAGCCTTGTCCCTGTAAATGTGATTAGAGTCAAGTGTAAATATTAAAGAAAGGATAAAAAATGTTTTGTTTTTACATCAAGGTAAAAATGTCTAAAAGGACAGTGATGAAAAGAAATTACCAAGGCCCTTGCTTTTTTATTAGGAGTGGAGTTTTTAACTAGCCAAAATTTTTTTTTAATTATAGCATCATGCGATCCATCACGGGAAATAAATTTGAGTGTGTAATATGAATCACAAAATGTGAGTAGTGAGAGCTATGTATTTCCCACAAAGGCTTTTATTTCCTGATGGTGAATTGTTATATTGTGGTTCTTGTTTCCTTCAAAATCATACTTGTTTTCCAACAGACCCCGTTCAAACTCCTGCACAGGAATGTGCAGCCTGTTGGTCATGGCGCACTGGTATCTCACAAGCAGTCTGGAGGTGCCACATCATGCAGTTTGCAGGAGGGCTGCCCAGACTCAGTGGCTATGGCCAGCAAAATCCATTACTGAGCTCATCACTGGATTTTGTAGGGCTGCAGCTCTACAGGAAACCTACCTATGTGCCACTGTGAGTTTGAAACCAGCATCATCTGTAGCTGTGAAACCATCCACCTCTCCTTGCCAGTAAGCTCTTTGGAATATGTTGACAAGTCTTGTAGCCCTTGGATTGTAGAAAGTAGGGCCAGGAGCTATGTCTGTAGCTGTTTTTGGTCTGAAATATTGCCCGATTTTTATTTCAATTTTCTTCTGAGTCAGCTTGTGCCTGAATGTACATGAGCGAGCTAAGGGGAACAAAAACGTATATGCATCTCCCAGCTGAGTTGAAATTTCATGAGACACCATTAGAAGGTACTAATAAAAATGCTTTTCTGTGACTTTTGAACTTCATGATCTCAAAATCTTTGAGCAAGTTCTTTATAACTAAGATATGTACATCTGTATATTCTTTTTCTATTGCTGTTTTCATTTTTTTCAAAATATTTTTCATTTAGAGCTTTTAAAAAATCCTTGGAGCATAGCATAAACTATTTTTATTGTACAATATTGCTTCACAGGCTATTTAACACAGTGGGCTATGTTTCACAGCTGGCTGGATCTCAGGAAGTTAACCAAATTCTGCTTTCATTTAGATGAACAATAACATTTACAAAGATTAAAGTGGGACTTGGAGTTTGTGGTTGGTAAATTTGGTTGTCTCAGCACTTACTAATATTTGTATATTCTGACTCTATCTGCTCTATCCCTATAACAGAGGGAGCTAGTAACTGGAAATCATCAACAATTAAATTTGCAACTTAGCTTCAGCTTGTGTTTATTTGCACAAATCTATGTTTTCATGTGATGTTTGCAGGAAATAAATTTTGAAGGATGAACTTATTTCTAGAATACAGATGTGTGGATATATTCTTGTAAAAATCTTGTAAAAATACCTGTAGAGATGAAATACTGAACAGTTGTGTAGATTCCTTCTCTCAATCTTTTTTTTTTTGGGGGGTGAGGGAGGTGTTTCAAACTCTCTAGGCCGAGCAGAGAGATCTTCCCATTTTTGATTTATGCCTTGTATGTTCTGTAATCTTGCAAAAAAATAGAAAAATTTTTGGTTCAGGAAGCACCGTAGTACTTCTTCCTGTCTCCCATAGTTTGGATCCTGATACATTTCAGATGGTAATCATGAATGTATTACTGGAATGGGGTATTGTTTGAACTCCATGGAACTTAATATGTATTGAACTATATTTTGTGTCACTTTAATAATGCTCTGTAGAGCTACACATATAGAACTTCTGGATACCCAAATGCATAGCAGATTATGTAATGATTTTAGAATTTTCTTATATAAACACGTAATAGGGTCAACATTAGGTATTCAAACAGCTATATAAATATTTTTGTAACAGTGAGAGAGGAACCTTCTTTAATTCATTGACCAAAACAGACTCCAGCATGTTCTGAATGGCAAACCTAGGATTTTGTTTCTCCACTGTATCTCCAGGTAGTCAATCCTTTTAGGATTGTTGATTGCACATGGATTGTTGGTGTTGAGTTTTATATAAATTTGCTTTGCTAATTTGTAAACTGAGTCAAGAATTGAGATTTTGGGTTTTTTTCCCCCATTACGTGAATGTTGCATAAGTCTGTATTTAATCCAAGTGAATGAATGCATGTGTCCTAGAAAGAAAGATGATTGCATACATTAGTTAGAAAATAAATTCTATTTATAGAATTTTCTACCTGAATAGTTGCTTCTCTGTGGTTGCTATGTATATAATTGACTTTTTTTTTTTCTTTTTAGAGTAGCATACCTTTAAAGTTTGATCTTCTCACAGTTTCACAGATAATGTTGCTTAAATTTGGTGAATATCATTGATTTATGCTTCTTGAGTACAAACTGGTATTGATTCTTAAGTGTGGAAAACAGTAAATATCCTGAGGCAGCTTTTCAGTAATCCCATACTTAATTTTACTGAGTGGTAAAAGGCAGCATAATTATGGAAAAAGTTACTTTAAGAACAAATCTGTACTGGATGATTTCAAATTCAGTAAGCTGAATAGAACAAAGAAGGAAAGAAAAAGAAAAGAGAGGATATTTGCATTAAATAGGAAAAGAAAGAAAGTACACATGACATATATAGGAAAGTTATACACACACACACACACACACACACACACACACACACACACACACACACACACACGCACACACACACATATATACATATATTTAGAAAGGTACATACCCAGGAAAGAAATGAATAACAACCTTTACATTTTGTTTCATTAAACTTTCACAGTAGTTGGCAGAATTGGGAGAGGTAGGCTAAATAAAGATCTCAGCTTTCAGAGTAATGATGACTTAAAGTGCCTCCAGTGACATGTAATTTGAGAAATATATTGATTGAACTTTTCGTGTCAAATTTTGTTTGTATGTGCACATTTTTCACACTGAAAATAAATTGGGTGAATCAAAAGAGATTCCTCTTTTGAGGAATTCCAGAAAACAATGTATTACTTCAGCTTTCACACAGATGTACTGTACTGGTCTGCATTGATTGAAATATAATCAGATGCTGCTAAGCAAGCATCCTCTATTGTTTTCCTAAAGAATACATAAAATTTATTTAGAACATACAGAAAAATAATTGCATTTTTACTGGAGATCAACCAGAATATTCTGTATATGTAAATGCTGTAGAAGTGTTTACTAGAATTTCAGGCAGCCCCTTTGTTGTTAAAACAGTAGACAGCCTTTGCATATCTCTTGAGGAATCCAGCCACCTGCATTTTTTTTTTATATGCCAGCTATGTTAGTTCATTATTTGATTTTTGTAGCTACAACCCAGGCAACATGATGAAAGAAGAAAGAACCAACAGAAAGAAAAATATGAGCTTTCGTATAAAGAAAAACTAAGTTGTACATTTCAATGAGATTTGAAATGCAGTGGTTAATTGAAGTTCTTTAATCTATTTTTGTCACTGTATTTGAGAAGTAGTTCACTCTTCAGGCTGAAGAATTAATCTGTCTGGATTTAGAGCAGAAATAAACCTTTTGGACTGAGTTAGCACCGCTGTTATTAATATTTTGAAGGAATAGCTTACTATAATTTGCTTAAGAATTCACACCCAGTTGAGATACTTTATACCTCATTCAGTGTTTTTTTAACTCCCGTTGATCTATCTGTCCCCGTTTGGTTTGGTATAGGAATTTGGACTTGTTCAGTCTCTTCTAAGAATATCTCTCCAAGGTATATACAAGGGTATCTGTAGGGATATTCAGGTGTTTTGGTTAAGAACAAACAAACAAACAAACCCACAATGATTTGGGTGAAATGGGGGTGAAAACAGAGAAAGGCCTTACTTTCCTGTGAAATTGGCTGTGTTAGAGGAAACAGGACAATTCAACTTCTGCCTTCTGGATGGCTGTGTTTTTGGGGTAGTAAACACAGGTGTTTTAAAATAGTTTGCCTGTGTCTGGCAGCTGAGCTGAATGGAGTAGGTGATCATGAATATTGTGATCTTTACATCAGTAAATGGCATCCTCTTTCCAGGTGTGAATGTGCAAAATTCAGAAACTGTTCCTTTGTTATGCTGAGCATTGGTGTGTTCTCTTTACCCAGTACCTTCACAATGTTTTTTGTCTACATGATTTGCTGTTGTTTTTTATTCTTTTTTAACTCTTTGGAGATAAAATTCTAAATGCAGGCATGAGAAATAAGGTTGTAGCAGAGAAGCAGATAGAAGATGTTATAACAACAACATACTTTTAATGCAAAATATGATTATGTGTTATGTGTCCAAATGGCAGATGCTTTGTAAGAGACTAGGCTAAATCACATGGGAATAAATTGTTTTCAACAGGATAAGACATTAAATGACAGCCTTAAATTTGTAAAGAAATTGCTCAGGTGTGATCAGTCCCCCAAAGTCTGTAGTGTCTGAGATTATGAATCAACACAGGGATTCAATTCATTATATTTCTTAGTGAATAAGGATTAATTTTATTTCAGGCTAAGAAATAAAGAAGGGAAGATAAATACATGCTTAAAAAAATGATTCTGACTCATCTCTAAGTCTGTAGTAACCACTGTGTTCTTAAACTGTCCAGGATCTGTGTTAATGCTTAATGTACAAAGTTGGGAATTCGAAACCAAGGAAAACAAAAAATCATGATTCTGAAATCTTGTCTACGTCTTTTATAACTCCTGCCTTTTCTCCTGAACTTTTATGCAACAGCACAGTGGATACATAATTTACTTTTCCCAATAGTGTTTTTGTGCAGGTTTTGTGGCAATGCTGTGAAGTACTGGACCTAAAATAGCTGTTTTGGATCCCTGAGTTTGTTCATTCAGTGTGATCTTGGGAGTCCCCACAAGGGATACTTTGCTGAAATGTTTAAATTTCTTTGGAGAAGCCTGGGAGGTTGAGTTGCTGTTCATATTGTAACACTAAGTGGAAGTTGGACGGCAAAAAAACTAACAGTGTGTTTGTAACATTTGCAAAACAAATTTAACAGAGAAGAATTTAGTGCTTAATCCTTTAAATTAACCAGGTCTCTGTAAATCCTGGCCTGAGTACATGAGTGATGGAAGGCTTTGGGTGAGAACTATGTCTGATGGCTCTAGGACTAGAAAGCTAATATAGAGACCCATGCTTTTCAATCCACCTTGGAGAACTGATCTCTGTACAGGGCCCCTTTTTAAAGATACTCTGTATGTGGAGGATCTGTGTGCTTGGTGCTATCACTTGGACAGGGTTGCATGGTCCTCTCCAATCCTTTGTGAACAAGAGCTCTTATTTCTTCTCCCTTGCTCGATGCCTTTTTGTTCTCTAAACAAATGAAGTTGTAGACCCCAAAGATTTGCAGTGAGCACTGGCATTGGAATGAGCTAATCATGAACCAAGCCAAGAGCAAATGATGAGTGCCAGACTTGACATTAATAATGAGTTGGATATAAGGCAATGGTATCTGATCATATTATTTACTTCATTCTATAGTGAGATTAGGGTGCTGTTCTGCTTGACGAATGCTGTAAAAATGCTACGGCCTAAAGCACTTGCAGAGAGAAAAACACTGAAGTCAGCTGCAGATATTACATAGTAAGAAATGGTGTATCTGGGGAAATCTGTCTGCTGACCCTCTGCTCTGGGTCTCCCAGCTTGAGCAGCATTGCCCAACCTGTAAAGCACTTTTATCCACCCTGCTGTACAAGAAATAAAAGAGGTGGGAAAATGCCAAGAAAAAATCCAAATTGCTAGAATTGAGTTATGGGCAAAGAAGGTTGTGAAGCACTGTCTAGACCATGGAGGTTATATTTATATTCCAGGTTTGTCTTGACCAGGTCCTGCGAGACAGAAATAATAAATCAGCTGTGTTTTCTAAAAAGCTGAACAGTAAAAAGAGTGAAATGAAAATGGCACCACACTGCAATACACAGTAACATTTCATATTCCCTCTCTACAGGAAAATTCTTCCTCTCATAAAATCACATATCTTTAGGGGTTTTTTTATTTCCTACACTCGTTTCATCAGGCCACAAGGTGTCAAGTCAGAAAAATTAGAAACATTCTAATGATAAAAAATAGGTGGGAAAATAGACTATTGACACATTTAATGATCCTGTTCTTGTTTATATCTTTGACTTAACTACATTTGAATAATAGTGTACATTCTTAGATGAGTATTTTTTAGCTTTTTAATCACCATATCAAAGAGCATCCAGAAAAATGAAAAAAGATTGAAATGCACTTTGCAGTCAAAAACCCTTTCAAAGTCCAAGGGGAGTAAATATGCCTAAACATAAACTCCTAAAACATATTAGGGGTCTAAATGCAAATGTAATAGAATTCCAGACTACAGACCTTTGGCTATAAAAGTTAATGTTTAGCTTGTGTTATTGCCACTAGGGATGAGGTAAACCAAGAAAACTGTAACTTCAGTTTAAATTGTAATAAAAAGTGTCTGCGTTGTTTTCTTGCTGTATTAATTAGCATTAACTAGTTAACATGAGTGTGCAGACTTTTAAAAATCTAAAGTTCTGCACATACATTTATTATTCCTATTCTAATTACCTGAAAGAAGCAATCTGAACCTGTGAAGAAAAGCAATCTGAACCTGTGGAGACACACCTATATTTACATATTTGTATGCATATTGATATCTCACTTAACTGCAAATTTATTACAAATTAAGACTATAATTGCCTGTCTAAAACAAAAAAATCAAAACCCAAGAAAAATCAAAATTTAAAAAAGAAAACAACAAAACAAACAAAAGCAAACCACCTGACACAACAAAAATATCCCAAACAAGACACCATCCACAAAACCCCAACACCACAGGAGCCAGTAAGAGACTTCTGCAGAGTTGGAAACGGTTGGTACTCTGGTTATAGCAAAATAAACAAACACACTCTAGACCCCAGAGAAGAGTAGAGTACATAATAAAAAGGCACAGAAAGACATAATTAATGTTTATTTTGTACTTGGGAACCATATGTGGCTTTGAAATAAAAATGCCAGACTGAAAAGTTGCCAGCAGGGATTGTAGCTGTTAACTGTCCTGGTTCAAAATGCTACAAAATAAAGCTCCCGTCTTTGGGAATTTAACAGTGCTGTTCATGTGACATTAAGGCTTATCTATTTTTATGGCTAGACATATTTAACTTTGAAGATATGTTCATGATCAGGGAGTATGGAATAAAGGAAAATTATTTGCCTCAGATAAATATTGATTTTAAATGCAAGCAGTATTTTCTGTGAGTGTACTTCTCCATTGTAGAAAGATGAGAGTTGATCATTATGCCCAGCACTGGCAATTGCAGAGTACCATGCTGGAGTTGATTCTTCTAAACAGGATCATAGGCTGTTGATTCCACACACAGCTTACTTCCAAGTAACTTTAGAAATACTGGAAAAATGCGCTTAAAACCTGAAAGCATTAAAAACCACAGTGTCATAAAGACAGATCAACAGCTTTGCTATTCACCCAGCTACCACATGTAGGGTTAATTAACACCACTTCACATTAAAAGAAAGTACCACCAAAAAAAAGAAAGGAACCAAGCAAAAACCAACCCCTTTATTTAGAGGATATGCAACACAGTTTTGTTTTTTTTTATTTTTTAAAGACTATAAAAGTCAAGGAAATGTTATCTTGGAACTCAGTCTTTAAATATGGTATTTCTTTGCTGAAAGTGATTATTGGTCACATGCATTAGATGATATTGATTTGGCATTTTCCATAATGGGTATCTTTAAGATGAAGAATTGCCAGTAATAAATAGTGGATCTTCAGCAGAGGATAATCCAGTTGCAATGCAGACTTCCCGATGAATCATCATTCATGCAACAATCTATTGAACTCTTGGGATTCACAAATATTTCCATGAATGCCTACCAGTCGCCTGAATGCTCATAAATAGTGAATAATGTGGGCTCTAAAAAACAAGGTAAATGAGCTGTCTGTCATTTTCTTTTCCATTCTTTAAAGAGCAGATTCTGAAGAGAGCAAAACAATAAACAAATTAATACATAATTTTCAATGCTTTAGAGTTAAGGAAGGACTTATTCCCAAGGGAAAATGACCAGAAGAGCTGTACATTCCTGTAGATGGTAATTACATAAAATTGCTTAGTTAGCTATTACTCTTCTAAAAATGGCTGCATGTTTAGTTTCAAACAGCAAAGTTTCATTCACTGCTGCTAATAGGTGGTGCACAAGTAGATGACGTTATCTCCCAGGGGATTTCATTTGAAGAACAGTACTATTTTTCAATTTAAAATTGAAATTTAGATAAAAGAAAAATAGAGGAGAACATTTGGGAGGTAAAAGCTGAACTCTCCGAAAATATAATGGAAAGGGCAAAATGTGACAACACAATTATTTGTTTTAGAAAGACTGAGTAGATACATGTGGGTAAATACTGCTAAATTATTTGTAGCGATAAATGTTTATTTTGCTGTAGCACTTAGAAAAATGAAATGGGACAATGGTGGAGACAGTATATCACATCACAAAATCTTATTCATAAGCATTTCCAGGTACATGAAGGGTATTACAGTTTGGATAGTACAGATAGTAATTGTGGCTCAGGGGAACACAGGAACTGCTAAACTCAGTAGTCTGCCTTGTCTGCTAACTTGTCCTTGACTATATGACAACATTTGTATGAGGTACCACAGTGAGAGCTATATGTCCATACAAATCTGTTTATCTAGGGGAAAACATGAACTAAATGAACAAGGTCAGTAGGTCCTTATTGCCTCAATTAGAACTCAAGACAATCTAAAATGTTAAAAGACTGAATGCAAATATGTAGTTTACCAACTATGCAAGGTGTAAAAAGAATCTGAGTACAGGCACCATGGAGTATGAGGAAAAAAAAAAAGATTTTTTTTTTAATAGAGTAAGACTGGGAATATATCTATTGTTTGGCTGAGATGACAGCAAAAACAGTCCATCTCTGAATGTAACAGAGTACTTCAGTTCTTTGTGTAGATTCTTTATAGTTTTTATAAGAAAGACATTCTGCAGTGATCATTTCATCTAAGTACCCAATTCTCATGTCATTTGTCCTTTTGACTTTTTATTTTTTCAACCCTTAAAATGCTAGCTTTGTTGCAGCCAATTTATCCTAGCAGTTTGGGTATTTTATTGACTTCTATAGGCAGCAAAACATGTATGGTGTATCAATAACTACAGATTTCTCTAATTAAAAAAATTATCTCTGTTTAATATTTATGGAAGTTCTAAATAACAGACAAAGGAGAATTTTGTAAAGGTGGAAGACTTCTTTCTCTATTTTTCCCTCACAGAACAGCTCATCTGAGCTCTAAGTCAGAATACAGCAATCTTAAATCTTGCCTGAAGTAGGTGTAGTTCAGTTAATGAAATCAGATGCAGCAAGCTTGAATTGAGCCAGTTTTGCGAGGACTCTTTATGCCTAAAACAAAGGTCAATGCTAAACTTGCCGTGAAGAATACATAAAATCACTGAGAACCAGAAGGTTCTCATAGTGCAGCCCTGATTCTGCACTTCCAATTCAAAATGTGTCTACTCAGTAGCTGTCAGTAAAATCAATTTAGGTCAACTTCCTCAGCCATCAGATGCTGATAGTTTGAAAATATCTGTTGCCTTTTGCTCCCAGTGTCTGGTTTTGAGGGAGAAGGTGTTCCAAACATTTTGGAAAGGAGACTTGCTCAGTACTAAAAATGTTTTCCAGAAACTTAACATATCAGGCATTAACACCTTTGCTCAGTAAGCAAAAAAGTAGTATAAAGTAGATTGGATAGTTAATACTAATGTCCTTGTATTGCAGATAATGGTAGAGTATAATTACATTCATTAACAAGCCAAACTTCATTATGAAACAATTGGGTTAGTTGGATTTTCTTTAATGTGCAGATGCTCTTGGGCAGCTCCTCCTAAAACTTCAAGGATGTTTAGAAATATTTCTCTAATATCCAGATTTATTTCTTTCATGGGCAGTTTATACCCATTTGCTTTGAGTCCTTTATGCTAAAAAGGACACAAAGCAAAGAGCATGTTGAGGTTTTTTTCTTAGACTCCTACATCTATTCATAGATAATGCACTGATTGTTTCCTAGTATTATTTTACTAATTAATAGATGAGTTATCCTTCTGGGTACTTATGATATAAAATACTATTTTATAGCAATGTCTTCATGATACTAAGTGTTGAAGAGGGATTTGCTGCAGCTCACTTGTGCATGTAATGTTCTCTAATTTGTTTAGTGTTCGAGTCTGTGTATCCCAAAAGTTTGGCTGATGTTCCAGCCCAGAGGTGCCCACAGTGCTGTGTGCAATTGAGAGAGACCTTCTCCTCATCACACCTTAGTCCCTGGATTGTGAGCTAAAAGGGGATGAAAGGTCTTTTTTATCTGAAATGAGCTAATTTGTTTGTGAATGAGCACTATACAATGTGGACAAGGAACATGAGTGGTTAAAACAGCAGTTCTTTTGCTGTTTCTCTTCCTTTCCATCCTAGTGTGCTTTCTTCTGTCTCATAAAAGGGCCTGTCAATATATATATATATATATTTAAGGTAGCTATCAGTTGAAGATTTTTTGTGACATTGTTGCAAAGTGGCATAGGTTGTTGGCTTTTTTGTTTGATAAGCTGTTGTCGAACATTTTCTATTGAACATGCATCAAAAAAACCATTAAGGTCACTATCATTTAACTGGTAAGATAGAAATAACAACTGATTGTTGAAATCTAAATATCTTTTACTCTCAGAAGGGTTTTAACCATCCTACAGTCTAAACCTCAGAGATGATTTTGTAGTTACTGATTTTTTGTACATATGTATGGATTTTGGACTTGCCCACTTACAAATCAAGAATGGCTGTGGTGGTTCAGACAAGAAATTTGTATAGCTCAGAAAATGCTCCCCAGCAGCACCTCAAGTAGACATCAAGATGTGTGCAAGGACAGAGCTAATGTGACACTTCACCTGATCACACTCTAAACACTTGCATTTGCAGAATAACTGTCATGGACCTGGTTTCCATGTGTTAAGACATAATGGACTTTTTAATATGGCTTTAAAGTTACACCCCTTCACAGTCTATATTTAAAATAATTTTAATAGTCTTAATTTTAATAGTCTAGTCTCTTGCTACGTTTCTGCTTCATCTGACAGTAGTAGTAGTGTAGGGGAAGGATGAGGGGGGAGAAAACAGGTAAAATTAATGAGTATTGTCAATAGTGCAGAGTGGCCTATGGAGTCTTGACTGGTGATCTGTTGAGAATTGGCTGATTGATTGAGCAAAGTCATGTATGGAAAATGCTTCTTGTGGAGAAGTTCCTGAAAGAAGATTGGAGCATCTGGAGCTGCAGACTCACTGTCTTGATTGAGCAGGTTTGCCCCATGTTCTTTTGCTCTGAGCCAGACCTGTTATGGAAACTATTATGCCTGTTTGATCTTAACAATTGTTCAGCGCCTGTTTCTGTCCAACCATGTGTAAGAACAGTTTGAGAAATCTTGTAGTCCACACCATCTGTGCAGTTCTACTTAATGGCGCCTTCTCTGCTCTGTCCCCCTCCTTTATTTGTCTTTTTTTTTTTTTTTTTTAATTTTAGCTTATTTTGTTAGTAAGTAAGGAGCTATGAAGTGCAAACAAAGTGTCTTGATAGACTAGGTTGCTTGATTGCCTACTGAAGATCCTAACTGCATTCTTTGGGATGAATTCTGAATTATATGATACATATATAACCATTCAATTTACCTGGTCTCTCTTAATATTATGATTTCAATGTAGTACAGCCTGCTCTCTTTTGATTCTTCTCTGCAGGCTGCAGAAGGACAGAGAATAGTGATATATGAGACATTTAAGACTTTTAACTATAGCCCATTTGTGGGTTTTTTATATATTTAAAAAAACATAAATTAAAAACCTCAAAATGAAACAAAAAAAGCTGAGGTAGATTTTAGCAGGGCGACAGAATATACCAAAACAGTTAAAGAGCAGAGGTAGGGATACACATCTAAATAAAATGGAGAGGTAATTGACCAGTTTTTCTTTACAGAGGAAGACTGTTGGCATGCATGAAAAAGATCTGGTTGCGGATTTGAACTTTCTGTTAAGTGTGATATTTCTTGCCAAGGAAAAAGATCAAAATGTTAATGAAATAGAAATCTTTGTCAAACTCCTTAAAAATACAGATTTCTGAAAAAAAGATGGCTTTAAAGGGTAAGGTTCCATGTAGCCCCTTCTTGAAGAAAGACTTGTTTATTGTAGTATGCATCTATAAAATAAAAGATGGTCAAGTATGAATACCAGGGCATTTCACAGTTTTCAAAGGGACCCTGACTAGCAGCATCCTCTTTTATTATGGAATTTTTATAAGATGTTATGAAAATAATGGTGGAGATACATACAATTTTAACGACCACACAGAGAACAATTTGTTGTAGAACCTGCAGTGTGTACCTTTCCTGGCTGGCATTGTTGTTGACTGGAGGAAGATAGGAAGTATAGACAACACAATCAAAAGGACAAATGTCTTTCTCTGATGACTTTATGTAGCACAGTAAACCTTCCAAAAGAGTTGAGAATGAGAATTCACAAAAAGCATGTGGGAAAAGCAATAAACCAAAATGGAGTCAAAATTTTGTTAGAATTAACACCCTTGAAAAAACCTGCTCAAGAATGAACAATGTTCCAGGAAGCATCTTTCAGATGGACAGAAAATGGATAACTTGGGGTTTTTTTGGTTTGGTTTGGTTTGGTTTTGTTCTGTTTTATTTTGGATTTTTGGGGTTTTTTGGAGTTTTTTTTTTGTGCTACTGGAGATTTTTTAAAGAGATTTAATATCAAGACTAGAAATGCTTTCACAGCATTAATCAAGTCAGGAACATCTTAAAATCAAAGAAAGCTAATAGACTAAACTGAGAGTTTCTAATTGAATACTGACTTCTCTGGTCCTTTACAAATGGATGGCCTGATTAAATATTAGTGAAGAAATTATATCTCTTTTTAAAGTATGCTGCAAGTTCTTAGCACAAGATTTTGAGGAAGGCAATTGATCTGTTTAGGGCATATACACACAGTCTTTGAGACTTTTTATGAAAAAAAAAATGGTTTGAGGAAAAGTCTCAACCAAGACACACCTTAAAATGAATCAGGGGAGGTGAGGCAGTAGACGTTCATTATATAATTATGTTTTATTATTTAATTATTTAATTATTTTACATTATATCATCATACATTATATCAAGAACACAATCAAATGTTACAACAAGACATTTCAAAAATAGGGAACTTGATGACACTCTTGCCTTAGGGCCAGACATCTACTGTAGCCTAGGGCTTTGTCGTCTGTTTCCCTACATCCTCTTTTGGTTTGTTTCACAGTAGTTAACCAAACTCAGATGCTAAAAAGGCTTAAGTAGGAAAGTAAAATTTAATGAGCTGTAAGTTCAAAGTGATATTATGAGAAATACTTTTCTCAAAAGCATATGGTCTGATCATATTCTGCCACCTGGACTTTCAGAGATGTAGTGTCAGCAAAAGGATGAAAAGCAGACTCTTCTTTTCACATGGCAATAGGAAAAATACAAAGAGGACTCTTCTTGCCTCTCCAAAGCTGCTAATTTGGTTCTTAATGTGCAACAACTTCTCTACACACTCCAAGGCACTTTACACTATTAGGTAGTGTGATTAAAGAGGTAATTAGGAAACTGTGTAATAATGGGATGAGAGAGAATTGGTGTTTTAAAGCATGTACATTATAATCAAAGCAATTTAATTCCATGAATAAATAAATCAGATCAGTTTCTTCTTGTAGAGATGCCTCATGCTGCAAGTGAGGTTGGATGCTATGATTTAAAGTCAAAGTGGATATATGAATCTTTATAGGACACAGAATTCATTCATTCTCACAAAGCCACCCAAAAACCAATTCAGAATGCTGTTTGGCAGTGGGTCAGCCCTAGAGCTTGTAGATGACTGTGAAAAGAACGAGACACAGTTACTTTGGTAACAACAGCAGCAGAGAGCTTGTGTACAAATTTTTACATATATGAAGAAATTAATAAACAAAACCGGTCAGAATGGATGGAAATCTTTAAATTTCTTCATGACATGAGAAGAAATGAGGTTCACAGGTTAAGAAAGTGCTTTGTTGACATAAAACCTTGAGGGGTTTTATCCAGAAATCTACATTCTTGAAGCTTGCTTTTGCAGTTGCTTTCGAAATACTTTAAGTTCTCTCTTATCTTTTGTACAATGTTGGCAGTGGGGTGCATTAGGTGATCTAGGACATTCTCTGGATGTATTAAAGATGCTGCTGCACTTTTTGAAGGAGATGTGCTTCTCTAGACTATTTGCAGCCTATTTCCTTTGCCAATGACTAGCCCGTTTTCCATCTACCTTGAGCCTTTGTTTTAGTTTAGGCGACTTGTTCCTGTCTCCAGATTTAAAAAAACAAACAAAAAACCCCAAAGAAGATGGTTGCTTTCAATAGCAATCATAAAAATGCAGTAAAAAGAAATTATATTTTCAAAATTGTATAAAGTATACTTTTATGATGGCTCAAAAATCACTGAATTTATCATGTCCACAATCAAAATGTTAGTGAGCAGCTCTTTGCACTGTGCATGTAATATGGAAAATACGGATTTATATATTTGCATATATAAGATCAGATCTTGAGACATGTCAATAAGGAATTGTGGCTTCGGTTGACTACTGTAGAGGATGTTACTTAGCATATGCTGTGCATACCCAAACAGCCCTGATTTTAGTTACTATGGAAAATCATGCCATTGCTGATACGAGAAATCTGACCTAGGGACCTTGCGAAAACTACGTCTCTCTACAGCTTACACTAAAGAGAGAAGCCTCTTTACAAGGAAAAGCCATGAATCCATAATTTATGGAGGTGAGAAATTACAGCCCAGGATGACATTTACACAGGTTAAAATACAATTGCCTCCTGAGAATTTCTGAAAACTTGGAGCTTCCTAAGAAGAGTTTCTGAGAAGACGTTCCTGTTGATATCAGGAACAGAGTTCATTAAAAAATGTATGAAGTATGATCTGAGATCCGATTCTGTGAGTTGTCGGTGCCACAAGCAGTTACTAAGCACCTTGAGCTGAAACTGATGCTCATCAGAATAGAAAACTCTCACATCTCACAGGACAGGGTCCTTGTCATCTAATTTCCAGGACTATAATGAACTGGGGCACACCACTATGCACAGAGAGAGGCCATGGCAGACATTGTATTGCCATATACAATGAATGAAATCTATTTGCTGTTAGGAGCAGGGAGTTGCATGCATTTTTTATTCTACAGAACACTGAGTCTTTCCTTTAGTTGTTCTACAATCTCTTGAAAAAAACAAGAGAAAATGCAAATGAATAGCAGATCTAAATTACATTTAGAAACATTTATGTTAAGCTGCGTGTTGGAGTTTCCATGCAGAATTTCCATTTGAAATTTTTCAAATTATGAACACTAAAACATCTTCTGTACTGTTCAATTGTGGATAGTGCCAATTTAGTAGTTTGAATAAATGTAAATAGAGTTTGTTTATAGGAAAACAGCACACTGTTCTTGAAGCATGCATTTAAATGACGTTTTTAAGAAAACAATATATTTTCTGCCATGGAGACACTATACATTTCTGCCTTTACCTAAAGCACTTTGATATTGAGGGTATACTTTTTGATATCCACTTTTCCAGAAAAAGGTTAAGTATTTGCAGATGGGAACACAGTATGCAGACTCCTACTTATTTTACCCTTTTCATTAGAGCCAACAAAATCAGTGGAAGAGATACAGGAGTGGAAAAAGGTATTAATAAAAAAAAATATTGCCGATAATTGTTTGATAAATATTGTTAATACATATGATGTGGCAGCAAAACTTGCTGTCTGGCTGAGCAAATTTTCTATACATGTTTAATTCTGGAGTTCAGTGAGGAGAGGAGATAAATATTGTGAGAAAAACACAGTTGTTAAGCTATCTGACTGTTTTTAATATGTGCATGGCTTTTCAGACATTCTAGAAGGTCAATGACATTTGACATCCTCCCAAAAGAGACTAAGTGTTTATGCAGGAAGGGAAGTAATGAATACATTCACAGCACGAAATGCTTTTTTGTTTGTTTGCTTGTTTGGTTTTGGTTTTTTTATTGCCACCATAAGTCACCATGAATAATGAGTTCCTTTGCTTTTTGAGCTTCTACTTACCATAAGTAGTAGTACCTGAAGGGTATTTTAGTTTAGCTGTAGAGCATTGCAACTCAACGTAGGTCTCGAAAAACATGGTGCAGCATAATGAATGACTAGATCTTGATTTGGTCTTTTATGTAACTTCTAAATTGCACTCTTTTGCTGCAACATTATTTATTTATCTTGTGTTAGTGACTGAGCTGAAAGTTGGACATGGATCACCAGAGACCTTTTCTAGTTTACTCTATTCACGGTACCATGGTTTCCAGCTAGTAGTCCCATGTCTTACTAGTGAGACCTAAGCATATTGCAGATGAATTTTGGGGCCAGGCTGATAAGCTGTAGATGACCTCTTCTGTGGGAGCAGCCATGAGGTAATGCAGTAGTTCTGGAAACTGGTAGTCTCAACAGAGCAGTTGGACCCCTGCTAGATGCAAAAACCCCCTAGATATTCTGAAAGGAAACAGAAAAAAAGTGGAGTCATTTCATGTGACATTGCTCCTTGCTTTCTGGTTGCATTCTTGCAGCAAAAGTAGAGTTCTTTACAAGAATACATATTTTTTAAATACATATTCTTGAAAAATATTTTGAAAATTTTTAAAACTAAAGATGCCTTTGTAGCTCACTTTGACAAAATATTTTTGTTTATAACTCACAAGGCAATTAACCAATATTCTATTTTTATTGGCCTTGGGGCTTTATGTGGTTTAGGCAGTTCCCGGTCATTTTTAAAGGCATTTTTACTTCTCTTCAAGACATGTCTCCTAAAAAAAGGAGATTAGGGGAAGTAGTGCACACATCAAAATTTTTAGTACATTTTTCATTGCTAAGGCTCTCTCTTGGGTCTGTAAGTAGACTTTATGTTGTGACAGCTGTTCTGTATCAGGTCTATAAGTTTCAATCAGTGTTGATCAAGTAAATGACCTGAACTAAATCCAGGAATAAAAAGAAATTTACAAGCTTTAATCCTTTTTATAAATAGCTAACGTAAAGGCATAGTGATAAAGGCAGATAGGTAGTTCTTATTTCACACTATCTTACATCAAAGTCACACGTTGTTTTCCTGTTTTAGTTTGCTATTTCTGGAACTTTTTTGTTGTAGAGAACAAAAAGTTATTAGAGTGGGCATCCCAAAACTTTTTGTTTTGGAATGCCCTCTCTAAAATTTTCTCTCTCCTATTTAATTACCTCTTTAAGCCTTCAGAATTTTTAAAAACTTTTCTGCCTATAGATCCAAGACTCTGTTAGTTTGGGTGACTTGCTATACAGCAGACATCTCAGGACTAAATTGCATTTTTGAAATTGGAGCAATGGAATGAGATCTCCAAAGATGTTTACACATCTTTGGTCAGTAAGATTGTTTTGATTTAAAATAGGAAAATTAAAAAGTTATCTGGTTACAGCAGAATTATCTTATATGTTTTTACTACTTCAATCACTGCTGTAGATTTCATGCCAATACTTTTTCTGACCTATATGAGATGAGCTCCTGACCTTTTCATATTTCGTGAGATAATGTTTAACAAGATCATTTGTCATGGTAATATCTAAATTATTATGAGATATATAAGTCAAATCTGCATGCTAACAATTTAGATTAGTCGTGTTTTAAAGCAGATAAGAATCTCATCTTACTTCACCTAGAAGCTTGGAAACATATTCACTATTAATTATTGTTAAGAGCAAGAGGAAATCTTATGGTAAAATGAAGCGTTACATGGATTTGCAGTCACACTAAGAATTTGTTGTCTATAACTTTTATTTTTATGTTTTGAGCTAAAGCTGAAGTCATATTTTTAGCTTAGACCATTTACAGCATTTCATACAGCACATTTCTCGAGTCCACAGACTCACAAATACAGAGAAGGGTGTGCTCTTAAAATGACAGACTGCTTCCATAAGGCATTTCTCTTTTGGAAAAACCAGATCATGTCATCTTGCAAAGCACAGTGTCAGTGCCTGAAAAGAGGGTAACACATTGCAGTTGTTTTGGTATAGCTAGGTCTGTTTCTTTGTGCACAAGATGGAAGGTTTGGTTTTACACTACTGAGCTTTTCAGAAAATGTGGAATATTTCATTTCATGAACTTGATACTTAAAAGTCTCGTTGGTACTATTTGTTCCTATATAATTTTAAAGTCTGGATAGGTTAACTGCTCCTACATAGTTAGTAATTCTCTGGTCACCTGTTTTTCCCTGTCTATAAAAGACCAATATGTTAAACTGATTTTTTTTTTAATGATTCATCCAATTATTAGTTATCCACAATGCAATCTCTTTGGAATCTTCCTATAACAAATTATGTTGAGAGAGATAAACTATTCTGCCAGAGTGGCAAGATCTGTGGCATTATAGGCCCCTATGTGCCTGCAGCGGTGTTTTGGAAGGTCTCAAACTTCACGTTTGGTTTTCTATATTTTGGACCGATTTAATTTCAATTTGGAAAACTCCTTAATGTCTCTGAAGAATTCTCTCACCAGAATCTGCCAGATCCTGTAAGTTTTAAAGTAGGGTAGCAATCAGTTGGTACCCTTCAAAAAAAAAGAGGAAAAGATTTGTGGTTTTTTGACAGATTTGATATTTTTAGTTTGCTGGAGGGGAAGGCTGATTCTATTTTAAACTGTTGCTGATTTCATGTGTATGGAGGCGTGCATACATGAAAACACATCATTCTTATGCTATGCACTTATAGGGATCAAACTAAACAGAGACTTTTCTTGCAATAGCAACAGAGCATTTCTACTATTTATTTTATAGTTATTGTGTCTATCAAAACAAGACACGTAGGAAGTTGGTGTCTTCAAAAATCCCAGTGGACAGTACTTCTGCAGCCTTTCCAAAACAAAGGGAAAAGCTTCACATTAAGTGACACACTTGACAGAATTGAATTCTTTAGATCAATATCCAAGTTATAATAAACATTTTTATAGTTTGTGAACACAGAAAATTTTCTGGGTTGGGGTGAGCTAACTTTTAGTGTCACTTGAATGTATCAGTTCAGAAGCACTGAGAACCAATGTTACCTTTTATATTTTATGAGCCAAACAAAGATGAAGTACTGTTGTGGCACCATTTTGAACCAGGTACAATCCACTGAGAACCCAAAGCTTGGGTTTAGTACCACTGGGTTTAATGCAGCTATCATTAGTTACAGCAAACATAAGATTTAGTTTTCTCTAAATTCCCTATAAGACCTTCACTCTCAAAAAGGATTACAATCTCTCTACAGGAAAGGAAATTTTTAGTCCTTTCATTGTGCTTACTTTTCTTCAAATTGCTTTTCAAGTACCTGGAAGATTATGTACTTATACTGCACAAGGACCATTCTTAAAAATAAGTAACATAATTATCTAGTTAATCAGATAGAGGTGGTTTTTTTAATTTTTATTTTCATGCTAGCTGTTTTGTTTTTTTTTTTTTCTTCTGAGTCAAATTTCTGCTTTCATCTCTGCATAAAAGGTCTTGTTTTGTCCCCTAAGGGGGCACACATAGGCACACATTGCAAGGTAGATTTAAGGCCCCATTTTCTGGGAGGAAATGAGCAGGATTTAGTAAGTAATTAATCCTTAGATGTCATTTGAGAAAAATGTTTACTTTTTACATATGTGTTTTGAACACCATATGAACAGCTGTGCCTCCCAACAGCTGTGGGGGGGTAGTGGGCAACACTGCTGACAACTCAGTGTTTTCAGGTTCAGAGAGGCAGAACATATCCATCCTTGGAAGCCTATGCAGCTGGCCACCTCCCAAGACCAGATTGAGATCTTATTACGTGACACTGCTTTGGACAGCAGAGATTTATTTAAAAATGTTGCCAATGGGAAGAATGTCAAAAGCATTCCTCTACTCCCTCAGAATGACAGCTGCAAATTGATATCTGGATCTTCCACCAGCTGTCTGGAGCTCTCTGGCCTTTCTGTGTGAGGGGGTCACGCTGGGCACACATGTTCCCTTCTGACCTTAAAATTAATGGACTCTAAAGGTGAAAAATGAAAGTTCAGTCTAAGGAAAGCAGGGTTTGGTTCAAGTCAGATAATGCATGTTGCAAGTATACTTTGGAGCAAAACAACTCAGCTTGAGTGAATTTGAAAATGGAATATAATAGCTACTATTTTTTTACCAGGTACGCCTTTCATCGCTGCTAAGATAGCATACTTTGATAAAGGTATTTGTGAGAGTAAAAGTGGGGAAAAAGTGGTGCTCTCGGTGCACTTCCCTACTTGTCTTGAAAATCAAGTTTTAATAACTAATAGTCCAGGGGTTCTTTTATTTAGAGCTTGAATATTTTATCTTCAGGGTTTTTTTTTTTTTTTTTTCAGTGATTTGAGTTTTTGATCTTTT
>LTAT01000004.1:88479105-88489487 GCA_003286495.1 Chlorodrepanis virens | reverse complement strand
TTTTTTTTTTTTTTTTTCAGTGATTTGAGTTTTTGATCTTTTTTCTTTTTTTTTTTTTTCTTTACATGTTATTAATTGTGGACCGGTGACACGCTTGCAAAATATCACACAAAATCCTGAGAGTTCCTTGAGTAATTTTCAGTTTGGTAGTCAGATACCAATCAGTAAACCATTAGGCCTCAGGAGAATCCTAAAGGGAACTGCTTAAAATTGAGATAGGAAAGGTGAGGTGGTTTTCTGTTAAGCAAAGATCCTTTGCTACTTGAAATTGTATTTAGGTAAGCTTGTGTCTTTAATGTTAGCACTTCAATAATACACTTTTCCTGTAGTGCTGTTTGAAATAAACTAATAATTATATATATTTTGGGTTTGTCTACTGTCAGAATGAAATGTTTCTCTATCTTCAAAACCTTAGTCTCTGTACTTTAAAGCTGATTCACAAATAGGCTTAGTCCTCCTGAAGCTGAACTTCTTGATTAATTTTCTACTTATTAAAAATTTTTATCCATCTCTCTTGAGACCCTAATGTACTATTGTTCCAGCATAATTTATTAGATTGTTATAGTTATCAGAAAGGCCATGGAGCCTGGCACAGAACTCTGGCATGTTGCCAGTGTTTGTTAGAAACTCAATTTCACAGTTTCATATGTGCTAAACTATGGTGAAATTGCACTTTTAACAGGGTTGAATTCTTTGGAATTTTCAGAGCTTTTATTTAAGAAAAATAAGTGAGAAAAATAGAGGCTGTCATATATGTCCAGGTTTTTCTTTTATTTAGGGCTTGAATATTTTATCTACAGTATTAACCTTTCCTTCAGTGATTGTAGTGGAGTGTTTGATCATATTCAAAAAAAAGAATTTTAAACCATCTGTCTTCCTTATGTGACATTATTAAAAATAATCTTTCTGACCTATTAGGAACAGTTTTAAACTCAAAATTTAAAATCAAAAGAGATTTAAAATTTTTAATAGGGGTTACAAAACAGTTGTTGATTATTGTATCTTAAAATACTTCTCTCCATTTCTAAGTACAAGCTTATGTGCACTCCCACAAAAGAAATTAGATTTATTAATCAAGGTTCCTATGGGAGAGAGAGTGAAATTTTCCCTGGAGGTTTGGAATTTTCTCTGGTTTCACTGTTGGCAATATCTGGACAGGGTCACGTTCTCCTTCCTGCAGTTTTTCAAACCTATTCTCCTCAATCTACTTTTACCCCTTTACTTAGGCTTCATTAGATCAGCTATCTCCAGTCAGGGATTATTCCTGCTGGAAATTTTCACACTGTTGGTCAACTGATGCAACATTTTGAATACATATATATGAATATATGTATATATAATGTATATAATATACATATTTTTCTTCTGTCTCTTCATTCTTATGTTATTTAGAAAGGTGGGTATGTAAAGCATTTAATATTTGTATCAGATGTTTTTGAGAAATTAAACAATTATAAAATAATGTAATAATCATTATATTGAAGCTAGAGTAAAAATAATTTATGTTACTGTTAATTTTGCTTAAAAAACTAAATTAATTATCTTAATATAAAAAATAAAAGAACTGATGTGATGAAAAAACCTAGCAGCTATCATGAAAATGAAACGTTTTGTCATGACTGAGACAAAATATTTTAGATTTTCCACTGAAAATGTGATCTGAAGTCTCATTTTCCTCTGAGGTGGTTCTTCAGAGAAAGAGTACTTTTTGGCAAAAATCTGTTCATTAGAAAATAAGAGGCCAGATATGCCCTGAATGTTTCTTAAAAATGTTTTCATGCTAATAGTGTAATTCAAGATGACTGTGTCATATTTGGTCGGCCCTCCCCAGATTTGGATTCCAGGCAGTTATTTCAAACCTGTTGATATATATGAACAGACTCCTATTAATTTCCATGATGAAGGGAAAGAGAAGAAATTGAATCTCACACTTAATTTAGGAGCCCACTTCTCTTGATTGAATTAAGCTCTCTCACTTCTGCTAATTCTTGTGAACTCCTAAGTGATTCTTAAAGCATTTTTCAGAAACGTAAAGTGTTTTATGTGGCTCCCTGCTGTTCTTCTAAGTCTTAAAAAACAACACAAGTCTTGAAAAACAACACTCCATTAGGAGTCAGAGGCTGCTAATTTTCAGTGATCAAAAGAAAGAGAAGAAAGGAGGTAACTTTTTTGAACCAAGAGAATAATCAAATCTGAGAAGAAGGTATTACAGATTTACCTGTGCATATGGCCCTCAGTAGTGAGTTGAACATGTTATTTCAGATGTAATACTACTAATTTAATCTTTGGTTTCTCAATTGTCAACAAGGTTCTTTCCATTCAGCCACACAATTTGAATACGCTAAATTTTATCAGAGGCATTATAAAGGTTAGAAGTGGGTTAGATACTGAACTGACAAGAGTGAAACTTTACATGAGCTCCTCCACTTTAGTAGCTGTGTTCAAGGTCTTATTGTTTCCTCCTTTCAAATACAAGAAAAATTGAAATATCAGTTTAAGGATTGTTTGGTGATTTGCCAGTTTGTGTTTATTTTCCAGTGTTTATGACTATTTTGTAAGGGATATTGGGAATCCTAACAGCAAAAAAATCTTTGTAAAATGCCTGCATTTAATATAGGGTAGCTCCTCTGAAGTGTCTTCACCTGTTTCTGATAAATTTATCATATATGTAACACTGTAACATTTTTTACCATTTATGTAACACTGGATCAATTTTGTAATGAAATATTGGTGCCATATATGATCCTGATCAGGGAGAAAGATAATTTCAGAGACAGCTATTATTTAATTTATTTTCCTCGAGTTTCTAGGATGTCAGATTCTGAAAAAAATAATTCAAATTCTTATACTAAATATCTACTGCCATTTTAACTCTTTCAATAGCCTCTCAGATTTCCTCTACCTCACCAGAAGAATATGGATCTCCTGTAGTTCCTTGCTTAGACCTGTTGTGGTTTGGGTACCCTTGGATTCTGGAAAGAAATACTGCATGTCTGTGGTTAGTCACTGTGTCCACTGTATTATTTCCTGAGAGGAGATGCTGATAGATTGTTTGAAGAGATATTCCACTCATTAAATGACATGACAAAAAAAAAAACAACAACTTTGGTGTTCAACACCTCAAAGATAGAGCCAAGAAGCTGCTTTTTTTTTTTTTCGTTTCCTGAATTGCACTTCCCTGAGGAAATTAGTAATCAAATGAGCAATTTTCATAATTTTGCTTGTGAGAGATAGTAGCACATTCTTATCAATGTGTGTCTACTTAGTACTCAGTAAGTGTTTTGTATTCAATGAAGCTGACATGTACTAACTGTGTAAGACCTGGTTAGAAATGCTCAGCTACTTTAGGATTTTAAAACTGCTTTTTCTCTGATCCCAACCATAGCTGCCCTGTCTCCATTCTCAGGAAGAAATTTGCACAAAAAATTGAGACTGAATGGATTTACATAATGTTCTTAAGGTCTGAGCAACATGTTACATAGCTGTTAGGTTTTTCCTTTGTCCCCCTATGCTTAGTGACTTTTTCTAAGTGAGCATAATTGATTAATTTTCAAGTTGGCCTACAGCAAAAGTAGGTTCAGTTAATTAGAGTATCACAGATTAAGGATTTAACAGGTACAGGATTTATGTATGTATTGCTGGAATGAATCTCCTTATTATAAAGTGTCAGGAATAAATGAATTCCAATTGTGAAAATGCAGCATATATTTGAACCAGTGTCTAGGCAAAACATTTGCTCATGTGTTTTCAGGGCATGTAACAGGGTTATAAATCAGTGGAAATAAGAATGATGACAATAACACATGGAGGTATATGTAGTATTTGATTAAAAGAATCTGGGAAATCAGGGCCCTGAGTAACCATTTGACAAGTTCTACCTCGTTCTATTCAGTTCCCTTTCTTAATTAATGATTGATATTTGGAATCAGAAGTTCTCTGAGCTATGTCTCATATAGACCTTTCTGGTGAATTGAACATATTTTCATAAATTCTGGCGTAATGAAATTAATTAGAGCATAACATCATGCTGCTGGTCACTTTTGTAAGCAATTACTTAATGCCATAAAATATAATTGCAGACATTATGCCATTACTCACGGCAGATTACATAAACTTAAGAAAGCAGATGATCTGTGAGATATCTAACAAAGCACAGCCCTGAAGTTTGAGAAATACATATTATTAGAATTTGTTTCTTTTTTTTTTCATTTTAAGTATATGCATTCTTACATAATTATGTACAGTATTCATTAGTTTAAAAATCTTTTTTTTTTCTGCCCTTAAACTTCTCATTTTCTGCAGGCAACTCGCTTGGTTTCATAAATTAAAATTTTCCAAAAAGTGTTTTGATCCTGTATCTAATTAACACCTTTTGTTTGTTTCAAAGGGCAGCCATACACTTTGGCTTGTCTAAGCAAATTTTCGAACAGAAGTAAAACTGTAGCTTACTAATTGTTTTTTCATTCCAGTTGATATCTCTGCCTCTAGGTACTGTGAGTGGTTAACTTGTTTTCTTGTCCTTGCTTCTCTTAATTCATTTTTATTTACACATTAAATAAGTTTATGATGAGGCAGCTCCTACGGCAATTAGAGACCCATCAAAAAAAATGTTCCTGGGTTACTTTTAGTTAGAATTGATTGCTGACTTTAAGCCACATCCTGTCTATTTGAATCCACTTTCTGTAAATACATACTTATGCCTCTGGGAATCACATTTATTTACATGCAGATATTTCTAAATCTTTTGCAGAAACACCTCCATCCTTTTGCATTTGCTTTATTTACTTTGATTTTGATTAATTTATCAGTGAAGTCTATTTATTCTGCTGTTTTAAATGTTGTCTAGAACACTAGGCTATACATCAAAACTGAAGAAGCCCAAGAGGTATTTTGAAGAACATGTGTTTTTGAATAATTTGTTTCCAAGAGATGGTTAAATATATTTAGGTTCAATATGTCTTCACTGTACTTCTTCAATTCATGAAAATTCACTGTCAGCATTCCATTTCTCTGGAAGCTTAGATTTAGCTGAACAACTGGTTTTAGTAATACTTCGCTTTAACTTAGCTGAAATATTTTGTTATTTTGGTTTCTCTGAGTAAATAGATTTCACTTTCCTTTATGGATTATGCAGTTTTCCTTTCTGACCTTTTTATTTTTAATCTATGCCAACTGTACATACATAACTGTATAGGACTTGAGGATTTTAAAGGTCATTTCAAACCTTAATGATTTTCTCTGATTCTAGTTGTATTTCATTCAGACTGTTATTTGCTGGAATTGTTTCTGTTTAAAGAGTAAATTTAGGTGTTTATTGCTGTATCTGTACTTACACCAGAAAGTAAGAAAAAATAGTACCTAGAATGCAGAAGATTAACTACTATAGAGATAAACCTAGAAAATGCCTGTATTTTCCCTTTTTCTTCCTGAAGATCCTTTCTTTTACATTTACTCCTTTTTTTCTGAGATAATTCTTATCTATCTTGACTATTGTCGATCCCTTATGAATTCCTCCAGCCATCATCTTCTATGTAGCTGTCTTTCATTAATTTTCTTTTTCAAGTTCCTCTTTGTTTCCTCAATCTGCCTCTAGCACAGTCCAGCAAAGGTCCATAGAGAAAGGAGAGTGAGCTTCAAATCATAATTTAATTTTTCACCCAGCATAAGCACACTGGATAATCATATAGTCTACTTGGAATAAGGCCAGTTGATATAAAAATAAAAGGTTATAGATCTTGATGGGAATGCTGCAAAACATTCTAGCTTCAAAGCAGCATTACTGGCAAACATTTCTGTGCTTTTGATATAGAGTTTTAGCCAGTATTAATTTTAATGCAGGCCCAAAGAGCCTGCTAACCAGACCTTTCATTCAGTTACATTACAATATCAGAACATATTTTTAAAGATCTTGTCAGAACCAGCGAACTAAAACAGAAGGGACATTTAGTTAGGAGACAATGCAATATGATGCTATTACACCAACTCACAGTAAATCTGAGCAGTTAAAAGCAAACTTGTCTGAACCTGGAAAAAATTCTGACTTAGAGCTTGGAACTCTGAAATGGCAGTGGGCTTGTTTTTCAGAGGGACTAGGACAATAAATCTCTTTCTGCAGAGTTAATAACAGCTGGGACAATGAAGGTGCAGCTAGATATGAATATGGGATGCCCAAGAAGTTAGGTTTAGATGGCCTTGGGATTTTATTAATGAAATGAATCATCAGCCACAGCTGAATTTGATGGAGTGTTTGCAAAACACATCTCAGTCATTTTTAGCAGCACAGTCTTTCTCTAGGTTTGCACTATCATAGACCCTTTTTCATGGATCTCGATGTACATGATTGATTCAATTCCATGGATTTTAAATGACCACATGCATGATGTCTCAGCAGTACAGGCTTAAAATAGGAAGACTCATACAAGTCTAAGAGCTCTGGAGTTTTTATGAACTCAGAATGTGACCAGTAGTGGAGTTGTTGGTTTGAATACAGACCTCATTGTGATTAACCATACCTCAGTTATTACAACTTACTCCACATGGAAAATGGGAAATATTTGTTCATTGCACATTGTGAGATCCCAGTGAGACACCCTTGTTTTGCTTTCTTCCTGTGTCTTGTAACTTTGCTCTCACAAGAGAACACAGAGCTAATAATAAAGATATGTTGATTTAAGTATTTTTTCACTGAAATAGACATAGCTGTATTTTGTTGGGAGAGATCATTCATCAAAGAGAAGTTTCCCAGAAAACCAAGCTATCAAATTAGAAAAGATCATGTGAAAAAACAGAGCTCATTTTAAGCTAATAAAAACTACTAAATGCTGAACTATTAAAATTAGTTAACACCTTCATTTACCTATCAGGATGTATTTTTACCTCCATTTCTCCTGCAATGTCTCTCTCCGGAAAAACTGCATTTCCTGGTGGTTATGTACTCTTTTCCAACTCCTGATTTGTAGTCTGGGTATATAATTTTTTCACTATAGTAATAGCGTCTCTAGATATAAGTTAACTCTGCTTTTTCAATTTTCTCATACTTACCTATTTGCTATATCTCTAGTCAGTAATCATATGTCCTCTGAATCTTTTTTTTAGGCTCAAATAACTTAGCCAATTTCTAGACATCAGTTTTTAGATATCGCCTTTCTTCTTTGATTAACCTTTCTTTTGCTCTTCCTAATAACTAGATCAGTTTGAAAAAAACAAAATGAATATGTGTGAAAAAAATGTGTGACTTGACTTGCATCTAATATTTTAGGTGAGGTCTAACCAATATTTTATTTGATGGTATTAATACCTCTCCATATTTTATAATGTTATGTCTCTTTTTTTCCTGATTATATCATACTGACAATTTACAATCAGCAGGTGATTAATTAATCCAAGTCCTGATTCTAATGTGCATTATTCTTCTTTCTGTGTAGTGTGATGATGAAATAAATTCTTTTTTTAGATCTGCTTTTTTTTTCCTCAACTCTTTTTATTTCATATAATTTTTGGTATTGCAATTTTCAAGGCAATTCATTTTTCTAAATTATTCGTCTACCTCTCTGGGTTGATAATGCCTTCCGTGCATATTTTGCCAGAGTATATGATTCATTCATGCTAATGTGTACTGCATAGTAATTAGTTGGTTTGGTTTGCCTGAGGATCTTCAACAGTCCAGCAGTCCAGAATCACCTGGAAAAAGTCATCTGTTGACCAGAAATGAAAACATATAGTGATGGGGAAGATTATGCCGCATGAAGTTGCATTTCAGAATCTGAAACAGATTTACATTATCTCAAGTTCAGAAGAGGGAGAAGTGTGAGAAAGTCCACATGCTGTGTAGCAAAGGAAGGAAAATATGCTTATGTTATGAATATATATATATATATACATATATATATCTCATTGATAGGACTTAGTTTCCTAAATGAGGAGTAGGATAATGTTCATGCCAGTTCTTTTACTGTGTTTGTTATAACACTTACCTATTCCTGTGTAGATGTACTATAACTACAACGTCTGTGTATTAACTGGAATTTTGCAGGGCAGGAAAGAGTCAGAGAACCATGTAGAAAGTCTTCATTTCAAGAAAGAAGTATTTTACTGTGAGACTTCAAGTGCCAACAAATGACAAGACATAGTGTCTGCCTGCACATGACAACTTACTCCCATTCCTGCACTTGAAGCACCATCCATCTTTTTGCCTCCTGTGATCCATTGATTCTTTGCCTACAGTTTTTTCTTCCATCAGCTGGTGACTTTAATCTCCCTTTCTCTAAAACTCTTGATGTAAGTGTTATCACAAGGAGTAGGCAGTAAAGTGGAAAAATATAAATGTTGCACTAGTGGTAAATAGGCAAAGAATCTTACCTTTTTCCCGTTTTATTTAAAAATTCTCTATAATTTTTTTTTTCAGTTTCTAAAGCTGCATAAATTAGTGAAATAATTTATGTTTTCTATCTTTCATAATTATCATATTTCTGAGGGAAAGTCAAAATTCTTTGCTGTAGCATAGAAGAAAAGATTTATATTTTTTCTGTGTTCTTCCTTTATTCTGTGGTTTCCAAATTAGTCGTGAGCCTCCTCTACTAACTCTTAGTAGCATGGGACTCTGTTACTTATGGTTTGCTTCTTTTTCCATATCCAGACTGGGAGCTATAATGAACAGAGGTAGCTTGACCCTGCAGGACAGGAAGAGATATTTTTAGGTTTGTTTCTTAGTTTTGTTTTTTTAGTTTTTGTTTGGGTTTGTTTGTTTGTTTCTTGAGGTTTTTTTATGGTTTTTGGTTGTTTGTTTGTTTCAGCATATCTGCCTCTGTAAGAATTTTCTGCTATGAGGAAAACCATAAGGCTAAGCTAAGTGTTATTCCTCATGGCAGTTTGTCAAACTTATGCCCTTATGATTGTCATCTTGTCACTGGATGTAAGAGTGTTCCTGATGTTGTATCCTGAACATTACATGTATTTGTCATTTAGATATGGCATTTTTGCAAAGGAACCCCTTCCAGACAAAAAAAAAAAAAAAGGAGAGGGAAAATCTCACTTTCCTTCTTTTCAGTAAAGAGCAGTTGTAATACTAAATTATGCAAGGGGCACACCAGATGGGCTGTGGAGAGTGCCTTAGGAGTGCATGCAATAATAATAACAACACAATCATTAATAGCTGCACTGGACTGGGCTTTCCAGCATTGCTTTGTTTGGAACTTACCAAATATTTCTGAATAACATAGGTTGCCTTTAATACCCAGCAAACCAGCTGTAAGTTTATTACAAAATAGGCTCAACTTGGAATGGGCCTGATAATAAATGTGATGTCAGTCACCCCACCAGTGCTGTAGGAAAAAAGTCAATCCATTTTCTTTGAAAGTCTGGAACAGCTGCTGAAATTAGAACAAAGTGATGTGTGATATATGATACCATACATACCCTTAAGAGTTTTCTTAGTTGTTACTGACTTAAGGAAATTCTTAGTGAGTGTCTGAAATCTTAGTGTGCATCTGGGAATCTGTGGAGTTTTTGACCATCTGAAAGGCTGACATAGGATATAGTCCAAGAAAATAAAATAAAATTCCAATGGCCATGAAATATGCCCAGGTTTTAAGTCATCTGCATCAGTAAAGAGGGGCAAAAAAGCATAGCTTCTGAAGTCTTGTAAAATGTCAGCAAAATATATTCTAACTAGACAAAATCCAATGCAGGCTATGTTTCAGTAATGATTGCCAGGATAAAAGGATTTGTTTTATCTCTAACTTTGGGTAGCTTCATCTTTTTTTCTTGTGGTTTATAAAGCTCTTATTTTGCTTTAGCTGAGGCGTTCATATTTTACTATTTGAGAATTTAAAATCTGAATTATAAACTTGATTTCTGAAGCTGCTGCAGAAGCCTGTAAGCATCCTTGGTGGATAGATTGGATGGGCATGTAGGGGGATACTGCAAGTTTCAATACTGTTGCTTCTTGAGCTGTGTTTTAATATTATGCCAGACAATTCTGTAAGCACTCTGGGAGTCTTGTCTTCTGCAAATCTGACTCTTGTCCAAGCAACACTGGTTCCTAAGAAGATCTAAATGCCATTTGATATTTTCTCCACATTTGTGGCAGCTATAATGATTTTGTCCTTCCAGAGTCTCTGATCTCGCACTTTTTTGCTTATACCTGCAGATTTCTGTTGGGAGTGTAAGACTCTCAGTGGAAAACTGAGAGAGGAAGGGTCAGTTTTTTTTAACTTCTGGAATTTGAGTGACATCATTTAGTTCGAGTGTCTTCTTTTGTTCAGTCTGTTTTGGCTTGTTAAGGAGTTATAAAACTATTTAGAGACAAACATGAAGCATAATCAGACAAAAAAGTCCTCACAGGAATTCTGACTTAAAAAAAAAGAGAAATCCAACAAAAAAAC
>LTAT01000004.1:88463453-88479095 GCA_003286495.1 Chlorodrepanis virens | reverse complement strand
AAAAAAAAAGAGAAATCCAACAAAAAAACAAACAAACCCCAAACAAACTAAAAACCCCAAAAAAACCCCAAAAAACCCCCCCAACAGTTAGCATTAGTTAGCTTCATGGAATCAGTTTGGGGTGGGGGTTTTGTGTGTGGGTCTCAGCTTCTCATTCTCAGTCTGCACTCTGTGACTATGGATGTCTTCCCTATTTCTCTCCTTAATGACTTTATAACCGGATTACCAATTTGACCTGGGGTGGAAATGGCCAGTATTTTTTTTTCCCAATAATGTCGTTACAATAGTTGCTCAGGTAAATTGATTTTCCCTCTGAGCAAAAAGATGTAATCATTATCAGAGAATCCACAATGGAAAAAGACTCAGACATGCTCTAGTTTACTACTGCTGCTCACAGAATAAGTTGTTTTCCTACCAATGAAAGAATAAGAAACATTTTTTTAAAAATTCATATCTTTAGCATTTCCAATAAAAGCTAAGGGTCAGTTTTCTAAACGTGGTGGTGATGTGCTGTTTTAGCTAGAATGTATTTTGGATAAGATCCTCCCAGCTTTAGCCAAACACTGCAATTCAGAGTGTTTCAAGTTCAATACATATTCATAGTGTTCCCTGCAAAAATAAGCAATGACAGCAAGGAAGAGCAATTACTTTTAAAATATTTTTAAATTGTTTCACTATAGTAGAATATACAGTTGTGGTTGGAAGCCTCACCATGATCTGAAGGTTTTGCTTATAACAATTCATTTGCATCTGTACATGTATCTATCTACACATGGTTGCTTAATATGAAAATAATCTAATCAGGTGTCTAGGAATAGATAATAATTTTTCTGGTTGCTAAATTCAGTACAGTTGTTCTGTGCTGACAAAGAGTCCTTCAGTGCTGCTTTCAGCATGTGGGATGCCTGTTGGCACATGCTGCTTCACAGCTGCTGAATTACTGCAATCTCAGGTGACTGCTGTGTGCTGCAGCATCATCCAAGTCAGGACATGGCTTTGCCAATCACTTGAGTCATGCCACTGATGGGGAGGAAATTTAGGTCTTCTCTTTCTTTCACTGGACAGCCTCTGCCTAGTTAGGCATAAGGACATAAATTTGTAGTTTGAGCTTGGGATTAAATACCGTCTTCTCTGTGTGCAATTTCTTTAATGTATTTCAGGAATGAAAAGAAAAATCTTCAATATTACTCTGATAATTTGTTTTTTTGTGACATTCTTTTATATAGAATTTGTTGGTGTTCTTAATACTGAAGAGATGTAGCAAAATGATATTGCTTCATGTATTAAAATGCTATTTGAAAGTATATATGGGGGAAAGATATCCCATGCACCAGAAAAATTGCATTCTCCTAAAAAATACAGGTTATTTTCTCATATTTTCTCCACACCCAGAGAATATTTTCCTTCTTTTAAAGAGCGTATTATCTGGCAGTTCTAAATGACTAGCACATCATCTGTGAGATGTTACTTAATTATCCAGCTGAGCTAATTGTGTAATATTTCCCTCCTCTGAAAGAATTAATGTTTTCTACCTAGATGCCTTTTCCATGTAAGTTTCAGCAACTTAATGATTTTGATACCTCAGTTCTTTTCATCAATTTTGATCCAAAGTAGAGATTTAATAGATTGGCATATGAAGATCCTAAGGCTCATTTCCTTGGGAGATGAGGTTAACTAGCTAGAATTAATAGAGGGATTGGAAAGGATAAGAGTAAGGAATGAAATAGCATGAGTTTACAGCATAAAGTGTTGAATCTTCCCAAGCACCTGTGACCTAATACATATTAGAAGAAAAACACTAGGTTTTGGTGGTTTTTTTCAATAATATTATTCCCTTATGGTGAGATAAGCAAGACTTTACATTTTTACTTGATATCTATATTTTCCCCTGTTCCATGAATTTAGGATTGAAAATAACATGGAATATTTCAGCATAGTCTGTTATTTTACTTAGGGAATTTGCCTGAGTAATAGGGACATGGCCTTCTGATTTTCCCATATGTTATCTAGATGAAGACTTGTTATAAGAACAAAGATAAATAGTATGCAGTTCAGATTTATGATTTATGTATGATTTTTTGGAATGGGTTAGCTAATCTGTTTTACCCTGGGAATTGATATTATTCTGCTACACTACCATCAACCTATGAAATAGGTTGAAAAATTAAGTTATATTTTGTATCCAATAACTAAATCTCCCATTTTCTAAGTACTCTCTCTTTCTTTTACACTTTCATCTCGAGAAGTAAATTCTCAATGGTAAGAGGGAGTTTTTTTGTTTCATCTCAACCCTCCCCTCCACTACCCCATGGAAATCTCAAGGGGAAATTTATCATGAATAGGTACTTTAACCAGTGTCACTGAATCGCTGTTTTCATAATAGTGACATAATAGCACAGGCTGTTTTTCTTGGCTTTAAAAATTACCTCGGGATAAACTACAGTCCTCTGGAAGTGCTGGAAGACAGTTCAGAGGGCCCAGTGAATAAAGATGAGAAATAGAGAGGTCAAAGCATTTCAGAGAAAGCATGGATTTGACGAATACACAGTGTGTAAAAAAAATAGGTGTGAGAAAATTCAAGAATAATAAAGGACACTTCCTTCATCCAGGAAAATGTCCAGAGGAGCTCCTGGTCTCCAAAAAATCTTTCAGGTTCAAAAGTGAAACTTTGTCTTAAATGAAAGTACATCTGGTCAATAGTTTTTTCTTCCAAGTAAACAATGACGGTGAAGACAACACAGAAGATCAAGTTCTTTCCTAATTATTCAATGTGCAAGGAAGAGATGTGCACCACTGAGTTTATGGTTTGACCTAGACTTCATACATGGACAGATAAAATTATCTCAGTGGAATGTGTCTTGTTTTGATACTTTCAGATTTGCTTTTGATATTGCTAAATATAAATTGCTAATTGACTTGCAGAACCACTTGGCAACCCTCACTCAGAGTTCCCTAGTCATGCTAAAACTGATGACATATATAATATAAATTTAAATAAACTTAAATAATTTAAGTTATGGACTTAGGAATGGTAACAAACATGAAATCTATCATCCTGTTCCAGACCAGTTTTGTACTTTCAGTATTTTCCCCATTAGTCTGTCAATTGTAAATCCCCTTTCTGGAGAAGGTATGAAAGGTAACTAGCTAAAGACTGTGTCTATGTAGCAAATCAGCTGAGAAATTGTTTATATTCCCTCCTTAGAGTGAGAGCATGCATGAGACCTTGGTGGGGACCATGGCATATTTTCATAAGTGTCAAGAATTCCACACAGATTTAGGCTTCACCGTTTGAGATTCCTCATCTCTCACTGGTGGAAATGCTGGAAGAAACCTCAAAGAATCTTTTTTCAGTGGTAGTTCTATATGGTCAAGCTGTACATCAATAGTCAGTCACACAGTTCCCTGGCTACTTGTAAGTTAGACATAGCATTACAGGAATGTAGATTCTAAAGAGAAAAAGAAGCAATCTGAGGGAGAGCGCCTTTCTACTGAGGAATACAGTGGTGATGAGGCTACTTAGGCAGATGGTACCTATGCTTAAATAGTTAATTTCTTGAACTACTTTCCAAACTAGGTTCTGAGTTAAATGTTGAGGGTGTTAAATCTTGACAGGAAGGACTGCATACTGACAGTTCCTGCTGAGGTATAACTAATTATATGCAACCTCTATTTATGCATCTCTGGTCTGACTGTGCATTCACTTCTCTAAAAATATTGCCTTTAAAAGATTTACATGTCTGTAGAAGACATTTCTATTTGTATAATATATTCCAGGAAGATACATTTACTCATCTAGGGCTTCTATGTGGATTCTGCTGAATGATTGCATTTATCTTGGTTTAAATTGGAGGTAAAAATTCAGAATGGAATGCTCTGCTGTAGTCATAACTAGAACATCTCAGATAGATGTTACATGCACACAACATTACATTATCATTTACTGGAATAATAAAAAAAAATATTTTCTGGTTTGTTCCATGGATAAATCCTGAGCTCTCTTCTTCCTGAGATGAGCAAAGCCTTTGATATTTATCAGACTATTACTGAACACTTTTCTATGTATTGTGCCTTGGAACCAGTATATTTGTTTATTATAGATGTCATTACATTTAAATCATCAGCAAGTTCATCTGGAAATAAACTTGAGCATTTTGTTAGTGTTCTAGATGTAAATAAGTACCAATGAAATATTCATTATATATAGGAGATACTGGAGGTATAAATCATTATCATATAAACTGCCTCATTTTCAACATATTAAAATGAAACATTGATTTGCTTGGATAAAATGCTTCATATAAATAATTGTTAGAAAAATAGAGAATTTCAAAACAGGAGTTAGTAAAATAATATAGCACCTTTAAATCCTCTTTTTGGCTTGTGGATCGAATCTACTGATGCGCAGAATATCAAGGATTTTTCTCTAAAAAAAGCTTATAACTTAAACCGACTTGTAAAAACTGTTTATGGGGTTTTTTTTGCTTACACAAGTTTTTCAACAAGACATAAATGTTAATATATGAAAAAAAATAGGCAGAGGTAATGGTAATGGCATAAAGGAAGAAGTTGCCATTTATTTAACTAGAAATCATGTTAAGTCCTGAAGAGAGGTTTTCATTTGACAGAGTTCTCTATAGGTCAGTATCCACCACAAGAGCTGACTTGGGCTTACTGGCAGGAAACATGGAGATGTAGAACAGGTCTGAAGCTATATCCACTTACTGAGATTTAGTATCTGTGAATATGCAGGATCCAAAAATGTTCCCATGGGTAGGAACTGAAACCCTACATTTCAAAGTATTCAGAACACTCATCTTTTACATTTCATATGAAACTGTCTGGGAAACAGATATTCCTCATGGTAGACCTATAACTGGGGTGTTGATCAGACACCAGTGCTTTGGCTTTTGCAGCATTTGCACAGAATCAAAGCTTTTCCCCACTGGTGTTAGGCTCTGGGTGAGCAATAGGTTGGGAGGGGACACAGCCCAGACAGCTTACAAATTGACCAAAAAGGATATTCCATACCATATCATTCATGCTTATCAGCAAAAGCTTGAGGAGAGGAGGAGGAAAAAGGTTATGACACTGGTCTAACCAAGCAACTATTACACATGCTGGGGACTTGATTTCCCAGGAAGTAGCTGTACATACGCCTGCCAGCAGGTAAGTTTTGCTTCTGCAAGCATCTTTTGATTTCTTTTTTAAGCTGCCATTATTTTGACTTGAAGATTTCTTGCCTTCATTCTACTTTTGCTTTGTCTGATGAGAGAAGTCAGTGAGCAAGAGGCTGGGCAGGGATTTAGCTGCTGGTGGAAGTCAACCCACCACACCTAGTTTCAAATCCATAGTGCCAGGATTTTTTGCTCATCTTGTGCAATAACTGTTTAAATGCGCAATTTACAAATTATTCTAGTAAAGACTAGAACCAGAATACCCTTAGCTGCCCTTGCTGCTGTCATGGACATCAGGATATTGAATAATTCTCTGTCTTGTGAAAAGTCGTCTGTGTATTTCTATACATATTCTTCTTTAGGAGAGAAAGAAAGGGATTTTACTGCTTGTTGCAAAATCATGAAAATAATCTGACTTAAATTGACACTGAGATGTGATTCTGCCAATGAGAACCCCTTTGTGTGCCACCCAGGGGTTTGTGTAGCATCCAGAAAAGCTCCAGCTTAATGAGTGATGCAGCCAGCTTCCTCTGCATTTCCTCTTGAGGCAGAGTGGCACTCCATGCTGATGCCAGAAGAATATACTCTATCCCTTCTGAGTTTCAGCTGGAGAGCTTCTTATCCTGATAAAGGGCAAAAAAAGGAAATAAAATTTTCATTATGCAGAGATCACTCACAAAATTAGGGCTTTTAGGGAGCCACACAGTTGCATTTCAATAAAGAAGAATGTTTTTGCAAATTATTTTTGCCTTTAGTTACCAAAAACTATTAGTCAAGTTAAATCATGTCTGCACTTGCAGCCCTATCATAGATGAGAAGTTTTAAGTACATAAAAAACAGATTTACTTGCTTTAATTTAACTCTGAAAAGAATAATTCTTGTCTCACTTGAATCTGCAGTAAGAGGGATTTTCTTACCACTCTTCTATTTCTACTGTATTTAATTCTTCTGTTTCCAAAAAATTCTGTTGGTTTTAGAGGTTACATTATTTTTTCATTTAGTGACATTCCCATGAAAAGAAAATGCTAATAAAAAGAGGCAACTATTCTTCTTAGTTATTTCCCTCAGTCAGGAGTACTTACTGAACATTAATAATAGATATTTGCATCTTGAATAAGGAATCATTGGCAGAAATAAATGTATCCAAGAGACACATATGCAATGCTAATTGACAACTGTGTACACAAAGAGCTGCCATTTATTTTATTACAGTCAAACATAACCTTTGTAAATGTCAGCTTTGTGTTCTGTTGACCAGTATTTTAATTTAGACATATTGTTCTTCCTTTTTAAGTAATTATTATTTCATTCCTTTTCAGCACATGGTTCATTCTTATTAGTTGCCATTGTCTTTTTAGTGATTGTTTTGAAAGTAAATTGTGTTTTTTTTATGGGGCAAATTATAAAAAAAAAAACAAAAAAACAAAAAAAACAAACCAAAAAACCAACCAAACAAAAAAACCCCAGGCAAACAAACAATGAAACAAAATGGAAAAGTTATCTCTTTTAATTACTTCAGTAGAGGCTTTATGGTGAATGCAGAGGATGTCACGTTTTTAGTATTTATCTACAAGTCCAAAATAAACCTTACCAATAAAGAGAGAATGGTGATAATACCAAATTGCCTTAACAACAAAGAGGTAGGGAACAAAGGCTTACAGAGTTGGTAATTCAAACTTTTACTGGTGTCAGCCAAGGCTGACTCAGGAAAGGTAATGGATGTAAATGGGTCCATGTTGCTCAGACAGGGCAGAATCTCTGTAAACCTTTATGAATCTCTTGTTAGTACAGAAGGAAATGGGTAACAGCTGTTAATTGTGGCTTCTTGATCCCAAGTCTCTTGTCCCTGGAAAATTTAGTAGAGGGATTTAAAAAGAAGATAGTGTAACTTACTCAACTCAAGGACCCTTTACAGCTCTTTACTGGCAAGCTTCCCTCTTGGTCTTAACAATGGTGTTGTGGTTTGGAAAAATCATTCCCCAGTTTTGTGCTTCACCCCACCAAAACTCTACTAAACCAGATGCCACTTGCTTGCTTCTCTTCCCACTTCACTGGGAGACATAAAAAACAGAGATTACAGGCTGACATAAGAACAATTTACTGGAAACAACCATGCCATAAGTAAATGAACAGTAACAGAAATAACACTAATAACAACTGTGTACAAAAGAGAGGGCAATTCACATGTAAAATGTTCACCAAGACCAGACAATGAACAATGAGTGGCTGGACCCTACACGACCCATGGCCAGGGAAACCAGGCTCGTTCTTTGATGGTCATGATGTAAGATGGTGACAACAGGTCTTGTCCACGTCTACACATCTCCAGGTTCTGCCCTCTCACAGCTACTGTGAAAAATTAACCCCATCCTTTGCTGAAACCAGAACAAGGCATCCTTTATTTTTCCCAGGGGGCAAGCAACTTGCAGAAAGTTTGGGATGTTTTCTGTTTCCCGTTTTCACAGGGAAACTGTGTATTAAGAGCTCTTGTGCAATACAATACAAGCTCAAAGGGAAGCAGACCCCTCCTATGTTTTACAAATCATTCAGGCAAAATGCTGTTTGTTGTCATGCAGAATGGACATTGAATTTTATGAGAACCTGCAGGATATTAATTTGTTACTTCACATTATGAGAATAAAAAATATGCTTTATGTTCCTTAACTTCTGTGTGAAAGTGAAGCAAAGAATCTCCCTTATTCATATTTAAAAATTAATACATTTTATTCCATATCTTAGGACTTGACAGATAAGACGTGTGAAAAGGAATATCTTCAAGATTTAGATTGTAATTGGTTATTTTCTGGTCAGATGGTAATTTGATTTTCACCAAAGCCATCTTTTAGAACCAAGTAAAATTGAAGAAGGCACTGAGTCAGCCCTGAAGATAATAGGCTCAAATTTCAAATGAAACACTTTTGTGATGAAAATATCTTATCCTTTTTGTCATTTTTTGATACACTGAATATGGTTTAGATTTTTTAAAAGACATATAGATAAAAAAAAACTTCAGCTTAACTTCTGAGTATTTAATTAAGTCCGGTTGACATTTTAACTGGAAAGGTTGTAAGTATTTAAAAAAAAACTGTAGGCTAAAATTCAACATCATTGAAGGACCCAAAAAGTCTTTTGAAACATATTGGCATTTAATGTCATAGGAGAGCAAACTGTCAAAGTTACATCCTGTTCACTACTCAGTGGCATGTAGTCAACATGGGAAGGTATGGAGAGTGGCTCTTAAGTTCACTTAACTCACTCCTAAAGAATATCTAGTGGGTTCTGAAACTGCAATTGCATTCAAGGTAATTCTTGCCAAAAGCTGAGAATAAGTGAACTTATGCTTTTTCCCTAGGCATGAACCCTTAGTTGTGCTTGGAGAGAGGACACAGGGTTAGACGGATCATTGGAAAGGCTGTGCTGGTGCTCTCAATTGCAGATTTTCTACTGGACAATTTAATTTTGTTATAGAGACTGCTAAAAATTTAAAAAAATAAATGACAAGCAAAAATTAGAACAATAATGACTCATGATTTTTTCCTACCATTGAGAAGTTTTACTAAGTAGATTGAGAAGCTTTACTAAGTAGAAGTTGGAGTAACAAATGATAAACCTTCCAGTAAGGCAACTATATTTGTTTTATGAATTGCATTATTTACAGCAGAATATACTAAATATTTCAACACATTGTTTCTAAAAACTGGTAAGTAAAATTATTGTTTGTGGCTTGCTACTCAATGATATAAAAAGTTAAATAATTTATGGAATGAGATTTGGAAAAACATTGTTTCAAAAAAACCTTATTTCTAAGCACTTAACTGTTGATTAATATTGAGGATCATACAGGCTTTGGAAATACTGTTTTCAGAAGTTTTAACAACAGAAGGTGATCACAAATGAAACCATTATCAAAACTAAAATGAAAATATTTTTTTTCTCTGTAGTTATTACTCGCACATGGAATACATCCACCTACACAGCACACCTACATTCCACCTCTATCCAATCAAGCTATTTCTCTTCAGCATTTAGCAGAAAGAGAGATCGCGCATTTTTTCTATTTAAAAATGCTGGAATGTTGCTCAATTACAATGGAACTGAACTTCATTGAATAATTTAAATAGGCAGTAGATGATAGTGACAAGTCACAATGAAACTTTTTTGTTGTTTAATTTTGCAAACAGCTTTTATTTTGCATATTCAGTACCATTTTTTAAAATGTGGTCAATAAATGGTGACCTTAAAATCTGAAATCTGCACTGAAATGATTGTAAATTAATCTAGATGACAAATGTTGCACAAAATGGGAAAATACAAAATGCATTTGAATTGTGTTCTAAAAGAAATATTATTGTAGCTATGGAAGCATAAAAATATAAGAGAAGAAAAGGCTATGCAGTGCAATAATATGATTCAGTAATTTAATATCTAATCTCCTTTGTCAGACCATATGATAACAGTGAAGGTGGTGATAGGAAATGAGATAAATCCAGCATGCTCTGGGCTTTGTCTGTCTTCTATCAAGTCCAAAAAAAAGGTCACAAAATCCAACTTAAATATCACTTAGACACAATGTTTTGTTTAATTTTGTTAATTATTAACATTGTCCTAATTTCTAACCATTTTTTTTCACTAAACCCAGTGCAAAACTTATGTATGAGTGATGTAAAACTGTGTCTTGTAATTACTTAAGTGCAATAGCTTCCTTTAATTTAATAATCAAGGTTATGTAGTTTCTTTATGATTATCAGGTGTGGCAAATATATGATTGTATTTTAAATCAACCCTTCGGAAACCAAGGCATGAGAAAGACTGTTCCTGGTAAGTCAGTAACTGTAGGAAAAGACAAATTTTTTAAAGATGGGTGTGCTTCACCTTACACAGGCCAATAACCTCACATTAAGCATGGTGGCGAGGACTCATAGGATGCCGGAGGCTGAAGCGTGTGAGTGAAAACCTTGTGTTTGTAGCTCAGCTTTTAACTGCAAGCTTCTTGCTGTTTTGGTCATGACTTTTTCTAACTGTAGAGTGGGGCTGTGAAGAGATCACAGAATTAATTTTCTGTTTGACCTTGCTTGAGTATAGGTTCCCAGAGGTGGAAGGCAACTGTGATTATTCACTGCAAATGTTTACCTCCCACTTTCCTTCTGTTACCTATGAAAACTTCACTGTTGCACCTTATATACTGAGTCTGATTCCATACTCTCTCTCACCTCTGTCTCCCAAAGCCAAATAAAACCAGGGACCCCCTCCCCCCAAATAAATAACTATTATGGATTTTATTCCTAGGAAAGCAGGTCTATTTTATATGGAACAGGAGTTGTAATAAGTAGTGCTTTGAATGAATTGTGCTCAATACTACTAAGAAATATACCATTTATTATTTTTAAACTGTTCCCATACTTCTAGTGCATTTTCAGGTGAGTAGTTCAGTTGCAACTAGTTTGTGTTGTCCTGCGAATGATAACTGATGTTTTGTCCCTTTATTAGTAAGTTATCAAAAGTGATGCCTTGGAGAGGATGCCTAGAATGGAGGCTAGACAAAGCTAAAAGAATAAAATAAGTATTTATTAAAAAGTCTTCAAAGGATACACCAAAACTTGCAGAAGTTAGACTCAAGATGGACTACAGTCACGAGTTTTTTCAGACAGATACAAGTTTGGTCTATTTCTATATCAGGGGTCAATTGTCCAATTAGAGCTTTAGGTAATGAAGACATATTCTCCTGGTGTGCTCCTCTTCCCACTCTTTACTTTTGTTTATACTTTCCAGGGCCTGAGGCAAATGGAATGACCTTGGTTCCCAGGCCCAGAAGGATTGTTTAGTCTGACCAAAATTAAAGAAAGCTAACTAGCATTCTATATAGAGTCAGAGTTATACACTAATGCAGTAAAGAATCTGAAAAATATAAAAGCTAAAAACTTAAGGCATTAAAAGCATGTAATAATGCTATGGTTTATTTCTGGACTGTTTTTTTCTAGGTCACCTAATAGAGTGAGAAACACAAATGCTAAATAGCAAAAGCAAAAGACATGATATCTTACTAAGATGGTTGTTCTTTTTAAATAATATATGTTTTGGATAACAAATGTCAGATACACAGCTAAATAATTGGAAGTGATTCTCTGCCTACTGTCTTCGTCCATTATTACCTTAAAATAGGTTTTTTGAACCCTGACTATTGCTAAATTACTTGGAAACCAATACTTAACCTTCTAGTTTCAATTATTTGCCTGTTGAAAGTCATGTCTTTTAAAATAAAATTACACTAAGAATCATTCCAGTCTCTAACAGTATGAAACCTCAACCAGCACTACAATGAATTCTTTTTTACAAAATGTCAACTTTACTGAAGGAAGATGCTGTTTGGTTTCCTCTCTATTCTCTCATTAAATGTCAATGATTTAACCTTCTCTGAGAGGTAGGGTGATGCTGCATTTCATTCTTTCCAGCAGACAAATAACATTGCATTTACATGTCCACTGAATATTTTCCACCACCTGTTTGTATTTCCATAAGAATGGTTTTATGTTATGCTTCCCTGCCCAGATATTACAAGACATTGTGACTTTTAAAAGGATGGATTTATAAATACACACATACACTTACACATCTAAAAAGACCCTTAAAATCAGGACCACTTATAGCATCCTAAAAAAATCCACTGTGGTCTCTGATAACACATTTCTCTTTTTGCTTGCCATGGCAATGAAATATTCCACATGAATGGAACAAAGGCACTCTCATAAAGCAGGAACAAACTGAGCTCTAGTTACTGCTTTGTTTCTGAAAGTCTGAACACACCTCAGTTTGTAGCTTAGATGGGTATGTCTTACAAACAAGAATGTGTTAATGAAATACATTTTAGGAATAAATTCAGAACAACTAAAAAACAGATGGCAGGGGGAAAAAAACCCAACAATATGACATGGAGTATTTTGGCAATGTAAAACTGCTTTAAATTTTTATTTGGAATAATTGCTAATCATCTCGTGTTTCTCAACAGAAATTTTAACTTGAATGCTTAGCTATTTTTATAAGAATTATCTTATGTGAAAGTGACATTTTTCAAAAAATGTCTTCACTACATGTTGAAATAATATCAAAATAGACAAAATGACTTTCTATTAAAATACTGCTGTAAATTACATTAAAATTTGTCTCTCTTGATTGGAAACCAAAGTTAATTGAAATCAGCAAGAGAAAATTCTGATTTCCATAAAACAGCCTGATGAAGAACAATGAGATTTGAAAATTGTTTTTAATTGACTAATTTGCAAAGGCAGCATAAATTTTCAGTCACCTAAAGATAACATGCATTGTTCTACATTGCTTAGACAGCAGAGACAGAGAGCAAAAATATCTACACAATTTGCTAATGTTAAAGGTATTTGTTGTCTACCAATATATTATTTCACTTTTATTTGCTCTTATATTTTGTGTATCTGTTCTCTTTTAATTTTTTAAAAAAAAATGAGTAGTGAACGTTCTTTAGTTTAATTCAATGAAAATTTGAATATTTTATCCAAAACCAAGCAAATCCTGACCTTTTTGTATTCTTCACAGCAGAAGGAGCCATGCCAAAAAAAAGTGAACAGTACATCTTTTTAAGTAGATATGCAGTGATTGACCTAGTAATGCTACATCACAACAATGAGATAAGAGCTTATAACAGGTTCTATAAAATTAATAGACTTTAATCTTTACTTACTGAAAGTGGTTCTGCCCAAGTAGTTGTGGGAGCATAGGAGAGTACAATTACCCATCTGCAGACAAAAGCAGGTATTTTCACTTTAGGGGTAATTTTTTTTTTTCCCTAGAATTTCACACCTAGGTGTTGGTTGAAGTGTCTATTTTTTTAGAAAAGTAGACAAAAAATGTTCATTAGCTAACAAGTTAATGAATGGGTTGGTCCTTGTGATAAAAACAAAAGAAAAGAAAACAAAACAGTGCCATTTAGAATGTTCTTTATCATCTCCTTCCTTCCTTAGAGTAAAAAAGAGACCCTAATAGGACTAATGTTGACACATAAATATCCTAATCATCTATAAAATATTTTAAGACATTCTATCACTGTAGATGAACAAAGGCATAAAGATGATATATTTTGTGATTTATAGGATTAAATTTTAACTAATCTGCAAGATTCTGGCAGTAATGTCTTATTTAGGTTATTCTGAATGAAACAGGAACATCCAGTCCAAAGATAAAATATGAAGAGAAACTTACAGTTTGACTGCAATTTGGTCATGGCCAAGTTTATCATCTACATTTTGAAGGAGAGGACAAAAAAACAGATGACCCTATGAGTGATTTATTGGGGCAAAATGTTACATAAATAAGAGAAATAAATTTTGTTGTTTGCTCTGATTTTTTTTTTTTTTTTTTTTTGGATAAAACTTTCCTGCTTAATTTTCTCAATACCACTGGGAAAAAATCTGCCACAGAGCTACTATGAATATATATATATATAAAGTCATTCACAGTAGGTATTAACAGAAATGAACAGCATAATGAAATGTCCAGCTTCAGTACAATTTACATTGATTGTCTCATTGGTAAATAATTCTGTTCCTGTAAGATATAGCAGCATTTCCATGATAGAGTAATTAAATCAGAATTGAATATTGGGTGCAACCAGAATAAAGCTCTGGAGAACTTTGAATTAATTACTTAACCTGGTACACTCTTTTCCAATTCTGACCTTTGTATTCTCATAGAATCACAGAATTATTTGGGTTGGGAAGGACCTTGCAGATCATCATTCCGACCCCTGCACCATGAGCAGGGACACTTTCACTAGACAAAGATGCTCAGAACTCCAACCAATTTTGCTTTGAACACTTCTGGTGTGCGGTGTTCACAACTTCTCTGGACAACCTGTTCCAGTGTCTCATCACCCTCACAGTAAAGAATTTTTTAATATCCGATCTAAACCTACACTCAGTTTGAAAACACTGCCCCTTGTCCTGTCACTACCTGCTCCTGTAAAAAGTCCCTCTTCATCTTTCTTGGAAGTTTCCTTCAGGTACTGGAATTCGGTCACCCTGAACACTTCTCTTTTCTAGGCTAAACAAACTAAATGCTCTCAGCCTTTCTTCCCAGGACAGGTGCTCCTCCATCCCTCTAACCATCTTGGTGAACTCCTCTGGACTCACTCAAACACGACCACGTCCTTCCTGTGCTGGGCACCCCAGAGCTGGATGCAGCCACTCCAAATGGGGTCTCACAGAGTGGAGCAGGGGGACAGAATCCCCTCCCTCACCCTGCTGGCCATGCTGCTTTGGATGAAGCCCAGGACATGTTTGGCTGCTGGGCTGTGAGTGCACATTGCCGGGTGTCCAGCCAGCAATGGCTGGGTGTCCAGCCACATTGCCGGGCGTCCAGCCTCTCACACAGCAGCACCCTCAAGCCCTTCTCAGCAGGGCTCCTCTCCAGCTGTTAAAACTCCAGCCTGTGTTGATACCAGGGGACTGGAGTGTCTTTCCATGACTTTTTTACCTTCTGACATAACTTTTCAAATGTCATGCAGAGTGGCTTGACGTTTACACCAGGAGTCTTCCCTCAACTGACGATTCCCTCAGGACTCTGAGATGAACTTATTGGGTCGAATAGGTTTATATACGTTCAGGTTCCTCAGGGGCTCTGGAAGTTGATCTTTACTTCTGTTCTCATCTCTAGTTTTTCCTTGCCTCCATTATCAATTGCTGCCATTATATTTTCATTTAGCAAGGTACATGCACATTTTAGAAAGAGAGGCAAGCTTGATCTGATCAGGAATGAGCACTTACTGTGGTAAAAACATACAAAAAATACCAGAAGGTTTGGGTCAGTCATTTAGTTTTAATTTTGCAAAATAATTCACAAATTTTTCTGCTTAGATATTTTGTTCGTAGTCCGATACTTCACCTTCCCCAATCTGCTTGGAACTGAGTCAGAACTTGGCCTGCTCTAAAAGGAAGAGTTAGAGATAGGGCACTTTGGGCAAGGGGAAATTTTCATTTATTCCATTTCCCTCAGTGAAAATTGAAGTGGTCTGCCATGTGGAGCCATAAAAGTCTGGCTTTGGGGAGAATTGATGCAGTGGTGCAGTTCCTTCACCTTTAGAAGTGGAAGGGAGAATTGATCTATGTCAAAAGGGGGCATTGCTAGCAATTGAAAAGGCTTATCTTTCCAAAACCTATTGAGTCAAAATGTTCTTTATGTTTGTAGTTTTGTTGAGATAAAAGAAACAAGCTTTGGACACAGAAGAAAGTTACAGCATTTTGCTTAAGAAATATCTCCTGTCTAGGCTATTTCTAAAGGTAAAAATAAAAGAGAAGTGGTATGTTTTTTGGGTTGTTTTTTTTTTAAGAGTTTTAAGAGCAAGAAAAAAAGAAATTAATCAGTTTTGGCATTTTGCCACTGCAAAACCCATAACTCATCATTGTGTTCTGGAAAAATATGTAACTCAATGAAAATATATGTA
>LTAT01000004.1:88437467-88463443 GCA_003286495.1 Chlorodrepanis virens | reverse complement strand
TCACCTTTAGAAGTGGAAGGGAGAATTGATCTATGTCAAAAGGGGGCATTGCTAGCAATTGAAAAGGCTTATCTTTCCAAAACCTATTGAGTCAAAATGTTCTTTATGTTTGTAGTTTTGTTGAGATAAAAGAAACAAGCTTTGGACACAGAAGAAAGTTACAGCATTTTGCTTAAGAAATATCTCCTGTCTAGGCTATTTCTAAAGGTAAAAATAAAAGAGAAGTGGTATGTTTTTTGGGTTGTTTTTTTTTAAGTAGTTTTAAGAGCAAGAAAAAAAGAAATTAATCAGTTTTGGCATTTTGCCACTGCAAAACCCATAACTCATCATTGTGTTCTGGAAAAATATGTAACTCAATGAAAATATATGTAAATACACGTATGCACACCTTAATTCCCTCTAGTTTTATAATAATATAATTATTTAGGTTGAAAAAGACCTCTAAGATCATCAAGTGCAACCATACACTTTACAATGCTAAGTCCACTCCTATACCATATCCTCAAGTGCCATACCTACATGTCTTTTAAATTTCTCCAGGAATGGTGACCCAACCATTTCCCTGGACAATCTGTGCTAATGTTTGAACAACCCTTTCCAAAGAGAAATTTATCCTAATACCCAGCCTAAACCTAAACTGGCATAAGTTGAAGTAATTTCTACTGTCCTATTGCTTTTTACTTGGGAGAAGAGACTGATCCTCAGCTCCCTATAGCCCTCTTTCAGGCAGTTGTAGAGAGTGATAAGGTCTCCCTTGAGCATCCTTTTTTTCCTAAACAGCTAGAACTCCCTCACAGCCACTCCTCATAAGTCTTAGTCAGTAGACCCTTCACCAGTTTTGTTGCCTTTTTCTGGACATGCTCCACTGCCTCAATGTTTTTCTTGTAGTGAGGGGCATTCATAAATAGCAAATTGGAATATTTTAAGACATGGACAGACTTCACAGCAAAAACAGAAGAGTAAGTAAAACAATTATCTATACAGAAACCAAAAATTCTGATAGACACTGTGGAGTTAGCTGAGAAATAGAAGTGCATAGCATAAAACAATCCATCATGAACTGGAGTAAAAAAAAAAAAATCCACAAATCACAAAACATGAATTGACCTTAGGACACTCTATTAACTTGAAAAACAAAGTAATAGCTACTACTTTCAACAACATAGAGAAGAATGAACTTTGGCTGCAAGGTTAGCAAACTGCTCATAAGAAAGTAGGCAAGATCCCAAAAAATTGGACTTTTTTTCCCCATCACAAGAACTAAAATGTAGAAATGAAGCAGAAAAACATCTGCTGAACTCTTTCTAGGGATTACCTTTAACTCCTCCTCGGTGGTTTGTTTATAACTGAAAAAATGCAAGAAAATGGTATACAAATCAAGAACAATTTTAAAACTAGCTAAGTATGATTCTGTGTATACAATCATAACTGCATATATATAGCTATACCACAGACTAATGATGTTTTCAACTTTGATATACCAGTAATTTTAAAAAAGAATTTATAAATAGGTATTTATTTAGGACTTACTCATAAATAGCTTGCTAGAAATCAGCATTTCTTTAGTCTGATAGTCTTAATTCCACTAAACATTCTAAAACAATCTTTAGCAAATGTACAAAGATTAATATTTGTGTTTAGTGAAGCATTTCATTGTATTACGAGAAAACAAAGAAAGAATTATGAGGCTTTGTCAGCCTTCTGTTTTCCCAGTTGATTCTGACTATCTGCAATATTTCTTTAATAGGTGCCAATTTTCAGCTGGAAAGTCGAGTCTATCCCTTTGTTACTTCACATTTCCTTTTTGTGCATAGCAATGGACAGTGCAAATTTCTCTGACAGAGTGATTGAAATTCTGTGGAGCTTTTCCTTGCAGAAGCATGTGGAATTCTCCAAAATGGTATTTTAAGAAACCAAAAGTCCTGCTAGACTTCCTAATTTTTTGTAGAATAAGATTTTCAATAAAGCAAATAAAAAGTCCACTGAGTGTAATTTGCAATGGGGGAAATTTACATTTTCCCTTGGAACTTCAAATATCAGGGCTTTGATGATAATTGACACAAACCTAGATCTCCCAGAAGCAAAGCCTTACTGCTGTTGGTACTGTCATGGTCTTCCTTTTGTTGTTATTTTCCTCACATTTGCACAGTATTCCATTATTGATTTTATTATTCTCTAAGGGCTTACTTGAAAGTCTAGTTTATTGATTCAATTTGTAGATGTCTTCTAAATTGCTAGGCGTTTTCACAACCTTGCCCTCTACCCTACCTCCTATTTTGGTAACTGGTACTGATATGTAAGAATGGAAAAGAAAAAAAACAAACTTCATATGGTTTTCTACAGAAATTAAAGCACTTACATCTTCTGTATGATCACTGATGGATTTTTCTTAAGAGGTTTACTGTTAAAAGTAGAAAGGGGATGTCCTTGGATTTTCCTCTAAATATTTCTATAGTGCATTGGTGGGTTTTGTTTTCAACATTAATTGTTAAAATATTTTAGTGGATGTATCAGATTATTTAGTAACAAAAACTGGAATTATTAATGCCTAGGGTTATAAAATCTAAAGGAGAGAATCAAGACTAAGATATTCATTAGACTTCCCTACATTTACCTACAATCTACTAATATATTAATAAGATTTTATTTAGATCTTTCCTGTTTGAGTGGAAACAATTTCACTCATTTTTCTGTTGCATAATAATGAAACGATTTCTTAGTTCTTCCAGTTCCATCCATGTATGATGTGGATGCTGAAATGTTGATGCCCACTCTTACTACAGTGGGCAACCACAATACACTCAAACACTCCTTCCTCTGAATTACTTTCTCTAAATGGTCATTGTTTTGCAGAGTCAAAGTGTCCTATTAATATTTTCTATATAAGATCATTGTGATTCCATTCCTTAGGTATCACACCAAAAGGCCTTGAAAATATGTTGTCTTTGCATTAGAGTTCTCTTAGAAATTGATTTTATAAAATGCACAGATATTTTTCAAAAGAAGTGGAAACTAATTTTATCTTCAGGATCAGGAATCAAAACTCCTTACCAATGCTGTTAGAATTGCAAATGAGATCATTTGCCTTCAAGCTAAAGAACATTGTGTTGTATGCCAACACGGGAGTATTGTGTAAGAGGAAATATTTAAAAATCAGAATCAGCAGGCATTTCAAAGATAGTTACTGAGTTAGAATTTAGCTAGTAAAAATAAGATCAAAATTCATTACCATATTTTTTAAATCTTTTTTTTCTTCTTTCTGGTACACTCACAGAACTCCATGGTTTAGAAACTATCGTGCATTTTGTCTGCTGCACAGAGATCTTATGTTAGAGACTGCTGGAAATGAAGAATGAAAGAGAAACTCAGTAGCAATAAACATTTGGCTTGTTGTATCACGAGAAATGCTCAATTAATATTAAGAAGACTATTCCAAGAATATTTTAATTACTGAAATTTGGAATGGAAAGTAAAATTCCACAGGCATTCAAATAAGTCAATATGAGAATCCTACAGTATTTAATATCGAATATATGAAATGTTTCTACATCTGTCTGAAGATGAATTCAGCCTTTGTTCATGGTGTTATTCACTTTTGTTTCATATACTCCTTCACAGTATCCAATTTGTCACATAGAAGCTTGTGTTTTACAGAGTATAACAGATTCAAAATAGAAAAGAACCTTTCTTGGAAGGAGAAATGCATTAATTTCTGGCAATTTAACTACCATGTAATTATCCTCTAATACTGTCTGAAAGGTAAAAAATGACAAATGGCTGCAATAAAGAGACATCACACATGCAAAATGAAGGTTCAGAAGAGCTCATTCGACCTCCATTTTACCAGGAGTTTGTTTCAGCTACTAAGCATTACTAATAGATTCTTGATATAATCTAGATAAATGGTTAAAATAATAAGTTATGATTCAAAGACACTGAAAAAAGACTTTGAAAAAAAAAAAACTGGCTTAAAACTGTGGTGAGATTTCTGGTTTTGGGACACTTAGCAAAATGCCAATAGTTGTTCATAATTATATTTTATTTTCCATATTTTACATACTTACAGCCTTGCTTTTTCTAAAAGCCAAATGTCACACAGACATTTTGTTTCAGCTCCTATCTTGTAAATGGAATGGATCATTTAAACCACAAGCGTGGTTTTCTCTAAGGAATTATACATGTGAGAATCAATTACTGTAACAGTGTTACATAATATTTTTCCTGCCCTTCTTGTCTCTTTCCATCACCTTGTGTAAGAAGCAATAGAAAACATAATTACCTTCAGCTATTCCATAATTTACAAGACACTTCCATTCATCCAGGTTAAGTACTTGATTTGTAGTTGGGTAGGGAAGGGATACAGAAATGAAAGGAAGATAAAAATGGAAGAGAACTGTAAAGTTAGGACAGCTCTTGGCACTGTGGAATTCCTAGGTATACCACTAGTGGTTAAAGAGTGTGCACATTATTTATGCTGCCCTTAGTTGTCCCTAAATCCTGCTCTGTAGGGAGGGTCACCACATTATTGATGTGATTAGGCGGATGGGTTTTCAGGAAGCAGAAACTGCCAATGTGTGGGAGAACTGCTGGAGCTTCACCTCTCTCCTTAGGAATAAGATTATTTTGTCCAGCCCTGGGCTCAGAGAGGAAGCCAGACCCCAGGAGTTTTCTTTCTTACTCCCTCAGGCTGAAATTTAGCTCCTCAGTGGGAGTGGCCATGTAGCTATTGGTGCCATCACCATGAGCTTCTGCTGCTGCAAGCAGTGGCCCTTGACAGCAAGCAACCTGTTGTCTTTCCTCTGTGACCAGCTGGGCAAAAAGTGAAGCCCACCTCATCCTGCTGCAAGAACTGACTGCTTTCCATAGCATGACTGGGCTGAAATAGGGATTACCAAGCAACTAGAGTTCGAGTGTTTCAAATTGGTTTGTGGCTCTTGTTTCGAGGAAAAAGGTAATTCTGGCCTGAATCTGTTCTTTCACTTTTGATTTGACTAGTAAGACTGAGAAAGAAGGGTGAGTGAGAAGAGCACGATTCACCTTCTCTATACAGCTAGAAAACAAGTTGTACTCCTCCCAGCTGCATGGAGGGGAAAGCAAACAACTTCTGACATATGCCCTTCCTTGTAGTGCCTTATGTGATAGTTATTTGCATAAAGTGAAAAGTGAAAGTTATGTTGAAGTCATTTCTCTCTGCACCTGAAAACTCAGCATAAATGCTTCCCCCATCAGAGTTCACATTCTTACTGTTGCCAATATGCATCTTTTGCACTACATTTAGTGTTACTTCGGTCATTACATCACTGGTATGAGCTGTGAGTTTTCAGTAATGCCTCCTTGAAGCACAGTATCCTCTCAGTCATGTCTGTTTACCTCTAATGGACATGAAAATTTTCTTCTTCTCCCAAGTCACTAAATGACCTTGAGGGGAAAAGGGTTGGAGCTTAAAGGTTATTCTTTATGTGCCTCTTTATAATTTAACCTATCTAGTAAGTATAGATGGGCTCATCTTGGGTAATAAGAAACCTATGTTTTGTAATCCATGTTGTGTGTTATGGAGTAAAGATTCATTGGCATGTGTCTGACATGGACAGACATTAACATATGGATGGTGAAGAAATGGTAGATGGTGGTGTCAGAAATAATTAGTGCTTTAAGGAATACTGTAGCATTTTTATTTTTAGAATCTGTTCAGTTAAACATTTGGAAGGGTGATCAGGGCCTACTTCTGAAATTCTGTCTCAAGGCTTAACTTTCACATACCTGCCTAGATTCAAAGGGATTATTCATAAAATTAAGGATTTTCAGAAGTTGCTTTACATTAATTTAAGTGGCAAATAACTAGAAAAAATGAAGTTGGTGGATTTTTTCATAAAAATATCTAATGTTCTGAGCCTGCACATTACAGAACTTGTATAATGAAATGACAATTCTTTTAAATACCAGATAATTATATGCTGAGTGCTGTTTCTTCACTCAGAATAGAATCAAGTCTTCTATTTCTTATATTGTATCTTCACAACAACTTTCCAGTGTATCTTAACAGTGTGATATTTTGTTATTATTCTCCTCTAGACAGTTCAAAACACTGTTGTGTTTGGAAGAGAAATGTCTGATTTCTAAACATAACTTATTTCAAAAGGAGATTGTCTAGTAATAGTAAAAGAAACTGGCCTCTGAATGAGCTGCTCCCGTCCCTCTTTAAAGAAAGATGACGTTCTGCAACACTTCTTTGATAGTTTGGTCTATAAAATAGTCCCAGTTTCATAAGCTTCTGCTCTAAAGCAGGCCCATTCAGATATTCAAAACTAACTGAGCTGTTTCTCAAGTCAGAAAAACTAGACCTTCATGCATTTCTCCGTGTGTGCAATGCAGTTTTTTCATTTGATCGTTACTTAATTTCAGCAGATATTTTTGAGGCATTAATGAGACAGAATACATAAACTGTGACCAATTTGTAAGAGTAATTTAGACGATCTATATATGGATTAAATTTTCACTCCTGTGCTCCTTCACATATATTTTTATCCTGGTTTCCATCCATGAAGTAAGGAAGTTAATGCTTGCTTTGCAATCACTTTCTTTTTTTTTTCTTAAGAGAGCAAATACTTTTAAGACAAAAAGTAAGGTCACATTAAGCACTTGTAGAATACAAGTAATTTATGCAGTTAGTATTTAGTGTCTTAACCTTTAAAAGCTGCTCAGATTTATCTAAACTAGTTATAAAAGTGTTTTTAAAGTTTATGAATTATAGCTTTAAGACAAGGACTTTTATCTTACAGCTTTTCCCTAAAGAATAAAACAAGAATTCATATAAACCAGGTTAATAGTGATTCAAATTTTGACACCAACTAGTTAAACATTTTGGGTAAACTTCCAAGTTACACTGTTATGTACCTGTGTAATTTTGTCAGCCAGCTCATCAGACCCTGCAGCCCCCTAGGCTGATGGACTGTTGCTGTTGGACATGGAACAGCAGATAGCTATGGAGAGGCTGACTGACATTAACCATTGGATCTGTGTTTGGGCCATCAGAATGATCTGAAAAGATTAAAGACTTGTTCAAAGAGCAGACATAGAAGAATTTGTTTAATGGAGTCCTGTGATAAGAAGACTTAATGGCTCATTACTTTTCATAGCAAAGCTACAAGATATTGAGGAGGGTACACTGACCATATGTTGAAAGTACTTAAGGAATTGAATCTGATTTTGTTGAAAATGGAATATTTTGTTTGTTTGTTATCCCAAAGGTTAATTTTAACAATGTTTTTTGCTTGATTATCAAGTGATTTCTTTGATCAATTAAGTATTCAGCTTGATACAAGACAATATGAGTCTCACTTAATTTAGTGGGCCATCTGATGACCAAAGTTTACTGAATTTGGAACCACTCCTCAATGTCTTATAGGCTGTTGAAATTTACATTCAGCTCAGCTTTAGGTGTAGACAGATGGCTAACAGGAAAATACAGGAGCAATTGCTTACTAAGAGGAAACCTTTCTAAAGTCAAATTGCTTGGTGAAACAACTCAAATAGCTCTTAAAGAAAAGCCCTGAAGGATTTAACATGACTAAAGCCTATCATGTTCTACAGAAATTACTCTTACGAACCTGTAGGACTGAATACAAAGAACTATCCTGTCTGTTGCATTTTTTAACCACATGCTTAATATTCTATAGAGAAAAACCCTGTATTTTATCTTAAATTACTTCAGAAAAGTAGCAATTTTCTTGTAAATATTGTGTCTTTCTGTGAGTATCTCTTTAGAGTAGGAAAAAAAGGAAAAAAAAATAAGAAAGAAACTGCAGTTTATTTTAACTGACAAGTTTCTAGGCAAAACAAATAAAAATTTAATCTTCTGAGACTGTGTCTTGGTCCCCATTGAAATGTTCTGGTTTTTTATTGCTGATAATTTTATCAGAAGTTAGCCATTTTGGTTGAACTGTTAATTGTAAGATATTTACATGAGACTGTCTTAGAAAGTAGGACAGTCAAAATAGTTCACCATTTTGAAAATTTTAATGTTTTTCAATGGCACACGAGCTATTTGGAGAAAAAATAATAAAAAAGAAACCATCCAAAAATTAAGTGTGGAAGATTTTGAGACAGGAGTAGTAAGAGAAGATTTTTGTTAGGATAAAAAGATGGAAGCAAGATACGAGGAACAAACTAGGACTAACTGGATAAAGCCTGGTGTGAGAACAGGACCTATAAACTTGGTCCTATATTCTGGGCATGAGTTCTGTGACAATAACATTTATTTGTACAGTGAAATGAGCCCTAGTAAAAACAAACCACAATCAAATGTAGTTCAGATAATCTGTACATTGTAACTGCAAGTCTTGTTCACAAAAACATAGAATTACTTTTCTGTGCCATAGAGGGTTGATGCTGCCCGGATGCCACACACCCCCCAAAGCTGGTCTCTCACTCCCTTCTGCAACTGAACAGCAGAGAGAAAATGAAAAGGTGGGTTCATGGGCTGACATGAGGACTGGAAGAGAGCACTCAGAAAATATCATCAAGGCCAAACCACGCTCAGTTTGGGGAGAATTGAATTTATTACCAGCAAAATCAGAGCAGGATAATGAAAATTAAAAACAGACCTTCAAACATCTTCTCTCCATCCCTCCCTCCTTATCATCTCTACCTCCTCCCCCTCAGCAATGCAGGGAGACAAGGAATGGGAGTTATGGTCCATTCATCCCATATTGTTTGAGACCCTGCTTGGGGAGAGGAGTCCTTCCCTGCTCCAGCGTGGGGTTCCTCCTAAAGGAGACAGTTCTCCATGGACTTCTCCAACATGAGTACATTCCACAGGCAACAATTCTCACAAACTGCTGGAATGTGTGTCACTCTTCCAAAGGGTGCAGTCCTTCAAGAACAGCCTGCTCCAGTGTGGGTCCTCCACAGGGTCACAAATCCTACCTGTTCCAGCAGGGGCTCCTCTCTCCACAGGTCTGCAGATCCCTGCCAGGACCCTGCTTGGCACAGGCCTCCCACAGGATCACAGCCTTCTCTTGGGCATCCTCCTGCTCCGATGTGAGCTCTTTCATGGGCTGCAGGTGCATCTTTGCATCCATATGGATCTCCATGGAAGTCTTCTGTTCTAGTGACTTTCACTGATATTGTCCCCAAAGACTTGAAAAAATGCACCTGTCAGGAGAGGGAGAAATTCTGCAGATATTTAACACACCTGTTAAAGAACATATTGGCAGGAGCAGCAACAGAAAATGGGAGATAATCCCTTAATGTAGCTGTGAATGAAATTGGTTCACATTGCATGACCTTTGCTGCAGTTAGTATTTTATGTGTCTTTATGATGGAAAAGGTAGGAAAACTACAAAAAATCTAGTCCCAGAGCTGTGTTTAAATACCAAATGTTTGAACATTTAATATGTGACCAGTGAAGATAACCATTTCTCTCAAGAGGTGGAGACATCACCAATTAAAAAATTAACTAACAAACAAACCTCCGAAACAACCAAAAAATAGATCAGAATTTAGAGTTCTATAGATGTTCAAGCTGAAATGGGATGCTCTGAAAGAAGAACTGAGCACTCCTTCATCAGGAGTCCTCCCCTTCCCAGCTGGTCATTTCTATCCTTGCACATTCTGCAAAAATTCTTAACCCCAATTGCAGAGGAGCAGGCTATGGAAATGACTGCTTGTTTCTCAATGCAATCTGCTGATCTCAGAAATAAGCACACATAAATGTGAATTGCAAGAGAGAGGATAAACGCTGCCAAATTACAGCTCTGAATACTTTATTGGGGAAAAAACACAAGCCTATCTTCTTCAATTTTCCTGGATCTCCAGGTCACAGAACAAGTTACCTGTGCATGTTTCATACTGATATTTCTTGAAGGGGAGACAGTGGTTATGACTGACCAGAAAGCTGCTGTAGTCCATTATGTAATAGAAATAAGACAGGTGCTTGTATCTCTCCAGCTGTTCTCTGATGACTCTCTCTTGTTATTTTTAATTAGTAGGTAGACATTACTTGTGCTACTCATCCAATTGTTCTGTAACAGAAGAAGAAGAAAACATTCCTAATCCACTGGCCAATTTTTTTTTTTTTTTTGGTAGGACTGTGCATTAGGTCTGGCTGGGATGGATTAAAGTTTTCCCACAGCAGCCCTCATAATGCTGTGTTTTATATTTGGAACTACAATGGGGCTTCAGCTACTGTTGTGCAGTGCTTGGCTGTCTCTCCAATCATCCCCAATAATCCCCAAGCCAAGGTTAGCCCATCACAGACTGAGAATGGCAATATGACAATACAATCATCTAGGATAGGTAGTTTATCTGTTGAGGATATAATTACTAATATTTTTCAGCCTTTTTGCTTGCTTGTTGAGAAATACTGAAGCAATTCTATCCCACATGAAGTGCTAATGAGGGATAGTACTGCTCAGCAGCATTTCAATCCCAGAAGATGGGGATGAAACAGATTTTTTTCTTTTACTGCTCTTTCCAGTCCTTGCTCCATTACTGTTGATTGTTCTCTAGTACATTACAGAGAGGAGAAGGACACCCAGTGTGCCATGACATTGCCCAGGCTGTATTTTGGACATGTTTTCCTATCTACTGTTGATTTTTTAAGCTGCCTAACAGCTTGGTATCTGTGGTAACTCATCATTGAAGCAATATTTCAGAAAGGTTTATAGTATGCAGAATTGTATTGAGAATGAGTCTGAATTTAAAAAATACATTCAGTTTTGAGTTTATATGCATTTTTAATTTGGCATAGAAATCTATTTTTTAGACCTAATTAACAGCATATTTCCAAAATAAGAATTAAAAAGCTACTGACATATATCAAAAATAACACCGGGATTGCTTCAGCTGTAATGTTTTGAGTAATAATCTTTGCAATATAGAGAGAAATTGCACTGATGACACTACATGCACTCAACCCAAATAAAACAGAACTTATTTGATCAGAGTAAAATTTCACATGCAAATTTTTTCAGTTTACACAGTGCACAAAACGACTGTGACTTCCAAAGGATGCATAAAAATGTGGTGTTAATTGATATATTCCTGCCCTGAAAAATGATGTGACAGCCAATCTCATTTAAGCAACGTAAATGCTACAGGTTCCTGAAATTTCAAAACTTTCAGATGTAATACAGATATTTAGGACAGTGTGTGAGAGCCTGAAATGTTACAGTTAATGGCTTAAACATTGTTATGCAGGACTTTTTTCCCATTATGGAAAAAATATATGAATAAGCTGTGACCACTGAAGCCCTCTCCTCCCTGAACAGACCTCCTGACTGGAACTTTGGACTGTGAGTTAAGCCACCTAAGGAAATGTGAGGAAAGATAAAGGTGACACTGTTTTCCAATTATCTCAGGTCTAGGGGAAGTAAACAAGGCTGAAGGGGAAGAATGCATCCAGAAGAAAGCCAAACCCCACAGTTGTCCTGAAAATCGGTTCTGGTTGGGTTTGGAGGGGGGGAGCCCATAATCCACAGACCCATGTGCTGAGGCCAGGTTTGCACACACACACACACCCCCAGCCAAGGTGGGAGGAGAGTTTTGGGTGTGTGGTGTTACCTCTTGTCAGAGGAAGTGAACATCCATCCTCTGTTATGCAAACTGGCTCAGTTGTAAAACCCCACACCCCTGGAAGGCTACATCCATGGGCTACTCACATGAGAGCAGCTGAGGGATGTCATAAAACATCAAAGACCCCAAAGTGCTCCCCAGACTCATTCCTGAGGCCTTGCACCAGAAGTCTGCACATGACTGTCCTGGTTTGACACTAGCCCAATGCCAGGCACCCACAAGGGTCGCTCGCTCACCCTTCACTGCCACAGCTGGGCAGAGGAGAGAGGGAAAAAAGTAACAAAGGTTTCATGAGTGAGATAAGGACTGGGAGAAACACTTCAAGGGCAAAACGGGCTCAACTTAAGTTGCAAAGTGAAATTTATTAGCAACAGAATCAGAGGAGGATAATGAGAAGTAAAATAAGCCCTTAAAGCACCTTCTCCCCTGCCCCAGCACCTCCCTTCTTCCCCATGACAGTGCAGGGAGGCACGGCATGGGAGTTTTGGTCAGTTTATGACCAATTTTTTCTTCTTGTGCTCTGGAAGAGGAGTCCTTCCCCTGTGAAGTCCCTCCCATGAACTTCTCTGGCGTGGGTCCAGTCTCACAAACAGCAGTCAAACCTCACCTGCTGCAGTGTGAATTACCCCCACAGGCAGACAGTCCTCCCAAAACTGCTGTAATGTGGGTCTGTTTCCATGGGGTGCAGTGCTCTAAGGACAGGCTGCTCCTGGAAGCAGAGGCCCTCTCTCTGCACTGGCTCTTCCACTGGATCACAGCCTCATCCAGGCATCCACCCACTCCAGCATGGGCACCTCCCCCATTGGCTGTGGGTGGATCTCTGCATCCCCCGTGGATCCCCCTGGGCTGCAGGGGCACAGCTGCTTCTCCATGGTCTCACCATGGCCTGCAGGGGAATGTGGCTCTGGTGCCTGGAGCATCTCCTCCCTTCCTTATCCACTGACCTCCATGTTGTTTCCCCTCACATATTCTCCTCCGCCTCCTCTCTGACTAGAAACAAATACCCCATGATTTTGTTTTGATTTCCTTCTTAAATACAGAGGTGTTACCAACCTCTCTCATTGGCCCAGTTTTAGCCAGCAGCATGTCCATCTTCAAAGCCATCAGACTAGCTCTGCTGGACGTGGTGAGAAGCTTCCAGCAGCTCCCAGAGGAGCTATCTTTGTGGCCCCCCTGCTACCAAAAGCCAGGCCATGCCAAACCAATACAGTGATGCAAAAGGGATGCAACTGATCTAGAATGTGTTGCAAGAGAAAGTGTCAAACTTGCCCTCTCCCAGGGGAGGTACCTGGACATTCCCATATGGCCCAAAATGTATATAAATTAATTGAACTCAGTTTTGTGGAGCCCTCCCCACCAAGAAAACCAGAAGAAGAGGATCAACAGGATGCCATTGGAATCCACAAAGTGGTGATATTTTCTAATTGCTCTGTCTCTCTATCACTCTCTTTGTCTCCCTGCCATTTTTTTCTCTCTCACTCTCTCCCCCGCCCCAGCCCCCCCAACACATTTAATGTTAAATAAAGTCCATGCTATTGACTTTGACATCATTTGTACCTTAATTCAGGCAGAGGTATCTCTCTAACAGTTTTAAAAACTGGGGTAACACAGAGGGAAATATGAAGCATAAATCTGTTCAAAACAAATCCATTTAAACCATTATGAGTATCTATTAATCTACCTAGATTTTTGGTTGAAGAGCAGACAAAGATTCAAAATCCTTCCTACAGATTTCCTAGAGGTTTCCTCCTATTGTCAAAAGTTGATAAAATGCCTGTTCAAGTCTCAGTCAAAGTCTTATGTCCTTGTGGTGGAATGAAGAGCCTTGTTCTTTGAGATAAAGGAGGAGGTCATTCCCTGATCTGTCTTTCTATGGTGAAATAGAATGTTCCTCCAAGATGTTTGTCTCCTGGGATCTCTTGGTGGTGCAAGATAGTAAGGCAAGCTTTTCTGATTGGAAGACCTCGTTCTTATGCTTCTTTGGTGAGAAGGATAAGACTGTGTCAGAGATGAGAATTGGCGAATCCCATACCCTCCCTCTGTCTCTGTGTGTGATTGGACAAAAGATACTTCAGCAGGAAGCTGGTTTAAGAATGTCAACAGGTAGATTGTGTCTTTCATGCTTCATAGAAATCCTCTCATCTCACTGGTGTCTCAGAGGGTGAAATGTTTTTAATTAATCTGATCACTGTTATTGCCTGTAAATTACATAAATTGCCAAATATCAGTTTACATCACTTCTGTGAGACTTCACAAATTTTTTTTTCTAATGTGTTTGGCTACTGCCCTGTTAATCTAGTGACAAAATGTATCCAAGATATCCACAAGTGAGAAAACTAATGCCTCTAATCCGTTTCTATATCACTGGTAAGAGTTGACATGACATTGTCTGAGCTGTTCTTGGAATGGTTGCCTTCCAATTACAGGGATTTAACACCCAAAAAATGAATTGACTTGTTTAAATTATTTGTCTGTTTAACCACCTGTCACATTTGAAACAATGAGCACTTTTCTTTGGAAAAACAAATCAGAGTGAAGTCAATTGACTATACAAATATGTAACAATATTGTGGACTGAACAAATTACATGACTTCAATATTATAAGGATGAATGTAGAAACACAAGGATGAGTGAAGAAATGCTTAAATGATGCCTATATCTCAAGTGCTAGTGGTCATGAAGGTGATTAATCTGCCTGGGGAGCCGCTCTGAATGAAAATGAAGCAGCTCTTGTCAGGTTTCTTAGAGACTTGAAGTAGGGGTATGACTCACTGGGCACCTAAGAGAGACTGTGGAGCTAGGCTGGGGTGCTTACAGTGCCAGATGCTTATGAAAAAGTCACACTTACTTCGTATCCTTGCAGAGAGGAGGGGCTAGTCTTTCTGCTTGACAGCAGCTTTCCCCTTGCATGATTCAGGCAAGCCTCGGAATTTTCCCAGAGAAAGGAAAAGGGGAGGAGAGAGAGATTTCACAAAGGCTGCTGAGTTGAAGTCTTCTCCACATTCTACTATGCTGTAAACCATTTGGATAGTTTCCACATCAAAATACTGTTATTCTAATATATAATATTTACCTTATTAAATAAGGTTATTTTATTCTCTTACATTATTTCACCTTAAATACAGTAACAGAGTATTTTTCTTTATTAAGCCCTTTGAAATTTTGAATTATTTTTCAGTCACACACTAAACATTGTGGAGAAAACACCTGTAAACTGAGGTTTATAGAAGTTGATTATTTCCAAATGTAAAGTGGATTATTTCCAAATGTAAAGGCTCAACAGATTTGGAGTAGTGTCCTAACAAATGGTAAAACTATGAAACTGTTGTTGCAGTCACCTTCTTCATGTTACTTAGAACCATAGAAAGGACTAGCACTTGTCAAGTCAGTCAATGGGCCAGGAGGACTACACCTCCAAAAGTATCGCTCTTATAATGTAGTTTAGTTTTCTTGGCTTCTTGATAGGAACAGGAATGGAAAATAAAAAACATAACCAAAGAAAACACTCCAGTATGGGGTGGGTGGGGACAGTGGGGGAACTTTTAGGCATAGCCCAAAATGCTGGTCATTCTAACTCTGGATATGGTTTTACATGAGGGCATAGTGCAGCTCTCTTCAGCATCCAGGTTTCCCTCCTGCACATCCCAGGGCACAGAGGAGATGGGGCAGCATGTCTTAGTCTATGTCCAGCATGTAGGCAATGTGATCATCTGAGCTTGACAGTGAAGTGTTCGGAGGCCTCATCTTTTAGGTGTAACATTTGCAGTCAAGCTTAAATTTTGCGCTTGAACAGAAAGCAACAACTTTATGTTAGTCCAGAGCCCAAAAGCAGTACTTCCATCATAAACCCCCATTATTTCAAACTGTGTGAGCATGTCCTGTTCACCTCTTCTTCACCCTTTCTCCTCCTGTGGCCTGAGAAATGAGTTTCCAACCCCCCACTGACTTCTGATAAGAGAGAGAGAAAGAGCAAAACGAAAAAGGCATAAGTTCCATTTTAAATCAGTATGTCTGGGTTTTGCTAACCCCAAAGTGCTGGAAATATTTTATTTTAAACATGATGTGATTGCTACTTGTGATTATGCGCAATACAGGCTTATTTTAGAAGTCTGAAAAGTTTTGAAAAGTAAATGCAGTTAGCATTCAGTGAAGAGGAGGTCCAAATAAGAATTGAGCTGTCTGTTCCCGTTACACTGGGATCACAATGTATAGGGTCAGATTTCTTCATCCTTATATCAGTTTTATGGACACATAACTCCACTGATTTTATTGGTTACTTGTACATGAAAGGAACAAGGTGCAGCTCAGTAGAGTATTTTGTAAGGCAAGGTCTTGGCTCTCCTCTGCTTTGCATGCACACTGCTGAAATACAAAACCCCTGAAGTCAATATGAAAGTGGCAAAACTTTCATCCCACTGAGGTGAGGTGAAAGCCAGAGGTGGCTCTTTCCAATTCTTTAAAGGGATACAGCTTCCCTCAGTGTTTTATTTTGTTCACTTTTTTGAAAAGAAAAAAAAAATATTGTCCTTTAAAGAATTTTAAGGAAAATAGTACTCCTACTTTGCTGTGAGCAGATTTTGACCCTGAACAGAAGAAACAAAAATTAAGATACTCACTTAGTGTTTTTTACTCTTTTTTTCCTTGCTGCTGAAAAATTGATGATGTCTTATGTCTAGAAATTGATTCTTAAAAAAAAAAAAAGATTTACATATTTCCCTCATTGTTCTGAAATATCAAAAGTTGTAATTTCAGATTTTAAAAAAGCTGAAAATGAAAATAGGTAGTACAGTGTACCAGTGTGATTCAGAAAGAATGCTAATGAAAGGTTAATCAAACTCTTCAACTCTTCTGAAACTGGTGCACTTGCCTTTGTCAATAGCGTCAACACAATCATATAATAGGAAACCAAGCATTTAATATCTCTGTCTGGAATATAGTAACTCCAATTTGGTTAGCTTTGACCTTTGTGAGATTTCAGTTCAGATCTATTTTACCTTGAAAGGCTTGAACTGGAAAGGCCAGATGGCTGTTTGATGGAGCGATGTCAGGGTGGAATCTGACATTTTACTAACCCTGTGTCATTCAAGTTGCAGCACCTTGTCATTCAAATCTCCCTTGTCAAAGTCAAATCTCATCCAACTCTTGCCTTATTATTTATTTCTCTGAGAGTTGATTAAAGTTTGAATAGTGAGGTGCAGGAGGATGCCTCATGACTTTTCACCTTATCTCTTGGTGAATTCTTCTTCTGATCTCCAGTTTGACACTGCAGAGCCAACCACAGTCCAGATATAATGAGAGGTGATTTTCTAAAAATTCCTCCAACCCCAAATATTGAAAACACTAGCTAAGAAATTAAATATTTATTATACAGCCAGAATAAAGATTAAGTAAAGGAACAAGTACATTTTTAAATGACTTCCTGCTCTGGGGATGGGGAAAAGCTATTGAAAACAGCAGCCTTGTTAACTGTACTCTTCCCTTTTAAAAAAGCATCATCTAAGCAGAATAGCTTATGGTTTTGAAGTTGTGGGAGGAGACTAATGATACTTATTATTTAAATATAAACCATCTAAAAATATTTTTAAAACTATTAACCAGAAAGCCCGAAATTGAGAGAGCTATAATATTTTGAGGATCAACCCACAGCATTAAATCATGGTGCCCCTTGTGCTGAGGTAATGCCAAAAATCACAGCTCTTATACTATGATTTAAATGTACAACTGTCAGTTGTAGCTACCACAGAAGTATATCAGATATTGTAGGGTAGATGAGAAGGATGTATTTAATTTTTCATAGCATTATCATCCTGCTGTGATGCATATTTAGCCAGACTAAAATGAAACAGTTACATCAAATTGTGTGCAGCCTAAATAGCAGCTGTACAAAGTGTAGCATCTATACAATTCAACACAATTCATATATTGTGTTTCAGTAGGTAACAAGAATTCTGTAAAACTTGTTCACCCTCGCTTCTTAATTTTAGTAGTATTCTTAAGAGGTACAGATGTATGGCTTGGGTTGGAAAAAAGAGATGGTCAGGTAACAACAAATTTTTAATTAATATTTCAGGCTTAGTCAATTCACCAGAGGTTTTTTCTCAGTGACCAACCAAAGCTTAGACAAAGCTTAACTGAAGGGTGATTAATTGACAAACAGGAGAGAAGTGACACCAGGGAAGTATGTAAAGAAAGGTACTTTTGTCCCATTTTTTAACTGATTTCTTTGTCCCCAAAGCCAGGCAATATCATTTTCAGTAGGCCTCATGTAGAGGTAGAGCTTAAAGTGGTAAAGTAAGGTGTTCTTTGCTTTGTTGGAATTGATTTTCTAATAAAATGCATATTTTTCTCTTTTCAGAATAGTTTGACAATGAACCAGACCTTTTTGTCTTAGGATTTAGAATATTGCAATGTATTGTGAAGAGGGCAACAAAAAGAAGAGTCAAAATCTGCGTCTACAAAACACTTAGGCAGTGTCGGTTCATCTGTCAGGTAGAAGGAGTGAGAGGAAATTCATTTCAAAATGCTCCAATATTTGCACTAACTTTCACAAGTTTAAAGGATTGCATTTGATCTGGTCCTACAGAGGATTAAAAGAGGATTAAGAGGATGAACAAGTCAGTTGATGGAATTTTACCATTGATTTCAACAAGGCCGGGGATTTCACCTCCAGTGATTGCCCTCTGTAATCAGAAAAATGTTCCTTCTCTTGGGCCTGTTACAAAGGACAGGATCAAGAGGATTAAATTTTTGCAGTTAAACAATTAAATGCCTAGAAGCATAGGCAAACTCAACAGCAGATATGAAACCATTCCTCTCTTCCCTTATGAATGTAAATAGCAGAGAAGCCTCTGACTGTGTCAATGTGCGCAGGCTGGTTTGATACACAGGAGGGAGCGGAGCAGTGGGACCCATGAGCGTGGGAAGAAGGGAGCGATGATCCTTGCAGAGAATGCCTTCATTCCAGAGAGGTAACCCCAGGCTCAGTTAGTGACTAAATGGAATTCCTTGGGCTATAACATGAGCAAGTAAGAGTAGGTGAAATAGTCGACCTGATAAACTGTTGGAAGGAGCTGCATCAGAGAAGTACAAGAGAGGTCACAATTATAACTTGGGACCCAAACAACTGAAATCCTCATTTGCTTGTAGGACGTGTTGCTTCTCACATCTTGGGAGATGTTCAACACAAGGGTTTGTCATCCCAGAACTCACCCTGCAGAAGAATGATTTATCATTTTCTTCCTTTTTTTTTTCGTAATAGCTGTGGTGAGATGTGTTTCTCAGGAGAAACCAAGAAACATAGCTTCTTATGGATAGGCCAGTGCTTTGTCCTAACCACACTTTTCCTTCTAAATTGAATAGTATTTTACCCAATGTGTTGAGATGCACTTCCTCAATAGAACAGTCATGTCTTAGATTACAGCTATACCTGATATCTCAATGTTAAAATATAACCTTATCAGATGACATTTGGGGTTTTTTAAGCTTATCAAAGAAACAGAACAAGATTAGTTATAAAATGGTAGGCTGAAATGGGATGACAGATCCTTCTGGTCAGTTACATTTAACTATTTTAGATTGGCAGCCAAAAGAGATTGCTTTTTCAGATTTACAGAGATTTCTATTTTTGATGCTTACAAAACAAGGGCATACATTGTTGTTTATAGAGCTCGTGAAATCCTGATTGTACAGAAGTGGGTGACAAAACTTCAAAAGAAACAAGTTGTACCTTGATTTAATTAGGTGGGCTGGCACTGCTTATCTTGTAGAGTAGAGCATTTTTTTATCTGAATGGAATAGCATTTTTATTATCTTTTTATCCTGTCAATTTTGCACTTTTCACTTGAATTGTTTGAGCATAGTGTGAAGAAAAATGCCAAATGTCAGGGAGGACTAAGTTTGCTTTAAGAAGATGGAAGAGAGAAAACCTATTTTAGTCATTTATGCCTTCTAAAAGAGCACTGATTTTTTAAATCATGGAACAAAGAATGATATCTTAATTGAATATATTGATAGGCTAATTTTCTTTATTTGCATAGTAATAAATTAGAACTTAATTTTTATGTCCATTAATAGAAATGAAGGCAAATGTACTTTCATATTCATAATGACATCTAAATGCTTTTTCAGTTCTCTCTCCCTGATTATGTATGAATATTTCCTTTTAATGTAATGCATTAATTATATCATTAGAAGAGGATTATTATTCAATTGAAGACAAATATATTTGGCTTTAAAAGAACCTTGCCATCATATCACTTAAGCTTGTCTTAATATGGATGCATGAAGTTATGACATAAGTTCTCACATGTTTGCAACTCATCCTCTGTAATTCAGAATTTTAATGTTGTTTCAATCCTGTGAATTTTTTAATGTACTGGTATTGTTTTGCGAATTTAAGATAAATCCCTTTGTCTAATCTAGCATTTTTTTGCTAGATTCACCATGCTGTAAATTAGGAAAGATGATTACTGAGGTGAGGTATTGTTTCAAATCTTGCAGTCTGGGCTGGGGTGCCTGTTTCAACAAATTTTATTTGACACAGATTTTTTAGGAATTACTCTGATGTGTTGTATACATTTTTTTCCAGAGCTGATCAAGGGTTAATTTAAGTAAAAAGTCTATCTGGTCACAGATAAAGAAGGATTTGCAAAAATATGATTATGAGATAGGCATACACCCTTCATAACATCTTTAGGAATTACAGAGGGAACACCTGTATAGATATATATTCAGCTATCTGAATGGATTTTAAAATCCAGCTACTCATTAAGCCAGCAAGCTCTCACATACACAAGATTCTTTCTGAAAATGAGACTAGGCAGAGACCCACAAAGGCGACTTCTCCTGAACTCAGTGGAAAGGAAGCCCACAGGTAATACACATGGTGAAGGATACTCAAGGTGTAATGGTTTTTCTAGGAGAGCTGTGCGGAATGGCAGTGAAGTATCTCAGTTTCTTTATGGGAATGGACCTTACAGACTTTAGGCACAACTGGTTCTGGGGATATTATGCTAAGAGTCGGAGGCACAAACACGCAGTTTCTGCAGTATTCTCAAACTCGTTTAGGTAAATATACTTGTATGAAAGTCCATGTGGTCATCTACAGAACCCTGTCTAACATCCCCTTGAAACTGCCAAGCAATTTTTTTTTTTCAAATTAGCAGTGGAGAAATTTGATCTCCCTTTTATGAGGCAAGAGATAGCCTTTTTGTTCTTTAAGACCTTAAAACTCAACATCTTTGCTTTCTCTTTGAGTTTATTCTCTTAAAGAAAACAAACTTTTTATATGCAAAGAAGTGGAAAAACACACTGGAAGAATTCAGGGATTAAATAGGTTATGTAAAGACAACATTTTTTCTTCTACTGGAAAGTCCAGGGGCAAAGAAAAAAGTGGGAGGATGAAGGAAACAGCTGTATTTGTTTCCTAAGGACTTTCCCCCCTAAATACCATGGGAGTTATGAGAATGGAGAAACATTACTAACAGGCCTTCAGCCCATCATTCATTGTCTTGTTCATTAACTTCAGGAGAAAGTAGACAGCACCGTCTGTGGCAGATATGTTAAAAACTCCAACAAAATCACCTTAGACAAATGCATTACAGGGAGGGAAGTGATTTGAGTCGTATATTGTCAGGGCGTACTGGGGAAAATATCGTCCAGTCATATAATATACTACTACTAGCAATGCCAACAAATAATGCTGGAGTCTTTACAAAAATCCTCCTCATACCTCCCTGGATTTTTCTCACATCCATAATTAGTTGCATGTTAAGACGAGGCAGAGAGTTCTGCCATGCCTCTGTGAAAGTCGTAAAGCCACAGCTCTATATATTATTTAAACAAATGAATGGGCTTCAGTAAAACATGAAAATATCTCCATCTGGAGACATTTAATATAATAAATCATGTGAGCTGTAGGGTTTTTTGGGGAATATGATGTCATCACAACCCATCAAGAGAATTATTTTTGCTGTATCTCATCTATTATTCTATATATTAACACAGAAACAGCTGTCATTCTGATGAATGTTCTCAGGATACTCAAAATAATGGCATGTGAAAGCATAGCCAAAAATACTTGGCATCCACTGCAACTCATTAGTGGAGTTCAGTATCACTATTCATGTTTAATGAATTATGATCAATTTTAAGTGACCATATATCATCTCACATTGACTGGCATGCTAAATCTTTGACAGAATAGCAAAACAGGCCTCATGCTGATTGTCATCAAAGTCAGTCATTAACTGAAGACTCTCCTACACTATGAACAATCAAAAAACAGCAAACTGGAAAAGGCACTCTGACCCCCATTTAAAGAGCTGTTCTAACTCTTTTTGCTCTTAGTATGGGAAAGATACTGAAGTGCAAAATAGAAGCACTAAAATATTTATTTTGCAAATATGCAACATATTCATTATATAGAAATATTTAAAATTTTGGAGCCAGTGAGATTAGTTTTCCCACTAAAAACAATTTCTATCTAGCCAATATTCTGTTAACTTTTCTGAGGCATTCTCTTCTCAACTTGAATTTCTCTTCTGTCATTTCATTCATTTTCATATCTTCTTTATTCATATCTGCAGCATCAAAACTCTGATTTTTATAAGTTTTGTGTGTTTTGTTTCACAAGAAATAGATGGATTCCGTGACTTATTGAAATAGCTGCCATTGAAATAGTTAAGCTTTTAATAAAAATGGTGGCTCCCCTCTTTGGAAATAAGTCTTTTGAAACAGTCTAGTAAAGGAATTGGGACTTGGAAGAAATGCCTGCAAACCAGTTCAGCCTTTGTTTTCATCCAGGTGAACACCTATAGCTGATAATGCTACCTTAAGGCTTAGCAGAGACCTTTGAAAATGTTAAATCCTTCAAAGGCTCTCATGCAAGCTCTTGTTGATGTGGTAGGTGTTTTATTCATATCACATGTATGTATAATAAAACTCTTTGATAAATAAGTTGAGTTATTTAATAAGTACAAGTAATTTATTTTATTTATTGGAAACACCTAAGTGTGCTGAAGTCACTTCATATTACTGCAGCAAGTCTCTCAAACTTGAAAATTGATGATGGCAGTGATATCTATTGGACTAATTATAGTCATGAACAATCTAAGCCCAATCCAAATTCCAGTGTATTCACTCTGTGTGTTGCATCCTAAAAGAGTTTTTTCCTAATGCAATATCTGAAGCTTGTCTTTAATTGGTCTTGGTGGAGGTAATCCAAAAAGAATTTACTTTCCATATTTCCTTAACACTATTGTCAACAAAACCACAGCCTTCTAATGAGGAAGCCATTACAAAATCTTAAAATGAGCAAGACAGGAGACTGATGCATACTGCAAGGAACTGACTTCTATGTGCATTTATTTGCACAGTCTTGAAGGTAGGAAACACCATTATGAATGGGACAGTGTAACCAAAGAAAGCCTACCACCAAAAGTGAGGACAGTGAGTGGCCAACAAAAGAGAGGAAAAACAATGGTAATTTTCCTGATTCCCCACTGCCAGTAGGATATATTTTGAGAAGGGCATGTTCATAAGAAGCCTCAAAGGTATCTTCTTTCCTGAAATCATTTTCCTGCTACTTGCATTCATGTAAGTGTTTGGAGTCCACAATACCTTTTGACAATGATTTTACATGAAACACTTAAGCACTGTAGGAAAAAAATCTCCTCTTCTTCATTTGTAACCTGCTGTCTCATCACTTCATGTGATGTCCCTGTCTCTCTGTATGGTGTGGACAGTGATAAATGCTTAACTTCTCTTCATCTTCTTTATTCTGTTTGTAATTTTATAGCTCTTTAATCTTCTTTTCCTTCAATCATTCTTTTCCAGGCAGGCCAGTACTGGTGTATTTGCTCTAGCATCTCCTTTACCTCGAATGGCTTTGTTTGGACACAATAGAACAGCATGGAAACAGATCAGTGTGTGCAGGTTAGTAATACAGGAGAGAATTTCACAGTGCTGGACTCTATTTTTGTGTCCTGTGAACCGTCAAAGATCCGCTGTGGCTCTGCAATGTACTATTTGATTTGATATTGCACAACTATTACTGCCATTTACTGCACTGTGAAGCCCTTGCTCATTAAGGGCATGCATCACTGTGTCAACCTGAGGAGGCTGCCATAGATTTGTTAAAATATCTTTTATGGATTATTACATGGAAAAGCATGTGGGCCATAATGTTTTATTCAGCAAAATAATCTCACCGGTACCTGGGGTTTGAATGAGGTGCTTAAAGAGGAAGATTTGCTTGCTGACAAATATCTTCCCTTTTTTGCGTTTATTAAATTAATGGGAACCATATGGTGAAGTACAGGAAACCCCTGTGTTAATATCCCTTGCTAACTACAGCCACCTGTTTTAATGTCCAGACTAATAGAGGCCCTGTTGGTGGTTGCTATTAACACATTCAGTGCCTTTCTTGGCTTTTTTTGGCAGTCATAGAGGATTATATGCCATTCTCAAAACTGAAAATCCTGTGGTTAGTTTTTTAACAGATCCTCAAGGCCAACATGGTACATCCATACATAACCCTACTATTTAAAAATCTGCTTGTTTTGGTTTTTAATAATTGTATTATACGTTTGTTTATATGGCACTCAGTTTAGAAAGCTCATGCTCACTAATTCTCAAGTTTTGACAAGAAAATGTTATTTTCCACTGCCATCATATCCCAAATTCTTTTTCTCTGTGCCCCATTCTCTGTGATCATCCCTTAGCAAATTTGATCCTCTAATTTCAGTTGTTTGTCAACATGCCAGAAAGTTGTACAAATGGATTGACTGGTAAATTAATAATTGGAACAATGTGAACTCATCCCTTATAATCACATCTGTTCCATCAGTCTTGTTCTTCTGATAAATAGGCTGCAAAATAATTATGTGTAATGAGTTTCATGTACTTGTTAACCATTATTATTAAGGTAAGCAGCACCCTCTGCAATATGTATTTGAAGCAGTAGTTGTGCTTTCCTATAAGACTTAAAAGTCACAGGAATGAATTTGTAAACAAAAAGGGTAAAACCAGCTTATCACTCCTTTTTATCTGTTTGCTTGCCTCTGCTCCTTAAGGTCCACCAAAATGAAAGAAAAGGAACAAGCTAAGAATTGTTATAACTAGCAGGATCAAGAATGTGGTTGGTTTACAGCCCTACCAGTCATTCATTTGCTGTCCAGACACTACACCCTATGAGCAGCAGCAGTCAGTGACAGTACTGAGAAGGAACGAATTGATCACAAATATTTTTTTAATTTGATTTTATTTTAACACTGGAAGAGCAGAGAAGCATGAGCTGGAAGTGTGGGGCTGGAAATTCTGCACAATTTTTGCACAATCTGAACACAACAGTGTTCAATTCCTATGTGAATTGGCCAGGTTGGGTTTGGAAGCCTCGTATCTTCGTTGAGATCAAATTGCACCCCAGAACATAAATTTGTATAACAACAATGGGAAGGAATAGAATTTCTAGTGGCCATCCCATCTCCCTGCCCTATTTATTTTACATGGGCTATAACAAAGAACAGAGAGAGAATTAGGGACAAAGATATGAATCTAGGTTTCCTATGTCTGATTTTCTCTTTTCACCTTGAAACTTGAGTGACTTTCCACCTCTGAACTTCTGCTGGCTGGAGAGATCATATTTTCAGTGAGACCCGTAGTGACAGATTCACAGAGAAATATTCAGCTGTGTGAGAGATAATTTTGTTCAAATTTTCAGCATTAATAATTGTCTGCCTTTGTTGGTTGCCTCTTCAGTATGCTGTAGGCCAAATATATTTTTCTTGGCATGTAATTGGTGCCTTTTAACATACAGAGGTGATAAATTAATTCAGGCTTGGAAATTTCCCTCAGTAATGAATATCCCTGGGCTATGACCCCTCTTTAAGCAGTCCCTTTGTAGGTTCCAGTACTACTTCCCTATCTTAGAGAGTTATTATGAGTATAATTGCATTCAAGATTGTGATATTCTCTGACAGTAATAAAAGCTACACAATATAACAAGTATCTAGAGGAGAACTGGATGAAATAATTTGTCTGTCATTTTTGACCGTGATAGAAAAAAAAGAAACACATATTTGGTGATGCTGAAATACTTTTTGAATCAATATTAAGTCATTGAAATACTTGTGTTTTGGAAAAATGCAATGTAAAAATAATCTAACTTTTCATTTGGACATTTCCAATTGGAATATTTAGTTTATTATAAAGTTGAGAACTAGTGTTTTCCAAAAGTTTCAGTCCTGTTTGAACCAAAACAAAGGGTAACAAACAATCTTCTTCATCTGAAACAAGGCTGCTTTTCTCCCCAGCTTCTCAAATTTCCATATTTTTCAAGAAAGGTAATTGTTTCAGGTTATGTAAAAAAAAAAAAAAAAAAAAAAAAAAAAAAAAAAAAAAA
>LTAT01000004.1:88410895-88423952 GCA_003286495.1 Chlorodrepanis virens | reverse complement strand
TTCCTTTTTTTTTTTTTTTTTTTGTCAGCACTACCTATTTTGCTTCTTTGAATCACAGATTTGCAGTTGAATATTTTACTAAGAACAGCTATGTCATTTTCCCCAGTCTACTTTTTAAAAAATGATACTTCAGCTACATAATCAGATTTAACTTGAACTTCTAACATTTCAGTAAAATGCACTGATTAGTTAAAACAACAGTGAATCTCCTCTGAGTTAAATAAGAATGAGATTGGTAGACAAAGATAATTTGGAACTATTATGCAAAGTATCGGTTCTGTTCATGGCTGTTCCCCTAGTGCTGAAGGTGGTGTAGGAGCGGGAACAATGGTATTTTGCAACTGTAAATATAACCCTTGTATAGATGAACAAAGTATGCTCATTAGAATATTCAGCAAACAAATGATATCATTTACATCTGGCAAACAGGCTGACTTGCTATTTGAGTTTTCCTATGTCAGACAGCGTGTGGTTTCAAAAGAGGTTGTTGAAGGTCTTTCAAAGAAGTCATGCACCAGATCTTGTTTGTTGTCACGTTCAAAACATCAGTGCTTTTTTGTCTTCCAAAAACCACTGATGTTTTGAATATATTTCTAAGGATATTGAAAAGGAGTAACCTCTCTATTCTGGCTTTAAGTCTGATTTATGAATGGTTAATTTTGATGACTAAATTTCTAGTTTCAGTTTGCACTCATTTGCTCTTGGTGTAGTCCATGGAACAATTGTATTTGGAGGCTTTTGTGAAAAACCGGTATGAGCTATGTTATTGGGTAATGAGAGCACAAGTCTCTGAAAAGATATCATACATGTACTAGCCAGTTGTCAAAAGATTTTGTAATCTTTTTATATCAGAAGAATTCCAGATTTTATACCCCAGAACGTTTTTTAGCTCAACAGTGTTCTTTGCAATTTGGAATTTCTTTTTTATTCCTTCTAAACTTCTTGAGAAAATACTGAATGATTTTGCAGAATTGCAGAGCAGCACTCATTGTTCATAGTAAACATTGTAGGTATTGAGAATTACAGAAGATAAAATTCCTGCTGCTTCTGGAATGTTTAATGCAAGATGATATTTTATTATAAGGATCAGTTTACAATTATGTTTTGGTTTTATTGGTTTTTTTGTAGGCACAATTCCATATCTGTTCATTTTTTGACTTCATCCACAGAAGTTAGATTACTACAGCTAGTAAAATGATGAGGAAAACCAACAATATTGAGCCTGTTCTGCCTTTCAAATTTCAGCCAGATTTGTTATCAAAATTTGAGTTATGCATTTGTATAGTTATGTGGGTGTAAAATGTTCACTGCCAAATGTACATAAATATAATTAGACTCATTATTTAACATAGTGGTTCTCCAGACCAATTTTTATGACATGGTTGTTTCTTTAAAGCTGAATAGGGATCTTACTTGATATAGCAGAATTTCAGTGTGGGAAAAAAATGAGCACTCACATATTCTTCAAAGTACAATGTATATAGATGGATTTTATTTATATCCTCATCTGTTTCAAATACATTAAATCAATCAAACTAACAAAAAATCATAAGCACAAGCCTTGTCATTAAAAATTCACTAAAAATAGCTACAAACCCTCTTATCCAATCTAATAACAAAGCCTAATGATTACAGATTATATAAGAAGGTGTGTGATACACAGATAGAGGAGTTCTATGTACCTCCATTATCTGTGAGAAAATAAAATGTTCCTCATGAAGAAGACTTGCCTGTTTTTAGATTACTTCCCTTGAAAAATACTGATGTGTGACAGTGGAAGGATAATGCTTCTGTTTTTCCATCAACCTCTCATACAGCTAAATCACAGTTCTTCTGAAATGTTAATACTGATGTGATGGGATTGAAATAATAAGAACTGTCAGTTTGGGGAAGATACCTCAAGGAATTCCCATCCTACTGCAATATTCACAGGCAATACCAGCCTACTGTGTTAAATGCATGACATATATTGAAAACTTGCCTCCTTGTATTTTAGTAGAAAAATGGTTAAATTAAGTGCTCAGAAAATTAGCTTATATTTTTTTGCTGCACAACCATATTCATGGAGAAAAGGAGTTCATTGTAATTTGAGAAAATTGTTGTAGCATCCATAAGTCACATCTGTTTCAGTGGAAGTAAGTTTTTTCTTTCCTCAAGGATCTGTTCTTAAGTTTATAAACTAGCAGGTCCTTGCAATAGATGTTTCATGTATTCTATACTACATTTAATAAGATGAGTCTAATCAAGGCCTGAAGTGGTGTACAGCTGTTACTATCAAAGAAATAAATATTTTTGATGTTATATCTGTAATTGAATCTGAATTGATCTGTTCCAAATTTCCCTTTATAATAAACAGAACTTAGAATAATCTGCATATTTAGTATTTATGCATATATTGCAATCCTTTCTTAATTAGTGGTTGAGAGAACTGAGTAGAAAGAGTTATAGATTTGCATGTCTTTGACAACTATCCTCGAAAAAGGGGCTACGTGGATGAGAGCATCAGTAAAATATTGCATTTGCTTATTATACCAAATGTATTCTAATAAAGGAAATGTGATGTAGGTGGTTTTGTGCCACCATCAAGCCTTGAGCACTCATATTCTAGTACATGTGGCCATTAGTCAATGGTAAATTAACCATAGAAATTTTTTAATGACTTTTTGTTCATTCCATATTTTATATACAATGTATTTGCAAATAAAAAAGGTAGATTCTAATTTTCAAGTTCAGGCAATTATATTGGTGTCAGTATGAAATGCTGCACTGGTTGATTTCACCTAGATAAATATCTTGACAAATTGTATAAGATGTTCCACAGACAAGGCTCTGTATGACTAATATATCTCATGAGGTATGTACTTTTGCTTGCTGGAAGTTATTCCAAACTTATAAAAAAATAAGCTGTGTGGAAGAGTCAAGCTGCAGGCCATATTTTGTTGAAATTAATGATTTGGATATGGAAACAAACAGGAACCTACAGTCTATTTTCTGAAGGAGTATATTAAATAATATCTTCAGGAATAAAAGTGAGAAACTGTGGATGTATGGTGGAGAGGGAGAGAGAAAAAAATTAAGAAGGAGAATGAAAAATATAAAGGAATAGACAAACATTTATCCTTATTTTGCTCTAAGGGGAAGGGCAAACAACTTTAAAATGTTTTGACATGCGCTCTTATTTTTTTCAAAGATACCCTGAAGGCTTTTCAGGTCTCACAGAAGACAATTGGAAAAGAAAGTCTCTAGAACAATACCCAATATTTTCAGAAAATTCAGAATAAAAATGAACAAAATTATCTTTCCTTTTGCAAAGTGCTGTAAACCATATCAGAGCAAGTATCTTAGGCTTTCTGATATGTACACAGATCCTGTCTATAAACCAGTAGCTTAATTCTCTGGATATACATCAAGATCTCTGTTAAAATAGAAGAAGCACAGTCAGCTGGGTCAAACTGGCAGTAGTAATGCATTGGTAACAGTAGGTCACACTGAACTTGAGTTTGTGTAATTGAGCAGAAAAAGTACTTTTTTCTTTATCATCAAGTCAGAAAAAGAGAGCTGAATAAGCAAAATAAACTAAATAAACTAAATAAGAGGGTCTCACTGTATCTGCTGCTGTTCACGTGACTGGCTCTACCCTGGCTTACCTGGTGGTGTAGTGACTCTCTTATAAAAATATAAATATAAGGTAGAGATGACCAAACTGATTACTTCAGTGATCTACATCATTTTTAAAGATTCTATTCACAAGAGAAGAAATAAAAGGACACATAATCCTTTCTTTAAAAAGAAGGCTGAAACTCAGAGACTTTTAAAAGTGAGGCCTTTATCGTGTATCTATTATGTCCTCAAATATACGGTCGATATTTTAAATTCTTCTGCATCTCAATTGCAGATACCTCTCTTCATTGTTTGCTGAGTCTGAATGCTGGGAAGAAGAGGTTTCTGGGGGTTCAGCTCAATTTGATGCCACTGGGAGTGTCTTCACTGCTTCAGTGGGAATATGATAGCACTTTATTAGAATATAATTTTTTTCCTTTTTTTCCTTGTTGGAATCATATCCATGGCTTGTTTGTCATGTTTTGAATGTAAATGGATCAGGTGTGTGTGAAACAGAGATATGAGGAGAGTGACAGGGGCAAGGTGCAGCTTGTTTCCCAACTGTGAAATAAACCTTGAAGTATCTTTGCTTCCAGTGAATCTTTTTTCCTCCAAAAAGGACGATAAGCCATCACAGCTTTAAAAAAAATTTCCTAAAAATGGCATAATTCATCAAAGAACAGAGGTGCATTCTATGTGAAGGCCTGTAGTCCAAATATCCACTGATAATACAAGAATAAAATGCACGACAAACACTGTAGCAAATTTAACTAGAAGCATCATCTGTTAATTACTGATAAATATTTTGTGGTATTCAACAGTTAGTTTGGCAACCAGAAACAAAAAACAAATTCAGAATATGCTGCATCATGTTACACTGGACTGTTTTCAATGATAAGATTTTGGCCATAAGTCAAGAGTCATGATTGCAGAATGTCATGCAATGTTTGGTGTTGCTTGGTTTTGGTTTGGGTTTTTTTTCCCCCAGCTTTTTATTTGTTTTGATGCCAAACATATCGGCTGGTAATTTAGACAGGCACTACCCCACCTCTTGTGGATTCAAAAAACCATAAAACAAACAAACAAAAAGATAGTATTAAAGGAAGAATTTAAAAAAAAACAAAAAACTAACAAACCGGGAACAACAAAAGGAACCAAAACGATTTTCTCAAATTTACGGAGAACAGAAAGTTTCAAGATTGCTTTCCCTGTAATTTTGCCTTTACCGTTTTCTGTTGTTTTGTTAAATGTAAAAATTAAGTGTGCATCATCTTCCAGCTCTTCCCTGGATACTCTGGTGCTCCTTGAAGATGTGTCTGCATTTGTGCCTTCAACTTCATTGCCAGAAAAATAAATAAAGAAGTAACCCTCAAAAAAAACAAATGCGCATTCCATATAACCTCGCTGCTTTACAGGGTTAATTTGAAAGAAGTATTAGAAACAGGTAATCTTGAGCATAAAGGCAACAGTTTAAAACTCTTTATTTTCTTTTTCTTTTGTTATGCAAAGCATCAATCATGACAGACTTGAATTCAGACGTGTTTGAATTCTGAACACCTACTTCTTTCAGCAATATTATCAGACCAGCAGATCTGACCTGCTTAGAAAAATTACTTGTTTAATCCATTACAGCAGTTCCCAAGTTTTAGGCAATAATTCTAATACACTGAGGCAGCTGTTTGCCAGAAACAGTCATATGCAGAGGACATAAGGCCCTTGAACCAAAAGCCAAATAATAATGTAGGAATGAAATATAGTCAGATATCAAAAAGCCAAAATAAGCTTCCCTCAGGTCATAAAAATGGAGAGAAAAATTGCACAGGCATCTCCCACCAAGACCCCTTTGTTAAAGGACAACAGTTTAATGGCTCCAACTCTTAGCATCAGGGAATGATTCTTCAGTATATAATTTTTCAAAGGGATTGTCAAAAATAGCAAGTTGAACTAGATGAATAATGGAAAATATTATCTCTAAATACTAACTTGAATTTTTAAATATTTTTGTTCAAACGACATTTATTCCCCTATGATGTTTGACTTCACAAATTATTCCATGGATATGTTTTAACTGTACAGGTGTGTCTGTTCCAGGTAAAAAAGGATTTTGAGGGGAAGTTTTGGATCATATTCATCAGAAAGCCAAAAGCAGTATCAGAGGACTTATCTAAAATACAGTAATCTACGTTTAACTTTCCTGTAACAAATCCATTCTGAAAGTTACTTCTGGAATGGATTCACTGAGTCCATACATTACTGGAAATCAAGAGCTACCCATGACCCTTTTGTAGGCTTGAGAAGGGTCTGATAAAGCTGTTGTGCACTGTACTTAGAAAACAAAGAGGTTGCAGCTGAAGTCGCTTTCCTGCAGAAACTAATCCTAGCAGACCAGTTTTCCATATTAAAGGCTTTCCAATATGAACAAAACTGTGTTTGTATCCACATTTTACTCCACATCTGCAGGTAATGTAAAGGGTTCTAAATGTTTTTAATTTCTGTTTTGAAAAGTGGAAATAGAAGGGCAATCAACTTGTTATAGAAAACATATTAATAATATTTATGTAAAGTAAAATAATCTTTCCTTTTTCTAGGAAAATATCATGGAAAGCACGCATATTCTAAAGGCCTTGGCTTCTTGTTGTGTGGACATACAAAAGTCCAATTTGCAAGCAGATGAGTGAATGCCACAGTTAGGTTATGTGGAACATACCAGGTTATGTGGAAGTTAGAAAGTGTCTTGGGTATCAATACATCTGCAACTTATTGCATGATATGTTGAGAAATTATTAGTGATGCTACTTTTAAGTGTTTGTTTGTTTGTTTTACTCAGTTCTTCACCTTATTTTCCACAAAGACAGTGCTTAATCTCTAGGGAGGGGCCCCTGACTTCGGATGAGAAATCCGTCTTCCTGCTGATGTTTAAGGGCACTATTTTTTATCAACTAACTTCAATGTTGTTATTTCTGTATTTAACAGATTGGTAGGGTTTGGAAGATGGGAATACTCTGGAGCTTACTCAGTTCAACCCCCTGCCAAGGCAGGTTCTGGAACAGCTTGTACAGAATTGCATCCAGGGAGGATGCCTCCAGATAAAGAGACTATACAAACCTTTACCTCCAGATAAAGAGGCTATACAAACTCTCTGGGCAGCCTATTCCTGTTATTAGGCACTCAATATAAAGAAGGTTTTCCTCATACTGAGATTCAGTGTTTCAGTTTGCACCCAATGCCCCTGTTCCTGGGCACCGCCGAGGAGAGCCTGGCTCCATTCTCTTGGCACCCTCCCCTCAGATATTTAGAGACATTGGTGAAGTTCCCTCTCAGATGTTTTTGTTCAAGGCTCAACGGGCCCAACTCTCTCAGCCTTTCCTCAAAAAAAGAGATGTTCCCATCTATTAATCATCTTTGTAAAACTTTGCTGGACACTCTTCACTAGTTCATTCTTTTTCTCTTGGAAAAAAATGAACTCTGGGAACTGGGGATCCCAAAACTGGACAGCGCACTCCAGATGCAACCTCACCTGGGCTGAGTGGAGGAGAGGATTGATAACATTCCTTTAAGCTGCTGCCTACACTCTTCTGAATGAAACCCTGGATGCCATTTGCCTTGATGGCACAAGGATGTACTGGTGGCTCATGAACATCTTGTTGTCCACTAGGACCCTTAGATGCTTCTCCACAGAGCTACTTCCTAGCAGGTACTGGTACCTGTGGTTATTCCTCCCTAGCCTCCTCATATTCTCTTTGTATAGTGGAGGTTAATTAATGAGTGTATTTCTTAAACCTTCTGAGAAATTAACATTAATGTTGAAAGACATTAAAATAGGCTTATAAAATTATTTTTTCTGACATCTCTCTCTCTAAAACCTAGTTTTGAAGCATAATATTATTTTTTTTTTTCTGGGAAGAGGCTCTCATTCTCCAGCAAAAGAAAAAGGTAAAATAATTATAATGTATTTAATTATTTCAACGTAAGCCTCTGAAAAGACCAAGCAAAGATTTAAACAGTGAGCATAGCTGTCCAAATAAATATTGAGAGATAAGAGTCTGTCCAACTTCAGCAGCATTGTCAACTTATTTATTGATAAATTCTGGTTCCCTGCAATTATATTACATACAGTTTCAGAATATGTAGTAAGAGACTAGAAATTTTTACTTGGTGTGAAAATCACATAAATCTTTAATGCCAAGGAGAAGAATTCTAGCACAGTTGTCTGTAGGAACCCATGCACTAGCAAATTTTGTTTTACAATGTGTTATTGTTCCCTCTGTAAGGTTAAGGCCCAAGTCCTACCAGGTGCTTTCCTTTCACCTTTTAGCAAAGTGCCTGAGTACTTCCATTGTTAAATATATCAGACATCCGATAAAAAAACCCTGGCCAAACAGTTTTGCATGTAAAGGTTAATACCAGTTCATACTATATCTAGAATGCCAGAGGAATAGCATTGCAACTGTAATAATTAACAGAAAAGCCACCTGTGCTCATAGGGTTGGGTTGTCACAGTGATTTCTACTCCTGCACATTATTGTGCTGGGGAAAAAAAAAAGAAGATAATGCATGTCTCCAATAACCTCAGCAGATAAAATCTAAAGGGAAATAGAAGTGTTTGACAAGAATGATATTTCTCCAAGTTTTCTGTATTTTTTGGAATAGGACTACACAAACTACTGAATGCTTAAGAAATATATGGTCCAGAATACTTCCTAGAATAGACTGGTTTAATGCTTCACCACAAATTTGCCACAGGTTATTTTCTTTGCTTTTTGAAACTGATAAAACTGGGAGATTTCATTTCCATCAATAATCTTAGCATTTTAATCCATAAAATGCTAATATTCTGTCACCAGCAGATGGTCACCTAAAATGGATCATTATAAATAGGCAGGACAGCAAGTATTTATCAGCCAAGAAGGGTATGATGGAACATTACCTAATAAACAATAATAGACAGTTAATAAGAAATAAAAATCAATATGCTGTCAAATGGGAAGCCAGTGCAATGCAGTTAGGTGGCAAAGATATGAGCCCTTTTAATCTGGGTGAATATTGAAGCAGTTACATTCCAAATGAGCTAGAATTTATTGACAGCATTCTGAGAGAGACCTGTAAATAGAGAATTGCAAAAATCCTGTCTGGACAGTAAAATCCAGAGATCACGAGTGTGCTGCTTTTGTAAGCATTTAAAAGAAAATTGTTGGAGAGATTAATTTTGAGAAAAAAAGCTTTTCTTCAGCAAATAGAATAATGCTGGTAGGACAGTGTTCACAATTCCTAGCCTCCTACTCTCATGTGGCCATCGCTCTAAATGGAAAGTTTAGTCAGAGAGTCATGTAAGGGCGCTAGGTAAGGAAAACACAGATTACTGTCATCCTGCTGTGAACTACAAGAATTTAAAGTCACCTGGTAAAATCTAGATGTAATCTGTTATGCGATTTCATCCCTATGCAAAATAGCTTCACAGTCTCAGTGTGAAAAGTACATCACTTTATCTAGATTTCAAGATTTTTTAAGCAAACTTTAAATGGATTGAGAGTGTCATTAAAGCATGGGTTTTTTTTCTTAAAATGGTTTTTCATTTGCAGAAATACAATGAAATAAATCCTCTGGAATAAAGAATAGGTCCTATGGAAATAGTATATTTTCTGGTTTTAATTTTTTTGCCCTCTGAGGTAGAAAATAACAAATAACTGCTTTGATTTTAGATGAAAACTTCTCATAAAATACAGAAAACTTTTTTTCATAAGTTTGCAGTTGGACTGGTGAAAAAACTGTGTATGAGAAATAGCTAAGGAGACAAAAATTTTTCTCTTTTACCCTGTCATTCCTAGTATTTCACACTTTCTTACCTGAAAAGATTCCAACTTACTGCAACCAAACTTTCCCAGAGGGAGTATACCACATGAACTTTTTTCTTCGGCATATTCCCATGGGAGAAGTTTTTGACTGGTCCCCCTGGATCTATGAATCCACAATTCATCAGCTAGTTTTCTTAGTTTTCTTTCAGGAAGTACTGCAAGGACAATTTATATTTATGCTTTATACATACATACATTCATACATATATATATATAGATATAATATAATACATTTATTAATTAAAATTTAAAAATTTAAATGCTTCTTCAGTGTCAAAATCAAGACTGAAAGAATCTTTATCTGGTATTATTACATTTTAAAAACCTGAGGTTTCTCTGTGCTTTTTACTGGAGTGTATACAACTCCAGACTCCACAGAATATTGTTGGGTTTTTTCCCTGACATTACAGCTCTGCTTCCCACAAAAAGACAGCAAGGATATAGAGTGTGAAGCCTTTTCCCAGTTCCATAAACTTGGAATTCACTTAATGCTTTTCATCCCTGTTATGATGCTGAGGTGATTTGTTGAAGGGAATATCCCTTTTAGCCCTCATAATACATATAGAAAAGAAAAAATGTGAATGTAATGTAACTATTTCTGATGATCATTTTAATTATAGGAATCATCTAATTAAACAGGAAAAAAAACCCTTACTTACAGAGAAGCGTTGTGCAATTTGAAAATGCCAAATGGCTTTTTTATGAGCAAATATACAAAATTCAGAATAGGCACTCAGTTGGAATATGTATTTGTGTATCTGTTAAATTGTCTGGTTTGTAAATCTTTGTGTTAAATGTGTGATATCAGCTCAACTGGCAAAGGAAGTTATCCACTAAGATTGTTAAATATGATGCTGGAAACAGTCTGACTGCAAATGCCTGTATTGAATATATTGCAAATATGTTCCTTTGGTCATTTACTCTATGTACTTCTCAGCAATGTAACATGATTAAGATAGCTGAAGTACCAAATAAATTATATATAAACATAAATATAAATATAATATATATATATATATATACACACACAGTGTGTGCTAGTGACATGCCACTGTGTTAGTAACTTAGATACCACTGTCTCTCTGATCTTAAATCTACTGAGAAAAAGTGTAAACAATAAACAGAAAAAAACCGATAAATTCAATGTGTGTAGTGCTTTAAAAGTCCATTTTCCTTAATAGATTTTCAATTTATTTTCTCAAGGACTGAGACATTTAGAGTCCCTAAATAGGTGCAATATTTAATGATTTCATTAAATATATCCTGTAGAGATAAACAGGAACATCAGGTTGTATTTAACTAAAGATTGCTTTATAGTGTTGAAATGAGAAATGGAAGAAAACCTCAACAAAATCAAAATTTTTGGACTTTTTTTTTGTTTATTTATTTCTTTCTTTTTCTCTGTCTCCCTGCTTGTCTTCCTCTTTCTCTCTTCCTTGCTTTTTTTCTTTTCAGGTGGTGTGACTTTCAGTTAGATTCTAAAAAACCTCTTGGAGGTCTCAAGATGCTCTGGTGATTTATCCTGTAAGCTGCGCTAATAAAGTTAGGGAAGACAAGCAGGGGCAAAGGGGGAACATAGTCTAAGGTTTTTATGCATGCTTTATGCACATGTTTGTTACCAAGAAGGCAAAATAAATCAAGGAAAGAGGTAGACATTAGTTCATTGTATAGGGATTTGAGACTGTATTTGCAGCATCATTTACATTTTTTTTCTTGTAAGCTGTCACCTTATTTCTGTATACCTCAATTTCTGCGCTCTGTATGAATAATGACCCTTGAGACTTCCCTTTCCTATGAAGCCCTTTGAATTTTGTTTTGACGAATAACAACCAAGTGTTATTTTCTGTATATTATGCCTAGTACACTTTTTGAGTTGTGTTTGCCAGAATACTGATGCTTTCTTACAAAAAGAAATCTATTAATAGGTCCGGTATTGTTTAACTAATTAATATTTTTTATCTATCTTTTCTTTAGGGCATAAGCCCTAATATCTCTAAAATATCACATACAGGAAGGCAGCACACTGAAAGAGCATTGTACTATTCACTGCTCAATCTCCTATTTCTAAAATCTGACTTTATATGCTCAGTTCCAAAGTTCATATTAAGGGATGTTCAAGTATTCAAGTATTCAAACCTGCTAGAATATGACAGCACAGTTTATTTTCAAAAGCAAAATAACTTTTCTGAAATAGGTATGTTTCCAGTACAAAAGGATAGTATGGCAATGTTGTGATGCATAGGTGGAATATGTCTAGGTCCAGGCTGCTGAGAAAAAAAACCAAACAAACAAATCTTAATTAAAATTAACTAATTGAAAATTAACCAAGAAGTTAACAAAATTGGGAAAGATTATTCTTTTGCAGAAGCTTATGCCTCATTCATAGCATGTCATTCTTCATAATATGCCAGAGAGATTGCAAGCAGCAGTTAAATGTGGGGCTGCTTCATGTGCCCTGTCCATGTGCTTACTCCTTTTCAATGACTTCAGATGGAGTCTAAGCAATGAGCTGGCTAATATGGATAGCTGGTTTGAATGCAGTGAATGCTTTCTTGAGTTTGCACTCCAAATGATGCCTGAAGGACTTATCCGTCTTCACTGTCCACACTGGGAGTGGAGACTAGCCTCCTAAATTAGGTGTGGTTGTGCAAGTGCTGTCAATGCCTTTCACAGTCTCAAGGCAAATTTACTTCTGAGTATATTTTCAAGTTGAAGCATATGTATGTTCAAAATGACACCTTAGCCTCTTACTAGAAGTTGGGAGACTCTGACATTTCAATTTTTTTCAAGATATTTGCTTTTACCTAAGTAAAAAAACCCAAAACCTCTAGTGGCACTTTACTAGTTCACTTGGAGAACAGGCAGTCCACATGAAGAGATTGGACAATGAAAATGTATTTTGTGGCTTTTACATTTGCACAGATAAAATGTTTTCATTAGAGAGGGAAAAGTGCTATAATTTAAAAATAAAAGTAAAGCACCATTCTGTTGATCATGGTTTAAAAAGTTCCTTTTTGGACTTTATTGAAAGAACTGTCATGACATAAGAATCAACATCATTGCTCAGAGCTGGTTTTTCTGTAAACTAGAAAGGGTGTATACAAAATGTAGAACTTCAGTATGACGTGTAGTAGCTGGATTCTTTAATAAAAGCGCATGCGGATTTTAAAACTTGATAATAATTAAAAAACAAACAAACAAAAGAAAAAGATAAAGCATTTCACCATGATCTTGCTCTACCAACCTTTTCTCTGAAGGTTTCTCCTCTGGGACTGATTATTATGAGATGACGCCCTCAATATCTGATTAAATTAGCTGATATCAATCAACAAATCTCTCTGTAGAGTATAATATTAATCCCAAGAAGTGAAGGTGGAAGTCAAATCACACATTATAGCTTAATTGTGTGAGATATTCAACATCTCCAAATTATACTGACTCCATTTTCAATGATACTGTTTACAGCAAATGTAAGAGATAGGATGGAATCAAAATACAGAATACCAGAACAAATCTGGATGGAAGTTTATGTGACAGGGCTTTCTTTCTTTTTCTTTTCTTTTCTTTTCTTTTCTTTTCTTTTCTTTTCTTTTCTTTTCTTTTCT
>LTAT01000004.1:88392730-88406726 GCA_003286495.1 Chlorodrepanis virens | reverse complement strand
GCTTGCTTGTGAGGATATTTTTGTTTTGTTTTTGGGGTTAGAAACATTAGCATCCTGGGCAAGAGAGAAAGTATGTGCAGTTACAAGGCCACAATTTAACACATTTGGGAGGTTATCTAGAAAATGTATCCTGATCTTAGTTAAGCTTCTTTCCCTAATATATATCCCTAATATATAGTTACATCACTCTAAATACTTTTCAATCTGTGTTGAGGCATGACATAACACTGGTTCTTTTGTACTAGACTATCTGTATGTGATAATAACAAGGTAAAGAAAATAGAGCTATCCACAAGGTCCAGTTCTTCTCTCAGCTTCTTTCACTAACATAGTACTACTAACATTAGCAAATTTAATGTGTTTTTGATTAACTGACATGCAATGAAAACATAATGGAGAATATAATTCCTTAAGGTGAATTCTCAAGAAGATAGCCTATATTTCCTCATGTATGGAATTCAGGTGACAAAATTTGGAAACAGAACTCTAGTCCAAAATGTGAGTCTTCGGAGCGTCTTTCCTAGAACAAGATAATCTGGGTGGTAACAGACTACAGAAAATGCAGAAATATGCATTTCAGTTCAGATATTTTAAAGAGACACAATGCAAAGAATGGACTTCAATAATCATTATTTTTCAGAATTGTTTAGACCTTCTCTGATTCTACAGGAGCTGTCAAGCAAAGCTTAATATTAAGGCTATGCTAGTTTTGACATTTTTAGAGGTGAACATGTAGACCTTTATGCTACAGATAATTCCAATTCAGATCCCCACCTTTGTTGCTGCAGATTACGATGTCAGTTCTGACCATAGTTTTGATGATGGGCGAGGGACAACAGCTGATGATGAGGGGCTATAGCTGGGATGGAAATTCAGCTGTGTCCTGATTAAGTAACTCAAATTTCTTTGACTTATGTACTGTGAATAAGAGGTTTGTGAATTGTGTGGTAGATGGGAGACTGATGTTTTAAATTACTTTTTCCTCAGACAAGTATCAAACCTATATACTGTTTCCAATATTAGAAAAACTAACACAGTCAACACACCACTTCTCAAAATTGTGTCATTTTCTTTATGCTAAATTACATTGTAAAGTATTTTTCTGCTCCTTTACGTTTTTCTGTCTATTGATTCAGAACAGAACATGATAGAAGCTTTGGGCCTGACTCTGCCTCAGTATAAATCAGCAGAGTCCCATTGTCTCCATGTCTCCATTACCACTATGCTGATTTATGGGGCTGATGATTAGACTCTTCCTCCTAGAATAATAGAGAACTAGCAGAGTGTTGTAGATTGTTACAGGGAGACTTTGAAGCAGACGGACTCATCGCTTTCAATTTACTTTAAGCCACGGTTTTCTTCTGTCTCTAATAACACGTAATTATCTAAAGAAGTTTGCTATGTGTGTTTTGGCAACATATTGGAAGTCCTCTACTTGGAATTTATCCTTGTAAAGACCTGACGTTCCTGATCAGACAATGCAAAGAAAATGAGGAGAAATATAACAAAATAGGTAAGAATTTAGCTAGATTTTGTTCTGAAGCCTTAACAATTCTCTATGAAATAGAAAGATTATTTTAGTAATTTATTATTACTTGTAATGGGTAAATTAAATTGATAAATAGAAAAAAATAGGGCAGTTGTTTTGGGGATTTATTTTGTGGGGGTTTTTCATTTGTTTGAGGGAGTATTGTTTGTTTGTTTGTTTTTACTGTTGTTGTTGTTGTTTATGAGGTCTGTTTTCTAGATGTTAGTTTGCTTTTTATAGAAGCTTTGTTTCCCAGTGTGCTTTTCTGGTGATTCATTATTTAATTGGAAAGCAACCAAAATACATAACTTCAGTATGGTCGTTTTGTGCCTGACTAATGTAGCTTGCTCTTTCCCACTGGTTGCTGTAATACGCTCAAGATTTAATCCTTTCATTTACTTTGTTCCTATTGATCAGGAGAGTTCATAGTATCATAGCTGCTATTTGAATTCTATTTCTAGAATATTCCTTTGTAGATAAATAAAAATTGCTTAACAATAAGCTTTAAACTGAGCTCAGCTATGGATCCCAACTATATTCATTACTGAATACGAAATGAACATTATGGTGTTATGTTTTCTTCTACTCTACATACCTAAAATTTTAAGTGTTTTATGTAATTGAAGGTTACTGAATTACTTATCACTCAATATCACATGATTCTGTCTCAAACATTGCTCTCTAAATATATCCAGATATTTTCAGAAAAAAAAAATTGCCTTCCATCATAAGAGCAGCTTTTTCATACTAGCATGGTTTGCTTCTTAGTCTAGAAGTGAGTGAAAATTAATATAACCCATTGGAGTAGCTAGGAATTGACAGTAACTGATGCAGTATTTCTAGGAATGTGATATGATTTCAATCTACTGTTTGTTCAATCTACAAAAAACTGAGAGCAAGATACTGTGGTAATGGGAAAGGATGGGGAAAGATGACAGGCAGAGCACAGATAAAATTAAAAAAATATTAAAACCAAAATATTAAACAACTGTTGGGTAGACATCATAGACTAGGTGCATAGAGCTTATGTCTTTTCAAATCAAGGTCCAAGTTGAGAGTTTAGTCTACATGGAACTGAAATGGTGGGAAGTTCTGCTTAGTGTCTAGGTTGTGGTGCTAAGCTCAAAGCCCATTCTCAGTTCAAATCACACTGGATAAACTTACAGATTTTACTTTGGGATTCAGGGATGTTTTATCACTTTTGCCTACGTTTCATTTTACCATACATTGACTGTGCAGAGACCAGACAGTTTTCTAAAAATGAAGGAAGGTGGAGCTTCCCTAATGTTTCTGATGTTAGAGTCATACTTGTCAATTATATGCACAATTATAAATAGCAATAAGTCCACAAAAAGAAAAAAGAACAACATTTTTTTATAGTGCCTGTTGATTATTCTTTTAAATTTTGGCTGAGAAAAACTTATCTAATGGGAAAAAAAAAAAGATTAATGAGCTTTAAAACTGAATTAAGAAGAAACCATTTTTTCCTTTATCCTAGCTGTTTGTTTTGTATAAAATGTCATATCTCCAGCAAGACACTAGTGAAATTTTTTATGAAAGCAAAACAAAATATGTTCTTGTTTAATGTTTTCTGGCTATAACCAAGTTTGTGGTGGCATATATTATCTAGATATATCACTCTGCCATATTGAAAAAGAAAAATCAGGTAAATTAATCGCACTGGATTTGAGCTCTAAGATATGAAGTCTAGGTTATTTCCTTACAGCACAGCACTCAAATGTGCTTAGGTGAGACATTTGATTCACTGCTGGATAGAAATGGGTTTGTGTGACTTTTAGGTTTTTTTACTGCTCTCTAAAACATACAAGACAATTCTTCTATACCAGATGATTTACTGTGTAATCCAGGTCTACATTTTGCTGAGTACAGCACCTGTGAATACTTCCATCTCCTGTTGATAGCAGAGAGGTTACACTTTGTACTGATGAAAAAGTTGGGGTGCACCCCTGGTCTGTTGCTCACCAGGGGCATTCTCAGATCTGCTTAAGCTGCAAAACAGAGAGTGACTATGTGGAAATAACTCAGCGAGCTCCCATGGAGCTTGCAAGTCCATGCAGCAGTACAGAGAGTAGTGTTATGGTTTCTACATCAGTGCCTCTGCCTGGATCTCTGCTCCAATATAAGTTCCCTGCTGAGGTGTAAAGCTGTGCTGAAATAGCTCTAGTGCTTCTGGTTCTGGAGCAGGTACAGCCTCAGCTTTCTTCAAAATTTCTGCACTGGTCTCTGTTGCTTGATGTAAAAATGTTGAGGAGTATATCTCAGTGTGCAGGTGTACTGTGAGCTGCAGACTGAGCTCTGCCTGGTGGGAGCCCCAGGCAAGAGGCCATAAAATGCCAACCTTTTGGAAAAAGGGCGCAGGGGTTTATGGCCCAGCTGGGGCACTGGACACTCAGACATATGGCAGGAGCTGATGACCCCAGACTTTCCTGCACTTAGACTGTGACAGTATAAAGGCCCAGGGTTTCCTTTGTTCAGGGTCATCCTTGGAGGCACCCAGCTTGAGCTGTTATTTTGTTATTCCATAATGATTAAATTATTTTAAGGATTGAGTTGACTGAGACTCTGCTATGGGAAATCTGGGGCTGAGCCAGTGAGAAAACAGTCTGGCTGTGAGTGTGGGATGTGCAGCTGTGAAGGGACCTTGATCCCAGCTCAGGTGCTGTTGATGTGACTGCCAAAGTGGCTCCTGGATGGTCAGACAGGGAAGTATTCTTGACAAAATTCCCAACGAAGATTTTGGAAGCGTGATAGTGAGGGAATACGCTTTGTGGAGACCATTGTCCCTGGCATTGAAGTTATTTATTGTGAGAGGGCATTTTCATGGTGTTTGCTCTCTCTCAGAACTGATATTTGTAATAGCATCCTGCGTGGGGATGGCAATGGCTGTCAGGAAATCGTGAAGCATGGAGGAGAGAATAGGAAAATCAAGAGTGAGAAAACTTGTGAGTTGCAATAAGACAGAGAAATCACTTGGCAATTATTGCTATGGACAAAACAGATTTAAACTGGGGAGTTTAATTTATTGTCAGTCAACAAAAATATTTAATTACTGTTCAGGGTATTGGAAGGAACAAAAAACCCTCAAAACTAAAAACATTTAAAACAAGTCTGGCTCACTCTGAGAACTTTTCCTTCCTTTTTATAACTGCCACAGCTTGGAACAGGCTGTGTGTGCCACAGGGCATGTTCTGACCATTTTCCCATGGATGCCACACTGCAGACCTCCCCAGCCTGTCCTCTGCTGCTAAAACCTTGCTGCCTATGCTCAATACACACTCTGAGTTGTACTGATGTCCTTGAGACAGGATCATTTTCAAATTAAGGATTTTTGTCAAAAGTTATTTGCATTTATTTCTTGGTAATCTTGGCTTGGTTTGTTTGAGGTTTTCAGATTTGCCATGCATTTTTTCACTTTCATTAGGCTGGATCATTAGTTATAAAATGGAATTTTATAGCCTGGTTTAAGTAAATACAGAGTCCATATGACAGTTAAAAGAAGACAAAAGCCTTGTGATTTGTAGGACTGTATTGCTTCACCTTTTCCCCCCAGTCTATCACTCTTCTCTCAACTGATATTAAGGTTTCTTGCCTTCAAAAAGGAATAGTCTTTGAATCTTGACACAAGGCTAGCAGTTTTTCCCTCTTATATCTTATACCAGTTTCTAGCCAGCTCAGGAACTCTAGCTTACAGTAGCATTTATTCTGAAGGTACAGCATTATACTGCAGTGTATTTGGACCACGTGTGCAAAATTATCTTACTTTGGATCAGTGCTACTTATCTTGCATTTAAGAACCACTACTAGTAACTCAGTGGATTTAAAATACTGCATTTAGTTCAGCTTCTGTGTTTAAACTGTTTTCTGTTGGTAAATCTTTTCCCCCAAAATGACCCAAGACATGCACACTTTCACAAGAATCTAGAGCTCAGTGTTTCAGCCAATGCTAATATAACTCACTTTTCCATATTTGTATGTAAATTGTATCCATGTGTCCATATGTAACTTCTGTATTTCTTTTATCTGTGTGGAATGGGAATTAAACTGTAAACAACATTCTATTTTCAGTGTTGAATTTGATATATGCTGAAGTATTAAATTATTTTTGTGTTTTTCAGAGGTTGATATTTTTTAAAGTGTTTGAACCTATAATAAGACATCCAGAGCAAGAAATGAATAAGCAAGTGATGAACCTAAAGTGTTTATTTTCTATTTTAGACTTTTCAGTAACAGCTAGTTGATTAAAATTCCACTAGTAGAATTTAAATATAAATGTGGTAAAAGTAATTCCTGTCTCTAATATTCCTATGTACATACTAATCACTAATCCTTTAATAGTTTCAGCTTAATCAGATTGCTTTTAGATTGATTTGGGATTATTCATTTCACCCCAAGCATGTTCTTTGGTTTTTTATTCTAAATCATGTTACTGAAACCAAGTGATTGAATCCAAACTTTTGACATAATTTGATTTAAATGTTGTTAAACTGTAAATCAATACTCTTTCCCTACTAACTAAACTGAAAACTGCTTTCAAAATTAAAAAAGCAGAAGGTAGTTATTTAAAATAAATTATTTCAAAATAGACTTGAATCTTGATTCACACAATTAACTTGTAAACTGTAAGTGTGAAAAGGATTGCAATAGTAATTCCTAGAAACTGAACTGATAATGTTTTCAAATCTTTACTTTGGCTGTCACTTCTGCCAGGAGGACTTCTAATTCTCAATTCTTCATGCTTATGAATGCCAGACTTGAGATATTTGGGTTGTATTATTCTGTAGTGGGTGTCTCCCATATGATGATATTTTTGGTAAATTTCTTCTAATTACTCATATAGTTCTGAGAATGGAATCAGGAAAAAAATGTATTACTTAGGTCATGGTAAGAACAACATATACAAGTTTTCACTAAAAAATTCTCTTTGAGGGAGGAATTAAAATTTTCCAGCGTATTAGTGTTCTCAACTTTATGGCTCCTGAACAAACATTAAATATTAAATAAATGTTATATGCTTGTTAAAGTTTTGTCAAATAAAAAAATAATCCATCTTCTCTAAGAATTGTCCAGTCTTGCATGACTCCAACAGAGAACTATTCTGATATATCCATAAATTAACTGGGTATGAACCATTCAAGGCAGAAAGATTAGGGCAGAACTTCCTATGTAAGTTGCTGTTTAGATTTGCTCTGGGCTGTTTAAGACAATATACAAAGAGACAGAACCAAAAAATCAGCTGGCTTTTCTAAGAAAGGCCATGCTAGGCTTGGATAGCTTGAGAGAAAACCAGTTTGATTTGGCCATGGAAGGCACGGGGAAGATGAACCTAATGAGTAGACAGGCACCGAAGTTCAGTCTGATAAGGATTGGGATCGGCATAGGGGTATCAGAAGCAAAGCTCATGGGGAATCTGAATAGCAAAAATTGGTGGGAAAAGTTAGATTTAACAAAAAGCCAGTTAGATTTAACAAAAAGTTAGACTTAACAAAACAGAAGAGAAGACGGCAGTCAGGTACCAGATGGTGCCTGACACTATCCTGTGGCAAGTAAGTGCCCGTTTTGTTTCAGAGGTGTAACTCCAAAAATACCACCAGCACAGATAGAAACAAAAATCCAGACATGGGTCTGTAGCTAGAAGTCCACATTACTGACATTTCTGTCTTCAGTACAGTAACTGAAATTAGAGTCCTTATCAAAAACTGGGAATTACTTTATAGCTAGATTTTTAGTCTATTGCAATTAATTTTGTGAAGCTGTCACAAAACATTTTCATGGACTTCAGCTTCTTTAGACCTTAATTTATATTTCTTATGCTGCAGTTAATTTTTCAAAGCTATCCACACTGCCCAAAATAAATAATTTTGGGTATAAATAATTTCTGAATTTTTTACTGGTTTTGTTACATTTGGTCAAACTTTCTATTACAGGATCTGAATGGACCTTTTCCTTTTTTCAAAGATGGAGGTAGACCCACTTTAATGGATTTTTTTCGAATGCATTCAGATAAATTGATAAAAGAGTACATGAATTAGACCAAAGAAATATGAAAAGGGAATGTAGCTGGGGAATGCAGTTTTAGCACGGGCTTTGCTCAAGTCCTGGGATGGGTACTTTCACTGAGGACGTAAGCCATCAGATCTGCTCTGAGATTCACAGACTCATCCAATGATGGAAGAGTTCAGAAAAGATCAGCATGAATCCTCCAAGGAAATCCATCTATTTGGATCTGAAAATAGCACTCAAAAGGTAATGTAGATCCAGAACAGCCATCCTAGACTAAATGCTTTATCATTTCTTAATCTTTGACTGCTTCCAAAGTTGGCATTTTGTAATAAGTAAACTTGAAGCTATTTTTGTGCCTTCAAGGACCTGTCTTTCCTACAACCATGATTCATGGTTTGTTAGGATATCAAGGAAATCTTTTTACTGTGGAAAATCCATGCAGTGCTATCAGTTTTACCCAGGCAGACCAGGAACACCATCAGGCACTCAGCTTAATGATCACCAGACCAGACCAGACCAGACCAGGTAATCTGGCAAGGCAAGGCAAGGCAAGGCAAGGCAAGTCAAGGTGTGCATACTTTGTGATGTCACTCATTAAGGAGACAAAACCTTTTCCTGGAGACATAAGCAAGATCCCACGACTGTGGTTGGGCGAAGATAGCAAATCAAATTTTAAGGCATCTAGGATCTTTTCTGTGGCTGTCTGGGTGATTCTGTGCTGGCTGTGTTCAGCCTGACACATCTTAGGGCTGTATAAAAGTTCATCTCTGCACTGTGTTCATTGGCTAAATTGATAAAAATGAGACCATTGTTCTCACTTCTGCTTCAGACCATGTTTGTTCAGCTCTTGTAGTCGACAGATCTGTCACTAGGAATTATGGGCCCTTGGACCAATGCGGAATCTGCTAATATTATGGTTTGTCCTTTGCTGTTTGTCTTTTCAACCAGATAAACCAAGACTGTGTTAACTTTGATCAGACAGTGACCCCACAGTTAGGAGAAGCTGCATAAGCACAGAGAAAAGCAGGAAAGTTAAATAGGAACTTAGGTATAAGTTATTATTTCATAGAGACCAGTATATTTGGTGGTAGGGAAAGAGTGATTTGTTTTAAAATCTGTGAGAAGTCTGTGCAGGGACTATATTTGTACCTGCCCCTGTTAAATTGGGTGAAATGTCTGTAAAAGCAGTTTGTGGTGGTCTTGGAAAGGGAGGCATAGTAAATGGTGTATAATAAATCACTCTTGGTAACCCATGCCACCATAAAATGAAGGCAGTGTATTTTTATGCACAGAAAATGTGTTGCAGTGCTGAATCCCAATTAGGTTGAAGGAAGATGAGGTACATGAAAGATACATTGGAGAGGAACCTAACACAGCCTTGGGACACTTATGTGAACTGAGTCTGTAATATTTCTTGTTATTTTGAAGGATCTTTCAGTCACTGTAACCTGGCAGGAAGCCCACTGAATTCCCACCTTTCTCAGAGTTATGTTGATGGGGAGATAATAGATATGCATACACTGTGGGCTGGGAAAAGAGACCTGAATTCAATGGTGGTTTACATTTATGATAGCCAAAAGTTGTTTATTATTTATGTGTAAACTCTGTTCACAGTACAAAGGAATTAACAATTTCCAAAAGCATAAAATGTTATATTTACTAGAAGTTTTTGGACCTTTTCAGTTCAAGTGGATCACTATTTAGATAAATCTATAAAATTCAGATTTCTTTCCATGTGTTCAAATGAAACTCATAACACTGGGGGGGGAGAAATATCTTTCTAGCCTTTGGAAACATCAAAGACATTACTTTCTCCCTGATCTTTAAATATGACAGCCCCAGTGAGAGCTGAAAATGAAAAAAAATGTCAGCAAACACTGGGAGTAGCAATGGAGATTCTAGATTTGGGCCATGAAACAGAATGACAGCAACAGATGGTTATTGATAAATTTGAAACCCTCCATGTAAGAGAATCAAGATCATAGGACTCTTAACAGACCTCAAAGGAAATAAAGCCAGCCAGGAAAAAGGAATGACAACATTTCATTTTGTTCCCTTAGAAGTCCACGGATTTAAAACACACTGAGCAATTTATAACAGCTAAAGGCCACTGTAGCAAGAAGCTTACTGCTGAATCCTGATTGCTGGATTTACTTTTTCTTTTCCATATAACAGAACTTATTTCTTCCTTCGTGCTGCACAAGAGACCTAAAACAGCTTCCTGTCATATTAGACTTGAATGGTGATTACATGGAAATTTATGTAATGCCTTATTATTTTGAATTGAAAAACCTCTATAATTTTTCTTAAAAGCCCTAGAAATGGAGTGTCCTGTCTTTTTATGCTGTCACCTGAACTACTCTGAAAATAGATAGGTATCTTTTGATTAAATGCAGGAGAATTATTTGCAGAGAACAAATCTATTCACAAATACAGGGGTTTCTACTGTTCATCAATTGTAAGCAAATGATTACTTCTCCCTCAAATATTTTCATTTCTTGGAATTATTTAACAGCTATTTTATGTGAATATATTTCAACCTATACCTTACTGAGAAAGTGCTAAGAGTATTCTGAATTTACAATTTAAACCCCAAGCTGTTTAGATTAGATACATATGTTAGTCTTAAAATTCTCTTTAATAATTTTATGAGAGTAGACTTCAAAATCAAGTTCCTGTGTAACTTTAAATATAACTCACTTTAGGTATGGTATAACAAAGAACATTGAAGAAAAGGAAGACTTTTCTATTGTGTTTTGTATACACTAATGACAGAATAAATTCCACAGAATGGCTCCTGGTAGTGAATGAGGGTCCATGATACACTACCAAAATACACTGTTACCTGGAAGAGAATAACAGTAAAATATATTTATAAATTACTGATTTTCCTGCTAGATGTAGTTTGTTTGACTGTGAAAAAGAGATAAAAGCTGAAATTATATTCAGAAGTTGCTAATTAACTCTGGATGTTTAAATTTTTTTCTGAGGAAAAAAAGAAAGCAAATTTTGCTTATTTAACAACCTTGGATAATTAGCCTCTAATGTCAAAATGTAAGCTTTGTACAATAATGTGTACAGAAGTAATCTTTCTAGTTCTTAAGATATGGATTCACTTTGCATTAGTTTGATTATCCATTGTGAGTTCAGATACATAGCCATTATTAGTGTACAGAAAATGCACACTTAATAGTTTTTCAAAGTGAAAGTCTGGGAAAATAAGCATTTATTATTTTCATTTGGGAAAAGGAAAGACACTGAAATATTTTCCACGTGCTACTAATGGCTGAATGTCTTGACTTATTCACCCACCATTTCTGTTTCTGGAAATAGCTGCAGACAAGCTCCAAAAAGGACTTGTGTGCCTTGAAACATAGCGCAACATTCTCTAATTCTTTTCTCCCTGGTCTCAGAGCACAGTTTAGAATGCATCAGATAAGTCATCCAAATGTTGCTGAAACCTGGTCAGGCGAGTCTCCTGAGCTGTCTGTCCCTGAGCACCTTCTGGGCTGGTGTCCTGATGAGTCCTGGGCTGATCTCAGCTTACTAAGCTCCCAGCTGGTGATGGTGCAGAAGCTACTGGGGTATTGTCAGAACAGAGAAATTGAGGGAAAGATGGGAAAGGGAGAAAGCTGTCCCTTCTACCTCTTCCTCCTCCTACCCCTCAGGCCTTCATGCAGTGGGGTCCTCTGATGTATGCCAAGCAGCTTCAAGGCAGCTTCTAAACTGTTCAGATTTGTTTGTTCTTGGCTCTGATGGCATTACTACATTCCCCTCAGGGTCCATGATGTTTTTTTCAGCTCAGGTTGGGACAGACTCCTGCCCTGAGCTTTGTTATTGCCTGGGGTGCATGCTTGCCTCCTGTAGGGACCATAACCTGCAGCACACTCTGCTTAGGCTCTGGAGGATGGCATCTTGTGTGTGAGGACACGATCCATGCCTGGACCACCATGGATCCCAACAGAGCCTGCCCTGTGGAGCTACCCTGCTTGCCCTTCACCCTGATGTAGACTGCCAAAAAAAAGTGACTAATTCTGTCCTGGGCTCCTGTGGCCCCTGAAGGATTTCAAGTCCAGACTCAGAATATTAAAAATCTGTGAGTCAAGATAGAGCTGAAACCCTGGCTCTGGCCACACAACATGAACTCATCCGATGCTGAGGACCTAAACAGGCCAGAATGTTTCCCAGCAAGAACATCTTTGTGTTGATTCAGGGGGTTGGGCGACAATGACAAGGGTATACCTGAATCTTTGGGGATCTCCCAGATTCAGCTGACTGCTTGAATCCCCTCCTTCTATTAATGAAGCTCCAGCACCTCCAACCCATGGAAATGGTGGCTCCAGCTGCAGTCCGTGAAAAGCCTCAGCATCCCCCAAGGCCCAGCAGAGACATATGTTCTCAAGGGGGCATATAATGAAGAATGTGGTATTTTTAGAATAAAACTGGAGTTCAATGATGAGTTCAATTCTTTGCCACAACAGAAATGGACATGTAAGACCATAGTTAGTCACCTGAATTCTAAGATCAAAAAGTAAAGCATATGTATAACTTAAAAAACAGATTATGAAGGTTTTCACAGTTATAACTTTGGATTATCTCAGTCTATCCCACTCTACATAGCCCTTGGCACATCTCCAAAACATGATCAGTCATGATCAGTCTTGTTCTTTGTTAATGAACAAAGTGCATTGTAGTGAAAAAAAGCTGGTATTAAACCATCACTTCGCATAACTTGTCTAGTCATTATTGTTTTCCAACCAGAATATACATCCAGGTAGTCAGAGTAATCTGGCTTCTGAATAGGCAGTTAGACATCAACTTCATATAAAAAATATATAGATGAATTAAGGAAAATGTCCTCATATGGTCATAATTGTGAGTACTGAAACACCAAAAAAGTCTTTCTTATCCATGATTGTTCTCTCAGCAAGCGAGATCTGTTCCAAGAATTAGACTTTTAAAAACAGATCATTCTTCCTTGGTAGTCTCTACTATTTTTAATGATGAAAGACATAGAGTGTATTTTATGTTTTGTGGTAAGACACCAGGCATGATATCTCATGGGTATATTGTCAGGAGATAATAAGAGTTGAGTTGTAAAAAGGAGATCTTTTACTCTTTGCAGGTCCTGTGGGCTCAGGCTTCCATATTGACTAGACAAATCATGACATTAAAAACTGCAAAAAAGGAATACATTTTCCCACTTTTTCATAAAATGTAAGGATGTGTGGGTGAGGCAGAGAACAGTGCAACAGAGCCTCCACTCTCTGAATGCAATTAAAGAGGGAAAAAATATGGTGGTTTGTAAATAGAGGCAGGAAGATAAGGGTAAGATTAAAACACTATAGAAAAAAAGTATATCTAGGGAAAAAAAATTGGAGAAGAGAGCAAAATATATTTCATAGGCAGGAGGAACAGGAAAAGAAGAAGCTAGAGGAACATTTAGGAAGATAATTTTGTAAATTAGTATCTGGCATGACAGAACCATCAAGTGGACACAGGTAAGAGATAAATTATAAACTAAACTATTTTCTGGGGCCAACTTACTGATGAGCAACAGAAGTGAAGAGCAGTGTTATGACCATACTCAGAAATTCACAATTGCTTTCTTGCAGTAGGGTCTTGGTGCTAATTTTCTATGACTGCATTGACAATGGGTGCACTAGGCAGGACCAGGACCACATGCTTTTGGCTGCTGTTCTTTTTCTGATTATGCCTAGAATAAGGCAAACAAAATTTGTGGGAATTTAATCCTTTAATAAGGCTTTCAAAATCCTTCATGTAGTACTTTCCAATGGCCCTTAAGAGGACTGATCACATGTAGATAGGTAAAAAATCCCAAATCAATGAAAGTTCAGATACAGCTGATTAATTGTTATATGACACAAAGGAAAAATCAACTTACCTTCCTTGAATCACTTCATTCAAAGTATGTCTGTTTAAAGTCAGTTATTACTTTTTAATTGATTTTTTAAAACAATGCTGCAGTACAACTGTTGATCTATAACTATACTGCTAAGTGTACTGTCTAGCGCCTAAGTTAAAAACAAAAAAAAGAAGAAAGGAGTATGTTATTGACGTAACAAGAAACAAGGACATCCAACAAGTTTCTAGAGATATGGTTAATTGTTCTATATACAGATTTTCTAGAGGCTGGCATATATTTTGGTCAAGGCACTGTTTCATAATTAGAAGTGACAACCAGCCCAGGGACTCTCACAGAATTTGGGAGCTGGAGAATAGCAAAGAACATTGTCAAAATTCCTTGGACGGGTAGTGCCTGCAGTTTTGTGCAGACCTACTTTTGCTATTTTTTATCAAGGTTTTAGAACAACATATGTAGAGCAATTTGCTCAGTGAAGACTTTTTGTTAGCACTGCTAGTATTTGATATGCTGGCTCTACTCCCTCTGCAAAAAAAAAAAAAAAAAAAAAAAAAAAAAAAACA
>LTAT01000004.1:88363605-88391878 GCA_003286495.1 Chlorodrepanis virens | reverse complement strand
ACAAAAAAAAAAATCTTTTTTTTTTTTTTTCTGTAGACTGATATGCTATAGTTTTACATAGAAAAGTTTACAGAATTCGGCATACTATATATCACAATAAAGCCCACAATGAAATTACTTAGTATCTTGTTAGCTATTTTCTAACTGATGTTAAACTGATGTTTTCAGCAACGAGAAAATAGAAATTTCCTCTCCTCTGACCAATTTGCATAGAGTTCAAGTATCAGACAACTTTGGGTTTTTTCATATAAAAATCACTGTAGCTTTAGTCTGAAGAACTGTCACAGAGGTACTAAGCCAATACTGCACACACAGACTGCTTTAGCAAACTGTGCTGTGACTGATTTATCACTTTGCTGTAGCATTTTTACCATCTACAGATAAAACTACTCAAAAGCATTCCTCACCTTATAAAGGAACCAATATGTAAAGTTCATTTTTTAATTTGCTAATTACTGATTTTTTAAAATCTTTTCTCTTAAAATTACTTTTACATTCAGGCCTAATGTCCTATTTTTCTCATGTTTTCTCCGGATTTAAAACAAAATGAAGAGAAGCAAACAGTATTTGTGTCATAGGAATTAAAAAATAAAAACAAAAAAAATATTTTTGGCACCTTCTTTAGGAGAAATATAGATTTTATAACTTACCTTATGTCTTTCAATATATTTATGTTCCGAAATGCCTGATAAGTCAAATATATTTTGTCTTTGTATTAGGGGCTATGGAAAATAGAGCAGTGAGAGACTTGTGCACTGGGACTATATCACTTTTTCTAATTTTATGTCATTTTAAAACTGATTTCACTCATAATTCCTAATCCATTGTTAGTAGTCAATTAGTTCTTACACTAAGTGGGGCTCATTCTGGGAGATGAATTTGCCTAAAATACGGTATTGATTTATTTGAAATACAATTTTCATGGTAAAATGCACACAGTGGGAAGATATTATGCAGCTGTATGAATACTGGATGACAATAGCACAGGAAGACAACATGTGAATATTGTATAAAAAATTGATGTAAGATACAAGGAGAAGAAAAACAAAATCCTTTTTATGAGGAGGAGGCTAAACAATTTTCTCTTGGCCAATTTGTTTCTTAGAGACCTTTCCAGGATTTGTCTGTGTGTCCTGTACGTGTAGGAAGCAAAGGGATTATAGCCAGAAGAATCAGTGCTGATTGAAAAACTAGCCCATACTCTAAAAATAAAATTCAAACCAGACTTGAAACAAAGCATTTTAGATAAGTGAGAGAAAAACGATTTTTCATTACTCTTTTCCCTGGATGGTCTGCTTTCAGTTGGAGACAGAGGCAAAAATACTATTATTGTGCAAGTCCATCAGTTGCTGCTTTTCTGAACTGAACCAGAAACTTTCCCAGTGAAGCCCAAATGTCAATCTTTTAAGACAATTTGCTACACAGAGTTGTTTGAACAAAGTGCCCTGTAGACATGTGAACTCTATTTAGCCCTAAGATGGGTCGGAAGGCTGGAAAAAGATAGTAACTTTCTGCAGAAAAACAGAAAAATCTGTTTTCTTATGCAATAGCAAACATTTTCCCTTAAAGAAATTGCAGTTTAGGGCCCCAGAAGGAAGCCAGAACATTTCTGGAGTAACAATCTTTCTCACTCTGTCAACTAAGACAATCTTCATTCTATGACCTGTGTTCTGCTTTATTTTCCCCCCCTTGTGAACTTTATTTCCTTATTTAAATGCTTAATAGTGTTGCTTTGGTTTCTGTTTCTTTGTTAGGTTGTTTTCCCCCTAAAGGAAGGGGTGACTAAGAGGAGAAATAAAGATCCTGCCTTTAACTGGTGGTGGAGCTAGTGGTGCACACACCTTATCTATGAACTGCAGTTTTAGGGTGGGTTTTTTTATCTGCAAAATAACTCAGCAACAATTCTCTATTTATGAAGAATATACTTAAGATGGGTCAGCATTTCTACAAAAAGGAATCATCAAGAGATGAAGAGCTCATATAAGCCAAGAAGATTACATTGACTTCGAGTGAAGCTATGATGTGTTTATCATGCCAGTTTCACAGCGTGGCCATTGAGTGGGAGTGCTGTTTAAAGATTTTGTCGGGCAAAATCTGCACTAGACATGGAAAGCTCAGGTTCATTCTCAAAGAGCTGAGCAAGGAACAGTGAAATCCCTGTTAGACCAACTAAGTAGTGTGAAGCAATAAAGCATCAGCTCAGTTCCTGCAGGAGCTGCCTCAGCCCTTTGTGGCTTTGGGCAGACTGCAAAGATCAGACTCCTTTATTCAGGCCTGTGACAATCATTGTATTTAACCCCAGGAACAAGGCTATGTAGCTCTCCCTGAGCTCTGTATTGATGTGAGTAACCCTTCTTCCAGTATCTGATCTAGCTCAGGCATCTCTGTTTTGTGCTAGAGGTTTTCATTTTTATGTTAAAAGTAATACTTTAATCATATCAATAAATTTTGAATAGAAAAGGAAAACTGCATTCTTAATATAATTTTAGAACTTCTTGTATTTCAGCTTTTATAGACACATAATAACAATGTGGAAAAAAAAATGTATCTTGACCAGGTACTAATAGTGTAGTCAATGAAAAGAAATTGGAAGTGTCTGGATCATTACTTACACTTCTAAGCACAGCCTTTCTCTTTCTTTTTCCTCTAAGGCACAGGCTATTTTTTAAATTAAATGTCGGATACAATGTCCTAGTGGTCTCCCTGTTGAATTCAAGACAGTATAATGCTATTCAAAACTCCCAGAATATTTGTTCTCAAAAGGATATCTCCATTTTTTTATTTCTGAAACCACAGTATGAGTGCTTATTCTCTTTAGTTTCAAAATCATTATTTGAAACACTGGATGTGTAAAAATGGTCTAAGGAAAACTGCTGACACACATCTGGCACTCTGAAGCAATTAAAATTTGTTATCATCAACATTTTTGGAGAGCAAGTAGTTCCCTGTTAGACTGTTGCACTGATTCTTCAGCATGGTTTGTATCACCAAATTAACCTCTGTACTTGAACATAGAGGGCAAAGAAATAAGAGCGTCAGGAAACAAACTTACAGTGAATTCACAATGGCACAAACTACAGAGGTTAGGGATTCTATCCTTATGCCAATAATTTTTTCGGGTGGGTAGCACAAAGAGCACTTCAGTGCTGAACATTTCATGGGAGTTCAATAGCATCACAAACAAGCCTGGCTGCTGGGTCAATGGTTCCTGTTTTATGATGACTTGGGGGGCCTCCCTCTGAATTTGGAGCTGACACAGTGTGCTAATCCATCAAACTAACCTGAAAAAACAAAATTTTAAGAGAGCTTTCTATAGTGGCAAGAAAAAAAAAAAAGAATTTCACAGCTGGTACAAAGGACAGGATGGGTTTCTCCTGCAAAAGGAAAGAAGGGCTCTGGCAACCTGTAGTTGACTGGTGTAGGCTGCTGTGGAGTCAGCCTGTCTGGATAGGAAAAGGGAGGTGGAGAAGGAACTGCCAAAACCACCCAGATAGGAATTTCATACTTATTATTTACTATTTAATCTCTAGCTGTAGCCAACTGCTCCAGAAAATAATTCTTGGGGTTCTTTGGGTTTGTTTTTTTTTTTTTTTTTGGTTTTGTTTTGGTTTTTGTTTGTTTTGTTTGGTTTTTCTTCCCCATCTTTAAGTACTGTGCAATCAAGTAACATGTTCATATCACGTGCAAAAGTGACATGTGCATCCTATGTGTTACAGCCTTTTTGCTCTGGAGAAGAGAAGGCTTAGGGGCAAACTTCAGTATAATATTGCTATAGTTAAAGGGCTGCTAGAAAGAGTGTAGAGGCTCTGTCTTTACAAGGACCCACAGAGAGAAGTCGAGGCAGGCATAAGCTTCACTGGGGGAGGTTTCATCTCAGTATGAAATTTTTGGAGTCCTCCTCACTGGAGGTTCTTCACAATGTAATTTGACAGGTTGTCAGGTAATTTTATCTAGGTTCTCTTTCCCATTAAAGTTTGGACCCGATGATCTCTGGAGGTCCCTTTCTGAGACTGTCCTCTCATTCTATGATTCTCTAATATTGTTTGCTTCTTGGCAGGATTATGTAGTAAAAAAACAGAAGTGGAGAAATGAAAAATTCTTAAAGGTTTCAGCAGCTATATACAGACCTTTTACAGGCAGAAATATATTGTTCGAAAAAAAGAAAAACTTCAAGTAGATAATTTGCCTATGATAGAAGAACATTTGGAGTTGTTCAATTTTAACTTGAAACTTAACATGCTTCTGACAGTTTCTGCATTTATCTTTTTTAACATTTAAGACTCTTTTTCTCAAAGCCCCAGCTTGCAGATACTTTGAATTGCAGAAGAAACGGGGTTTTCACGAGAAAAGAATGACAGATAAAGCTTGTGGTTCTGCCAAGCACTCTAAAGTTTACTAAGAGAACGGAAATAATGCCCTGGATTGCCCTTGCTTTGCTGGAGGGCTAACTTCATTGACTGTCTCATATATCATGGACTTGCAGTTACACTGCACAAAAGTTTTTCCATTGCTGTAGCATTTTCTCCCCTTCTCTTACTTCAAAAGCTTGAAGATATGCCTGGTGTTTTTCTTTCATGCACAAAGAAGCTTTACCTAAAGTCCCTCCCTGAATTCTAGATTTTAGAAAAGTGTAAATTGTTCTCTAAGTCTTTCATAAAAGTTGGACCTTTTTTCCCCCTTGTTCTTTATATTAATAATATTATCACATTTTTCTGTAGCATTACAGTTATCTTAGTTGTTTATCTTAAATTCTTTTAATTTTCGCCAGCAACACTAGAGTACTCTTTAATAGGCTGTGTTTCATGGAGGCTTCAAAAGTTTGGCAACTGCTGTTAAAATGATTCTGAAGTTCCAGACCTATCCTTTCATCCTGATAATTTTCCCCCACAGGCCCATTTGAAAAAAAAAAGAGAATCAAATTTAAAATGCAGCACTCAGGATACCCACTGAGACTAAATGTCCTGTTTCCATAGTAAAAAGCTGTTAAAGTTTATTTATTTTTCTTGAAACTTATAGTAATGAAACTATAAAGCTACAAGGATAATTTTACCCCCTCCTCCTTCCACACGTTTCAATAGCTTTGGGGTAAATGCCACAATGAGTTTTAAAATGAAATTACCTTTCATTTTCAGAAAATAATAACTTCTAGCCATATCAGCCATCTAGCATTATTTTTATCTTTTTTTTTAATGAAAATTGAATATGATAAGGAAAGACAACGCCTGAAGAATAATACTGAAGACAAACAAATCATTGTGTCATTGAAGGAAATGACATATAATCTCTATTTTTTAAGGTGAAATGTGCACTTTCAAAGCCAAAATACATGAGACCTACTGAAAATTGTTACAGTAATGGTCCTCATAATGGATGGTGACCATGCATTGAAGTTGTGTGAAATTTTCTCTTATAACAGATTCTTTGATTTCCAAGTTCCTCCACCTTTTCCAGTAATGGCAAGTAAATTTTGGGGTGTTTTTAGCATGTCACATGAAATTCCTTTCCATTTGAGCTATGTAGCTATCGCCTTTGTCTTATGTATTAGTGAGGAAAAAACCCACAATGCAAATGTCAGGCACAGATGTGCGGAATGGTCTGGCTCCACATCAGACAGCTACAACCTTTTACAGTGCAGCTTTCAGGGCTCATAAATTTTGCTGCATTGACAGGGCAGATAGAGTGGACATCTGAGTTCTGCAGGCTGACCTATCTCTTCTTCATGGTGAAGAATTACACGTGGAGATGAGGTTGGAGAAAGCAGAGCCTGAGGGCTGCCCTCACCAGAGCCCTGCACATGGCACTTCCCCAGCCCTGCCTGCTATTTTGTCTGGGTAAGAAAATCTGGGACATATCCTCTCTTAAGCCTTCAGACCCAAGAGTCCTGTGCTGCATTTCTTCTGAATCCAGTGCACAGTGTGAACATTTTCTCCCCTCTAAAATAACAGTCCTTCTGCTGCTAGTAAAAATAGCATGGCACACATGTCACAGCAGCTGTACAGAATAGCTGTGCATTTGTATTCCTGTGAAAATAGAAACAAGAAAATGGCCCAACTCTTCTTCTCCCCTGCAGAAAACTAAAATATTCCCAGAGCAATAACTGTGAAGAAGGGCATTAAAAGAAAGTTCTGATAGGTCAAGCTCACATTCAAGCTGCTGCTTGCAGTTAGTTACCATGCATCAACTGGGTCACAGTAGCTGCATTCTTAGCTCAGGGGAAATTGAGGATAATGACACTTAGTGTGGTCTGTGACAAAAGACAGTTGAGCTAAGTCGCCTTACCAGGCATTCGCCATAGTGACAGAACAAAACACTCTCTGGTTTAGCTGACATCATAACTTTTAAGTGGTGGAAGTTTCAAGCCATACTTCAATCATTAGTTTTCATTAATGTGCTCTTGAAAGAGAACACCAAGGTTTTGCTTTCAATGTGCCTCAGCATACTTTCTATTTTATATAAAACACTTTATATAAGACAGAGTAAAGGTAGCTGCTTCACAAGTTGGTATCTCTGCTGGCTTGGGAAGGTGCAAAATGCACACTGGCTACTCTTCCTAGAAGCTTCAGGGTAATTTTCACCCTTGAAAGAGTGCAAAGAATGTTACTTGTGCATGGTTCACTGTCTAAGGACTAAGCCTCAGTGGTGGTGTGGTGACAAAATGTAACAAGTTGCTTTTACTTGTCAACATGCTAGAAGGAAATAGAGAAAAATTGCAAGAAAACACGGTAGTCTCAAAATAAATTCTTCCTTTCCCACTGAAATAAAGCTACTATTAATTTCTTAGACTGCTTCTCAGTTTGTTACTACACTCGAGGTTTTTAATTTGTCTTATGTCCAGCACAAAGCCTATCATTAAGTAACTACCAGTACTCATGTGTCAAAAATACATTGGGGAAAATACTTACTGGAGAAGTTACTGGGCATCTTTCAAAACTTAAATACTCCAAGAGCAGGAAACATAATGACTACTCCAATGCAATGCATAAAATACATGTGTACATATTAGAGGCTGAGTTTCATTATGATCTGGTTTTTTTTTGCTTCACTTTATACTTTTATGAGAAATTATATGTATTAAGAAACATAGTTTGTATTGAGAGGTCAATTTTCATATGGAGATGAAGAAAAGAAAATTGGTTGTAATACTGACTTCCAGTCTACAGTAAATTATCAAACTCTTTTATAAATATAAAAAGCTTTTGAAAGAGTACAACGTTCACTATGTTTAATTAACAATGGTTGCAATGGATAGTTATTTTCTATTTTTTTTCTTTTCCATGAATACCATTAGTTAAAAATAGGACACTTCAGATGCTGAAACTCTTGAGTCTTTCTTAAAGTTACATATTTTATGTTCTTTCCATCTTTTATTCTCATAAAGAGGAGACAGAAAAATCAGGATTTAGGCCTGAACACAACTTGAAAAAGAAATATTCCAGATTTTTCAAAGGAGACTTTAAAATGTAGGAACCAGTATTTTATTCTGTTTGCATTTCATCCAGCTCTTTTAGAATTGTTGCTTTAGGTGACAATCCTTCTAGCAATTGCATGACTCTTATTTTTGTTTGGATTCTCTGAAAGATTTCACATTCAATATTATTCTAGAGTAAGAGAAAGTGCTCATGAAGGGTTTTTTTCCCTTATCCCACAGATGTATTTGCAATGCTTTCTCCCAAAATAAAACATCATTAAAGCCCCTAGTTATTCACAGAAGTTTTCTTAGCCAGATACTTTAAGCTGCTTTAACTCCACCCAGTTGGAGTTCTTGCATGACCCATGGTAGAGATGTGTGTGTGAACATAGATTCAGAAACAGCCTTGAGCAATGTTCTTTCTGAAAGCATGAGCAATGCTTAAAAACATATTTTGCTCCCATTTGGATAGGTTGTTACTTTGATTTTGTGCTTGTCTGAGAATTTGAAAGGCACTCAAAGAGGCTACAAAATGAAATATTTACTAGCTTAATTTTCAGATGGCTTCCTTATGTACAACCAGCAAACTTTTTTTCAATGATAGATGTCACTGTCCAAATTCAAAAATGAAGCAAACAGGATATTTTTACAATTATCTCAGTTAATGAAAGGACTCTGGACATTACTGGCACTGAAGTATCACAACAAATATGCATCAAATTCAGTTGAACAGGAGGCTGTCTCAGAGTGTTTGCTTTATTTTCTTCTGCTTTTCAGACATGGAGGAATCAGAACACAGGCAAATGCACAGCAATATCCTAGCCCATATCAGTTTATCTTAGTAAATGTCTTATATTGACATTTAGGGTTTATGTTGTTATGTCACAAGAGTTTGTAAATACCCTACTTATCCAGAAAACTATTTTAAAATGTGTATTTAGACCTCATTGCTATGCTTTGAATGAAAAAATTAAAAAAAAAATAAAAAGGAATGCAAATAATCAGAGGGAAATAGAAATAATCAGGATCTGTAAAGAAACAAGAATGGGAATTTTTTGACAGCCAATGAACTACAGCTACTGTATTTTTTTTTCTGTAGTAAAGAGAGGACAAAACAAAAATATGAGGCGAATACATGAGGATTGAGTCTCATCGTATGCCTGACTTAAAGGTTTAAGGTAAACACTTTAAAAGAATTTAACTATGACCCGCTGAAATATCCCATTAATGCATCACCAAATGAGATAAGCCATATGATTAGAACTAACACACACTTAAATAATGTGTTGAAATAAGCTTTAAGTCTTAAATATACAGCAATTTAATTTAATAGTCTCATTCAAAAGCAGAGAGCTTTGTTGGAAGACAACCTGGAGGAAAAACTAGAAGATACATTTCCTAGTGGAAATGAGGCAAAATTATACGGATGCCAGAAGCATAGTTCCACTTTCTAATTAAGGCCCCTAATTACTCAAACTGTTCTGCACAATTGTTTTCCTTTTTTTCCTATAGTGCTGGGAAGTCACAGGGGGATCTGCTCCCATCCATCAGCTTGCTACATTTGAGTCTAAAATATGGCATGGCCTACAAAGAAAGACAATTCTTTCTTTTTTTCTAATTAGCATAAAAATTGGGGACATTAGATTTCTGCTCTTTTCTGACCCCACTTCTGGCTCAAATTATATTACTAAAGTCAGCAGTTCCCACCAGAAAGCAGTGCCAGGAGGTGTAAAAATCAGTATTCAGTAACTACTGCAAGAATAGAATAGCTGTGTTTTGCAGGAAGATTAATATTGCAGCCATGCTGCATCACTAAATAGCAAAGGGCTCCTTTTGATAAAGGGGTTAACAGAAATTAAAGGAGGTATTGCTCACTCAGCAAGGTGAAGTGGCAGAAAGGACCTGGAACCCTTGGGTCAGCTGTATCAGACCCAACTAATCGCAAGGGCTGCAGTACAGGGTAACCTTCAGCCCTCTCCTACTCATGTTTTACTCAGAGCTTGTAGGCAAGCACATGGTTCTGGTTCTTCTTCAAAGTTATAATTTAAAAACCTCTTTTGCAGGTGACTGCTTCCAGAACTGTGTCAGAAAATAAAGGTTTTACTTGTCCTGTCTGATTTGCACTTGTCTCTTCCAGACAATCCAATCAGGGAGGCAGACAACTCATATTAATGAGAATCAGGTTTACTCTGTATATGAAGATTATGAGAGAAAAACTAAAAACTATATATAATGCTAACAGATAATATTGTACAATTGTTATTGTATGGAAATTTATCATTATTATTATTTTGTAAATATATATTGTAAATATACAAACGGTATATTATGCTAATATATAAATACATTAAAATTATCACAAAACCTACAGTAGTATAATCCAGGAGCAGGCTTTGTACAGTGACACTTTAGTGTTCTAATAGTGGTCACTAGCTGTCAGTAATGGGCAGCTCATTGCAAGTGGATATGGGAAGTATACAGACAACCAGGACTATATCTGAGAGACAGTAGAATGCAAAAATTTTATAGATACTGTTTTATTTTGCATTGCTGTCTCCAGGTTGCCTAAGTCAATCCTCATTTTTCTGCCCAAGACTTTTTTTTTTTTGACACCTAAATTAAGCCTTTATGACTTTCTGCCCTTTAATTTACAGTCCTTCATGAAGCATCAGAAGGAAAATAGCTTATTAGGTTTTACCATTGAAACAAAATTAAAAATATTGTGGTTGTCTTTGAATTTGAAAACAGATATATAAAGAAACAGAGAAGGTAAGTAGAAGTGTTCAAAGTTTCTTCCTATTTTCTCAAGCACTAAGTCCAAACTAGAAAACTGCATCTTCTGTCCCTTTCTAAAACACTGAAATACCAGTTTTATGTGCTATCAGTCTCTGAATTTGCATGGGACATGCTTGATGGAAAGAGTAATGTCCATTTATCTAGTAAATCAATTTTGTTTTAAAAAATATATCCAGCTGTCATAGTAAGTTGCTGAAGATGATATAACTGTGCATTAATACCTGCACCACACCTTCACCACTATTAATTAATATTTTGTAGACAAATAAAGCAAGAAAAATTAGGAATGTTTATAATAATGAATATTTTATTACATTTTGAAGCCCTAGATTATAGGACAAATTCTCAAAGAATAAACCTGTTGAGACATTATAGAACTCTGTGTGAAGGTGGGATAGTCAGTGAGCCTTATTTTGAACTCTGTCTGGGGCTACAGCATCCCAGCTGGCCCCAGCTTGCCTGGGGGTGTTCACTGTCTGTGCTGCCTGGAGTTGGGACAATCAAGTATCTGCTCCCAGGGAATATAATTGTACTGAAGTGTAGGTACGTGCTGTGTAGATTAATCTTTCATGATGGTTGCTGAAGCACAGGACAAAGTCTTTGCTTCATTGATTTGACACAGGACATACTATTCTCATCACTGTATGACATGTTCTGTAAAATAAAGGATGGATGATTGGTCCTGGCAGGAGAGATATTCACAAAGTGCTTTTCTTCCAGTCCCCTGCCTCTTCCCTGCTTTTGAACTGAGGCTTCTCAGTGGCAACTGCATCACAGCAGCTTCTACTAATGCAAGATTAAAGAGAGAAGGCCTCCTCTATGCAGCATACATGTGTCCTGTATTCTATTTGTACCACATCATTCAGTATATGCAGAATGGAGCCTCAAGTTCAAGTTGAATTTGGAAAACTACATCCATCAAAGAGCTTAAAATACTACTTTTGTCAATTCTGTTTCTTAAAATTTGTTATTTTCTAGAAGGACATTGTAACAACATGTGAGTTTTATTTTCACTCTATATATTAATTTTTACCAATGTAAAATTTCTGATTTTGACAGAATCGGTAAATCTACATTGTCTGTGGACTATATGGGAGCCAGAATGCCTCTGAGAATTGCCAAATTGCTTTATTGCAAGACCAAATGAGTACGAATGTATTTGTGATACTGCTAGTAAATTCACTTTCATAAGCATGATTGACCTTAGGAGTTAGACTTAAATGATCCTTGTGAGCTCCTTCCAATTCAGGACATTCTATGATTGAATATATGTTAGTGTGAAGAGTGTTTCTAGGGAAGTTTGGTCTCTGCAACATTGCCCACTTGTTAACCTTGAGTTGTTACTAAAAAAATTGAATTATTGAATGTTCTTCTATGTACAGATGTTTAAAATGGGTTTTGTAATTGTCTTGCTCAAATCTTTTACTGTACATGACTGTTTTGAGATTTAATATTTGAGACAGCTTAGCCAACAAGGAATTAAAAAAATGGCATTTCACATAAAATGAAAAACTGTTTTTTCTTCAAAGTACTAAGTGTCTCTGTAATTGTATCAAAAAGAAATACTGCTGTAGCTACAGTAAAATGGTGTAATGAAGCAAAACTGATTATGCCATGGTTGTTCTAATATTAACATTATTATTCAAATGTAAATACCTATGTATCTTGTGGGGGTATGTAATAATGAAATTAGTTTATTTTTTTCTTCTGAGTGCTGTGTCTTTTAATTTAACATTTGGTATTAGATCATACTTTCAGAGAGAGAAGTGCCTGCTTTAGGGAGTAACAGATTTCTTTTTTTTCTTTTTTTTTCTACACTTCTTTTTCCAGTGTGTGTGTGTGTGTCTCCATTCACCTAGACAGAGTTGTGAACCTGAATGATTCTCACCTGTGATGTTGACCATGTTGACCAGCTCTTCCTTGCTGATGGGAAAAGGCTGAGGCAATGTGAGCAAAACTTAAAGGAAGAACTAATTATGTACAGCAACGTCTTAATGGAAAAGGTAACTATCTGAGGAACCGTCACATAAGAAGGCATAAAGTGACTTTCATAGAATCATAAAATAGTTTGGGTTGGAGGAGACCTAAAAGGTCTTCTCTGCAGTGAGCAGGGACATCTTCAACTAGATCAGGTAGCTCAGAGCCCCCTCCAGTCTGACCTTTCAATGTTTCCAGGGATGTGGCATCTCTCACCTCATTGGGAAACCTGTTCCAGTATTTTAGCACCGTCATTGTAAAAAAATATTGTCTTTGGAAGTCTAGAAATGCAATTTCACAGCCAATATTGTGGATCCTGTGTCAGGCTTCTGGATTTGCAGAGACTAAATATAAAGCTAAGACTTTAATAATCATGGCCATGAGTAAATATGGAAGGCGAATCGTGGAGCAGAATGTAAGCATTCACTGAAATGAAACTGGAATATGTTTCTCTCTGTTGAATGAGAAATGAAGAAATAGTACCAGAAGTGGAAGGGTAGTCAGAATTTCAGAAGTATTGAATCTCTGCTGATTACATCCATTATAGGAAATTAAATGAAATGGAGAGGGGAGAGGACAAAAGAAAAGAATGGGATGCTTTGGTATTTTTATGCATGTTGCTGTCCTTTGCAGAGCTCAAAATATAATGATGCAATGATTAGGTAAGGTGTCCAAAGTATTTACTAAATTCAATGGTATTTTAAAGTCCAAGTATTTTTTAAAAGAAAAAAAGATTTTAAATTAGTAATATAAAATCAGTGCTAATGGAGAGTAAGAAGATGAATACTTATCAGACAATATCACACAAGAGACAGATAAAAACAGGTAGGAAGGAGCATGTAGCAATGGGGCAAATTTAAGAAACAGCCGAAGAGCAATTGATTTCCACCAGGGCTGAAAGCAAGTACTGCAGGTATTAAGGTCACAGTAGATCCCAAAGTGTATATTGAATTTGAGTAATGGAAATACTGACATTTAACATCTACAGTAGTCAACTGGGAATCAGTTGATATAAAAAAAGAGAATATTCAAGATAATTTCTGGGATGAAGTAATATCAATTATTTTGGTTAATCCCACAATTGGATTACCCCAGATGGATAGGTAAAATAAAAATAATTAGCAAATTTCAACAAAAACTGCAGCAAGATGTAAGCACACTTTTCTGCTTTGTAGGCCTTAAAAAGGAAAAGATGACAGACTAGATGGGAAATATTTGCCTGTATACTGTCTCTAAAGTAGTTGGAAATATAAAATGGTAAATTTGGTTATGTTACCAAGAAACTTTATATTTTATTATTTTTTTACGATTTATTTTAGGTTATATAATATTACACTGCTCTGTTGTTGTGGCGTGTTTTCTTTGTTTGACAGGTTTATTGCTTAATTTGTGTTTTTTTTGTCCACTGCTTAGTCTGTTGGTTCTGTAATCCCCTTGTACTGTCCTCCCCCTGCCTTTGGAGTGGCACCGGTGCCTCATTTTGTATCTTGTGTTTCTAAAGTCAGACCTGCTCCCTTATTGTTATTCCGTTCAGTTAAATGTCAATCTCTTTGTTTGCCACCCAGCCACTCCCTACCTAGAGTTAATCCCCAGTCTCCCCAGTTGTCAATCCCTCCTGTCCCCTCTTCCCCCAGAGTGTCAATCCTCCCCTGGACCTGCCCTCCCTTCTGGAGAATTCCCTGTTTGTCCTGTATCTTGTAGAACCCTATTAGTTTACCCAAGTTAGGTTCCTCCCTATTGTTCCCTTATTAGTTTGTGTGTAAAATGTCCTGCCTTCAACCCCCCCCCAGCCATATTCCTATTGGCTTGTTACCCTAAAACCCCTCCTTCCGAAGAATGTTATAGAAGCTCCTGATTGCCATAAGTCTTTGTCTTGGGGTCTTGGGGCCTTAAGATCGTGGGTCCTCGTCATGGGTAAATAAAGCCATCCCTGCTTTACCCCCAAGACCCGTGCTGCTGCCTTTTGTTCCTGCGCCGTGCCACTACTGGTAGCTGGGATTTGCGGAGGAGCTTGAGAGGGGGAGCTGTCGTGCTCTCGCTGTCATTGTCGCCTGGCTGGCGACAAAGTCATCGCCGCGGCAAAAACAGAAAAATTAAGCCCAAAAAAGTATTCAGTTAAACTAAAAGGACACCTAACCTTAATCAGATAAACTTTCGCTGAATCCAAAAGGAGTGTCTTAATTAGTCTAAAAGTCAAGCTCTTTAACTAATGAATTGTAATTGGTTGGTTGGTGGGTTGGTTGATTGGTTGGTTTGCTGTTTGAGTTTTCTTTTGGTTTGCTTTTTCTTTTTTGACATTCAATCATTAATAAGACATTCAAAATAAATTATTATTTGATTTCATGTATTTCTCTTTTCCTTTTTTTGTCTATTCACATGCTCTGCATACTTGCTTATTTTCTTTACGGAAATGCTTATGACAACCCCATGCTTATAACACTAGCAAAATAATTTAATTTCATTATACCAAAAGTTTCTCTATGTAAATTAAAGTAAAATTCATAGGAATTGGAATATTAATAATATAAAAGCATCTTATTTTATTGTATAAAACCAGTAAAATCTGACAAGTAAACTAATATTATCTGTACAAAGAGGTTATATAAAGTTGAATGCTATAGTCCACATCTTAAGTGTTTCGATTTTGAAACTATTTAAATGAACTCATTAATCATAAGGGAAAATCTTTTAGCAGCAATATATTGTCTTAATTACCATAAGTGGTGCAATTGAAAACATAGTTCCAGTAATATTTAAGACTTCTTTATAAAAGCAACTTCCATTAGAATTGCACTTTTATTTTCTCATTAATTTAAAATTTTTAGCAATTTCCCATTCATTTTCTTGTAACTACATCTTGTTTTTTTCTGCATAAAGCCGAACACTTTAGTGTTCAGTCTATGCAGAGTCAAATGTAGAGGTAGATACATTAAAATAAAGTGATGGGTTGCATACACTGAAATATCACTTCCCTTCAATGACATTTTGCTTTTCTTGAATCAGTAGACCATGAAAGTTCATTTTGACACATACTAGCTCAAAATAAAATCTCCTCCAGCTCTGCAACCTTTTTTGTTTTTAGTACTTAGGCTACTAAAAAGAAAGAGCTCATGCTCTCATTCTATTTTGATGAAAAAAACCCAATTTTGTGCTGAACCACAGGAGGCATAGTGGGACCCAGGCATCAAACACTATTGAAAATAAGTGATTTGAATTCTTATGTCGGAAGGGGCATGTGCAGTACAGAAACAGGTCCTAAAAAATTGAAAATGGAAGGAAACTGCTTGAGCTTGAGCACATAATAAGAAATCCACTGAAGTTTGTCATATTCAATGCCAGCAGGGGAAAAATAATTTGTTTTTCCAGCTTCAGGATGGTTGGTGGGAAGGAACAGTGGTTGCTCCAAAAAGATGCAAAGATAGTGAGAGGAAGAGCTACGGTGCTTAATTTAAGGTTGTCAAAGAGGACACCTTATCAGTGGTGTATGAAGGAATTGAGATAAATAAAGCCATGGAATATTTGGAATATTTTTATTTATATTGATTTAATTAAAATAAAAAAGTAATAAAACTTTGTTTTTTACAACTATTTTCCTGCAGTAAAACTTGTGCAAGTTATTCTTCAGCAAGAAATATTAATCTTTTCAATTCTAGAAGGAACCAAACATGTGTTTCAGTTAAATGGTACTGATGAATCAGGATTTAATTATTCATGATTAAATTTGTAATGAGCTTTGTCCTCAGCAAGGAAGTCAAAGAAATTTTGAATGGCTTAGATTCTAGGATTTAGCCTGCAATAATCCATGCTTCCATTTACTAGCCAAAATGAGCCTGACACAAATCCAACAGTTTACAGAATTTCATGGGCAAAATTGGGGCCTGATAATTAGGGCCTTACATTCCAGCTCATAAAAGAAATTCATGCTACTGCAACAGAAGTTTGTTTTTCACGTATAGAGGTGAAAAAAACAATCAAGTCAAGGTTTTTAATCAGATTTCTGTAGTAATTCCCTAAGGGTATTTTAATAAATCAAATTTTTCTCATTCCAGAACCTGGAGAACAAAATTACTAAATGACGACTTCAGAAGGAACAGGTAGGATTCATTTTCTTAAGCAGATGTCCAGTTCTTAAAGAGTTAAAAGCTGTCTAAAAACTTACAGAAAATATACCAAATTCTTGCTTTGTTCTGTGTTTAAAACAGTATTACCATTCTGAGATTATGGATTGGGTTTTTTGCAAGAACAGTAATGTGAAAATGCAGCTTCCACAGCTTTTCCATACAGCACAAAAGTGATGATTTCCCTTCATAATGTGATGGGCAATTTTAGGTTTTATAAATTGTTCCCAAAGTCTCTTCAAAATGTGAACACGAGCACAAGGATGAAGCATCTTCTGAATCACACTGTCCAGTTTTGCTGCTTATGAAAGAGCAGAACACCAGAAAGGAAGATGTAAAAAGAGTAACTAACGAAATTAGAAAAGGATCAGAAGCTACATGTAACATCTAGGTTCTTGCGCTGTCTCATCCAGCATCGTCCTTGTGCTTGTTGGGAATGTATTAAGTCAGTCAACATCCAGCATTGTGCTTGTTGGGAATGTATTAAGTCAGTTTGATTGCTATTTATTTTTCTCCAAATATCCGAAATAGAATGCCATTTTAAAGATTTTTCATGGTCCTTTTCCCTGGCCAGGCATCATAACTATCAAAAGAATCTACTGGTACCATGTAATTCAGTTAAAAAAATGTCAGCTGTGAAACAAGGAAAAGAAACTGGGGCAAAGTATGAGAGAACTGAAAACACAATCTCACATCTTAGAAATATCTGCACTCCATTGCAGTTTCAATTAACAAATTATCATCACTACTGAAGGTGCTCCAGGTTGATCCAACAATGAAGCAAAGTGGCAGTTTCCCAGTCCCCAGCAGTAATTGGTTTCTATTGGAATATAGACTTTCAGTGATGTCTAGATGTTTGCATTCACAATTGATAAATGGCGCCTAGATCAAAAATATTTTACAATCATAAATCACAACATTATTTTAAAAAAGAAATATATACATACATATATTTATTAAAATTAAGGAAGTTGTTCCTTAATTTTTTTCCCTAATTTTTGCATTTCAACATCACTCTAAAGTTGCCACCTCCAATATTTACAAAACCATAAGTCATCCCTTAGAAAAAAATTCCTTAAAGTGTGCATCATTTTTTGCGCAGTGAGGAGGAGGACCACCATAAAATTTGTGATCCAGTACAGCAGTTAAATTACACTAAGGTTCAGATTGTTTTTCCTTAGCACTGTCTCATCTTACAGAAGAATCAGTGCTTTAGCATTCTAAAGAGATAATGAGAGTATCAGGACAAAAAATATTACTGAAAAGGTATACTTTTGGCTTATGTCATTTATGAATAATTAAGGTAAATCCTATCAAGTGCCACTGACAAATAACAGAGAGTATTCCTTCTTAATCCTGTATTCTCATTCCAGATCTTTTACAGGTCTGAATTTTTCCAGATGACTGTTATTTACATCTAATGATAAACCTATTATTTTTCTGGGCTAGCAGCAAAAGAGCAAAAATAATGTTCAAACAAAAATAATCTGGATATTCAGATTTATATATTGAAAGGGTGGTGGTTTTGATACTGCAAATGAGAGTTTTCTTATCTAATTTAAACCAGCAAAACTACATGAATTTTATATGATACTGTCATATAAATGACTGTGAAAGAATATGAAGAGATTATTTAGGACAGCTCATCTTAATTCTTTTAGGACAAACAGAAGTTTCATGTCTCTTTTGTACTGAGGAGCCCAGAACCGGATACAACATTCCAGATGTGGCCTCACCAGGTCTGAATGGAGGTTCAGGGTCACCTCCCTTGATCTGCTGACAACGTTCTTCCTAATGCACCCCAGGATGCCCCCGGCCTTCTTGGACAAAAGAGTTCACTGCTGGTTCATGGACAACTTGTTATCCACCAGGACCCCCAGGACTTTCTCTGCAGAGCTGTTTTACAGGTCAGCTCTCAGCCTGTGCAGTTGCATGGTGTTCTTCTCCAGGCACAGGACTCTCTATTTATCTTTGTCGAATTTCAGACAATTCTTCTCTGTTCATCTCTCCAACTTGTCCAGGTCCTTCTGAAGGGCTGCACAGCCCCCTGGGGTATTAGACACTCATCCCAGCTTTGTGTCATCAGTGAACTTGCTGAGGAGGTCTCTGTTCCTTCACCCAAGTCACTGATGCATAGGTTAAAGAATACTGAGCCCAGTATTCAACCTGGTGGGGACACCACTAGTGACTGGCCTCCAAACTGACCCTGTGTCGCTGACTATAACCCTCTGGGATAACAATCCATTAGAAGATGCATGCATCTATAAAGATTGATGAAATGCTTTAGTAAATGCTTGTTTGAGGTAGTCTCTTTCTTTCAGTGTCAAAATTGTTTTACAATTCAAGCAGTGATTACATTGGCAAATAGTGTGGTTCACTGGGAGAACTAGAGAAGAGCATTAGAAACCTAACCTATACCTTATATGCATTCACAACCATTTTCTTAGGAGTGCTTGTAGTGTATTTACAGTAATGATAAAGTTCTCAGCTGCCCTACAAAGGTGCATTTGTCAGAATAGTTAAATTTTCAAGGAATCTGAAGTACATAGTAAGAAAACATTACATAAGCCACGGCACAAGAAAGACACATAGCTGCTGCCGACTGGGAAATTTGCTTCAGAAGTGCACTCTTGATAAAACTAAAACAATAATATTGACCTACTCTGAAGTCTTGGGCAGATAAAATTTGCAATGGTATAATTGCTGGTATTTACATCTGGCTCCTTTTCTTTTTCTGACACATTCCCCCCACAGTCCCCTGGTTTTCATAATTTATTTCATATTTTGAGAGACCTCTCCATTACAACCAACCATATTTTTCTCTGTTGTCAAATAAAACTCACCATCTTTCAGAAATTATCATGTATGTTTTGAAAGAAATCTCTAAGATTTATTTTTAATTTTTCTTTTTCTTAGATTTTTTTCATATTCATCAAAAATTTTCCATTCATTTAAGTTTAATTAATACAGTGAATTTTATATGCCTATTTCTGTCTTCATTTCTAGTCATTAGAGACTCTGGACTTTAAAATTAAGAAATTAAATAAATAAATAGAAAGTACATTATAGGAGAAACAAAAATTCTAGAGATTTCTAACAAGAAGTTCATTTAGACACTACAGCAATTTATCTGAAATAATGTATATCAAATTACTATCATTTTAAAATCCATTCATGTATTACAATTATGTAATGCCACCAGGATATTTTACTGTCAAAAAATTTAGACTAATCTTACACAATATAGAATGACTAAATGGAGTAAGATGATTCTGAAGTAATTATTAACACACTTGCTACAATAATGAACATCCTTGTGGCTTTGTCTCTTTGTACAATTAATCCTAGCAATTTCATTCTAATCCAAAGAGACTTATTTTAAAAAAATCATTATTCTACATCATATATGTAAGGTAAATATTTGGTCTTTGTGGTTTACCCCTTTGTGGTGTAACCCTAGAATCATAGAACCACAGAATAATAAAATCCATCTGGTTGACTAAGTCACATAAGATCAGGATAAGAGATCCTCCACAACCTTTATTCTGTCTTCACTTTTCCTTTATTCACAATTTGTGTATCTGATCTTATACATGATGCAGTTATTTCTCTGGCTTGATGAATTGGGACTTTGGAAATTAAATATATCTGATAGTCTGTAACACTTCATTTTTTGGTTTTTATTTTTTCTATTTAGTTCTTGTGTTTGCCTGCAGGAAGCCAGGAGTTGATTTTGTTAGTAATGGAAAACTCCCACTCTTTTTTCAGCTACTTATTGCCAATCTGAGATAAAGTAATTAAAATAAGTTTGTTTTTAAAACTTTTTGTAATTGACACAAAATGAGTTTCAATTTCTTGAGGAAAAAAACCCCACATTTATATGGGAAGTGGAAGCTAGCGGCTGAATTTTGAGGTATAATTTAATTCTGACTATGGGTTTTCATTTATGATTTCATATTATGGTCTTAATATGTCCTCATTAATAAATATTCTTTCTTATGGAACTATAGTATTGCAGTATGACATCTCAGTTTTTAACAGTATAGATCGTGATTCACTACAGCATAACATCACTGGACTAAACCAGCGATTTTTCACACAAAAAAATTAATAGATTAAGTGCTTAAAATATTGAAGTTATCTTTTAATGTAAGCTTAGCAGCTGGAAATTAACAAATAACCCCACACAAACCAGCACAATGTGACTTCACAACTGTTCACAGGAACATTCTTTATGGGCCATAGATACAGAAATCATTCTGTAAAATATTAAGAAAAAACCCCAAAAATCTATTTGTTTTTTCTTGGAAGAGGAAATATTTTCTGCCTTAAAATAATACACATAGTAATTTAATTACTTCTAACCATGTCCAAACACTCTAGCATAAATGGAAGACAGGTAGGGAACAAAGAGTGCAGGGTTGAAAGAAAATTAATGACTTCAGGAATGGAAAAACAAAGTAAAATGAGGATTTTTTCAAGTAAGCATATATATTTGGCTTGTGTGGCAAGCTTTTCATATCAGGAAGACCACAGGGGTAATGGAAACACATCTGCTGCTGGCCAAAGCCGAGCCCATCAGCAATGGGGACAGTGCCTTTTTAGTAACATATTCATGAAGGAGGAAAAATTGCTGCAAAACTGCAATTGGGATAAGAGTAGGAATCTGCAATCCCCAAGGTCAGAGAAGATGGAGGGGCAGGAGCTGCTCCAGCTGCAGGAGAAGAGGTTACCCTGATGCCCAGGGTGAAGACCATGGTGAGGCAAGATGTCCTGCAGACCCTGGAGGTCCGTGGTGGAACACATCCACATGCAGCCCACAGAAGACCCCACAACACAGCAGGTGGGTGTGCCTGAAGGAGGCAGTGAGTCCACAGAGAGGCCGTGCTGAAGCAGCCAAGACCCCCTGAGAGAAGAGCTCAGGCTGGAACAGGCTCCTGGAAGGACCTCTGACCCTGTGGAGTACCCATACTGGAGCAGTCCATTCCTGAGGGATTACAGCCCATGGAAAGGATTCACAAAGGAGAATTTCATTGAGGACTGTCCCTTATAGAAGCCTCCATGAAGCATGGTAGAGCGTGAAGAAGAGCAGCAGAGACAATGTGTGATCAAGTGACTGTAACCCCCATTCCATCTTGCCGTGCACTGCTCAGTGGGAAGAAGTAATCTGAACAGAATGGGAGAACAGGATGGAGGAAGAGGTAGGAGGAAGGTGTTTTAATATTTGTGGCTCATTAATGTATTCTGATTTGATTTCTAAAAAATTCAATAAATTTCCTCAAGCTGATTCTGTTTTGCCCATAACAGTAACTGGTGAATTATCTCTTCCAGTGCTTATCTTGATACACAAGACTTTTGTGGCATTATTCTCTCCCCTGCCTTGCTAAAGAGGTGAGTGATAGAGCAGCTTTGGTCAGAAACTTGTGTCCAGCCAGTGTCAAATGATCGCAACACACAGAAATGCTTGCAGACTAGAAAAAAGCTCAGGAGAGCCCTGACGCTATGTGTGGTCAGAAGAATAAAATAATTTAGGTGGAATAGCTTACAGGAGTACAAGTTCTGCAATGGAAGGATCAAGGCCCTTCAAGTTAGATATTAGGAAAGATTATGATGAGATTTCCCTCTCTGTGAAGGAGCAGTTCAGATCTAGGTAGCTCCACTGTGAGATGTATGACCTGCAGGTTGAGAGCCTATGGGTCAGTGTCAGAGGAAGTGCAGTATTGTGGAAGAGGTTTTACTGTGACTTCTGTGAGCCAGAGAAAAGTTTGATTCTTTCATGTTTACCCCTGAAAGAATTTCCTACCAAGGTGGTTGACATAGAAACCAAGAAAGAAAGAAGGATAAATAAGAGAAACCCACAACTGCCTATTCCAATAAGCACTTTATTTGTCTCTCGTGACCAATAAGTAAAGTGTAAACTTATGAGTTTTGTAGGAATGTATAAAAAGCAGGATGCTATAATAAAAACAGCTTGAAGCCTTCTGAAAATGGAGTGTGTTGCTTTGTATTGTCTCCGTCTCAACTATGACACAGTGTGAGTGATAGTGTGGTAGGAGTTTGTTCCAGACCACTCAATCAACATGAGAAAGCAGAAAAAAGCTCATAAATATCTCAGGGAATTCTCTGTATCACACACCTAGGATTTTATGGGGGACCTTAGACTCCCTGACAGCTGCTGAATGTATAAAGGTAGTATGGGAGGGTGGAAGCAGTGAGATTTGCTTCAGCTGCCAAACAGAACAAGTGGGAGGATACACAGCTGGATCTGCTATTTACTAAAAAAGGAAGAACTGGTTGGGGATCTGACAGTTAATGACAACCTCTTCTGCAATTGCCATGAAACAGCGGAGTTTGAGCTTCTCACAGGAGCAAGGAAGAAGTATAGCAAAGACCCCGGACTCCAGATGAAGAGATTTTAGTTTATTCAGGAAAATTTACAGGTGGGTTCCTAGAGGCTTGCTCTGAAGGGCAAGGGAGTTCAAGAGAAGTGTCAGGTCTTTAAGGACAGAATCTTCCAAGTGCAAGAAATATCCATCACAATACTTGGCAAACAATATATCAGGAGTTCAGCGGAGACTAAGCAGGAAGTTCATGACAGCTTTGAAGTAAAAGGGCAGTACAGAGAAGATGAAAGGAGTTCAAAGGAGGAATTTTGGAATACACTCCTCAGACAAGCTGAAAACAGTTGAAAATTGTAGGATGATGCTAGGAAAAATAGCTCAGCTGGAGCTGAGATTTGTAAGGAATGTGAAGGGCAACATGAAGAGCTGAGTTTGTAGTGAATAAAAAGGAAAATGTGGATCCTTTGCTGAATGGGGTGAGTGATTTTGTGACAGTAGACACAGTTAGGGCTGAAATTATTTGTATCTTTGTCTTTATCTTCACAAAAAAAGTCTGCCAGTCCACATACAAAGGAAGTTTTGAAGGCAGAAGACATCTACCAGCAGTAGATGTTGATTGACGCAAGAACTGCTTGAGAGAATTAGATAGCTACATGTCTTTGGGAAGTGACAGGCTGCCACTTACGAGTGCTGAGAGAGGTGGGTAATGTCTTCATGAGGCCATTCTCTCATTTTTGAAAAGTCATGAAGACTGGGGAAGTCCGTCATGAATGGAGAAAGTAAAGTTTTGCCCCAACTTTCAAAAAAAAGTCAACAGGCCATTTGGGATGCTAGTGGCTCATCAGTCATGGTTCAGTGCCTGGGAAAATAATGAAGCTAGCTCTTTCAGGAAATTCTTCTATACACACAAAGGAGATGAAGACAATTCTGACATGAATTAATTGAGTATGAATCAAAGTATGAATTTATTGAGTATGAATCAAAACACCACCACAGTGAGGTGGATTGAAAACTGTCTAAATAGTTGTCTCAGAGGATTGTGATCAGAACAACAAAGTCCAATTGGAAGCCCGTTACTAGTGGTGTACAAAGGTCATTAATCTTTAACATCTTTGTTAATAAGCTGTATGATGAGGTAGACGGTACCCTCAGGAACTTTGCAGTGATGAAACACTGGAAGGATTCAATACACTGCTTTCAGAAGATCCTTGACAGCTTAGAGAAATGGACCAACAGGAATCTCAGAAAATTCAACAAAGGGGAATGCAGGGTCCTTTCTACCCCATGTCAGGAATGACCCCATGCAGCAATTTATGCTGAAGTACAACGGGGTTTAAAGCAGCTTTGCAAAAAGGAATGTGTGTCCTGGTAGACAGAAAGTTGTCCATGAACCTTCTGTTAAGGATAGTTGAAAGCATCCTGAACTTCATTAGGAATACTACTGATTTCAGGTCAGGTGTGTGATCCTTTTATATTTCTAGATCTTGCATCTAGTTTTGTTGTCCCTGCTCAAAACAAGAATACTACTATTAAACTCAGATAAGTGTTGGGTAGAGCCACCCAATCAGCCAAGACTGAAGAACCTGCCCTTTGAATAGAGGCCAAGGAACTGGGACTGGTTTAGCCTGCAGAAGAGACAGGTGCAGGAGACCCTAACAACAGCCCCTGGGTACTTGCAGGGTGAAAAACTGAAGAGTACTTGTGCTGGTTTTGGATGGGGTACAGTTTTTTTCTTCACAGTGTCTGGTATGGGCCTGTGTTTTGGATTTATGCAGAACACAGTGATGGCAGTAAAAAAACCTGATGACAGGTTTTTTGTTATTGCTGCGGTGAGTTTGCACAGAGCCAAAGTCTTTTCTGCTTTTTGTCATACTAGCAAGAAGGCAGGAGATGCATAGGGACTTAGGAGGAGACACAGCTGGGACAAGTGACTCAAACTGGCCAAAGGAATATTCTGTATCATATGTCAGAGCAATCAGTACATAAAGCAGGGGAAAGAAGGAAAAAGGAGGGAGCTTTTGGAATGATGGTGTTTATTGCACAAAGTCATCATTACACATAATGGGGCCCTGCTTTCCTGAATATGTGCCTGCTCATGGGAAGCAGTGAATTAACTCCTTGTTTTGCTTTGCTTTGTTTGCATGTTTTGGTTTCCTTTGGATTGTCTTAATCTATGAGTTTTTAGCCTTTATCATTCTGATCTTCTCCCCAGTCTCAAGGGGGTACTTGGTTACTGGCTGGGGTAAAACCATGACAGTAGTGCCGGAGAAAGGGTGAAAAACACTAGGCATAAACTGAGATTCAAGAGGCTCATTCATTCTCAAGGTAAGGAAAAAACTTTTGTCAAGCCTCCTTTGTGTACACTGCATCCTTGCAGGTTTTCAAGGACTCTATCAAGCCCTGAGCAACATGGTCTTACTGAAAAGCTGACCCTAATTTGAGCAGAAGTTTGGATTAGAGACCTTTCAAATTCCTTCTAGACTGAATTATTTATGTTCCCATGATTCTGTGAAAGCAGAGCTTAACAACTGCAAGCATTTACAGGCTTGTATCAGTGTGGAACTAGAAATCCTTGAACATGTTGTGCAGCTAACTCACAAGAGAATAATGCAAGTAGGAGTGAGAAGGATGTAGGATAAAAGGCTGCAGCACCCCTTTTATTGTTTTGATTTTTTTATTCTATCTAAAAGGCTTGGAAAGGGTGTATGGTGATAGGAGAATTGTCTCGTAGGTTAGGATTAAAGAAATTAGGCTGAACTTCCACTTCAGTCTTGAAGACATGAAAGCAAATAATTTTTACAGGAAGTACTGTGTGGCCAGTCTTAGCATCCTTAGAAATTCTGGAATGTTTTTTCCTCAGAGCCTGGAGAAAAGGGATGCATAGTAAAATAATTATGTAGGGAAAGGAAAAACTATCTCATCAAAGATTGATTTGTCTTCTCCAAAAACATCTGTTGTCTACATTAAGCTGCAGAGTGATTTGTCCTAACACTATGATTTTTTTGATTGTGGGATGCTTTTGCAAGCAGACATTGAAGAGGCTGGGCTCTTCATGGAGTTCATGGGGCTGGTTAACAAGAACCAAACTATCAGTTTTATTTATGCAGTTTGAGGAAACAAAAAGAGTAATATAGAAATGCTAGACTGCATTGCCAAGAAATAGAAGTGGTTTTTAAAATTATACAAAATTGCTAAGCAAATATAAAGGTGGAGATCAAATAAATGTTAAAGAACACAGAATTAAGAAATGCTCTTTTTAGTATTCTATATCTTCCACAAACTCCTAACTTTAAAAGATCAATTATTTTTTCTTAAATGCATCAGTTTTGAGACATTGCACATTTTGCTTTCCCTTTGTGAATGCTGTGCATAATTTCATCGAGGAAAATAGCTGTGTCCGTATTATTGTTAACTCCCCAATCTTCATAGGTTGTCTCCTGGCCTTCATGGTTCTTAAGGGTGTCATTCCTGGTGGAACTTCAAAATAATGATACTTCTTCCCCAGCTTAAAGTTCAATGTCATGCAAAATGCCACCATAAACATGAGCAATCCAGAGAACAAGAATATTTATACAGTTTTTTTATTAACTTATTCAAAATTAAATAGGTTATTTGCTCTGAAACAACTCAGTATGAGATGGTATTCCCTTGATAAGTAATTTACTGTGAAGCATTCAGTCATTCAGTGACCTACATAATAAGCTTGTCTTCATACACAGCCACTGATTTTACTTTTCAGAATATATGTGTCAGTTTTTGAAATTAACTACAAGAATCAGGATATGGTTAAAACTAAAGAAGACACCATAGGGTAGTCTTCTATGGAATTGGTTAAAAAAGTGTTCCTCAAAATGCTTTTCATTGCAAAATGCATTTTCTTCTAAGACAAAGACATATTTCCTCTTTTAGCTTTGTTTTATTAAATTGCTTGATATCTTAAATATTTTATTTCTGAAACTCTATTGTTTAATGCTTTTCACTGCTCTTACTGAGATTCATGAAATAATATGAAAATACCAAATTTAATTTTAAAATAAGCCAAGAGCAGTTTTCAAAGTTGTTTGGGTTTATTTAGATAATAGTTTTTATAAATTATTATTCTGAATCTAAATTAGTAAAATTCAGTTGATTTTTTGAGATTAAAAAAAATAACATTTTCAAGTTTGGAATAAAAACATAATTAGCACTTGAAATTCCCTTTGAAACTCTCATTTCAAAATCTTTTCAGATCTAATCTAATGGCTGTTAATTGGGAGTCAAGAATTGCCATGTGATTAATTTACATTTAGGCTCCTTTGTAATCAATTGAAAGGGTGCTTTTTATTTATCTACTTTATACATCTATTACAAAATGAAATTGACTGCTTATCAGAAGTGTCTCTTTAACTCTATTGACCATAATGGACATGTAGAGTGAATAATTTAAAGACAGAGGTTTTCAGTTGGTCAAATTAAATTGTTGCTGCTTACTCACCATATAATCTTGACAGAATTGCTTCATGTTTCCTTTGGCTAAGGTACGATTTCATCACTGTTTCATCACAATGTTCTTATTAAAAGCTTTCTTTTATTTGGGTGGAAAGGTAGTTAAACTGCATCATTCGCTTAATGGAGCAGTTTCCAATCTTTCCAGAAATTTGAGGGGAGATAGAAAACACATTACACTTCTAAAAGGTCACCAGGATCCTCTGCCATTAAAATGTAGACATTGACAATTGGTAATGTGAGAGAATTCTGAGCATGATCCCACTGGGTTCATAGGTGTTTTAAGTGCATGAAATGAAATTTTTGGCATTTAGCAGTAACTATGGATATAATTGCCTTCATGCATAGTGTTTTTCATTCATCTAGAATTCTCAGACCTTTGTCCTGCCAGGCAGCCTCAGCAATGGATTATTCACAGTTTATAAGAATAACATGTTAATTAACCTTACTGGGAACATGTTTTTTACCTGAACTCGTCTTATTTCCATTTTTGAATATTCCTATTTCTCATTTGAATACTACTCCTTTAAGACTGTCATTAAATCTTTACTTTTAAAACCATGCAACTTGTGTACTCTTTAATGTTACATATTTTTTTTAATTTTAGAAATAAAACGTACAAAGCTGTTGTACATTTTCTGTGGAATCAGTAGAGAGAAGTAGAGATATCTAGAGAAAACAGTTTCACCTGATTATTTCAAGAAGAAATTGTCACCTAGAAATACCATTTGTTCCTTCAAAAATGACAATAAATGCATTAAAGGAACTCACCTTTTTTAAATGAATGTATATTACTTTATGTCAGGGAAAGTATTTCATAATGTAATTTAATAATCAGACATCAGATAGAGGCCTCAATAAGTAGCAGTGAATTGCCTAGGAGCTTTATTGATTACTTGTCATAAATCAGAATCTGTCTCTGTACAATGAGTGCAACAAAAAATCTGTTTTCTTTTATGGTCTTCATCATTCAATTCTATTTTTTAAAATAGAGAGGTGTGGCATTTTATCAGCTATTACATAAATTATCTGGTTTCTGTGAATAATATAAGTAGGGAATTTTGTCTACTTTTTATTGTGCAGTTTGTTATAAAAATCATAGAATCACAGAATAGTTTGAGTTGGAAAAGACATTAAAGATCATCTAG
>LTAT01000004.1:88306547-88341234 GCA_003286495.1 Chlorodrepanis virens | reverse complement strand
TTTGTCCTGTATCTTCTAGAACCCTATTAGTTTACCCAAGTTAGGTTCCTCCCTATTGCTCCCTTATTAGTTTGTGTGTAAAATGTCCTGCCTTCAACCCCCCCCAGCCATATCCCTATTGGCTTGTTACCCTAAAACCCCTCCTTCCGAGGAAGGTTATAAAAGCTCCTGATTGCCATAAGTCTTGGTCTTGGGGTCTTGGGGCCTCAAGATCGTGGGTCCTCGTCATGGGTAAATAAAGCCATCCCTGCTTTACCCCCAAGACCCGTGCTGCTGCCTTTTGTTCCTGCGCCGTGCCACTACTGGTAGCTGGGATTTGCGGAGGAGCCTGAGAGGAGGAGCTGTCCTGCCCTCGTTGTCATTGTTGCCTGGCTGGCAACAAAGTCATCGCCGCGGCACTCTGTCATAGTTGTGATGCAAATAAAGACCTTACTGACAGCTTTCATAACCAGGAAGTTTGATTTATGAAGCATTCGTACATGCAAAGTCTGTGGTAGTATAATATAGCTTGTTGGAGAAATTAAACACTCTGAATGATTGGCTGATTGGCTTATTTCTTGAAATAGTTAATTTTTTAATAAAAAATCAGCTTGTGAGAAAAAATAAATTTATTTTCAACAAAAGGAAGGCGTCCATAGGAAAGATTGAGTAGCAGTTCCTTGATACAGTGGAAAAAAGCACTAAAAGCTGCCCCCACTCCAACTTCATCTCCTTCTGAGCTCTGTACAAAATGCTCAGTCATCAAAAAGAAGGCATGCTTCAAAGCTAAGGTATAATGAAAGAAAAATCCATGGTATTTTCAGATATGTTTATGGTCCCAGAAAGTCCAAAGGTACTTGGTCTTTGCTTTTATCATGGCTGATCTTAAGGGCTCCACAGAAGTAAATCTGAACACAAAATTGAGGCACACAATTGGTGACTCACTCAGCTAATAAATACCTACCTTAAACTATTTCTAGCTGGACATATCTTTCTGATGAGAAGGGGCCTACTTCAGTTGACTGCTTCAGTAGGAAACATGATGCAGTTTTGCATATTTGGGGTTGGGTTTGGGTTTTTTAAAACTCTTATTAAAGATTGTGCCCATGGCATATACTTGAAATGAAGAGAGACCAAGGACACATTTTTTTCTGTAGAAAATGCAACATTGTATTTCAATGAAAAGAAAGGTGTGAGTAAACTCTAATCAAATCTCATTTCCACTGGAATTACAGAAGAGGAGGTAAGGAAATCCATTGCAAGGAACTTTTTTTTTTTTTCTTTTTTTTTTTTTTTCTTGCAGAAGGGTTCATTGAGTATCCTCCTAAAGCTTTTTGGAGAATTTACCCTGAAGGCTTTCAGCGTAGGATAGGTATTTAAAATTGTCACTTTCATCCTTTTTCAGTTTAAATGGAATGCAACTATAGGCCTGGTAAGGAATATCTATAACTATTATGTGGATGAGCAGCTTTAATTTATATAGGTAAGGCAGAATCTTTTGAAGGTTTGTAGACTGTGATAGTCCATGAATGCAGGAATGACTCCTGGGAATCTGATTCCAGAGAAGAATGTGCAGGACAAATTGGTTTAGTGAACAAAGCAATAATGTGTCAATAATTGAACAGAAGATGTCATAATCTCTTACAATAGCTGCAAAATAATACTGAACTTGAGCTGATTTGGTATTAGAAACCCAAGAATAATAAAAACCTTTTTTAGCTCAGAGTTTATAGCAATATGCAATGTTCATGCTGCTTATTTATATTTATCTTTAAGAAGTGCAATTATAATCACTTTAATCATAAGCAATAAGTGACAGCATACACTAAATTATTAGTGAATCTCCATCTGATTAACTAGTAGCACCCTTATCCAATATATTATAACATATGTAGATCCTGTGTTCCAGGGTCATCACCAGCAGTTGAGTCTTCACTATTAATAACATTCTCAAAAAGGCAATACGTGTTAAAATGTGGCAATGTGTTTCTTCTTTCTGAATGTGCATGTGTTGACACTCCTTTGAATTTGTGTAGTACATCTACTGAAAGTAAGATACAATCTTATTTTGCAAAATATCACTTATATGTACATGGTTCTGTAATTCTGATATTTTGGCTTATGCCTTGGGGAAGATATTAAATGGAAATGTCTCAAGTCATTGGAAATTTTGTGTTCTGGAAACAGTGCCCTCCAGAAATGTAGTCATTCTTTTTCTTTCTTCATTTTCAGTTCACAGGATCATAGAATGATTTGGGTTGGAAGGTGCCTCAAGGGTTGCTTAGTTTCAAGCCCCTAACCATGGGCCAGGATACCTTCCGCTAGAGCGGGTAGCTCAAACCCCCACGTAACCTGTTATTGAATGCAACCAGGGATGGCACATCCACAACCACCTGTTACAGTGTGCCACCGCCTCGCCCCCACCCCCAGTAAAGAATCTCTTCCTAATATGCTATCCAAACCTATCCTCTTATTGTCTAAGCCATTCCAACTTGTCCTGTTCCTAGATATTCTTGTGAAAAATCCCTCTCCAGCTGTCTTTTAGGCTCTCTTTAGGTATTGGAATGTTGCTATAAAGTTTCCCTTGAGCCTTAAGTTACTCTTCCTCAGGTTGAACAACCCCAAAAGCTAAGGTGAAATTTGATTGGAAAAAATTGCTGTATTTTATATAACCATATATTTGATAGTTTGTTTTAAAAATCAAACCTGACATGACTCATCTCAGAATTCAAGTCTTAGTAAACCTAAGGAATCTTTTTAAGAGCTCAGACATCTTCATTTATGGATCCAAATTAATCTTGCTTTTCTCCTTTTTTAGTTGTTTTTGTTTTAGTGTGCATTTTTGTTTGTTTTGCATTCAGCTGAAACCAGACTACTGGTTTCAGACTACTGGTCCATTCACTCTTTGCATTGGAAAAGTTTGCTTCTAGTCTGGGCCTGATATTTTGTATTATTGAAACACAAATGTAAGGGGCATACAATGAAAGGCATATGGAAGCAGGGGAAAATATGAAGTTAAAAAAACCAAGATACAGGATGGTTTATCTCTGTAAAGTGTAAAGTCAGCCTTTCTTCTTTTTAAAAGTGTTGTTTTTCTGTTATGTTTTTTTTTAAAGAACTCTTGATGCTTCGTCCCCAAAGAGAAAAGTTTTGATTTCATTTGAAACACCTTGGAGGCAATACATATTTATTGAAGAATTTGTTTAACTATTTGATTTCTGAAGATGCAGAGTTGCATATAGGTCCTATTTTACAGTTGATTCAATCTTATGCAGTGTACGATACTTCTATCCCTTTTGGAGAACTGACATATATTGTATAAGAGTGTGTTTTGTGGTGTGTTATAGACTTTACTTGTATTAGTAATGAAGAAAAAAATGGAGAAAATGGAAAAATGGAGAAAAGCCTGTTCTGAAAACCAGTTCAGGAAGCTTTTTCAGTGCATATGCTTTCCTTTGAACAGTGAAAGAGAGTAATTTCATAAACATCACATTGACTATAAATCAGCTGCTCCAAGTATCTCATATCATATCCCTATTTGCATAATTCCACAAAATTTATTCACTGATTGAAGTTACTCATGCTTTCAAATGTAATACCAACCTTGGGTATTGTTTGGGTTCATTTCTATAACTTCTGCTCCAAGATCCATCTCAACTTCTGCTGATGTCTAGTGTGGTGCAGACTGTCTTGGGTTTTTCAGCATGAGCCTTTAATAAGCAAGGCAGCACTCGGACTGTCAAGACAGTCATGAAATAGTCCTCACTAGAACTGGAGAATGACTCTTCAGTCAGTCATTTTCAATAAGGATTGAGACACACTTATCAAGCAAAATGAGATGAAGAATTTTGGCACAGGATCTCTGAGCTCTCACCTGACGTTGGTATAAGTAGTAAGTCACTGCTTCTAAGTGAAAAGTAATTTAGCATCTTTCCCAAGAGTAAAGGTATATTAACTACATTCACCAGTAAGCTGCAAAAGGCACTGCTTAATAATAAGAAATTGATTTTGCACCAATGCAAAATCTCTTTTACAGAAATTCTAAAACACTTATTGACACAACAGAAGAAGTCAGCTTGATATGCAGAAGACAAGCAAAATGTCACGATCAGTTACTTGTTAATAAAACACTTATTTGGAACAAGAATGAAGTTCTTAAAGGCTTTGTTCTGGCTGAACAAGGTGGATTTCACTTCTAGCTGCTGCTATGTATACCTAATTCACACTCTGGCATCTCAGTTTATAAATGTAGCATCCGATCTGGGCTAGTGACTGGGTGTCACTCCACCCAACACAAAATAACTAAATTGTTGTCTTGGCTCTCCCTGTTGGAAGTGAAAATCAGTTTGTCCAGGGCACCTCAGATGGATTGTTTCTGCAATAATGAAAGAATTAGTCTTGGAAGACTACATGGGTATTTTGATTAAGTTAGGGACCTCACACTAAATATTAGATTATATGAATAATCTTATTAATAGTTCATCATTAAGATAATAAACATATGCCATTCCTGGCACTGTAGGAATTTTTGCAGTATAATAAAATAGAGCTGGCTGCTGGGTCTGAGCCCAGTGGTAATTGATACCTGTGATTCATAACTAAATTTTCTAATTTCTTTGGTCAGGACAGTGCTCATTCAGCATAGCATCTAGCCTGTAAAGAGATAGACAGAAGGATTCTGAAAAATGAGTGTGACAAAGAAGTAGATACAACTTCATTAAACTGTCTCAAAAAATTCAACATTTAATTTGCATTAATATAGAAATAGCATTTAAATTCATTGCTTCTAAATATTTTGTATGCTTCTAATAACCTAATCTACAAATACATACTGTGCAGTGACACCTCTTTCACCCAAATACACTCACAGAAACATGTGCCTTTTTATTTTCTGCCTTCCCATTTTTTTTATTATGGCATATGCTGGTACATGCTTTTCCTGAAGCAAAACTGATTAGAGCTGTTCCAGGGAGATTGTTGCAAAATTTCATTTAAGTTAAAACATTTTTTTTAACTGTAGCATATTCATCATTTACACTACATAATGTCCTCTGTGTCCAGTTAGCTTTGTGTTGTGGTTGTCTCCATAGATTATGCTAGAAAAAGAAAGATTTAGCCTCATTTGGATCTGTACATAAGATCACCAAAATCATAAGGGAAAGCTGCCAGTGACATGAATTGGCTTTGGGCCAGTCCCTATGGCAGAAGATTGTTTTGTTTTTTTGTCAGGGTTGTTTTTTTCAGATCAGTAAAATACTCTGATCTCTACTTCCTCTGCTGTTTGGGATTTCAGAACCTGAAAATTATTTAAACATTTGAAGACTTTCTTCTTCTGTATTGGTAATGTTTATTACAGAATTCTTTTTGGTCTCATTAATTGAGAACTCTATTAATGTTAATTTCAAAGTTCTTGGGCTTTTAAGAGGTCCTTAATGGTTAAATTTCAAAGCAAATGTTTATTGATTAATAGTAAATGTGACATTCTGTCAAGATTCACCTGACAAAATCCTTGCGAAGCTTCTAGTTTTGGAATTTGGCAGTCCCCTTCATACTGTACTAACAAGGAAATATATAGTCATTAGGGTGGCTATTGTTTTTAATATTTAAATTTTATTTTTAAGGTGTTATTCTTGCAATATTATTTCTTCTGACAGAACCCACTGCTTAGTTGGTTAATTGCTACTTCACTTTAATTTCTATTGATACAAATTGCTTTAAAAATTCAAACATGAGATTGGTGTTATTAATGCTGTTTAAGTCTGCATGTAATGCAGACACTGGGTTATTTAAAAATTTATGTCTGACTTTCTGTTTGCAGACTTGTTTCCTAAGTGGTTTACCAAAACAATGGAAACTAATAGGGATTTTCAGAAAATACAGGCAATTTACAGAAAAAGAGCCCTCTACCTTTTAAGAACTGACTGTTTGCGATTTAGTTCCTTTCAGCATACACACACATATATTATCTAAAACTGGATGTAGCTGAAACTTTCTGACTTGTTGAATAGCTCTCCAGGTGAAGAACTGTTTCTTATAGTCATTCAACAATATACATGCCATATATCCAATGTAAAATATATTTGATTTATTTAAATAATACTGTAACTTAATGTACTATAACTATAACATGACTTATTGTCTCATACTACTTTGCTGGGGTATCACTAGTACTTCAAATCTAACTATTTTCTTAAAGACACTCTTCTAATATAACATATGAGGTTTCATTTCAAAGAAAGATAAAGATACACTTATCCTCTGGAACAATAAATGAAGAATAAAGTGCATGTAGAAAAAACAGTATCCTCTGTTTTTATTTTTTTTTCTTATTAAGAAAATAGGAACCTGACTGTCTTCACAGAAGTCTACAGCATTGAAGGAAAGCCCTACACAGCCCTACACCCTACTCAGCAGGCCTGACCAGATTAATTGTGATTAAGATTAAAGTCTCTGTTCCATGGATCTAGATTTGTTTTACAAATGTTAATGTTTTTCTTGACTGGAAATGGACTGCTACTACTCTGGTGATGCAATTACAGTCTTAAAGCTGTTGTGTAGGCAATTCCATCTGGAAGCATTTCCATCATTTTATCAAACTAGCTAAATTTAAGATCTGCTGAATTAAGAGTGATAATGTTGATATAGACATGGAAGTTTGCACTGATGTATTTAGGCTGGAGAGGTGGGCAGAAAGAAACCTAAGGGAGTTCAACAAAGGCAAGTGCAGGGTCCTGCACCTGGAATAACCCCAAGTCCCAGCACAGGCTGAGTCCTGATCTGCTGGAGAGCAGTTCTGCAGAAAAGGACCATTTATATGATAGGATATGATAACACATTATCTGAGACACAAGAGAACTCCTTTACACATGGGTCTGATTTTTGTTTAAGGTCACAATTAGATCCCAAGGCATCCTGTGGTCACCCTGGGAGCAGAGAAAAAAAGATGAAGGAGAAACCCCTCCTCTGAAGATGGCAGCCACCATAGCAGACTGTGTGGACCAGAAGACAAAAACAGCATGGCAGACAAGGCCCTTTTTGGACCATGCTGTGGAGAGAGAGAAAGTAACAGGAACACAGCAAGCAGGCCTCTGAGGTGACACAACTCCCTGTTCCTATAATCAACAACCAGTGACGGGGACAGGGACAAAACAAAACCTGCTGTAATCAACAACCAGTGATGGGGACAGGGACAAAACAAAACTTGAGAAAACATCCCAAAAGGCTCCAATGCTGCTGATATTGCTGGAAGAAACTTCCCAGCAAGTTGTAAGTCCAACCCTTCCTTGGCAGGAACGGAAGGCAGCTGGAACTGTGGTAGCGGCTGGGACTTGTGGGCAGAGGGTCCAACTTTCCTGGCATGGTGCTGTGGCTGCAGGCAGCAGCTGGAAAGTCTTGTGGCATGTGTTCACCCAGAAGGCAGTGAAGGTATTGTGAAATTTGCCCAAAAGTAATTTTGGATTGTGAAATGCAGCTTTCTGGGTTTCTATTCAGAAAAGGGACACAACCTCGTGTCCATTCCCATTTTAAAGAGACAAAGTGCACTTCCCCTCCATAAATCCCAGGTAAAGCACAGAAGTTTGCTTCTCAGGTGTTAGGTTTTGAAGAGACAGGACAGTGATAATTTGGGGCAAGTTGGCATAGAAAAGATATGAAACACACAATTATTTTTGGGGCACCTAAGATGTCCTGTTTCCACGCCAATATCAAAACAAGTTCAGGAATTTTATTTTCAACTGACAATATAGTGTGGTGACTTAAGGTTTTTTTTTTATTATTTTTACTTTGTATATCCTGTAATAGATGTAAGGTTTTGTATGAGCCTTCACAGTTCTGGTCTCCTCTTTGTGTATTAGTGGAAGTGTACATGGCTGTCTCTACTCAGTACTGATCTCCAGCAGTGTAAAATTTGTATTCAGCCTTTGTCTCTTCAAGCTAAACTGAATTCTAGTCACTAGAAGGCAGTGGCTTTGGCTGCCAGACAGCAATTGTTTCCAGGCAGGCATTTATAGCATTGCAATGTAGTTGGTTTACCTTCAGGGTGGAATCAATGTAGGGCAGTTTTAACTCTGTTGAGCTTGTTACTCATTGAATATGGGGATGAAGTTATTACTGTAGGACTCCTTTAATCCTGAACATTAGCAATCTGTACTGTCTCCTACTTTCACTGATTTTATTCTTTGCATTTTACTGGCACACTTAATAATTTTGCAAGGGACACAATCATTTAGGACTGTTAGGCATCTGAAATAGGATAATGCCTTCAGGTCTATCCTTTGTTTTTAGTCATATATTTTTATTTTGTGGAAGAAACAAAATTATTTTTTTAAGATTATTAGAGTTTTAAATCTAGGCTTAGCAATAAATTGTATATGCCCCTACACTCAGTAGCCCCAAGTGTTTGTCATTTCTTAATTAATTTGTAACAAGGGTTTTCAGTTTATCCAAGAACTTTATTATGTGAAGCATATTTTCATTCAACCAGGAAATGGTCTCATTTAACTTTGTGTTGAGCAGAAATAGCTTCCATAGCACTGACAGACCTATCCTCAGACTGAAGGATTCAAAAGGAGATCGGGAACAATGAGGTCAATGGGGCTTGCCTACTGAGGATATACTTTAGTTATCCTCATAGCTGTGTAACTTCAGAATTTGTGCTTATAGGATATAGAAATATTCCAGAATAGTTTTAAGGATATTATCAAGGAAGATTTAGTAAAGGAGCTCACAAAAAGGCTTATGTAGGTGATCCTTATCTACCCACAGGAAGCTCTTTCACTTCAAAGTAAGATGTAGGTGGGAGTCAGTAATAATAATTTTGATGATGGTTTTAGGTTTTGTTTCCCTCCTCCTTTAAATTATATTCTCATTCAATTTAAAGAGGTGGAAAAATGATTTGGTATATCAGGTTACCTCAGTGGATTACGTAAGGAGAAAAAAATTTTGATTAGTTAACATAAGAGTACATGAGAAAGATGCAGAAATATGTGCCTCAATCCTAAAAAAGGACACAGAAAATACCAAAGAACAACATACTCAAACATCATTCAGGTTTTAAACTTAACCATTTGATTTAAATCCAGTAATATAGTTAGATCACCAGGAGATATATTTTAAAAATACTGACAGAAAAATAAAGGCAATTGTTATGTCAGAGCAGCAGCAATTCCTATTACCTATTCAAATATTGTGGGGTAGTTATGGTGGAAAAAACTACGCTCCAGCATCTACATGCTTATAAAAGTGGATTAAATTAAGGGAGGCCTCTATTTATTTGGTCTGATTTGACACAAACAGACATCTCATTTAAGATGTGTGAAATCCTCTTAGCTTTTTTAGACACATGGTATCCCAAACGACTTCTAAAATAGTTGGAGTCATTTTTTCAGTCAACCTGTTCCTGAACCAATATTCTGATCCTGTAAGAAGCTGTAGCTTAAATCTTTAGAAAGTGTCTTCTATGAAAGATTAAATTGTATTTTTGTTAGTATTGTACTGTAAATGTCTAAAATGTTTTGGTGCATACTATGTTTTACACTTTATTTCACTTACCAATATTAATAGGCAAAATCTCTGTTATAAGGATTTTGCCCTTCAGTGGAGAAAGGAAACTTATTTTCCAGGTGTCTCTCATGCTTTCATTCGGTTGTTTGTTTTGTAAATATTTTGGCTACAAAAGATTTGATCCATAGTCTATAGAAATGATACTGTGTACAGAGTTAGGTAAGGTACAGAATTCAATAGTTTAAGGTTTTGACACTCCTTTTTAGAGGTGAGTATTACCCGTTGGTTAGATTAATGCATATTGGACCTGTTCCCTCCAGGGTATTCCCTGAAGCCTGAATCTCGTGGAAAAAAAGCAATGTTTTATTTAGGTAACTGCCAAAGGTTACCTGACTGTGGTGTTACATACCAGCTACAAATTACATAACTGAATCTGCTCTAGCTTTTATTGACTATTATAGGACGTCTGGCTTTGGTGTCATTGTAAAAAGGTCTGGCTTCCTGGAAATCTTGTTACTTTCTATTAAAAAATGGATGAATTAAAAAGATCTTTATTTAAGATGCATTATTTTCTTTCAATGAACAATATCCCTTTGGTTTTCAGCATATTACTTAAATATATCCTTACAATACCTCTCATGCCAGGGAACTAGTTAATGACATATTTGCTGTACTGTCTTTTTCTGCAATAAACAAGCTTTAGAATAGTCTACAAATTAGACCTTAGGGTGAAAGATGGTGTAGGTGGGGACCTTATTAATTCCTGTGTATGTACAAACCTGATAGAAAAGAGTTTTTATCTTCGGTCTAAGGGTAACTGGACATTGTTATGCTTATTTATTTAACTGCAAAAGAAAACTCATCAAATCCATTCATAATGCCATGTTCATGCTAGAACAACTAGGGAAAAAAGACAAAGCTCAGAATAACTCCCCAAAGAATCCCTTATAACTTAATTGTACTTCTAGGACTGATTTTAAAAATCAAGAAATATTTTTGTCTCATTCATAAAATATTTCACTGTAAGCATTCCTGTCCAAATTCCTCAGGAAGTAATGTTTTTCAAAAGGGCGTACAGTATGCTCTTCACAAAGGAACATTTATCATTTCTAAAGTAAACCTATTTACTCAAAGACCCACTGTAAAATTATTCCATGGCATTGCTAGTTCTCTGTTTACCTAGGTGGTGAAAGCCTCCATTCCCCCTAGGTCTCCTCATTTTCAATGAAGATCACCCATTTCACAGATAACTGGGTTGGCTACATGTATTAATAATACTTTAACAAAATTAGATAAATTGTATTCAAGAAATGGCCAAAATCTGTATGTGAGTTGAACGAAAGATAAAGACTTCAAAAGTGATTTAAGAAAAAAAAATAAAACCAAAAAAGACCTTTCTTCTAGGAGCAACCAGCCACCTATTAGAAAAAAAAAAAAATAAAATAACTGCCATAGGTGAGAAGCTGATATTCACATACTGTAGTGCCTAAGGGATTTAAGTAAGTGTTTCCTAAATAAGCCATTGCATGAAGTACCTTTTTCTTACTGAAGTACTGAGAGCAATTGCATTTCAGGCTGTCTGGATGTAAATTACCATGTCGTGATAACTAAGGCTTTTCTTTCAGTAGAGAAAACACTACTTATCAGGATGTAGCAAAGGAGCTTTTCCCTGGTTCATGGGCCCTAAGTCCGCTTTTGTTTAAGATCTGTTAGCTCATTAACTACTCATGAGCTAATTCCAGGGAGAAAAAGTAAAACTTTTTTGAAAAAAACTTCTCCCTTGAACTCATACCTATACTAGCAGCAGTGTCACTCTGGACAAGTAGTTTTATGGCATTGCCTTGAATTCATCTTACTTCAGGTCAAATTTGATCTAAGTTTCAAGTTAGAAAATCACATGATTTTAGGAGCTCTCATAAATGTCTATTTCTGTTATGAGCTGACTGTTTAGTAAGCGCTTATTTCTCCTACTTTTTCCCAAGAGAGTAAATTCAAAGTCAGAAAGGTGAAAGCAGCATCCACAAGTTGCAGTTGCAAAGATGATATACATGACTTTTTTGTTCTGTTCTTCAGTGGTCTTACATGCTTGGGAGGAAAGATAGCAAGGCTGTGGGGTTGCAGAATAGAAAATAATGTGGCTGATGACTGGATTTTTAGTGTTAAACTTGGCCTTTGCTTCTATGGTAGAGCAACTGTGTCCATTTGTAGAGATTTATCACTCAGCTACTTTGTCTCTTGAGATATCAGGTAACCCCGGATGCTATTTGCTAAAGCGTGCAGCTGGCTGACAGAGACTTCTGCAGGAAATAATGTCTGAATCTAGAGGAAATTTGACTTAACTCAGGAGGAGAATTCACTGACTATATATATTAAGTTTTCCGAAAGTGGATTAATTTTTAGTTTAGAAACAAACAACTAAGAGACCTTCAAGGCCCTGGCAATACAAATGATGAAATGAGCATCTAAAATCTGTATTACTGTCTATGTTTATTTTAAAGTCTTTTATGCAGAAAGAATGTTTTGTTGCAGTTCAGAGGCTCATCTACTTGATATTCAACACAGCATATTGTTTTAAACTTGAAATTTCCTGATGTGAGAGGGAAATGATGCAAGAGTGCTGCTTTGAGCCCATATTTTTTTTCTTCCCTACATTGAGCATTGCACTGAAATACATATTCTTACATTACCATACACAGTGCTCCCTCTGTATCTTACCAGGCACTTATTCCATAAAATATTACAACTAATGCATTATGCTTCTGACTGTTGATTATGGGTGATGTTATGACATGTCCCTTTGGGTTATGCATAGCACATTAATTTTCACATGAATTGGCTTTGTACAGAACATCTAAATTTCTAGGCAATTTGTCAGTCTGTGAGGATAACTGCAGTGCTGTGAAGAGAGAGAGTTCATGTTTCTGTCGTTTTCTGAAATACTCCTAGCTATCTTGGAAACTATTCAACAGAGTAACAGATAACAACAACTGTAGATACTCTGTGAAGGAAACCTGGACTGTGATTTGAATTGGCTCGAGCAACTCCAGAATAAATCTGATTTTGTCCTTTCTGCTTCTTTTGCTCTTCAACCAGCATCTCTTGGTTCTCCTTTCTCTGTTTTTGTTGCTTTGTTGCTCATATTCCTCAGGAAAAAACATCTTTCTTGCAGCCATTTTATTTTGCCTGCTTGGAACCAGGGGAGTAGAAGCTGAGCACTAAATGCTGTGACTTGTTGGAGGTGTCAGCTGGAGGGATGTCTGACTGGGCAAAGGGCTGTTTAGTGGGAGCCACACTGTGAGTTCATCTTAGCAGTGACACCAGCATCTTTGTCAAAGAAGTGCTTTCTCTTCCTTGGAGGAGACTAGGTGTGCCAGTCATGCAAGGCAGTGATGAGTGACTGGGTTTGGAAGACAGACTTGTCCATGATAATCCCTGTCTCTAAAGTCTCTGTCTACACAAAGGATTTGAAAATGAAGATCAGTGTTCTTTGCAAGGACAGAGTTACATTTCTACCTTGATGCAAGAAGTTTGCTAGGCAGTGAAGAATAAAAATCTTGGGAGGAGCTGAAGGTTGATATAAAAATACTTCAAAGGCAATTCAGAAATTGGGTGGGTATGTAGAAAATGAGAGGTCGGGTCAAACCAAAGGGATGGATATGTCATTAGAAAAATGGTGTTGGGAAGGGACAGGGAAAAAGGACAGTGATTTAAAATGGTTTAGTATCCTGGATATATGATGTGCCATATATGTAAACATGTAATGACTATAGTTGAGTCTGGGTAGAGGAAGGGATGTGGAGGCATCTCTTCTTTCTTCCACATCTTAATATGTACTTTTGTATCCTTGACAACTACATTACTTTCTCACCCTTTTAGAGTTGTGTATGTGTTATGTTTTCATGTTTGACAACTCAGAACCTCCTGCAGAAAACAACCTATAAATCACTCTTGCTACCTAAACCATTCAGAGTAGCTGTGATTTTTCGGAAATTTAAGTTGATGGGCTGCTCTGGTTGCTTTCTGAAGACTATTTCTTTGTCCAACCAGTGGAAAATATGTTATCCTATAATTTGTGTCAGGCAATTTTGACCTTTATAGTAAGATACCATGACAAAATTAGCTCTGTGTTCCTTCAAATAGGGTTTTAAACGTTGATATCTATGCAGATTGTTAGCTTGGTTTAGAATTGAGCAGAACAGGCAACCACTTAAATATCTAAAGAGCAGGGAGGGGCAAAAGAGGAGGAGGAATGAAAGCACTAACTGAAAAGCTAAGGTTGTTTCCTTTGTTCTCCCATTTTCTTGCAGGGTTTTTTTTAGATGAGAGGAGCACTAGGGATAAGGGGGAATATAAAAAAACCCCAGGAAATAGAAGAGGATAACTGTTGTGGTGTTCTGCATCAGGAGTACATGGTGGTTTCCTGTGCATTAGGAAATGAAAGGTTGTCAGAGGAGGTATTACCCCAAAAATGAGGGAGACTGGCTTCTGTGGATGGTAAGAGCTTTTAACAGCAGAGGCTTAAGTTTTGGTGAGTGGGGTGGAGCCAAATACTCAAATTGTGTGATGTAATATAGAGCAGGCTTTTGACTGGAGCAATTCTAGTTAAAAAGATGTTGCAGGAGGTCTACAAATCCATGGTTTCCACTGATTTTCTGCTTACTGAAATGGATTTCCCTTAGTTTGAATGAATGACAAAGGTTTCTGGGAGAATCATTGCAGTTTTCAGCACCTGCCAAATTTCTAAATAAAAAATACTTATGATAGTTGGAAAAGTTTTTGCTGGTGGACTATGTTTCTGGAATTAAAAAAGAAAAACAAGTAAGGTGGTCAAGTGTCTGGGGATTGTTTTGGCGAGTTTACTTTTTTCCTCCTCCAATAATATGTCTGAGACACACAACAAATTGTGGATATAAAAAAGACCCCTTTTAATTAGTGACTTTTCTTGTGATTCTCTCAGCATATAGCCTCTTGCCTTACCATGAATTCTCATGTACATAGTCATTGAAAAAATTAATGTATTTCAAGCAGTTTAAAAGAGAAAATAAATTTTCAAGTGAAACATGTACCAAGGCTGCTAGATTTTGTTGTACTGAAACTGAGTTTTCAATGCCATTTCTCAAACCATGAAGTGCTATTGACATCATCATATTTAACTCAGCTCGCATTAGGCAGCTTCACAGATGGATAGGTACAAATAACAACTGCAACTCATTTATTGTCGCCCTTCATATCTGCATTCTTTAAAAAGCAATTCTGCACTGTTCGAGAATTCAAAGTAGAAATTTTCAACTGATACAATAGGTAACCAATTAATGATTACATAATAGGAACTTATAAGATACTGGTAAATTATTAATATGCCAGTCACCCTCCACTAAGACCTCTGGTGAGTTGGGCTAGCTTGGCAGTCATCAGTCAGAGAAGACTGGTCACTTTGATCCCATCCTATGATTGGTCCCATAGGCTGAACAGCTCTGCTGATGAGGAGCAGTTTTCCAATCACCTGCTTCTTTCCTTAGCATTTGATATATTTGTATTTTACCTCTAGAATCCTTGAGCTACTGACCACCTGTGTCTTAGCACTCTTACTTCTGTATTTAATTTTGCTTTTCTCACCTGATGGGGCTCTACTCTATTGGTTTTCTCACCACACTTGCTTGCAGCTTAAAAGCTTTTCACCCAAGTTGTAACCCAGGTTATGCTGCTGTGCAACGTTGAAAACCAGGATATAAACTCTCCAACCAATTTGTTGGATTAGAAAGCAGGTGTCTTATTTTGTCTAATTTTTAACTGCAGTTAGACAGCATCTTAGAAGTTTGTCCTTCTAGAGTTGAGACTCTTTTGCTCTGAAAGATGTTTATGCATAGTAGAATGAAATTATATGAATAGAAATTTTGCAAAGATCCTCACTTGTACCCAGCCTGGTTCACCTCATTGACAGTAATTGCACTGTACTGTGTAGGCCTGTTTATGGCAATGACAAATCATGGAATTGTTCCCCTCATCATATTTCTTCAGAAGTATTTGCATTTCATTTTTTAATCACAGTTGCTAGCTTAAGTTTTGAACAGGAAAAAAAGGACACACTTTGTTTTATACTAGAAATAATTTAGCTCTCAAATCTAAGCAAAACCTTTTGAGAAAGTGCATGATAACACATCTGTGATAATCAGCTTCAGGTTGACCGGACTGGCCTTGTCCTACTTTCTTGATGAGTTCCTTGATTAAAAGTTACTTATGTAATGATTAGTAATGTGGAATTTTTTAAGGCCTCACTCTACATGCACTCAAATATCCATAGTATTTGGGACTTGAAAATAGTCGGCAGGCTAACCTAGAGGCAGGCTGTAGTGGGATGTGTTACACAGTGAGTGGAATGTAAAATACAGAACTACTTTTATTTTATAGGTTCATAGCACTGTTTGTGATTACTGTGTGCTAGAGTTAAGGCATCACTTATGAATCCCCTTCAAGAGAAAGAGTCATTGTTTCATAACTTTTCTAGGCAATGGATAACATCAGTAAAAGTAAAAAAATGTAATACAATGAATTTTGGAGACTACTTAAGACTAGTTTAGCAGTTCTCTGATAGGAAAGCTACAGAGCTTGGGCATTTTTGCTTTTCTCATTTTCTTCTCCCAACCGCTTCTTTACATAAATCTGAGTGTTATAGACTGTAAATGAGCAAGAAGTCTAAACCTTGTGCATCTGTTTTATGGAAAAGAATGTATCAAGGAGATGATTTCATGAATTACACTACAAAAGGGAAAGAACCCTGTATAGGTCCATACAGGATGTGTGTTGTATTCTACTTTACTGCTTCTTTTCACCTGAGAATGAGATAAAGATGGTTTCTAGAGTACTTTATAGGATACAAAAAACTTAATTTTGCCCTTTTATTCTTCCGTCCTTTTTCTTTCCTATCTCTGAAATGCATCTCTTTTCAACAGCTAAGTGAAAGAGGAGTTAGGGAAGCAAAGTGTTATAAAAACAGAAGAGGTCTTTCAGAAAAATCCTCATGTGAAAATGTTTCAAGCACTTCTCAGCTTTTTTAATCAGCTCTGATAATGTCAGAATCCATAGTTTGACTTTGAAATTTCAATTTGTGGGCCTATATGGTAGGTTTGGTTTATGAATCAAAGGACTTGCTTAGCAAAGAGAATAGGCTCAGCTAAAAGAACTCTCTAAGAAGTGAAAAGTAAATTGATATTGCATGACCTAATTCCAGTTTTATTAAAAATAATCTGTTGATTTAATGGTTATGAAAGTAATAATAAAGGTAAGTTAAAATTATATTGGTGCATTTTCCCCAGTAAAACTACAATATAAAGCCAATGACAGGGCCTCAGAGGACATAGGAAAGTCCGTCATTCAGAAGCAGTAAAGGAAAGAGAGTTTTCTGTTGCTGTTCTTTTTCTTCAGATGTCACCTTCAATGCATATTTTGCATCACTTGTGCATGTACAACAAAATGGATATTCTTTGTTAATGAAGGATTTCTACCATGAAAGTATTCAACCCTGATGCTTCACGAGCTTGACTTGATGTAGATCTAACTGATGGAGATTTTTGACCTTGTTGAAAAAGAACTTCTGCCAGTGTAAGTTTTCTTTCATGCAAATGACTGTTGCTGGGATTTCAGATGTCAGTTGCATAATTTATTAATGAATTCTAATAAAATAATATCACTTCTCTAAAAGTCTTTGCTAGATCAGATAAATAGGAAAGGAAGACAACAACATCCAAGGTCATGTTCTTTTTAATGCTTGAGACAGATTATTCCTGTTGTGCATTCATAGAGTAGCACTGGTTTAAGTTCAGATATGAGAATAAAATGTACACAGACATATTGTGTGCCCATAGAGAATATCAATTGCATTGTCAAACAATTGGTTGCTGCTTTCAGAGACACAAACCCAAAAAATATTTAGTACTGATTTTCTGTGACGTTGACATATTAGGCTACTATCTAACACCACTTGGTCAGGAGCTTTATTGTTTTATTGCTGTTAGAAATTACCTTAGTAGTCATATCTAGGTAATAGTCTAAAGGAATCAGATGGAAAACCCTTCAAAAATTCTGTGGCAAGGAGAGATTTTCTGTCAGCAGGAGCAAAGATTGTTAGCTTAGTTTACTTGGGCTTGTGGCATCTCTGATTTGTAAGTGCTGATTTGTAAGGATTTAAACTTTTTTCACCCCTGGGTTTCCATGTCTCACCCACCACAAAATACAGTGATTCTGTAACTTTTCTTGACAGACACTAATTACGGTGGGAAATAAGAAAAGGAGCTCCTTCTGTGTGTGTGTTTTTCATGATTGGTTTCTAGTTAAGAGGTTTCTCCTTGGTTATGGAGGTTTTTCTCTTTGGTTGGTTTTGGTTTTTTTAAGAAGGGAGAGTTCTAACGATTTCTCCTGCAACACTTTCTAAAATGTCTTCTTGTTTGTTTGAATTATTGTTAATCTGAAATGCAAACAATAGAATGAGACTTCGGTGAGTTGTGTATTCAGTGCTTACAAGTGATTAGCAGAACACTTCGGAAGCACAGTGTTTGACAAAGATGGATATTTCTTCTTAGTTGCTGTCCTGAATTCAGTTTTTAGTAGGAATATTTGTTACTTGATGCTGTGGGTTTCTTTATGTCAAAGCATACAGATACTTTTCATCAGCAGCCAAGTGTAAATTTGAATTAGAGAAGTTTTTTGACTTTTTCAAAAATAGACAGAAAAAAATACTCCAACAAACAACACCTTGCCACCTTTCCAGTCACAGTTTCTAGAATGCACTCCTGGTCTCTCTGAAAGTCATATTAACAGTGTCAGTAAGTAAACACATCCTATGTAGAGGAAGATAAAAAAAAAGTGCTTTAAAAGTTCTATAATACACTTGCCATTCCGAGTATTGCTGTTGAAGTATGTTTTGTCAGCATTTTGTTGTTGTGTCCAATCTTATGCTTTTGATGGCAAATGATCTGTGCCATCAGTTGTCCCATAAAAAACTTAAGGAAAGAAAAGATTTTAACAATGATGCAGGGCTATCAAGATTTTGACTAAAGCATTAGAAAAACTAAGTAAACATGAGCAACAAACTAATAACACTTCCCTCAATGGTTGTGAAAACTGTTTTCTTAGGGTTTTTTTAGTCTTTGTTGTGTACACATTTCCTTTTCCTGGGACTCCGAAGTATAAGAGGTCCATATTGGAGTGTGACTGTTTACAGAATTCACCATTTCCAGTAAATCCCATCAATATATCTCATTGGAAGATTTTATGATATTTTAATATTTTTATGATAAATTAGTAATAAGTGGTAATTGGAAATAAAAATCATTATTCTTTTTGGTAAGAAACGTGTCTAGTAGAAACCAGTGTAGCTTATTAATTGCTCTTTTGGAGGCAGGGAGAGTGTGTTCTGCTTCAAATTTTTTACCAATTAAGAATTATTGAATCACTAAATTTCTAATTTGCAGCTCAATTTAGTCTATAGAAGACTCCTAGATTTATTTTGAAATACTTTTTGTAGATATGTGGTATCACATTTAAGATCGCAGATTACAGAAGTAAAGCTTATCAGGGTTTTTTTTAATTAGAAATGTATTGGTATTAAAAATTCCAAACACCTCAAACTGTTATTTCAGGAGGTACACTTTCAGTTTTCTACCCTCAGAGTGAGCATCAGATTCACTTTAAACTGGTGCATGGTTTTTAATAGTCTAGTTCAAAATCATGGGTGCCATTTTTCTTTTTGTAGGAAATGAAATATTTTGATTACCCATAGCTTACTTTTAAAATGCAGGTCATAGGAATTGTTTTTTAACTGTTCTTTTATTTATGGTTTAGATTATTTCAGGCTATCTCTCTGTACAGTTATACAACCTGTGCTTGAGCAGGTATCCCATGAGTATCTCATGGGACACAGCATCAAAAGCTTTCCTAAAGCCTTTATTTTCATACAGGAAATATCAAGAGTGATTTTGTGGAAGATTCACAATTTAAACTGTGTTTTGACAAGTATAACCTAATTAGAATTTGACAGGACCTTTTCTTGAGATAATCATCTTAAATTTATCTATCCTGATCCACATAATGGGGGTTTTGTTTCTTTTGAGTGCTCTGCTGCTCAAACAGTTTCTTTGAGATTAAAATGCAATATTTTTTATAGTATAAGTCTGGCACTTGGGAGCAGGATGTGGAAATTTCTCCTGAGAACAACAAACCTTTCATATTGTTTGTTTTGGTGGAATTTTTTTGTACTGCTGGAGCCAGCCATTCTGGATACATCAATTCCTGCATTAATCCAGTGGCTGATTAATCTGTTTGTCTCTTTGTCATCTCTGCAACACCTCTATAGAACCAAAGGTGCACATTGATCTTTGCCCACCTGTGGGCTTCAAATTATTTTTGACTTGAACAGCCTCATGATCTTGTGATACCCCATGATTATAGCATGCATAGCTCTCTATGAAAAAAAAAGTCATCTGATTTGGTTTCGTACAGAATAAAATCCTTTTTGCATCAAGGTTTTTTCACTGTACATTTCAGAATGTTCTCATCTTTTAGGGTTGAATGGAAAAGCAAAGTTAAATTAATCAAGTTACTAGCACTTAAAGTTTCTAAAGAAACACACACACTGAGTGGATTTTCATATTACGCTCCCAGCAGGGACTTTACCTCTAGTAAATGCATCAGTTTAACAGACATGAAAGAGAGAACACTGTTCTTCTTTGTTGAACAAAACTGTTGCTCAGGTGTTTTAAAAGTTGGTTTGATCTCTTTATTCTGCACATAAAATGAAAGATTAAGGAATAGTCGCCATTCCCAGATGCAGCTGCTCTCTGACCTGGATCTAGGTGAAAGAACATCTTTGCATAGCAGTCCTTTTAAAACTATGGACTCTGGATGGCTTTTTTTCCCCCCCAGAGTTAGAATTCACCTCTTCTTTTTTGAAATTTTTCTGAATCTCTTACCTAAAAGAATAGATCTTAATAAGGTTCACAGGTATTATCTTGTCATGTAAATTGGAGTTTGGGAGATTGGGAAGTTCTATTTGTCTTGGATGTCGATACCTTAATACAGGGGTGCTCTGTTTGCCTCCTCTTCTGCAAAGGCTTGTAGGTCTTCTGACAGCATCTCTTGCCTCTTGACCCCTCTCTAAGGCAAATCAATACCAAAATCATCAATCACAAAGTTAAGAATCTAACAAGTGAGTGGAATGACTGCAGGGTTTCAGATCTAGTGCACAAATGATGAATGCCATATAATTTCTTATAGTAGCACAACACTTATAAGGATCTGTATAGCACATAATAGAACAGGACTGAGTCTTGTCCTAAAAGTCTCTATTACTTCTTCAATTTAAAATGTCTGTTGGGGATATATCGCGTGCACTTCAAACTTGGGCAAAGCTGGAGCACAAGAGATGACATATATATAAAGTAAAAATAGAAAAGGGGAGTGGAGCAGGAGGAGGGGATGTACTTTAGAAATAGTCTAGAATCTCTTAGCCATTTTTATTCATTGTAAACAAATGAAGAAGCAGGAAGCAAAATAATTTAAGATCATTTCCAGGTCACCTTTAACAGTAGCAGTAATATCATTACAATATATAAGCTGAAACATAAGAGAGAAAGAACTGTTCATTTTAAAAGCTGAAATAGAGCAATTAGCTGGGAAGGATGTGTCATGCCTCACAATAAAAGTTAAATTATGGTAAAATACTTCCTTGCAAAAATGCTCACCATGTGCCAAAACCCACATATCAAACCACAGGGAATACATGCTGCAACACAGTAATTCCTGCATCTGCCCTACTGTAAGATTGTGAGGGGCATTTCTCCACTGTGCTGTGGCAGCTTGGTGCTTATAAGGCTTTGATTTCACTGAAATTGCTCTGTAAAACTGGACTAATGTAGTATGAGGACTTATGACTTCAAGTAAATCCCTGGTCACCTAGGGATTCAGACAAGCTCCAAATGCTGCTGCCCCTCTTTGATTTACTGTAGTTGCTTTGGTTCGCCAATTTGAATTTCCCAGCCAATGCACCAAATAATGTTGTGGGTTTCATGCTGGCCCAATGAAAATGCACCTACTAAAATTATTTACTCATTTTCTGCTGTGAGATAGGATTAAGATAAGAGCAAAGCGGACTCAAACTTTAAAAATGTATAAAGAAAACCTTATTAATAGAACTAAAATAAAGTTTTATTCTAATTCCTATTATTTTTTCAGAACACCTCTCCCTCCCCCCCCCCCCACTCTATTTTCTCTCCCACTGACGATGTAAAGAGACAAAACCTGGGATTTTTAGTCAGTTTACCACTTCTAGAATAGTCTTTCATCAGTTCTCATAGGGAGAGAAGTCCCCCTTGCCATGCCATGGAGACTTCCCCATAAGAAACAGTTCTCTTGTGGCTTTTAATTTCCACAAATAGCAGCATCCTGAAATCTGTAGTCATGAAGTCCATCCCATCTTTTACAACCTTCCTACAGCTGCTTTTATGGGACATGTCAGCTTGTGGGGTGCTATTTTAAGGATGAGCTGTTCAGAAGCAAAGGTTCTCTGTCAATCTCTGAGACCATCTTCATCTCTGGGAACAGAAGTTTTCTTCTTTTCCTGGACAAAGGGTCTTCATCACTCTATTCAAGCTTCTCATTTAAATCACAGCTACTTCAGCTTCACCACAGATGCTTTTGCTCCTGTCTAGAGTTTGAAACACTTCATCCCCTTATGCTTTTTCATGGTTTAAAGGGATAATTTAGTGTATCACAGTCCATCACCATGGCCTTACCAAAAGAATTTCAGCCTAACACTAAGGTGTCTCCTTGTTCTCCTCCCATCTGGGACTTCACTCCTTTACTGACCTTGGTGTCTGCATGTTGTTTCCCTACATGTCTTCACTCTGTCCTTTTCTCTCACTCGAGAGACGATCGATGTTTTGCAAGTTTCCTCTGTACAGTGAAAGAGTTAATATCTCTTCCAGGCCTGCGGCTGGTCCTGTGATTCTCTGCCAGGCTGTGGCCAGAACTGTTTATGGTGGAAGATTATTTGGGCCGCACTGGAGGGGAAGCTGGGATCTCAGCAGCCAGGCTACGACTCAGCAGCAGCATACCGAAGGCCAATGGCTTCCCCTTCCCCTGCCCAGCATTTTCTGGTGAAACTCAGCAGCGGCAGAATTCAGCTGAGCCGCAGGTCGGCCTCGCTGTGCTGGGGAGGGGGTGAACCCAGCCCTGAACTGCTCCTGGGGCCCGGCAGGGCCCCACTTGGCCTGGGCTGGCAGGGGGGGCAAGGCCTTTGTGTCAGCAAGGTGTTAGCACCCGCGGCCAGCCCAGACTTGGCCAGGGCCCCATGGCCTCCCCTCCCCTGCCCGGCCACTTCTGGGGCCCGGCCCGGCCCTGTCAGGCTGCGCGGGCTGTGGTGGATCGGAGCTGGCTCAGCTGATGCCCAGTTACCTCTTCAAGGCCAGAAGCGAGACAGCGATTCATCATCGCTCTCTTTGGTCATCCGTAAATGCGTCCTTAAATCTCATAGAGGCAGATTCAGCTCTTTCAAGTGGGTTAACAGGTTGTCAATATTCAAAGCTAGTCACTGATTGATTGGTTTTGTCAGTCATGGAGGAAGCTCTTAGCAGCTGCTCACAGAGAATCACTTCCGTGGCTTATGTTTTTCCCTCCTCACCTCAAATCTATTGATGCAAAACCAGCACATAGTCATGCCAGACGCTCTACATCACTAATAAAAACACTAGAGGGACTTTGTCCACTCCTAGTCTGGTTTCTTTTTCATTTTCTTTTCATTTTACCTATATTTTAATATGTTCCATGCTTGCCTCCAGCAGTCTGTCTGGTTCTTTTCACTATCAGGTCTCTCAGAAAACAGAAACTATCCTATCTGACCAAATGTGAAGACCTTTGTATGGTCTACTTTGCTTTATGTTCTTTATATGTTCTTGCAATTTTATCTTGTGCTTTAACTCCTATTCAGTACCCAAAAAAGAGTACTGTGCTCTGTGTGTTACAGATGTCACTCTATCAGGGTGGGAGCCATGACCCAGCTTGAGTCAATTCCTACTTCTTGATCTGCTGCCAACTGTACTGCCTTCCACCTTGGAATCATATCTACAGTAGCATTAATGGACATGGGAAAACTGGCTGGGGAAGGCCAGGAGATAACATACAACTCTTCATTTATTTTTGATTTGATTTCCTTAAGTAATACAATTAAAAAAGGAAGTAGCCCACTGAAATGCGCAACACCATTAACTCAAACTTCCCAAGCTCATACTTTCATTAAATTATTAGTAGAATTTGCACTTAGTCATCAAGTACATTGAGTTTATTTTTGAAAGTGTATACTGAACATATAGATACATAATTGAAAATAGAAACAATGTAGTTGGAAGCTTCTTTTTGTTGTAGCTGAAACTCATTATCTCTTCCCAAAAAATTACTTTCTAGAACTAATGTCGTGAAAAAGCAGCTTGCAAGATGCTTTATATCTGTGTGATGAGTATTAAAATACAATGAATTATACAGCAATCAAAATTTTGTTTTAAAATGAGAACTTCAGGTATTTCGGAAGCTGTATAATTTTTTTTTTTTTTGATGACCATTACTCAACTTCACAATATGCTCTAGTGGGCATGGTGGTATTTGGTCTAAAGACAGGCTTGATAATCTTGGAAGTCTTTTCCAGTTGCTATGATTCTGGTATTCTGTGACCATGAATCAGTCTGAGCCTGAAGCAGAGATTTCTGGGGGATTGGGAATTCATTAAGCAGCTGTGCTTCTAGGGGCCAAAAAGTCCTGAGGATGAAAGATAGATGAGGTTTTCAAAGAAAAAAAAAAGTCTAGAAGGTCTGGATGCCAGTAATAGCAATATATGGGAATATACAAGCCTTTTGTCTTACAGACACTGAAAAACTGTCATTTTATGCTTAATTTGCTGTTCATATGATATGCTCTTTAAAATTAAAAATTGAAATTTAAAATGTCAGTGCCTGTGGAAGGCATGGGACTTCTCCTGTGGAAACAATTACTACAAAAAAGAGAGGTGTTTTCACAGGCTGTGGAGAACAGCCTCCTCATAAAGGTCTGGAAGTCTGTGGACTGAGAAATTTCTTAGAATGATGAAAAGGGACAGCTGAGAATTCAAAAGCCAGTTATCACAATCAGTGAAAATAACCTTTCTGGGGACAAGTGAGAACTGGATAGCATTTCCTAAAACTTGAAGTTGTTGATTCATCTGAAATCAAACCGGGAAGTAAGGACCCACCAGCAAGGATACAGTGGGCAAGAGAGGGGACAGTTATCCCCCATATAGTTCTAGGCTGTCGGAACAAGTCACTTGAGATTTTTCAATTTAGAAAACTCATTGTTATTTCACACTAATCTTTAAATAAGGCTTGTTTCTCTTAGAATTTAAAGCTTTTTGTTTATCTTTACAGACATTATTGTAGTGCTCTTTTAAGTGATGGAGGGGAATTAGACTTAGATGTACTTCAAACCTTTGGCTGTTTTGGTTCCTATCATGACAAAAACCTTATTAATTTTCCATAATCTGTGCAGGCGTATCAAGTCTGCAAAAACCATGAGTGGTTACAGTGTGTAGTGGATACATCTGTATGTCTCAATCCCAATAAATTAATAATAAACAAAACAAAAAAATTCCTCTGAACTGCTTTCAGAGGTGAAGCTATGATGAGATTTGGTGCAACAGAAACAGACACGTTATTCCTAAACATGTGACATCTAAAACCAGTCCAGCTTTAAAATAAGATAGCAGTTATGAGGTGCAGCTCTATTATGAAAACTCAGTGCTAATAATATTTTTTAAATATTTAGTTTAGATTTAGGATTTAGACAGTAATGAAAAACAAGTGAGAGTGGTTGATATGACCAGAGCTCTTATCTCAAGAAATGCAGACAAGGGTTTTCCCCTCTGTTTTTGGTGACAGGCCTGCTGGCAGTTCTTGTAAGCATGAGGGCAGCAGGACAAGTACTTGTATATTGCCTGTGGCTGGAAAGGACCTTGAAAGTGCACCAATCTTTCAGATTTTGTAAGCATGTTAGACCACAAATCTATTATAAAGATAGTGCTGTCAACAATGCTATCTGCACTTCTCTAGGGATGAGCCCTTCTCAGAGCACAGCAACGCAGGAAGAAGAGGAGATGAAATCTCTGAATCTTCTGTTAGTGTCTTGCAAACATTCCAATTACTAGGATTGGAAACTTTAATTCCTATCTGAATATCATAGGAGAGCTGTAATTAAAGAAGTGCAATTCATCATGCCTCCATATTCCATGGGCATCATTTAACACTGATTTCACTCAATTTATTTTTCAATATATATTTCTCCCTTGCCAAGTTTTTAATAGCAGACAGCTTATTCTAGCTCACCTGTGTCCTTTTATGCTTGTGTAACACATTAATCTAGTGCTTTATGATGGAATGGGAAAAGTATGCTTTTTATCTCATAAAAACTTGTGTAGAATTTTTTTTCATGTCTAATACTGGAAGATGATACATGGTTAAGTTCATAAAAGTCTGAGAGTGGCCATGGAAAACTATATTTGAGTTTTTATTTCTTACAACAAAAAGCTCATGCCTTTCTGTAGACTGTGGTAAGGAGCAGGCAGGTTTTACTTGGTCTGTTGGGCAAATTACTAACCTATTTTGTGTAACCCAAGACTCAGGAATATCCAACCATTTCCTCCCTGGAACTTTTGTTGTGTTCCTTGGATACACTTTCACGGAAAGCACAGGTGTCTTTCCCACAACACTCTCAAATTGTAGTTGTTTCATAGCACAGCTGGCATTTAAGCTCCGTGACTGAGTGAATGGAAAACTTTCTAGAACAGTCAAAACAATTAAAAACAAACAAACCAGCTAAATTTGGAGGGAGGATGGCATTCAGTTTTAGCCTTTGTAGGCAGCACTACCCATATTCAGCAGCACTGTATTTACAAAGAGGCAGAGCCCTCTCTGGCAAGTTCCCCTCCAGGAGTCTGCTGTTTTTTCTGAGAAGAAATGCAATGCAAGATCTGTTTTTGCTTCTCCTCCTTCAGCTGCTGTAATTTTAACTAAGTAATTAGTTCCCCTCATTCGCAAAGAGAAATGAAAGCAAATGCAATTGGTCAGAGCAGAAAATTATCAAACAGACAGTACCTGGTGTGTTTGAAACCAAGTTGTATTTTTTCCCAGGCTGCTTATACAAGCAGTTAACAGTTAACTTTAGATGTTCATTTGCACTGGAGTGCTGTGAAGTCACTTTTTGAAACAAAGTATGCTTTCATTTTCTTTCTTCAGAGTATCTTGTTGGCTATGTATCTCTCATACTCTTTCTTCAGAGTATCTTGTTTTCCCTATGATTTTAAGGGTGCTTCCTCTAATTACTGGATCTAGATGCAGGTTATTTGAAAATAAGCAATTAAATCCTGATCGCTAAAAGCAGTAGAGGCTTTTTGAAACCTGTTCAACTTTGCCAGTTCTTCAGCTCATTTGCCAATTTAGTCAATTCAGTAGAATGAGGAAGACTTATCTTCTGCCTGTTTTACTAATAATTGAGCCAATTCAATTACTCCTATAGACTTGTTAATTCCTTTTTGCTTAATAATTTGAAGTTAACTTCAAAAGTTAAAGTTAAATCCACTAAAGATGCATGTGAAGGTACACTGGGAAGTTATATTTTCTGTATTTACTTTTTGATTTTTAATTGTTTTTGTCACAGGTGTTTTTATGTATTTCCTTGTGCAAGCATTTGAAAGAAAACATATTTATGAGCTACCAAAGAATTAACAGTCATTATATAAGTTCAACTCAGAATTAGTGGTAAGTGGAAGACTGAATCCCTTAGCAGCTACACCAGCAGCTGGTTTTTAGCTTTAAAAATAGGTCAGAATCTGACCCCTTGGGTATCTAGATGGTGACAGTGAAAATCATGAAAGATGATCTGCATGCCCTCATGAAGTGAGGCATACTGAGTCTTGTGGTAATTCCTCATGAAGACAGCTTACTGAATTAAACCGGTGTTCTTTAGTGCCACAAGTGTTGAAATGGTATTTATAGAGCAAAGCCCTGTTATGCTTGTTAGGATAAAAATAAGAAAGAAAAAATTCAAGACTTTTGTTCTTAGTTGAGTCAACACTGATGTGTTGATCCCTGGGCTAAACTATCTGGTTGTGCCAAATGTTAGTTGCTGTATATGAAAAATGTTTAATGGTAAGGTTGTATGTAGAAAGAATCAATGGAATGCAATGGCCATTAAACTTTTATGTTGTTATTTTCAAACAACTCTCAATATATATATGTATATATAGTTTAAAACACAGTGTTTTTTTATAGCTAGAACATGCTGTACTCTTGGGGAGGCACAGAGAAAGTTCCTGGTAGATTACCACCTACACTTTATAGTCTGTGCAGTGTTTTGAGTAGCTAAAACATTGCCAGCAAGAGAGTTTCAGGAACAAATATCTTCCTTTTTAAGACAATGAAGTTTGTATGAGAACTGTTATCAGAGCTGCTGTAATAAAAGTTTTACTAATTTTTAAGAATTTCCTGCCCAACAAGTAATTAGGTAAAGAGCACAGCATTCATAGCAGCATAGATACTGTGGATTCTCTTAGCAATGGAGAGAAATCCACTTATAGGAAAAAAATAAATTATAAAGATATATTACAAGACAGGAAAGTTTTATTTCCCCCTTTATTCCCAATTTCAGTGGTCAAAAATGACCAAAACCCCCCAAATTTGGAATGATGAATGCTTGGTGGGGTGAGAAGAAGGCTACATTCAGTAATGTTAATGCCATAATTTAGCATGAATTTTTGAGCTTAGATCAGTTCTCTGAGCTTGAAAATAGGGCTTGCTATGTTCGTTAGATATCAAAAGTAAAAGAAACACAAGCAGAAACACATGTGAAACAAAGTTTATGTAGCAAGCCATCAACTTTTGGACAGTTTTGGACAGTCCAATTTGCTTTGGACAGTTGAGCCAGACCATCAATCATGAAAACTAGGACTCAAGGAAGCATTTTAAAAGCACCTTTGTTTCTAATGTGGAGTGATTTTTGTCGCCCTACTTGTTCATGGAGCAACAGTTGTTGTGAAGTATTATTAGAGTCTAGCCTTGTAGTGTGTAATTGTCTTTTCTCATGTTTACAATACAATGATTTTTGTTGATTCAGTGGAGATGTAAATACTTTTCTGGGTCTTTGGCACTGCATGTGATGCCTGGTCAAATATTCTGAGACTTTTTTTTTTTAAATATATTTTTTAACCCTTAAAAATCAATCACTGAGACTATGGAATACTAAAAAATGAGCCTTAAAGTACACATTAAAGCTCAAAATTGCACTTAGTATTTCAGAAAGCTTTTGAAAACTTAACCTTTTTACTGAACACGTGTAAAGACTGGGTTTTCAGAGGATGAAGAGAGGCTATAATCAGATTATTATTAATAATTTTATTCCTGCTTTATAAGCGTCTAATTTTGTTTTGCTTCTGAAGTTAAACCCTAATTTGATAACATGTGCATATGTTTTTTTAATTATCAATATGTACATTCAAAATATTGTTCAGAACACAAGCACAGATCCCTAGGAGGTTGGTACCTGAAGGTTGTTTAACTTTCAATTTCCCAGTGTGAATTTTCTTTCTTCAGTGGTAGAGCATTGAATACAAGGACACTGAGGGCAGTGCTGACCACAAAGCACCAGGTCAGGCTCATGTCTTCATGAGTGTGTTATGTTGCAGAATAATAAATCCAAGAAACAGACCATGTTTCTGGTGCTGATGTCTATACAATAAATTGGATTCCTCATATATACATTTTGCTTTTCATTGTTACCCTGCCAAACAATCTGTTCCTGTTTGTGAACATAGAGATATTATATGAACATATCCTTGAATAATTAATTTAATTCCCTTTTGTCCATTCTTAGAAATGCAATGTTTGACTTTCACCACTCACCAACAAATACGTGAAGCAGACTGATCCAAAGGCAAGCTTTAATGTCCATGATATCGTGACCCTAAATTGTTATAAATTTGTAAAGTAGAGTGAATGCAAAAGAGAATTAGCCTAATTTTAATGGGTAGTGCAACATCTTCATGTCTTGTTATTCTGGAGAGTTTAAGTACTTCCCAGCAGTGCTTTGTGCAGAAGAACCCTCCTTGCCTATTGTTAGAGAATGAACTGGATGATGATTTATTTATTTTTATTTTTAGGGGTTTTTTTCATATTATTTCTAGTTCATCTTTCATGATGGTTAAATGCACTGAGCTCTACCTATGCAGAAAAGGGGAGGACAAGTCAATCCATTATACCAAAAAAGTACTGCTTAAAACTAGAATAATGCCTCAAATGGTAAATTCCAAAAGAAATGCTGTTGTATATGAAGTTTTTATTGGTATCCACTTAGAATGACCTGAATAATTTATTGGTGCCTTTCTGCTTGTCTGCAATGCATTCTGGTACACCCAGAATAAAACCTTAATGTCCTTGCTGGAAATAGTAGTAGGAATAAAAGCATCTCTCTCATATTAAATATATAGTATGTTATAAAAACCTGAGAGTTTCACAGAGGTGGTTATGAATTATGAGTTATGAATGCAGACAGTGGATGACAAATGAAAATCAATGGTAAACTACAGCAAACAGGGATAAGGACAAAAAATAAACATTTTAGTATCTCTAGGCAAAAAAGGGCCTGGGTTTGATTTAGATAGGTAGCAAAGAGAGCAAGGATTCAGAAAGCAGATTTGTTTGAATAAATACTAATGTAGTGCTTACAGAAACACTCTTAATGTTGTTTTCACATCTCTAAATTGAGTGTACTTTCTAGTTCAAAATTACTGGGAGTAGGTATCAAAGAACAGAGACTCATGATACGTATTCAAGGCATTTAATAAAGAGGACCTAAATGCAAAAGGAAGAGTTATTTGGATTCCAGACTACTGAGATGCAAAAACCCATGAATTTGTGCACCTGCCCCTCTGTGTCCATAGCTAGCCACATTCCCTGTTGATGGGCTTAGGCATGGCATGTTTTTTGGCCATGATACTGATCCCTTCAATCATCATGCCCTGCATTCCATGCATAGGTATGGCCACATGGGCAACTTAACAGCAACAAGCTGGTAATGACCACGCATTGCAGCCAAGAGTCTGCAACACGCATGTGGCACCCACCAAGTGCCTTTCAGCTCTGCAGTGTTTACCCAGCACCCTGATCAGAGTGCTTCCCTTATTTCTGATTTCCCTCCATTCTCCAGAGAGCTCAGGACCAAGTTCTGGAGCTGACAGTGGAAGCTAAAGTTGGGAAAGATGCTGCTTGATTTACTTCCCATCAGACCTCAGGCCTACTGTTTTTTTTATTTAGCTACAGAAATTATTCAATTATTAAGGAATCTGGCATTGAAGGATTTGAAAAGAATTAGCGAGGTGATTCTCTAAGTTAGTACTACCAATGTTAAAATTTTACAATACTGATGATGTTTTAAAAAATGAGAAAAAAACCCTCTGCAAGCTGAAAAGATGACGTCCTGAGATGTCTCTGTCACACTTTCCTCTTGTTGCTGAAGCCTGTTGGTGCAACAGAATGAATATAGCAACAGAAAAGATTGTGCTATAATATTATAGCTTGCCTGAGGCTTTTTTTTTCCTGAATACACATTTTCATCAAAATACATATTATTGATTTTTGTGTTTTGTTAAATAGAGATGGTCTTTGACAAAACTAGATAGCTAATAACTAATTAGAAAAAACAGCAGGAAATATTCCACTACCTTCATCTCTCTGGCATGCAAAACTGTAAGGTCAAGAGGCACTTCAAGATATGATGGAAAGATTAAAGAAAATTAAAATTATAGCCATTATACAGTGCCTTTTGGTTACACATGCCTCAAAATATTAAAAGAAAACAAGCTCAGTAACAACAAAATCCACTAAACTTTCAAAATGTCAGAAGATGGCTTCAGTTGTGATCACTTCCAGCATTCACTCTAATTCTGTTCTAATACAGTCTGTATAGTTGCCAAGATCTGACTTGGCAAGCACTTGTGGGGAAAATAAATTTTCAAGAATATTTAATGACAAAAAAATCTTATAGCATTTTTGTCAAATGTTACAGGTAGCAGATAAGAAAATACTTTTGCTATCATCACAGCTTTACAGCATGAAGTTAATGCTCAACTTTAAATTACCATTCCTTCTTCAACTGTGGAAATAAACCTTGATAAATGTGTTTGAGGTACCCTCTAAATAAAAGATATATAGTAAAGGAGTTATGGAAGAATTCAATACTGCAAAATAAAGTTAATTAAAGAGCAATTATCATTTAACCAATATTTTAATTTATTAAAAAAATATATTCCCCAAAAGCCCCACAGCTGAGTATACAGAATTTATTACAGACTTCCAAAGCTGTAATTGACATGGTTTGGTGGGGACTTTTTATTACTTCAGAGTCAGAATATGTCAGAAAATGAGTAGATCTCCACCTTAGAGAATGGAGTGAGTTTTAAGTCCATGGAATTGTGTAGAGCTCTAATATTTTTGTTCTGAATTACTGTGCACATGAAATGAAAAGAGCAATCATATTACAGAGCAATATTGCAGCCCACAGATAAAATACTTAAAAGTAAATTTTTTGCTTTTTGAGGGCATTTTAATCGAAAATAATAGAAATTTCATAACAGTGGTTTTCTGTGAAATTTACAAAAAGAGAGTGGTATTCTTTATATCTATCATAGCCATGAGTAAGGGTAAGAGTGTAATGTCATGGAGAAATGAGAAAACATATTTTCAGGAACAAGGTTTAGCTAAGAATGTTGCACTCTCTGATTGAAACCGTCCCTGCTATACAAGGAATGATTCAGGGATTGGCAGACAGTAAAAAGAAAAGTTGTTGGTTTTTTTCATTACTAAAAGCATTTTATATTTAATCTTTTTTCCCAAAAGCAGCTGCAAGACATGGAGAAATGCTGTAAGAAGACATTTTACCTCTCTGGAGAGCAAGATGTGCATTGACAGTGAGACTAAGTTCTATGTCAAGCCACAAATAAAGAAAGCATTAAACTGTTTTGAGTTTGAAAATGTTTAGATAGGAGTGCTGTGGTTAGCACTGACATTCACAATGTCTATACTTGGTATCCTGTCTGTTTTTCTTTCTGATGCACCTGCCTGTCCATGGGAAGCAGTGAATCAATTCAATAATTTTCTTTGCCTGTATGTGCAGCTTTTGCTTGCCCTGTTAAACTGAATTTATCTCAACCCATGAGTTTTCCAGTTTTTACCTTTCTAATTCTCTCCCTAATCCTACTGGTGGGGGGAGTAAGCAAGTCACTGCTGTTGCTTTAGTGTTGGCTGGGATTAAACCTTGATAATCTGACATGACACAAAACGAATTTTAAAAAATTGCTAATCTAAGTTATTTCAAATTTTAAAAATCCTTATTCAATGAAACAACAGCTACTTTGCCACTCACTTTGAATTTCAAATAACTTTTTTGGACCACCATTCCATTACTTCAATATAAGTGTCAACATAGGTTGGAATAAGGAGGGGAAATATGTGTATTTTTTTTTTCCAGTGGATTTTCTTAATGTAATTGCAATCTATCTAGCCTGTGTAATGCCTTCTGTTTACTTAAGGTAACTGCTTCTTTCCATTATTTGGAAACTGATCTGAAATCGCTCAGTTTCCAGCTGGTTGTTTTGATATCTGTTTTGTTTTAAGAACTTGACTACTTTCAGTTGCTTTCCTCTGATCTGTGCTGTGTTATACCCCTAGAGTGGAACCATCCAAACAGACTTTTTCTCCTGTAATTTCAGCTTAGCATATTAATGTAAACTGGACTTTTTATATAGTTGAAATAAATACCCTAGACTATGAACTTCAGCAGCTAAGTCTGATTGGAATTCTGCTCTGAAACCATAAATTATTCAGAATGTGATGAATGATTTTTAAAATATCTGGATAACCAAGTGAGAATGCCAGTGGTTGATTACATACTGTAGACACAATGTTATGGGTGTTGGAAGCCCTTAAGTGTTCAGATATAAAATAGAAATATCAGGCCTTCTGTGAATCTTATTATTTTACTTTCAATTACCTGCAGCATATAATAGTCTGCTTAGAGAGCTGAAAAATAGATCTGTTTGTAATGGAAATGTTTTCTAGGATTGTTTCCTTAGTGCCCTTTACATGCAACCATTAATCATCTCTCTGAATTGCTCTTTTGGTAGATAAAAGAAATTTTGCTGTGCACACCCTGGTTTCATCTCTATGCTTTAAATAGCTTTTGTTTTTCTTTTCTGAGTGTCGCTTAAAAAATATTGAAAAGACTGTGTGACCTCTGTATTTCTCATATGTATGCAAGCTGAATTCTCAGGAGCATTTACTGTCTTGGATTATGGAAGAAGCTATTGGCTAAAAATCATACGTATGATAAAACCCAAGATGCAAATCTTGCTGCCTGTGCAAATCACTTATTCTGTGTGTCATGGATTCTCTTTGGCATTAATTGCTAAATTATCAGTTAGAAGTCTATCTCTATGGGAAGAGACCTAGTACTCCTTGTCAAAACACTTTTCCAGCTAGTGACTTGCTTTAAATGCTGCCTTCCTGCTTTTCTTTAATGGTGCTCTGGTCTCATTGTTTGCAGGGACAGAAACAAAAAAGTCTCTGTTGGATGCATAGGAGTCAATCAAAACATCATTTTAAAATGAATGTATAAATACTAACAAACTGGAAAAGTACCCTAGTTTGTTTAATATGACATCAAATTAGTGTTAGAGAGCTACTGTTTTATAAACTACCAGGGTATGAAGTTTGCACTTTGAATTTGTGAAGTAAGAGCCTAATGGTATCAAATTTAAGAAAAGAATAAATCTTCTCTGCAATAAAAAATATGATCTTTTATATAGAATAAATTCACTGTCCTTTCTTGACATCCACTGCAGTCTTTGGAAGTGTGGGTTTTCATTGAATTACTGTCTGTGTGGTCTTTACTTCTCTAAATAATTCTATTCAGCTCTTTCATTTTTAAATTTTAACACTTTACATTAAAATTCATTGTACGTTTGAAGATGTGGGTGAAGACTAATGTGCTGATTGCTTCTTGCTTCCATGTTATGTAATATAATATAATATAATATAATATAATATAATATAATATAATATAATATAATATATATTTCTATTCTTTCTAG
>LTAT01000004.1:88284925-88301047 GCA_003286495.1 Chlorodrepanis virens | reverse complement strand
TTTTTTTTTTTTTTTTTTTTTTTTTTGCTAAGAAATAAATTTTGTCTTTAACAAATATTAAAGGATAATGGGCATTTTAATGTACCTGGTTTTAAATTAGCATGAGTTTTGCCTAAGGCACAATAACTTTCTGGGCTCAAATCTGAATTAATTCTACAAACTATTTTAAAGCTACCTACATTATCAATATTGCATATGTGTTAGTTTTTACTGATTTCAAATCTGATTTTGAGCTTCCTTTTAACTCTTTTTGGGATTTTATAACTAAGCCCAAATCTCAACTTAATTTCCTTTAAACTGGTAAACTGCGTTGTTTGGTAATACTTTCTTCTTTGTGATTTTAATACACAAACAAAAAGCTTATGCTTTCCTGAAAAATTATTATATTTCTATTTGCCTATAAGATTTACCTTTGAAGAGAATTATGGCATATTACTATAATATCTTACCCACTTATATTTTTCTAATTGCTTTTCACATGTTCTGAATTCAATAATGTGTTTGTCCACTTTTGAACATCTGTAAAATGTTAAGAAGATTGAGCTAAAGTTGTATGTAGGCCACATTTTGTCTGACCTTTTCTTTCTTTTACAATTATTTTGTCAGGCACCTATATCATATCTTTAGTGTATAATTTTACATTGATCTTGTTCTGTGATTTCCAATCTCTTCAATAAAAACAAACAGAATATAACTTTCAATCAAGTTGAAAATGCTCCACACTATACTCAGTATTAAGTTTTCCAATTCACTGTACATTTTGATATCTGCCAGTCAAGCTAAAAGAGTGAGCATGCAGGTAGCTGTATAAAGTCATCATCCTCTGTAAAGAGAGGCTATTCACCTCATCAGATGGAGGATACATTTTGCAAGGTAAATTGAAGTAGGGATACTGTGAGTCTCAAGTACTTCCTGTTCTTTGGGAAATGCTTTTTAACAGTAAATAGCTCTCCATTCCTGCCTATAATTTGCTGCTCAGTGGTGGGAAATGTGTCCCCAGCCCCACACAAATACCCCTCTGTGTATAGCTTCCTTATATCTTACTTTCAGTACCTTGTCTGTTATGATAATGTCAATTTTTTCCTCTCTCTTTTTCACAATCTCCACTCATGTTTGTTTTTGTCTTTCAGTATCCTAATCCAGTTATTGTTCCAGGGTAGACTGTACCTCTTTTTCTTGTGCTGAGCCTATGCTATATTCACCCCCTATTGGCAAAGATTAATTAGGGGGAGAATTGTCCCAACCTTATTAACCACCATGGCCAATACATACTGTTATCACTTTTCCAGGAAGCCTGTGATGTGTAGTATTTGTTTTTCTTTGTATTTTCACTGTTGTGTTATGTAATCTCAAGAGAAGAGTGACCATATTGTGTCAAAATGCCTGGTGGCAAGGAGATTGCACGGCATCCTCTGCCTTCTAGGGAGCTCCCTGCCCATCATCTTTTGTTGTCTGTCTCTCTGCTCCTTCTTCTGTTTGGACATTCACCTCTGTATCTTTTCTACCTGCTACTCTTGTTGTTCCAGGGGAACTTCTCTGCCTACAACAATCTTGGCTGCTCCCTAGGAAATGAACATTGTTGTTTGCTCTTCAGAAAATACAGATTTTACTGAAGGAAAGCTTAGCAGCAAGTACTCAACTCCTGGGACATGCTGGCCCCAGGAGAACTGATTCTAAATCTGCCTCACTTCCCCATATTCTCTCTCATGACGTTGCTTTGAAGTGTCTGTGTTTAAAATATAAATGTGTTAGAATTACTCTTATTTTAATAAAATCCAGATGTTTGTGTTATCTGTGGGAAAAGACCTGCAAGCAGAAGATCTCAATAGCTTGCTTTACCGCTCTGAATGACCTAGTGTCCCATTACAGAGTCAAAATGTTGCACTGTGCATGTGGAAATAAAAATTTTCAGCTGTTGGTAGCTAGAAAATATTTTGTAGGATCATGTGCCTCTTTGAGAGGAGATTAAGTGCTCATACTAAAGTGAAGTCTCACTTGCAGGGTGTGAAGTGACCACCCTTAGCAAACTAAGTCATTCTAGAGCTGGCTAGAACAAGATAAATGTGTTTTCACCTGGATTTTTTGCAATGCGCCCTGGTGTTTCCCAGGTAAGCTGGAGTCTAAAGGAAACTTTCAAATTGATGCCTGTTCTGTTCTTATTCCTTTTACCTGTGTTTTTTTCTTTGCATGGAAATCAAGGCACTGAGATAGGGGGGGAAATCAGCACTTCGCTGTGTTTCATCTTGAGTTATAGTCATTATGTGAGTATGCTGTGATAGGAGAGGGAATTACGGCAGGCCTTTGGGTATGGAAAATTTAGTCTCAGATGGCTTAATTTACCAAGGTTAAAGCTTTCTACAGTATGATCTTAAAAGTAAGAGAGCAGTAATGCTCTAATGGTTGACATCTTTACCTGCTTTCCAAATATCTATTTACAACCCTTAGGTGGGAATAAACACTGTAATTGATTCAGGTAGAAGCTTAAACACATATCTTTTAGGTCTGTGAGTAATCCAACACTGCTTTTGGTGAAACTCAAAACTCTTGAATGCTTCTCTGGACTGGAGCCTGAGTTTAAAATCATGGTCTCACAGAAGTGACTAGGAGTGTATGCACAAATATTTACCATATTAAATGGACACAGAAGACATGAAAGACACTCAGAAAAAAGAGGTGGAGGGTTAGTTTTCCTATTTCAGCTGTTTTCTCCTACTTTGTTACTATTTCCTTAGTATTACTGTGTGGATGCACTTTCCTTAATGATGAAAGATTTTATAAATAATATCTTAACGATAATCTTTGGCATTTGAATCAAAAAGACTGGAATTGAATAGATCAAGAACTTTTGCCTTATCTTCAAATGTAATTAATTCCTAGGTTGTGAAAAAAAAAAAAAGTGTTAAGAAAATAGTACTTTTATGTGATAAAAGAAAGTATTCTTACTTTTTTACTAATGATCAAATTTTCTGGTATTCTTGTGTTCTATTGACTGCATACTAAACCAAAATAAAAATAATTTTGTGGAGAAAAAACAAAAAGTATGCCACAAGGCACCATGAAAAAAACATCCAGCCAGCCAACCAAAAGCATGGACTGTCAAATCACATAAGGAGATTCCAAAACCAATTAGGACTTCAGTGGTTGAAAAAACCTGTGAAGTAGGGTTAGCATCACCTTCTAATGCACTGGAAGGCAAAAAATTCACTTTTAAAAGGTCTTTCATAAGTTAGCAAGACAGAGTATAAATTGTAATCAGGCATCTTGTCGATCAGGGACTAATTATGGTGAATTGGCTTGATTGAAAGCAGCATTTTTCTGCCCTACTTTTTGGTGATGAATATGAATAAAATGCCAATAATTCTAAAACATATAGGCAACAATTTAACTTTCTAGTACAGGTTATTATGTCTAGAACTAATTAGCTTCCTTCAAAGCATAGTAAATGTTGTAGATCAGTAATCATTTAATTCCTAATGTAACACATACATGGACATTTCAATTAGAGAGATAAGAACCAATTGGGTCAGAAGACACTCCTATCATTTTACATTATTTTCTTTATATTGCAGCTGTAAATCCAGATGTACTGACACATCATCATCCTTAACTGAAGGTCAGTCATCCTTATCAAAGGCAGTGGAAGAAACTTCCATACACTCTCAAAAGGCCAAGATTTCTCTCAGTATGTTTAATTTATTCATGGCTATATGTATATATTATTAATTTAACCAATCATCCCTTAAGCAGAATGATTTCTTGCTAGTGCAAGTTCCTCTAAAATACAGCTACTCTGAATACTGCATAGACATGGTCTTAAGAAGCTTTTACCATTTTACATGAAGTACTTAATCCCTTTAAATAGAAGCATTGTGTATTATAACCAAACATACATATTATAAATTACCTTAATTCACATTAGATTATTTAGATACAGAAGCACATCTGTTTATGTTGACATAAAGTCAGAATGTCAGACTAAGTTTATTTTTCCTCTTCCTATATCCACACCATTTTAATAGAAAATATTTATAGCAATAAAAGCTATGAATGGTTTTTACACTGCATAAATAAGGAGGCAAAAAATGTGAAACTCTGTAACAAGCAAATAGAAAATGCAAACCCATCTGTCCATGTGTGATTTATCTATTAAAAGAGAAATAAATACTTTGTGTACATAAATCCTAGGTATTGCTGTGATCTGTGACTTCCAATGCAATCTATGGTGTGTGATTGTGCTATTTTTATTTCCCTTTTATAGACTACATTTCAGTTAATAAAGTTTGAAAAAACTTCAATTAGAAAAAAACTCCAAAATAATTACATAACTACAGTGTATATTTTCATTGTGATCTCTTTGAGTGTCTTGGCTTAGGGAATGAAAGGGCGAGAAATTATCATATATGACTGTTACTGATACCCTCTCTCTTGATTCTGGTGACTTAGAGTTATCAAAACTACTCTTTGATAAGGTGCAGGCAGAGTATCAGCTACTAAGCTTATCAGACTTCAGTTGGCTCCACTGCCTTCACTGTTGCTGTGCACAGCCAGGAGGGGATTAAAACAGCCTCCTGCTCGATGTGCACCTCTGGGCTGGCTCTGGGGATCTGAGCAGTACTCTCACCCTAATGTCTAGTGCAATATCTTTGTGAAAGGTGCACCTGAGTATCTCCCAAGGGCATGCGGGTTGATTTTGAAACTTTGTTTTTCTCTGATCTCAGTGAGGGAAATGGCAATCTCTCTAGGGCAGGAAAAAACACTTTTTGGTATGTTTTTATAGTCCTTAGCACACAGAGTGCCTGCACTCCAGTGATATTTAAAAATGCTCGTACTTGCTGTTATAATAAATAAAGAAAGTAGTTTTAGCCCTCAAAGCTAATGAAGGCTGCTTGCTGCTTATCTCTCAGCCTCATATGGCTAGATTTTCTGATACCCCATACTGAGAGGAAGAGCACTGACAGAGACGTTACTGCTCTTGAGACATTCTTGTAATGTCTTTCCATAGTGCCTCAGAAGGATGACCTTCAGCTTCTCTTCCAGTTAGGGGTTTTCTTGCATTCTTTTGCCAAACTTGAGGGAACCTCATATCTTTGGAACATCATTTTCTTATCTGTTTTGGCTGAAATTTGCTAAGAGGCTTCAGAGTGATGAGAAAGCCAGCAACACGCGAGTGTGTGCACATACACATGTGCCAAGTGAGTCGGAGTTCAGTGTCTCCAGAGCTTATGTAGCAAAACAGGTTTATACGTGAGCTAACATCACTGTACACCTTGTATTCTAGCCAGAATTTTTTTTTTTAATTTCTTTTACCTGAAATGTTGATTTCACACTCACTGTCACACTTGTAAGTGACTGCCAGAGAACTTCTGGCTAAAATATCTGGAGTAGTTCAGAATTACTGGGTTTCATGTTTTCCATGTACTGAGCTCTGTTATCTCCCACCATTTCTGCAAACGGGTTTTAGGTGAGAATCTCTGCAGTTATTTCAAATCTTAGGATATCAACCCAGTTGTTGTTCATTTTCTTTTAAGAGAGAAACTGTCACTTTGATGTGTTATGAGTTTTCTACATTGAAAAGGCTTCAAAGCAAAATGGTTAGACTAGCTCGTGACTCCTGTCTTACAGCCCTTGTTAGATGTAAAAGAAAACCACAGCCTTCACTTTAACTTTGCCTCATGGGGCACATAGAAAACTGCTGTTATCTGACCAGTCTGAGGCCATATATAAAATACTAGTTCTTCCAAAAAAACCCCTTCATTATTGGTATCTTCACGGGGTCAGACTGTGATGGGAGACACAGTGTATAAAGACAGGAGGAACGGACAAACAGATAAAAAGGGTAGGAAAGAAAAGTAAAAAAGAAATAATTTCTTGCTCTTTTCTCCAGTCTCCCTTCCTCTGAAGACCAGGAAAAAAATAGTACACAGCTCCTAAGGGCACAAACATTACATTTATTTGCTCTGTGACATTTAAGTAAAAAGGTGAGAGATTTTAGAAAGCTTTTCAGAGAAATGGCTCCATAAGGTTCTGAGGGCATGGGTGGGAGAGTTTAAAAGGTAGAATTCACAGTGAATTTAAACTTCAGTAATTTGAAAGTCCTTTGCAGGATACTGTTGCCTTCATATTAGGAGGATGGTTATATGAAAGAAAACTGAGGCAAGGGCCCTTTTGGAGGAATCCAGGCAGTTCCAGAACTGGAGACCACATTTAGTAGGCTCATTTATGTTTTCAGTAAAGATGCTACTGTATTAGCAGGATCTTGTTCGGACTCAAAGCTCCCACAAATATAGCTGTTACCATCAAAGTCTCTGGAAGTAACAACAACATCAGCAATGCCATAATAACAATAACAATAATAATAATAATAATAATAATAATAGAACAGAAGTCATTCTGGTACCACCATCCCAAGAGGCTCTAACAGATGGAGGAGGAAAGAAAAATTAATCCCAAGCCACAATATGATTACAAAAGCTAGGTTTTGTTTTTTGGCTTTTTTTTTCATAAGGAGCAGCAAGTAAATCTGAGATAAGTGTGCCAGGTCAAGATGCACTGGGTTTTATTGAATTGCATTGTGTTCTGTAATGTGTTGAAAGAATGACAACCTGCTGAAACTCGAAAGGCATACACTCTCCTTTTGACTGTAAATAGCTTGTGTTCACTCACAAATGCACATTGAAGGCAAAGATGGAAAGATGACCTATGGAATAGACAGAAAAAAAACTCAGAAGAAAAGAATATTCATTCACATTTTACTCTACATGTTATTTACCACAAAAAAAAAAAAATCTGATTTTTATTACATAGAGGTTTTTCATCAAGTATCACTCAGGAACACTATATATACTTTTAGCAATAAAAAAAATTGTTGCAGCATTCACATATATTATTTTTCCTACTTTATTTTGCATAGATAATATTAGTGATTTTAATTGATCTTACCTGAGTTAGACAAAAAAAAAAAAAACAAACTACAGGATATAAGGTTAGATTAGGGAAGATGGTACAAAAGATAGCCTGAAGTCTAGTGACTACTTACCTGGCTTTCAAGACTGGCTTGGAGCTCACATATAAGTTAACATGCACATTTAAAAAGGAAGAGGATTTTACATCAAACACAAGTGAATGAAGCTGTACATAAAAATAAATTTTATCCCATATATGCAGTTCATACAGTATATAAACTTGAACACGTCTCTTTGTATAATATGTGGAATGTTGAGGAAATTTGAATGTTTTGCTGTCTACTCAAGTCTGGAAGAAATCATGCTAAGAATGACTAGAATAGGATATTTTAGACAGGTTGGTATAATGAAATTATATTAATTAATTATGAATATAGTTTTTTATTGGCAGCCCATAAACAAAGGTCAAATCATCCAAGGTCAAATTACTTCAGCTGAACAGACACATCGTTTTATATGATCCAAAAATGGGGTTTGCCATTTTGCTGTTTAATGAAAAATAACCGTAAGTTTAATTTTAAAGCATTCTAAAAAACTAGATTGAAAGTTCATGTTAAGAAATGTTAAAATGAAGCTTCTCTCCTTTACAAGCCTAGCCCCACCCCCCCCAAAACCCTTAACACACAAACAAGCAACAATAATAAAAAAGAAAAAGTAAACAAAAAATCCAAACCAAAAAAATATGGAAAATGAGAAGCCTGGGGCATCAAAAATGAGCATTTCATCAGACTGAACCAGGATTATTTCTGTCAAACCATGTTTTACTTTAATATAAAAGTAAAGGGGTTGTAAGAACCACAACAGGAATAATGAAGGCAAATTTGAGCTTCATTGTGATGCTGTATGTACATACGTCTTAGACTGGGAAACACAAATGAGGCAAAATTGCTGCCACAGATCTCCTCTGTAGTTTAAAAGAGAAAATAAAAAGAGATCAGTGAATCTTCATGGCTGGTGGGAAGAACCACACCTTGGTGGCACATCTTTTACTAACGAAAAATATTACGTGCTTAATCTTCGAGGTGTAAGGAAGACTTGAAATCAAAGTGCATGGGACAAACTCCATGTCTGAACACAACATGATGAAGTACAGCTCTTTCCCTACTCTTCTGTGTGCTGAAATTACTCCTACATAGGGAGATAACATAATTAACCAGACAGTAACATGTCTTTAACAGCCACGGAAATATCTGGCTGAAGGAAAAGTGGCCTCTGTGGTCAGTTTGCCAAAGGCTGTTTGGTGAAGGAAAAATAATGTGCTGAACATAACCAGGTGGCCCACTGCCTACTGAACCAGAAGCAAAACAGGGTTTTTGCAGTGGCTGTTAGTGGTGCCAAGGTCAACAGATATGACACTGACACACTTTTCACACTGAAAATTTAAAAAGAAGTATTGTCTGGTACTTGGCAGTAATTAAGACTCAAAAAGGTCTTTAATGTAATTAATGTGTTGACAGCACCTTCTACAGTCAAAATATTTGTTTGGATAAATGAACCAGCTAAGCACTAAGTCATCTTACTGCGGTAGTGTGCTTCAGGCAGTGAAAGAATGGTGCCTTCTGTAATGCTGACGGAGTGGAACAAATTCTTGGACTTGGGTCTTCTACAATTAAAGCTTCAAGGGAATTTAAGGCACTAGCACTAGGCTCTGTTTTGGGCACAGTATGTCATGTTAAGGAGATCATGGTGTTCATTAGGGGACCTTATTCCAGCAATGCACTTGACAGTCTGGTATGTCAGAGCACCACCAATAAAATAATTTCATTAAATAGCTTATATGAAATGAACTGCTGATAAAGGTGAAGTATGAGCAGAGGAAAGGCTGTAGTGGAGCTGCATAGTGAGAAGGAACAAGGCAGCCATATTTTTGAATCAGAAGTCAAATGGTGCGTCATGAATATTGCTATACCTGATGATGCTGATAGCATGAACTTTTAAATTCCTGTGCTTGCATGGAGTTGTATTATTGCCTGGTGATGTATGGAGCTTTGAACTGGTTTTCTGTGGTTTATTTCATTTTTCAGTCTTACAGTTTCGCTCCTAACTGACAAAAACAGGATAGTTTAAGTGTTTGCTCCATTTGGTAGCATAGAAGATTAAAATGAAAAAAAAAAAAGGCATGTTCAGTGGGGTGATAAGAGTTGGACTTCAAGATGATGTGTCAGTGCTTTCATGCTAATCTAGGATTTGCAAGACTTCGTTTATTCCCCTGACTGATTGCATGCTTCCCAAATAAACAAATTTCTAGGCCTGATGTTCCATACAGAAATAAATAGTGGAGTAGGGATGCTTATAACATCTAATTAATCTGAGTGCAGGACTAATGAAGCTTTTCTGACTTGTAGTAATAAAACTAGCTGCCATGTCTTAGCTCTAATTACCTCTCTGGCCCACCCCTTCTGACTGGCAAGTTTTTGGAGAGTGGAGTGACAGGGATGTTTTCTCTTTCTGTTCTCAGATTATGGCTTTTCTTTTCTCAAACTGTCTGGTTTTCTGCACACTCCTCACAACCTTTTTCATGCAGGTCTCTGGATGTGTCACTAATCCTTTGCTTGCAAACCTGCTCTTTGCTCTTCTCCAGATAGTCCACTTCATCAGGTAGGCAGGCAGTCATGTTGGGGTAAAAAAAGAAGAAAGCAGATTTTATATCTCGTGATCTCATGCATGGTCAACCTGTCTGGTGAAAAGATTACTTCCTCCAGTGAAGGTACTTCATCCAGCTCCTTTGCTGTGGAGTTCAGTGAGGAAGGCAACAAAGAAGGAGTACTATAGAGTTGAGCCCTTCAGATGTGTCCACAAAGATCTTGATGCAGCTTGTGAGTGATATGTTCAGAAAGAAGTAACTCAGAAAAAACATGCCAGGAGACTTCACATACTTGTAGAAGGCTTTTCACAGTTTCACTATAAGATACTTTGCTGAAATTCCTCCAAAGTCCTGTTTTGAAGTTGGCCTGCTTTATTCTTCCCTTCTCTGTCTGTGAAAGAAACTGTTGTCTGTTCTATTCTTTTACCACGAGGGAGTTACAAAGCTGAGATAAAAAATTGGTTTTGTTGTGATTCACAGTTAGTCCTTTGCTTGATCTTGGGAAGGTGCAACTTTTTTGAAATGCATGGTTTGTTTATTATGAATTTGGAACTGCTCATTGCTTAAAGCTAGCCTATTTTGTGATATGAAGCCTCTGTTCCACATGTCAAAAGAACAAAAAACCCCGTGTACTATTGTTTACTGATTGGTGCCAGCTGTAATTATATGCTTGTCTACATGGGGAAGTTGGCCTCTATGAAATGTTAGAGAAATACTGTTTGACCTCAAAATGTTCTTGACTTTTTCTTCAAAGATCTCACCTCATGAGACCTTATTTCTAGTGTATTTCACTGTTTGCCATACCGAAAAAAAAAATAGTCTTCCTGTTATGTTTCCCCCACTATCCTGGAGCAAATTAAAGATAAGTTATTAATTTTTTTCCAGCAAGACATCTTTTCTGCTTTGTCTTTGAGCACCTTTCTTCCACAGATTTTGCCTTTAACTGTTTTCTCATTTACATAGATACTGAACTATTCTTTTGAGAAATGTCTCAAAGCAGCATTCTTTTCTCCCTTGTCATCTTTATTTCTCTGTGTATTTTCCTTAGAAAAGTATAATTATGAAAGATCTTAGGTCGAAATAGAATCTAGCCAATATTCTAAAGGTCCAGAAGGGTTGCCAGGAGGTAATTATAAAATAAAACTCACCAAATTTCAGCATTAATCAGCTATGAGAGATTTGTTGAGGACCTTCTATCTGCTGAAAAAGTTGATTCTTCCTTTAGAGAGTGGTAAAATCAATAGAACAGTGCTGTTGTGAAACCACCTAAAATGAAAAAAGCCTAGAAAAAGTAACCTGTTTTCCATTTGCACCGTATACTTAATTTTACCTTGAAGGTTTTTGTTACTCTTGGGTCTGTTTTCTGTAAACAAATGGAACCTGTAATTTTCATTTTTACTTCTCAAAATGTTTCTTTCTTCTATGACAAGCATCCTAGCATAGCTACACAGCACAGTCATCTCATGCCACATTTGAAGACCTTGAGCTGACACTGAGCCATCAAGTGGATGTCCCTTAGAACACCACCATGCTGGGAAGAGATTCTTCCTCAGTCACAGATTTCTGTACAGTCTGTGCAGTCAAATTCATTTGAGGGCCACACTTATGAGGTGCAGAGCTAATTACATCAGGTGTAGACTTGCTGTGATTCAAGCATGCAATTCTTCACACTTAGCTCCATAAGGGACTAGCTACAAGTTCTTCAGTTAGCACTCCATTTAGCACTACACGGCAACTGAACCCAGTAGGTTCTTGTATTTGGAAATCTAATAAAAGTATTCTTTGTTGATTTAGTTTTGCTGCTATGTTGCATCAAAAGACAGCTCAACTTATTCCCCACTTGCAGTCCTGGATCTCTTTCACTAGAAATTTCACTACAGAATGGACACAGTAGAACTGAGAACCTCTGAGATTTGGCATAAGATAGGTGATTCCTGCTGTGATTAGGAAGTTGGATAACTCTTATAAATGATCCCAGTCTTTGGGTTGTCATTTTTCTTGTATTCCTTCAGAAAATTTGTTCCCGTTAGCTTATTAGTGATAGAAAATACTAATAAAAGCTTTGGAAGCTGTTATATGATCTCAGGGCTGAGCTTAGGTCTTGTTTCACTGTATTTAAATTTGAAATCACACAAATTTTCTGTTTTCTGTGGCTTTTTACATGCATTTGATTTCACCTGAAAGAGTTAATTTCCAGCATATGCCATGAGCTGCAGGAACTATGTAACACTGATGAAATTTTTCAAAGCAACTGTCTCATTGCAAATTTCTTTTCTGGAATATTTTAAAATCTGTTTACACTGATATGCAGATGCAGGACAAAGTCTTTTCTTGGGGATCCTTCTCTGGGTCTTATGTTAGTGTATGTTTATTAGAACCAGAAACTGACTGTGCTTGTCAAGGCCAAAGAGTCTTCAAGTAGCACATGGGTCAGCATGGGAGTAGGGTTGTTATGATGGTATATTTTGGGATATAGAAGCCTACTGAAGTTACAAAACACCTGAATTATTTTTCCTAACCTGTGAACCAAGTCTGTTTTGGTGCAACTGACAGAGTGCATAGGATCTACACATAATATATTGTTTCACAGCAATAAACCGGTATTTGTGTTTCATTACTGTAACTTTCTTTTTTGTTGTATGACATGCTACATATATCAAACTAAAATATAACTAAAGAAAAACACCAATATTTCTAAAAATTATTTGAAGTACATCATTTTACCAGTGCAAGGATAGTACTCAAAAAGCTTTCCTTAAATTGTCATCCAAATTCTGATTTCCTATTTTCAATGGACTGAAATCAGTAAGAAAAAATACTGAAGACAGTAGTCATGTAATAATTTCTCAGAGAGCGACTATCAGAAAAATGTTATAAAATATGGTACACAGGTTTGTAGTGCATGTTAGAAGGTTCAGGAGAAGGTGGGGAAGGAGAGGATGGCTTGCAAGCAGAAACTGTAGGGAAGATTTACTGTGTTAATATCACATTTAAATATTTCTTCAATGTAGACAAGTTCTTGATGTTTAGAATTTTGCCTGATAAATGTATTGTTACTTATTTCACCGACGTAATGATTAGTCTTACTCCAATGCAAGTATGAACTTTTACTTCTGGGGGAAAAAAGTAATTTATTTAGGTTTAAGGTTTTCAGAAGATGATGAGTTGGAGCAAAATTTCTCAGAGCCCATAGCAACACCATGAAATTACCTTAGTTAAAGTAAATTATAAAGCATAAGCAGATTTGCTTGTATTGCTAAATTATTAGTCTTAAACTTTTTATTTCTCTCCTTTTTTCTCACATTTTGAGAGTATTGGGAGGTGGTATGCTCAAACATTAAGATTTGTCTAAGAGAGGAAAATATAAGCTTTGCTTGTGTGCTGATAAGCTGATAGGATAGCATACCCATGAAAATTACTATAAGAGACTGATGGGACTTTAACTCTCATGTTCCAGGGCCTGAGAGAGGTTGTTTTGCTGAATAAGGTAATTTTGGGATGAAAGGCTAAAAATTTACTTGGAAGTTATAAACTGGCTTATGTGCAGCTGTGAGCTGCTCTACCACCATACAGAGACTGAGCAAAGGGCAAAGAAATCTCTTTATATATATTTTGGTGTTGTCAGTATTAGAAACGACTGCTAAACCTGCTAATGCCAGCTTATTACCACATTGTAGAAAACCACTAGTTAAAAATGGCATTTTTTAAGGTAGATTGAATTTCTGCTATTTTTCTCATGGCTTGCTTGCTGTGAGCATAATACTATAGAGGTTTTCTTTAATCAAGAATTTTCCAGTCACTCTCCATGTTTGTCTGTCTCTCCCCCTCTCTGTCTCACACCTACACATGCACACACAGAGAATATCTGAAAATTACTAGTACTGCCATCAAGCCAAGGAGGCTGCAACACTTTAATTTGTAGCCTGCTCTCCATTTAATACCAAAGACATCATTTCAGGTAAAAGAGCTGTCTATCAATTTTTCTGTTTCAACTTCCTTCTGAAATGAACTTCCAGTCTCTGGGGCAGCTGCCCATTGCAGGGATGTCTTGTGAAAGAAATAGAAATGTGCCAAAACTCAGTAAACAACATAGCAGTCCTTCTTTCAGTAAAGGTGAAATCTTCTTGAATACAGACAGTTTGAAATCTGACAAAATTAAATTACATCAGTATTCAGCATGTTGTTCATGTAACCTCTCTAAAAAATAAAAAGAAAAACAAAAACAAAAACCCCAAAAAACCCCAACAAAACAACAACAAAAAAACCCCCCACAACCTCTTTCAACCTTTTAAACCCTCCAAGAAAAGCACAATGCTGAGAAGATTTAGTTATTTAATTTCCATGACCAGTGAAATCTGTTTCCTCCTGCTCAATGCTTTTAAGGAAATTTATCTCTTCTATAGTTTGTGGTTTGCTAAAATATAAGAACATAAATATGTTTTTTTTTTATTTATATACCAAAAGCCTCACAAAAAGTACCTTAAATCCTAGATTTAAGGAATAAATAACATTTAGGTGGGGTGAAAGAAAATCAAATCAGAGACTGGCTGTGGTTTATTCTGTCATAAAGGAAGCAGCTGAAATTCTGCAATTATACTGCTATCAGAATTTAAGTAAGTAATAGAATTTCTCCAGATTTCTGAGAGTAGCTAAATGTAAACTTTAGGTGTAATAGAAGTACAGTACTGTGAGATTATATAGGTCAAAGGAAGTTTGGATGCTTTCCTTAGTTGGTGAAACCACTTTATTTTACGTAGGTGAAATCCAGCACAATTTTGGTACAATTTTTAGCTGCAAAACCTACATCAAATGCCCTGATCAAAAATTAAAATACATCTACTTGAACTGTAATCATCAAATAAAGTGAAGTTTGAGAGTTCTGTCTGCTTTTTTATTGTACAAAAAGTCAGGAAATATTAAGTGGTTTAATTTCTTGTATAGGCTGTATGTCATTCTAATGGGAATTGGTTTATGCACTCACTGTTGCAATGTATGTGGATTGTTTAAGAAAACTGAGCTCTAGGTAGTCTATTTAAATTATAAATAATCTGGTTTTATTAGCTTCATATTAAACTTACTCAACCTTGACAATAAGGTTGTCAAAGTGAAGAGTATCAGCTTTCTGAGAATCAGATGTCATGTACCAATTGGAGTACACCTTCTCTTCCTCAGATTGAACAGTGCCACCATCTACTTTTAACTCAGCCCCATTCTACCAGCTGTAATTGACTGAATTTCAGTCCATTTCCCTGCCCCCATCTTTCCCTAGATCGAGTACACACAACTTTTGAGAAGATCTACAAGAACTTGAGTCAATGAAGGAGATCTCTTGGAGTCAGGCATTGGGAAATGGCACAACTTATTTCTGTAGACTAAAACTTTGATCTTTGCAAAATTTCAAGTAAGACATATGAGAACATAAAATTTAGATAAATACTAACATTCAAGCATTTTATTTGGACTTGAGCAGTACTATGCTAGTGTAAAATACAGTACATATTAATAAAATACCAAGGGAAGAATAAGGAATTATGCAGAGTGGGTGGATATGAAGCAAATCATATTTTAGAAGTAGCTGAGGGGTATCTGAGGGTCATGGAAATTCAAATGTATGATTTAAGAAGAATGTTTGAATAAGTGATGGGAATAGATGGTTACTGCTTGTTAGCAGAGACAGGAGGGAAAGGATGACACTGCACTGATGTTTTCAGGATGTGTATGTAGATGTTTTAGAGGCACCTTGAGATAGCTGGGGGAAGTCCAGTCATAAATATTTGAGAGTGACGATTTTGTCCTAGATGAGTAATATGTAGTGCAATGAATGGGAATGGCAGGGGAAATGCCTTAGGAAAAGAAGATAAAATGTCCTTGGCAGGCTCCAGCAGTCCTTGTCAAGCTCCAGTACCTATAGTGGGGAAGGAGTCAGAGCTGAGTAGACAGCTGAGGCAAATGACCCTCTGGTCAGTAGAGCACACATGCAGGTAAGAGTGACCAGTGGAAGAAGCTGAAGTTTGCTGTGCAGTGAAGTCTGAGCTGATATTAAGCATTTCTCAACCTCCGTCCCATCTATGTCTGCACACACCTTCCAGATGATTTTAAAAGGGAAATTAAAAGGAAAATAGCAAGATCTGAGCTCTGTCAAAATTAAATCTGTCAAAATTAAAAGAGAAATAGCAAGATCTGAGCTCTCTGACATTTTGGGGATGTCAGGAGTGAAAGCACAGGCCAGCAGCATGTCTGTCATTCCATGCTAAAAGTCATAAAGGCAGATCTGCCTGCATGTGTGAATATCCTGTGATGTGTCTGAGGGTTGGAAACTTAATTGTTTTCTTACTTCATAGCTTTGTAGCTGCTACACTGACAGTTGGAAGTGATTTTGAAAATGTCACTATTGTACTCAGGAAGTAAAATGGGATTTATTTAGTTTTGGTATCCTCTAATTGTTCATGAAAACATATATCAAACATCTCTAACTTGTAAATTTCAGAAAGTTATCTTTTGTATGCACATGGATGCAAGGAAATGATGGAGACACAAATTTCACCTTTTTTTTGGTTTTTTTAGAGGGAAAAAAAG
>LTAT01000004.1:88248781-88284915 GCA_003286495.1 Chlorodrepanis virens | reverse complement strand
CTTTTTTTTGGTTTTTTTAGAGGGAAAAAAAGATCATCTATTTAAGTATTAAATGCCAGAATAATAGCACACTATCGGGACTGAATGAGCTATATTATTAAACAATGGAAACTAGGGTAACATAAAAAAAATTGAAAGGTTCCATTAGAAACTTGGTAGTATATTATTCCCAACCATTAAACTGAAAAGGTAAAAAAATCTTTGGAAAGCCAATAAAACCCCTCACCCAATGTTTAGTAAAACATTATGCCTGTGTTTTCATAGAGAGTCCTTAGATATGTAGGCAGAGTTCAAATGCTGGTCCTTTGTTCCTTTAAGGGATGAAGAGGAACTAAGCTCCCAAGTCGCCAGGGCCAACTACAGCTTGTGAGTCATGATCATGCACTGGAGTTGTCCACTGCTGTTACAAATTGGTGATTTCTCTCTTCTTAGCTTAATCAAATGATTAATAAACAATGCTGAACAAATGGCATTCTAGAACTTGAGAAGGGTATGATATCCAAGCCTTTTTATGGGCTTCCAGGCAGATTGGAAGCCCATATATTTCCTCATGTATTGACTAGGTCGTGAAAGCACAAAGTTGTCAGGCTCAAATGATGAAATGTTTTTATCCTTCACTGTCCTCCTCTGCTGTTAAATTGTTCATTAACAACTTAGGAGCATGAAACTTTGAAGTTGATATTAGGCAATATTTTTTAAAGTCTTGATTTACTATCATGTCTTCTTGATTTACTATCATGTCTGAACATGATAAACCATTCATTTTTGTAAAAGGGCAAGGATGTATCATCAGGAATCTCTATATTTCTGCTCTGAAAATATAATTTATCATATTTTTCAACACATATAAATCAGTAAAGCTTTAAACCATATTTTTGTAGTCTGCTAGTGAACACTAGCTGAAAATCTATTCACTTTTAACTGGAATAAAATAAAATGGATGGAAAAAAGGAGTTATATATACTATATTTGCTCTTTGAAATGTCTGAGAAAATAAAATAGTGAAACATTAATTTATGGACATTGAGAAGCCACAGCTACTACAAAATAGGGTAGTAACAGGTCCTTTTTTATAATACTGGGTTGAATTTTTCAGCAGATATATACTGATGATATTAACCTGAAATGAACTTGTGTTTGATTTCTCAAGTTTTTCAGTTTTTATAACTTTTTGTGTCTAAACCAAATAGGTGTTTTCTAGTACATCTTCTGTTTCTCTTTTTTTTTCATATCTCTCAATCACCCTAACTGTACATTATTTGGTGGTAGAATAATTGGTAGAATTTAGGTCTTGAGTAATTCTGAATAAATTAGAAAAATTGGTGAAAAGGCAAGATAATAGCTTGAGTTTTTTGTCTTTAGTTGCACATAGAGTTGAATTTACTCCAAAGTCTTTGCTGTCCTTGTGCATTTTTAGAATAAAACCAACAGAACTACCAGATGGAAAAAAATACAGCGGACTCACCCAGCACCATATAATAACCATATTGATTTTCAAGGCTGCACATCTTAAAGAATCTGAGATTGTTGTGGCTTTTATAGTTGAGCTGATTTTTAAATATTAATCAATTAGTAAAAGATAGATCTTTCCTACATTGAGGTATTTAAGCGAGAGGTAAGATTCCTGTGACTTAGGTTACTGTCTCTGTCACATCTATCCAACCTGAACTCTTCCCATAGTTGATGACCACCAATCTAGTCAGAAAAACACGAGCTATGAGTTGCCTTACCCCAAAGCAGACTTCTGAAAGAGCCATTTATTAAACAAGGCTGTTTCTCTTGTGTGTCTCTAAGGAAAACACATCTTGAATAAATTAGTTGTAAACATTTACCTCAAGTGTTTAAATTAACTGAGATGCGTAGTATACAGTTCTGTCAGTGGGGTGACAAATGTCCTTCTGCGGATACGTTTCTTCTCTCCCTAAACAGAGGCACTTTTGATAATCAGTTTTGTAAACCAGGCTAGATACTAAAATTCTGCATGACTGAAGGTATACTGGTCCTTCTTCCATGCACTCACTTTCTGTAAAAAAAAACATACTATAAGAAAAATGCAATCACTTTGTACCAAGGTGAATTTCATGCCATTGTTACACAGTATTTTTTGCCCAGATTTCATGAAAAGTATAACCACAGAACTAATTTTTTCCCATTTTTGCAATCATGAGACCACAGCAAGTGAAAGAACTTCTTGAAAAGATGTTCCTGGATCTCTCTTATTCTTACAATTATTTCACATTGTACTAATAGCAGTTGCTGTATGAAAAAAAATTTAAGGTTGCAGTTTATGTAGACAGAATGATTCCTTTTGATTTCAATGAACTTTGGGTCAAGATATAGTTCTAATTTGTATGAAATCAAATCCAAATTTACAGATATTGTTTACGTATCTCTAAAAGAAGGTGTTCCAACATCCCTTCAGGAGTATTAAAATTAATTAATACATTTATCAAAGGTCCTCAAAGGGATCTTGATTACATATAATTTATCCTATGCAAATAAAAAAAGCTCATTGAAGGTCCATCTGAAAAGTCAGTCATCTGTAGAATTAACATCTAAGTGAATGTCTTGTAAAAACAATTAAATTGTATTGTGTTTTAGAATAGAAACTCAGAAATATTAATATGGCAGCACACCTTTAGTTTCTGACTTCAATGATATTGTAAATCTCAAGTGACAGTATAGTTTTCAGCAGAGACCTTCATTAGAGTAAGAGGGATTTGGGATACTGTGTAAAAATGACACTACATGGAAATTGCTTATCAGGCTTAATTTAAATATTATCTGGCAAGTCTGCAGTCTAAGAGATGCAATATATCAACTAAAAAAAGGAGTAGCTAAAGGGCTGAATTTCTGAACAGCACCCAAGTAAACCATGCTTTTGCTTTCCAGATTGCACCACAAGAAGGAAAAAAAAAAAACCCAAAAAACCAGCTAATGAGAAAAACACTTCTGAGAAAAAAAAAAAAAACAAGGAAGCAAGCAAGCAAGAAGAAAAAAAAAAGCACCTTTTCTAAGCTTCCTATATGTCTTTTAAAGATGGGGAGGGGCAGGGAGCTAAGTAGTGACTCTTGATTTTGGGCAGAAAGTAGCTATGTCTGATGGATTATACAGATCTTCTTAGCCTCTTTTAAATCACCTTTCTTCTTTTATTTTTTTTTTTTAATCAAGTTGCTCAGAATTCTGTATTGAACTTATTTATATATCACAGCAGAAATTTGTTTGAAGCTTTTTTGTAGGCTTTTCTTTTTATTGACATTGTTGTTACCAAGAAAAACCTTCTTTTGTTCAATTTTTAATGAAATGAGCACTCTCAAGCCAACTTAAACATTGTCTTTTTTCTTTTCTAGTAACCTCCTAGGTTTTCCCTCTATTCCTAGGCTTAATGTAATTTGCAAGCATCTTGCTTATGTCAGAAGTATATTTTGTTTTACTGTTATGCAGAAGAATACAAAGAGACAACAACAATAACTTGGACAGTTATCTAACTTGACCAGCACCAAATTCTGGCATTTGAATGATGTTGTATGTACCTTTTTTTCTTCTTCTGTTTATAATGAAGGTTCCTCCAGTTTGTCAATGAAAAAAAAAAATCCCATCCTCTATGAATATTTACCTTCATCAGAGTTTTCCCTCTATTCACATGTAATCTGTGGTTTTGAAAATTTAGACACAACTTCATCTTGCCCTAAGTTTAGTAAATGTTTCTACTAAGTATTTACTTTGTTTTGTCATGCAAGAAGGTATGCATAAAGAAAGATTGTTTTGACATTGTGATGACCGAGATGTGCAAATATTAGCCTTGTTAGCTGAGTTTTTTATGTACATGGCCTGAGATGCTATCCTTTTCATGGCTGTTGAAATAAAGAAAAAAAAATGTTAGACAGCAGGAAATCAGAAACCCTTTAAACTCCCCAGTTGCATGACCTGCAGCAGCTATTTTCAGTGTCACCAGTAACACTGCTTAGGATTGCAAAATATAATTCTGAAATGTAATGCTGAGAAACTCTGTGTCCCCTAAGATGAACCCGCACCACTATGACAGATGTTCACCAGCTGGAGGACATGATTTTGACATGTATGTGTTGAAAGAAATAAGAAAGTGAAGTTTTTCCTGGTGTGATTTTAATGAACATGGACAGCTGAAGCAGTTGCAGAGAAATATTAAAAATCTGCATCTTATAATTTTTCAAGAACTTTTTTTCAGTTTCAAGCTGATTAAATATGATCATTCGGACATTAATATTTTTCAGTACAATACATATACACATAAAACACAATATTTGCTAGTTTGGAGAATTTTATAGGATTAAGAGTAGTTTTTATTTGATATTATATAGTGTTTAAGGAAATTACACAACATTTGACCCAAATTCTTAATACATTAATAACAATTTCCCATCAATTACTAGTGTAGAGAGGCTTTCCAGCACTTCTTTTGCTTTTGTAAAGTGTCTCTTCTCTCTCAAAGTCCTTTACATCAGACTGTTCTCTACATCTCTGTGAAGAAAGCAGAGTACCGCACTTCCGAAGAGAAACCCAAAGACTTGAAAAGCAATTTCTTCCTGCAAAGTGTTTGATACTTCAGAAACAATTTTCACTGTTCAGCTTGTTGAAGTGAGCAGATCTTGCTGACAGTTTGACCATGACTGACAGATACACCACTCTGTCTCTCTCTTAATATTGAGTATGTATGACTTTTCCTACCTGTGTTATTCTATTTAGTTTATGAACTCAGTATATTTTTTAGCTGGCATTAATTTTCTGTAATTCAAATTCAGTATAATAGCTTAAGAAACCTGGAGGCAAATTCTGGTCCCTTTGAGCCTCAGTATAGGATAGATTATGGTCTAATTAATATTTTAAAGGGGAAACTTTTTTTAAGAAACCACAGCTGATCATATAAACAGATGCAAGATGGTATGTGTCTGTAAATGTGTGAGGTGGAGGGTTTAAGTAAAACCTCTACTGATGAAGTTTAAGCTAACATGCTTTATCTTTGCAAATGTATGCACAGATATAGTGCCTTAAATTTTAAACAATTGCTTACTATGCTGCTCTAGCTTGACGGCATTTCATCATCTGTTAATAACTTTCTTCATGCTGAAAGGCGCAATGTCAACATTATTTATTACTGAAATGAATGTACTTGCCAGAATCTCTAATAGGAAGGGGCCAAGCTCCCTGTATTCTGCTCCAAATTCAGGAGAAATTCCATTTAATCAAGCTTTATCTGTTTATAGTTCTTTGGGTTTTTTTCTTCACAGTGTTTATATGAATGAATTTGAGAAACTTTATCAACTGGCCACTTCATTGAAAGTTAGATATTAATTTATAGCTGGACTCAACTATTAGGTTCGTGACAAAGAAAAGCTAAAAAGCATAACCTTTAGTGTACTGCCAGGAGAAAGAGATCCAATGTGATTTTGTTTAGTGCACAATATTTTGATCCCTTTTGCTATTTTATCCCCTTAAAAACTCTTGTCTTTCATAAGTTAAAGGTACATATGAACTGCAATGACTAAAGAAGGCAAAATGTATATCCTTTTTATTCTTTACATATTGAATCTGCCTTCTGATTGAACAATAAGCTGTCTTAATAAATAAATCAGAAGAAAAGGTCAAAGTGTGCTGTGAACACTGGGAGATGATGGCTGTTCTCAACACCTGTCAATTCAATACCAGTTTATCGACCTCATTTGGATGGCTCTCTGGGATTCCAAATGACCAACAGGACTTTTTTTCTGTGCTAGAATTTTATCTTCCAAATGTAGATACAATCAAAATTTACTAAATGCACTTGCCCAAATGGTGTTTAAAATAATTAATCTCTCTAATCCCTAGAAATCTCTTTTCTATCAAGATTTGTTGTCAAATGCAATGATTTCATTCTGCCCTACTTTGCTACTCAAAACATAAATCATAAAGCTTAGAAGGAATTCAGGAATGAAAATCTGATTTGCATTTTACTATTCAGAGAATCACAGTGCAAGTCACAGCAAATATTCATTTTGGCTAATATGGTGTGTTTGGCGGTGTCTACTAAGGGGTGTAGGTGTATCCCTGCTGCACAAACTTCCTTTGGGATACTTTTTAAGGTCTTGGCAGGCACTGATTTATCTTGGAGATTCTCTGGGTTACTGTACTTAACAATCCCAGTGTATATGTCCTCTGGCATTTGATTGATGTGTTTTGATTAAATCTGTTTATAAATTTAGTCCTCACTAGTCCTGCAAAGACTTCCTCTGCTAAAATTTGTGTGACGTATAAGTACACAGCCGATGTATTCCAATGCTATCCTGAAAACGTTTATAGCTATGAAAAGCTACTTCAGTAAATGTTTGTTACTTTCTTTTTTGCTTTTTTACATTTCAGCTTGATAAAGTCTAAAGCTTTTTAAAAACTTTTATTAAGCCACACACAATTTCTGCTTTCTGAGACCTTTCTTCAAACATTTTCTTCTATTCTTTAACCAGTATGGACTTTTGAGGTGCACTTTTTTTTTAACACATGACCTACATTTTTTCTAAACAGTCCTCATACCACCAGAAGCTGTTATTATTTATTAGTGTTTTACTTTTTCTGGTTTTACTTTTTTTTCCTCATAAATATTATAGCTGAATAGTGGCTGAATAGAGCCTTTTCATGGAGGAGGAGACAGGGGAGATTTTATAATGAAGTTACATGATATTGGTTTAATTGAGATCCAAAGTCCATTTTTCATTCCATATCCCTTTCGACACCTACCTTTTTCATAGGTTAATTCAGAGCCATGGTGTTCTACACTTTGCACAACTTAATTCCAGACTTTAATGAATTAACACTGTGGAAAACAGAATTGTATGGACTCCTGCAATTAATTTTAAAGTATACTTTCATTATGAAAGTGGCTTATCACTCAGCAAGTGGGCTTTCGATGGCTTGGGATTTAAGAAAGCAAGGTAGGAAATAGGGTCTAAATACTTCTCAATAGGATCCTTATTTACATTTCTAATTTGTCTTAACTATCTTAATGATTTGTCTTAACTGTCATCAGTTAAAAGGGGCCAAAACCAGAGGAAATAATGAGAGCATTTCCACATTAATTTCCTGGTATTAAATTCACACAACCACTTGGTATGTATTTTCATACTTACATGAAACTTTTCAATGTCCTAACTCAGAAATCTGGTAATGAATTCAATTAATGTGGAACACAAAATGAGGATATGAAATAAATCTGAAACTTAAGTTTCCACTGCATTTTCAAGATGGCACATTTCTAAACTTTAGCAGAATAGATCATAAATATGTGCAAGCTCTGTCTATATTTTTCTAGGCATTTAAAATTCAGTGGTGCTAAAGTGAACACAGGAAAAAGGTTCTGAAGGATCAGTGGTTCATTGGCAGTGAAAAACGTAAGAGGGCAAAAAAAAAGTACATATGCTTATGTTAACTCAGTCTTGGACATAATGATAAGTATTTTATTGAATTTGCATGTAGTTCACTGTGCTATTGAAAACCCTTTATTTCTAGAGAAATATTCTTTATAGAGCAGAAGTGTGTTATCTCTGAGAGAGAGATGAAGTAAAGATTGAAGGGAATAGACAGCATGCCTTACTCTCAGTTGTATCAGCCAACTCTTCAGAAGTGACTAATGATTTGGAGGAACCTTGGTGATTTTAGGAGGTCAGTTGCTCAGTATTACTAGAAAGTGTACATCCTTGGACATGTACGTGACCAAATGCAGCAACTTAACAAACCTTGTCCTTAAAGTATTCCCTACAGATTAGGTGTATACTGGGCTTGAGGAACAGGAAAGATCTTCAGTACACACATTTGAATCACGATTTGGAAGCTTTCCAAACGGCCCATCCTACGATCATGCAGCAGGTCCGTGGACTTCTGTGAAGCTGGGCAGACACACAGTTTCAGACAAGGCAGGGGACTAAATATTCATTACTGCACAGCACTCACCAGGTGTGGAGAGTGCTTTGCCCCTCCTAGGGAAGTGTCCCATCCCTGAAGAAACAGCCTGCTTAGCCTCAAGGGCACAGGTGTACAGTGCAAGGATAAAGAGAAGCTTTCCCGAATGCTGTGCCTCCACTTGGTTTTGAAAGACTTCTAACAGTTTAACTGAAATGTGACATGAAATGTCGCAGAAATGAAGCCACAATATGCAAAGTTCCAGTGAACTCTCAGCTGGGACTTGCTGACAGGGTAAATACTATACCACCCAGTGTGGCACATGCTTTGCATGTAGATGCACTAGATGAAGTGTTGAAGCCCACCATCCCTTTGCGTGGGACTATGACTACATTTGGCTCTGTTCACCCTCATCAGCAGACCCACAGTTTTCACAGATGAGGTAAAATATAAAATAAAACTTTTCACTTTTAAGTACAAACTAGTCTCTCTAATAAGACAATTTCAAACTGGGGAGTCTGATTTTTTCCCTCATTACTCCAATCTCACTCTGGGGTAGACTTTTTGAGTTCTGAAGAGCTATTATTGATTCACATACTGGCATATATGAAGAAAAGCTAGGCCCAGAGATTGTTCTTTGCCAATGTCAGATAACATTTGAGCACTGCCACCAACTAATAATATGTGCTCACAAAAAGGTTCAGGCTGCTGGAATAATAGATAATTACAGCCACAATTGTCCAAGCAAAGAAATATCCAAATCTCCTGTAGGAAACCATGAATACATTGGGACCCATGAGTACAAAATTAAATGCCTTGCTTCAATAAATATGGAAAGAAAACTTCTTAAAAGTTTAGAATGTCATTAGCGTGAGATCTTTTGAAGGATTTTTTTCCTTCTACTTTCTCCAAAGCACACCTATTTAAGGCTCAGAACAATCCAGGGGACTGCTGCTGCAGCGTGTGGGTAGAGTTCAAAATGCAAAAGCTCTCTTAATTTCACAATGAAAGTGGAAAATAGAATTTCTGACGATTTTTCAAACATAGCACTTTCTTTAGGACAATGTCTAAAGGTGAAAATATTACTTCAGCAGCTTTCTATTTTTTAAAAAACTTTTTAAATAGCCATGAAAAAGAATAATAATGGCTTCTACTTTCAAGGTGAATTGCATATAATCTTTTTGTTTTGTACTATAGTTCAAATAGATCTGTTCATTATTTTAGTCTTCCCTCAGGGTTCCTGAAGGGATGCTCAACGTCATCAAAAGAATAGCAAAAAGAGGGACAAAAATGTAAAAAAGAGGTATAGAATCATAGAATAGAGTCACAGAAGATCCTGTGTCAAAAGGGACCTATGAAGATCATCAAGTCCAACTCCTGACTTCACAAAGGGCAACCTAAAAGTTAAACCATGTGTCTTACACCATTGTCCAAATGCTTTATGAACAGCTTGAAGTCATTACCAATTCCTTGGGAAGCCCATGCTGGGGCAGGCTCCTGGAAGGGAACCTTAATCCATGGAATGATGAGCCCAGGCTAGAGCAGATTTTTTAGCCAGGCTTGTGGCCCTGTGGGTGACCCACATTGGAGCAGGCTGGTTTTGAAGGACTACATCCTGTAGAAAGGGACCCACATTAGAACAGCTCATGAAGAACTGCAACCTATGGGAAGGACTCATGCTGAAGAAGTTCGTGGAGAACTGTCTCCTGTCAGAGGGACTCAACACTGGAGCAGGGGAAGGACTCCTCTCCCAGAGCAGCAACATAAATGACCTGTCATGGGCTGACCATAGACCTCATTCTCCATGTTCCTATGCTCCCAGTGGGAAGGACATGGACACCAAGGAGGGTGGGGGGAAGGTGTTTTTTAGACTGGGTTCACTTCTCATTATCACACTCTGATTTGATTTGTGATAAATTCATTTCCCCAAGCTGAGTGTGTTTTGCCCATGACAATCCTTTCCTCTTAATCAATGCATGAACTCTCCCTGCCCTTATTACAGCTCATGAATCTTTCATTATATTTTCTCTCCCCATCCAGTTGCAGAGGGAGTGATAGAGCAGTTTTGGTGGGTACTTGGCATCCTGCCAGGGACAACCCACCACACAGTCTACTATTGTCCCACTGGGACTATCACCTCCTCAAAGCAAGGCTCATGTTGGTCCCAGCCCAATTTGTCTTTGGTGAAGCTGTGTTGGCTAGTCCCTGATGTCACCTTGCTCTTTGTGTGCTTCCAAGCCATCTTCTGGCAGATGAGAAGGGTGAGAGTTTATTCTTGGAAACCTGCCAGAAGTCTGCAGTTCAGGAGCTGCTTCTGATTCTTCCAACAATATGTGAAAAATATTCCTTGGAATGGGGAAGAAATAGACCCATAAAGTGATGAAAAGCTTTGCTCTTCATAAGAACAAACAAAACAAGGATGCACCTCAGACTGAACCCCCACCCTCTCCACAATCCAAAGTCATCTCTCCACGGCCTCCAACAAGGTTCTTGCAAAGGAATGGAACAGCCTCCCAAAGGATATCAGGCCCTCCCCTTCCCTTTGTGCAGAAGAAAAGGCACCTCTCCACACTCCAGGGACCGGGCCGGGGGTAGGGAACAAGAGCCTTTGCAACATTTAACAATAGGCAGTTCTTTTATGGAGTTCAGGCAGAGACCTTCTGGAGGCTCCTTTTCTTGACAGTGGGATGTCTGGATGCTTTGACCCCCCTCAGCAACTGCTAAGTGCAGGTGGGCATGCTCTATGCAGGGTGCCAGGGAAGAGGGAAGGACCCCCAACCTTGGGATCACTTAGAACACCAACTCTCCTGGAACGTTGTTACTTCCATCTTGTCTCAGGCATGGGGTACGGAGAACGCTCATGGGATCTTGAGGGGAGATGGAGCATGGTCCCTGTGCACAAAGGCCATGGGAGTGGCTCCCAGGAGAAGCACAAAGGAGAAAGCCACTTCCCATGAGGAGAAAGTGGAATCAGAGGAGGTGGAACACCACCCAGAATTGCATGAGAATATTTGTGGTTGCTCATGGGACCGATGGTGTGCAGAGAATGGATGTGGCTCTACTGGACAGCTGCATGGGGCCCAGGTGTGTCGGTGTGCCAAGGACTAATGGAGGAGAAGCACCATCCATGGGAATGATTGCTGTGTGAGGCGAATGATGGTGTGGAGTCCATGAATACGGATCCACCAAGGAACTGTGAGGGGCCCTGCTGTGTCAATCTATCAGAGAGCTGTGTGAGACCCATGCATATTACCCCCCAAAGAATGACAAGTCCATGAGTGCCAATCTGACACAAAAGGACATGGAGCCCACAGGAGTGGACCCACCTAAAGATGAAGAACTGAGGGATGTGGACCAACCTGTGACAGGGCTGATATTTTATGACCCTAGCACACCTGGGCTGCTTTCCATGAGATCACATGAGTGGCTGTCAGAGCAGTGCCCGGCGAGTTCCCAGACAGCAGAGCAGCCTCTGCACCCAACATTAGCTGGGAGAGGAGAAACTGTGCTCACTCTCAAGATGTCTGAGCAGTAAACAGTTCATTTTATAAATTTCAAGGGTTGTGTGAGTCCTTCTTTCTCATCTCCATCACCCTCTGTGTGAAAGTTGTTTACTCTTACTTAATGCACCCTAGGATTTGGTTGGCCACTTTGAACTCCAGGCAACACTGTTGATTCTGTTGATACTGAGCTTAGAATCAATCACCTTTGTGTAAGGCTGCACTCCAGCTTCTTGTTCTCAGTCTATACATATATCCAGAATTACACTGTCCCCCAAGCACAGAATCTTGTTAATCTTGTAAACTTCATATGGTTGGTGATTGCCCACATTGGGTAGCTTTTCGCCTCCTTACCTAGAGACTCTTACCATCCCCAGCTGCAAATTTTATGTAGTCTAGACCCTCCTCTATTAAAAACACTTCTTTTCCACCTCATCTACCATCCCTATGTTTCCTGAAGAGCCTATAACCATCCATCATAGTACTGCAGCCACAGAATTTTTCCCATGAAATCTCACTTAATGTGCACTTTTCCACTCTGCTCCCTTAAGCCTTAGTCAGACACTGGTCCAGACTGAAATGGCAGTGTCCAGCTGCATGGCCTGCCTCAAAATGGCTGACTGCCCTCTTGGTAAGCCCCAAAATAGTGTCAGCTGACCATGGAGGTCCTGTGGGACTCATTAAAGAGCAGGTGTGACCTACGCCTGTGGAGAAGCAGTAGTGGACCAGAGCAGATAAATGAACAGTGACACCTCTAGATTGGTGTGCTCAGCTACCCTGGATTTAAAAGCATCTGAGACCATGCTGGTGACTATATACCTTTTGGTCTTTTCCTTTCTGTTTTTCTCTCTCCCAGCTACTTCTTCACAAAATATGTTGTAAACCAGACTAAAAAACTTCCAGTCAATGCCTTAGTAAGGGCCTTGTCATATCTGAATAAGTTAAACTTTGCTGCATTAAAATTTGTGAAGTGCCTTACTTTGTCTGGAAGTTGTTTTAAAATTTACCAAGTACCTTAATGCTCTGAAGTTTGCAAGTAAAACTTTTTTTGTTGGACCTCCTGAGAATTTTGTTGTTTCTCCCACACACTTCCCAGAATACATTACCAGAACACTGCCCACTGAACCCACCAAGAAGGCCAGGGTATTACAATAGCTAAGAGGAAAAATCTCTTAAGGGAGATAAATTATCCTCTTTTAATTAAAATATTTATGTCTTGATCAGATATATGGGAAATCTAATGTTTTTACCTGTCTATTACCTTTCGTATATGGTCTTGAGTCTGGTTTCAGATTTTCTGTTAAGAGATTCATACAGTAACATCTTCAGATTTTGTCAGTGGGGATGAAAATATGCAGGAGTGAAGGTTTAAGGCTTAAAATACAGTGCCTGTCCAGGGGCTGTCTAGACTTCTGTGATTATTGCATAATTTGATGCTGAACCAGAAAGCTTCTGGCTTGGTGACACTATTTCATATCAGTTCTAACTTGCTTATAAATCTCTTTTGGAAGTGACAATCTAAATGGTAAAGATTTATCTGAACTTTTTTCAATGTAATTTTTCAAATATTTAAAAAAAATTAAAAGGAATATGTAAAACCATCACCAGAAAATAAGTTGTTTCATTTCAAAGCAATTATTTTCTTAAAAGTTACTTAACTGAGTTATCAATATTTAGTAAAGGTGAAAAAGACTTTTTGACATAGTAGCATATTTTCTACTAGGAACAGGTACCAAAACTACCTGAAAAAAAGTAATTGAGTTAATTTAGAGATGAAGATTAATTTTCTGCAAAAATATATTGCATAATAATAAGCTGAAAAATAATCAGCCTAAAGTTACATTCAAGTGCATGGCATTTCTACAGTGGTTGGGGGTTTGTTTTTCTGTTTGTTTATTTTGATTTGGGTTGGGGTTTTTGCACTATTTATTTTCATTACTATGTAGAATAAAAAGATTATGCTAGATTGTTTTAGAGATAGCTATTTTTGCAACGACTTCGTGAAATTGTACATCATTATTCTGATATCTGCAGAATATCTTTACTGAATGCTTGCTGGTGAGGAGGCAGTGTGGATCCCTGAGTGAGAGCTGGTTGCACAGAGATTGTCAAGATTTTTTTCCATCTGAAGCTATTAGCTGTATGTATGTGCAGCTGCAGATTTTATTTCTCTGTGACTTTCTGTAACTAGTTTATGTAAGAAAATAGAACTTTACTGTCTTGCCAGAATTGTTTTGTAATGATACCAGGACAAATCAGACTTTCAAGTTTGCAAAAGGGAAAAATTGAAGCAACATTAGAAAAAAATTCTGCATTTGAAGGTGGTTGGGAGATACTTAGTGTGGTTTATTATTTTCTTTTTTATGTAACAAAGAAACGAAGAATTTAACAATAGCTGAGAATGATTTTTCTCCTACACATCTTAAATAACCCACAATTTTCATTAAAGCAAAAAACCTAGGAAGTGGTCAGGGAATTTGAGCTGGGATCTTTCATGCAACAGTGCACAACACTGTTAAAATCAGGTAACTGGTTTATGGCTTTTGAGGATGCCTTTGTTATTTATTTTAGATACCTTTTGTTGTTTAGATTCTGTACTGAAAATTGATATTTCTAGATGAAGTGAATAGAATTACCAAGAGGTAGGCTGATGATCATTCTTTTAGGTTAAGTGAATTCATTTTCAGATGTCCATTTTTCCCATCATTTTTAGTGAAAATAGACAGTCTTATACTTGCTCCCACTATACTTTTGTCTTCTTACACAGCTGTCAAGTAGTGTATGTACTCAGTTTCAGTAAATGAGATTTTCCATATGTTGACCTATTTTTATACTGCCGTCTTTCTAGTTATATGCTGTGGCATGAGAAAATTGAAACGGACGCAGATGGAAGAACTGATTTTAGCATTTGTTGTGAAAATTGCTGCTCTTCAATAGCACCTTGTCAAATTTTGTTTGGAAGTTGTCTGAAAAAAAACATTTTTCTTGAGCACATACTCTCAGACAACATTGCAATAAAATAGCAAACACCATCAGAATGGTCAATACAGATTTCAAATGTGGCTCCCCCAACACTGACAGGAATGCTGTTGAACAAGCTGCCAAGGAAAGAGAAGGGTGTTCACACGACTGCACGTAGTAAATACCTTCCTGCCATCAATGCATGTTTTTCCGAAAAGAAAGCACCACAGGACATCCTAAAATACATTCCCAGGTGTAAGGTATTGTTCGTGTTAAAGTGTTTGAATTGCTGCAAAGCAGATATAATATTATGACTGATGTTATGATATTACTATTATTATGATTCAATTAGGATTTTGTGGCAGTCTGCACTCAATTGTGAATTACTGAATAGGAGTAAGATTCATTTTTCATTGGTGTAGACAAACCAGGGTGTTTTAAGTAATCTCAGCACAGAGATAACCTCTGTGTGTGCGTATATGCGTACAAAGACATACACACAGTGATTGCTGCATGTCTATATTTCTGTCATTGCTAACTCTTCATCTTCTATCTTAAAAATACAAAGGGAAAAAGAAGATCTCGTGCTTCTGTAGAGAAGACTCCTCTCATTCTCCTTAAAAGTATGAAAGAATGACCAGGAAAATTATTTATTAGTTCACAGAGGAAAAGATTTAATAAAGAAAACAAGAAACAAGTACCCAGCTCCAAGAAGGATCCCCAAGGAAAAGGTTCGAAGGGCAGGAAAAAAAAGACTGAGAGTCCTCCAGTGCACTCAAAGAAGATGACTAAGAAAGGAGAGGTTTGACTTATCTCCTCCTGTCCCACCAAGTGTGTAATAAGTTGACCTTTTCCAGCCTTGTCAGGGCTGGAGGAGGGATTTGCTGTTTAAGCTCTTACATGACATATGTGTCAAAAGCCTGAAGCTTTTGGGAGAAAAAAACCAACATCCTGAAAGAGCAAGGAAGAGGCTGACATCTGAAGCTCTGTTCAGGGATGCCTGTGCCAGTTCTGACACGAATGGCTTCATAAGTTTAGAATGGAAGAAAAAGGTATTCTTAGGTGCAGATTCCCCTTTTGCCTATTTTTTTCCCCTCATTCATTCAACAGTCAAGAGACTTAGATCTAATTCCTTCTCACCATGGTATCATCTCTTGTTATAAAACAAAAAATTCTTTGAAAGAAAATGCTTATTCTGATATTAAATGGAGAGGAAAAAGGAAGATATCTTCCTGCTGTCCTTTCAAATCACTAATCTCAGGTCAAAAAACATCGAGATTTACAAGAATGTCAAGTATGAAGCAGATACTCTGCAGAAGGAGGTTCTAAAAGAAAACATTTCCAATCATAAGATGGGAAAAGAATTTCTTGATTGGGAATAAGCTCAGTATTTTGAAAGTTATTCTACTGAATTTTGCTTCAGTGTGGAGTACCAATGAATTGAAGAATTGCAGAAGCATGCTCTAAGAATGCTTGGCTATGTCAGACCAAAGCCTGCCATTGTATCTCTAACTCTGGCCAAGAATGAATGTTTATTAGGAAAATAGGGCAAGTAAACAGTGATATGTCTCTGGAATATCCTCCAAAGTAATTCCAATTCAAGGATCAATGCTAGAGTACTTTGAGAGAGAGAATTATGTTACTGTATTTTATAGCCTTCACAAGGGATTGTTTGTCAATGTCTTCATTCTTTCACTGACTAACCAAAAAATTTCTGGTATTACATTTGCAAGAAGTATTTTTATTACGGAGAAACAGATCTAGCTGATGTTCTTTTACTGATTTTTTTGTATCCTTATGAAGAAGAAGAAAGGGAGACAGTGTTAATAAATGTAGTCTCATTTCAGAACACCTTGACTAATTTCTAATTATTTCACTTTAGGGAAGTTGATCTCAGAAGATATCTTGTACTCCAAGCTAGAATTTGACTCACTGTAAGTTAGCTCTATTACTGGTAAAATCAATTTCGACAGCTTTATTCTCTGAAAGGGTCAACTTCAAAGGAATAGTATAACCTGCTGTTTGTTAGAGGGGTGCAACACAGTCTGCAAAGTGGTTATAGTTGATAACTGAAGGAAATAATGGAAGGTTCACTTCTGGAAAGGTATGTACAGTAATATTTCTACATTACAATATTTTGGGATCAACATAGCAAGATATTAAAATATTTCATTTATAGTGTTCTTAGACCTGTAGCAGTCACAACCTGAAACTGGTATTTTTTTATTGCTAATTACACAGCTATATTCTCAAAACTGAGTGGGTTTATTTTATGATGAATGCATTAGGGACTAATAATTCATTGTAGCTGGACAGTTTTTAGGCCTTATTTTCTAAAGGAGTAAGCCCTCTGCTGCAATATAATTTTTATGTCCCCAAACCTGAGCCTGAATTTTATTTGTAGATGCAGCATATCCTGTAGACGCATTTTATAAAATATTTATTTTCATTCCTTTGAAAAAGGTCTGACATAGATTTGATGATGCCTGTGTTTATTCAGCAGTTTGGACTGCTACTCGTGTTTTCAGTAGTTTCTTTTTGAAGGAACTCAGTTTTATAGATTTGCAATTCCTGTTGGGTAGATTAACCCAGGATTCCCATGAATTTGATATCACACCAAGATACAGTTGCACAAATATAATACATATCATTAGCTGTGCTCTGCAAACTGTTTGTGTGACTGCAAGTGGTTTGTGGGAACTGCATATTTTTACACTGCACATCTAAGCAATAAATCTGTGCTATAAGACTCAGGAAATTTTGGACATCTATGATACATCTGGAGACAAAGATCTGAGGCTTCATTTTTGTCTTAGTGGCGTTCCCACATCACAAGCAGTGCAGGTACCACAGCATGGGGCATGAGTCTTGGGCTCAGAGATGGAGCATTTATGTCATGATTTCATTTTCATCTATTCCTCACAAAGCAATCTCATGAACACTGGTTAAACAAATGGATTCTCAGCATCAGATGAGTTGATAGATAATAATGAAGGATCCTAACTGCACATACATAGCAAAAAAAATGAAACTCCTTAAAATAAGTTGAGGTTTGGATAATGAGACAGAACTAATCTGAGTAAGATTCAGACAAAACAGACAGGATGGTTCTTCACACAGTGGATAGTAAAGCTGTAGAGCTCATTGCCCGAGAGTGTTATAGATGGTGAAAGGATTCCTAGATGCAGAAATTACTAGACAAAACCATGATAGATAAAGCCACTTAAGGATAATAAATATGAATTGATTCCATGTATTTCATAAAAGTACTAAATATACATCCTACTGAATAAGTGCATCATATGGCAAATGTTTGTCAGGGCATACATGTAAATGGGAAATGTCCCTTACTAGTTCTGGTTCTTTCCTGTTTTAACCATCTTCTTGTGACCAGTATTTGAGACAGAATACCAAGCCAACTAGATCTCTTTCTGGTATAGTGCATATTATATTCTTTTGATGTGAACACACCAAATTTAGCTGTTTGCTTTGGTAAAGTATAAAGATCTGTGGCAGGGCCTATAAAAGTCTCTGGCTGTCTGCAATATTCTGAGGTGTACAGAGGTATAAGGCTATTGTTTGCCATAATGAATGAGGAGGACCCAAAGCCCTTATATTTACAGATTGACTTGCAAGTTTTCAATGTATTTTTGTCTTAATTTTGTTTTCCTTTTTTTTTCCAGAGGGGTTTGGTGGTGAAGGCTGAAGGACAGGGGAACAGAATGATCGTAGTGGTAACTTGGGTATTTCTTTTATTTTTACTATAAAAATTGTATAGTGATGAATGAAGATACTCATCAAGCATTCAGAAAATATAGCACTGCCTGGTGGAAGACTTAAATTTCTGTTGAGGTAGGTGAATTTACATTTGTATGTTCAATTTGGGAAAGTAGTATTCCCATCACTTCAGAGATGTCTATGTTATTTCAATAGGAATGACTGGCAGAAAGGCCTGAAATATTGTTGTTTGTCTGTAAAGCAAGTGCAAGCATCTCAAGTATGTATAAATAGAAGTAGAAAGTCTTGACAGGGTATATTAGTTTAGAGTACTTGGCTGGGATGAGTAAACACCTCACCTCAGAAAGCATGTGTGCTTTCTGTCCTGATCCATGAAATTTACTCGGGAATGGAGGGCAAGGGAAAAAAATGTAGAACATCTTATAAGTATGAAAGGTAATGATTATGATGCAGCAAAAATATATTTTCAGAAACCAGGAGACTGAATGACTCAGAGAGTAACTAGAGATGGGGAAACACTCACAGACACTTTTGCAGACCCTTTGCAGATTTATTTATGTCTGTAAGATTAGTGGTAAAATTAGGATGGAATACAATGGGAAAATCAGAGCGAGGACATAAGGCAGTTATCTGTGTGGATTTGAATCCCTATCAGTGTAAACAGAGCTGTGAAAGCCAGCCTCCCACTGATACCATGCAAACAGCAGTATTGCAGTCTTTTCTGGTGAACCTCCCAGATGTAAATGTTGCACTTCATAAAGAAATGCATATATTGTTTTTAATTAAAAACCTTCATTTTTAATTAAAAATGAAGAATATATTGTAGTGTTTCTAGTGGTATATTAAATTTTATTCAGGGCAGTAGTGGATTTTCCAGCAAACAAACAGTAAGCATATTTCAAAGACCATATATTCCAGGAAAATAAAAAAAAAAAACAACACCCCAAGCCCTACAATACACTACCATTGAGAAAGCTAAGGTGTTCACTTGTTTCAGTACCATGGGCTGCCCTAGAGCAGAGGCAGAGAGAGAACTCCAGACACTGCACTCTATGCTCCTGGGGCATGCCTTATGGAGGCTTGATAAAGAGAGAGTAAGCCACTTGTATGCTTTGCCTCAATCCTAACAGGAGCAGAGCAGGATGTTCATGTGTGGGCCTAAACACAAAGGAATAGGAGCACTGAGAAATTGCAAAGCTCACTCACAATGGGATGGGGGAGGGGAAAGGAGAAAAGAAGATGAGTGTGGAACAAACTGTTCAGAGGAATATTCCATACCATATAATATCACATTCAGCAACAAATCAGGGTAAGGAGGGTTGGGGTTTTGTCTTCCTCTATATCCATTGCTCAGAGACTGACTGAACATCCATCTGCTTGTGGGAAGGGTTTTGCCTTTGCAAATCCACCCGTCACCTTTCCGACATTTATAAAGTACATTTTAGTTCCGTAAGTTTTTCTGCTTTCTCTCATCCTGTTCTGTCCTTGTCCTGCTGGAGCAAGTGGAATAGTGAGCAAGTGGATGTGAGGGTGTCTAACGTCTGGCTGAGGTCAACACATCACAACATAATGTAATTCTTTACTATTATATGAATGTACACTATCACTGACTTTATAGTTAAATATATACTTATGTTCTTACATAATAAAGACAGTTTTCATGTCAAAAATTTGTGCTGAATTTCATAGCTTTTAGATTTTAACGAAATCTGTAATAGAGCCTTGCTATTTTGTTTTTAATTCTCATAAAGGTACAAATGTATCTTAAATTTTTTAAATTACTTTCTAGAATGGAGTAAATACACCTTAAGACATATTAGCAAAAAAGGAAAAAAAAAAAAAACCCAACAAAAAAAATTTACAGTAATCCTTAGGCTGACTGGAATTAAGCAAATTATGTCCTGTCTGGGAAATACTGGGGTTTTTTCCTCCTCTTTCTCCAGTTTAAGCAGTTTTCTGCTTTTTTCCATTAATAAGGCTAAAAAACTCAGTATTTAAATAGAAAAAACTCACATGGATTAATTTTTTTTAAAGTATAATCACAACTAATGAAGTACAGCCTTAGCAATTCTACGAAGGTCCTGTTTTAAAGATCTCTTAGGGCAGATTTTTCAAGATACAGTCTTGTACTGGAATTACCAGAACTATATATTTTATTGCAAATTAATTACCTGAACATTTGAGTTTATTAATTAATAGGTTTAAATATCTCTGTCAAAATAAAAGAAAGAAGCTTAGAAATTAGCAATATATGAAATGGTTATTTTTTAATGTGCCTATCTCCTCAGCTTTAAAAGACACACATCAGTGAATTTCTTTTAATGTCTTCTTCAAAGTGCTACTGATGAATATAGCAGGGGCATTGATTTTGAATCAGTGTAAGAAGTAACAGAGAATATCTAATTGTTTCTTTATCCACTAAAACAATGTAATTTATTTTTCCATTGGAAACTTTAGGGTGTAAATTCTGTTCCTCTTCTTCATGGCTGTATTTTTTTTCCAATACACAGTACTTACCAAAAAACCAAAGTTTTAACAGAGCATAACATATCACAGAACTTGCACACAGTGTTTTTTGTTCTAGTGCACTTGTATTATTGCAATGAAATGATACAACTGATATCAGATCATAAACTATAAGTGATTTCTGAGGTTTTTTGAGCCCAATTGTATTGTGCTATCTGTCATATACATACGGTTCAAAGATGCAACATGTACTTGTTTTCTTAAAGATTATATAATTAAGTGATAATTATTCTCTTTTCATCCACAGTTCTAAGCAGTCTTTGCAAACATTAAACAGCTTGTGAAAGTAATTAAACATTGTCTCTCCAATCCCTAATCTTGTCAAGTTGTGTGGTAAGAGATGTGGAAGGCTCATTAACAAAGGAGAAAATAATCCCTGATTTTATTACGAACTTTAAACAGCCGAGTTGTTTACAAAAACAAGGATTCAAAGTCACCTGTAAGTTTATAAAGTGCTAAGTGTTGGTTTACAAAAGCAGTGCATTCACCTGAGCTGAAAGTCTTCTAAATTAATTCTCTTTGTTATTTTTATGTTGACCATTTCTAGTCAACAACAAATAGAAAAATTCCTTTGAGATTTTTCTTCTTTTTTTTTTTTTTTATTATAGCATGTATTGTCAAGCTCTAGCACAGAGATTCTGTGCTTGACAGAGGGTCTTAGTTTTTGGGGTTTTTTTCCAGCTATAGGAAAAATGTTATCTCTCTCCTCATATTTTGCTCTATTTATGTTACCAGCTCAGGGTAGTTATGTTTATGTTACTGGGGGAAAAAAAATAAAACCAGATAAAAAGACTCCACCACGGTTAACTTTGCAGTACTGCGGGCATGTTTTATGTCATACCTCTCTATTTAATATATTTTAAAGCCTTTTATAATGAGATTTTTTAAGATGATCTCTGGTCATTTGATCAGCCAGGAGAAAGATATGGCCTGGACTGCAAAGCAGGCATACAGTCACTTAAAGCCATTTGGCAACATTCCTAAGAAGAGTACTTGCAGTAATATATTTGGCTCTTCTGTGCCTCTCAGCAATAAAACTAGATGAAGAATGAACAGCAGAGGCATGAGTATGTGTTACAGTGCCACATCTCAACTGTATTCACCAGTGCATTTAGTTTGCCAGGAGATGTTCTGAAAGGAGTAAATTGCTAGTTCAGAAATCTTCAAAAACAGAAATATCATTTAACTAAACTGCAAGTGTGATTACATAACAGGGTCTACTTGACTCTAAAGTTATTCTACATTTACATCGGTTTTAAGAGTGAAATAATACAAACTTCTAAGTCTCCTAAGTCTCTGTACTTATCCAACAAACACAGTTTATACAAATTTCTCACATCACTGGATGGCTGAATTTGCTGGCTTTAGGCATTTAAAGTTTTGAAGTTAAGGATCCCCTTGATGACTTGGAGTGGCTACCCAGAACAGAGGCTAGACAAGATTAAGAGAATAAAAAGTAGGTATTTATAAAAGGCCTTCAATAGATACACAGACAATTAAATTTTGCTCCATTTACATATCAGGGGTTAATCCTCCAGCTACACCTTCAGGTAATGAAGTCGTATAACACCAATTTGCTCCTCTCCCTACTTTTCTGGGTGAGGCAGTAGAGTGTCCTTATATTTCAGGTCTAGAGGCATTGTTTTGTCTGACCAAAATGTGAAGACAAAGTGAAGTAAACTAACACTGTATATGGAGTTTAGACTTATACACAAATGTAGTACAGGATTTGAAAAATATAAAAGCTAAAATCCTAAGGCATCACCCTGCGCTACCAATCAGCAAAAATTTAGACTCACCTGTAGAGATTGATGAGAGAAGATCATAGCTGACTTTCTTTGCCTCTGGAGAGGAGAGAGAGACAGAGGAAGTTCAGCACCTTGGCTGCCTGGGAGGTTCATGTCTGTACTATGGGTTCTTTTGTAATGAGGGGAAATTGATTTCCCCAAGCATTTTTTTTTGTTCATATGAGTAGGCAGAACAGGAGAATTTTGAATGTAAGTCTTTTAATGGGCTGTAGCAGGAACAAGACCCAAGTTAGTTCTAGTGCCTAGTTTGGTGCCTACCTACAGGTAGCTAAAGTCTGAGTGAAGAACTGCATGCACCCCCTGCTAATCCTCTGTGTCATAGTGCAATACCTATGCATGTTTTCTCAGTCTATCTTTAAAGAACTGTAATTTACTGGAAAATATATTCCTGAATATTACTGTAATAACCCTCTTGAGTCTCTTATATCACTGGGTGCAATCGAGAGGGCAGACCTTGAGCTACTGTAAATCATGCTGGCTCTATTGATTTCAGTAGAGCTCTATTGATTTACTGCTGCAGAGAATCTGGTGTGAAAGATTTCTGTGGCATTGTGTGCATTTAGAGTTAGAAGATTTACAGGCTCTGTAATAAAGCTAAGAAGCCTCAGCATAACCACTCTCAACAGCTGATGTATTTCTTTGTCTCAGTGCATAAACAATTAACACCACCAGTACGAGCAGTGTAACACAGGAAAATTAATATCTGGGATTGTGCATCGATATTAGCTGCTAGGAAACATCTTAATCAATGCTAATAGGAAAACATTTCTTCATATGTGTGCCTTGACATAATAAGGGTGTAGGGTCATACTGCAAATGTCTGAGTCTCAGAATTGGAAGGAAAAGACATGCTGGACTGGCATGCCTTCTAATCAGTATAGCATTTTACACTTCAGAGTAAATGCTTTTAATGATAATTAGCAAAGTTATTTGTACCAAAAAAAGGATATGCCAGATGTGGTGAGAGAAATAAAACTTGAAGTGTTGATAACTGGTTCACTAATGATTTTCAAAGGTCATTTCAAGTGCCCTAATGAGTTCTGCCTAAAAGCTTGTTTGAATGTATCCCTTTTTCTTTCTCTACAGATGGAAAAAAAATATAATCTTTTGTTGTAGGGAACAGCAGTGCACCAGATTGCTTTATCAATGCTTTAAACAATTGCGGTGTAGATGAGAAAGTGTTAGTCACAGCTACCCAAAGCCACAGGTGCAAGTGACTAAATTTTAGATACATCAAATAGCTGCATTTTAATTGTCTTTGAATAAGACCCAGATAACTTCTATATGCATGCATGCAGGGTGTTGAGACAGGAAAAGCTTAACCAGTATAAAAACTTATCTGCACAAGTAGAACTGCCCTACAGCCTGCTCTTTCCTTACCAACCCTGAACAAATAGTCTTCTTGCCTTTGTACTTTTTTACTTTACAGCTCCTTTCTGCTTCTGAAGTACTTAATATGCGTGCCAGTTTATCTCACTAAGCTGACAGTGGGTGGGAGGAGGAGAGCAAATAATTTTCTTTAGGCTTACTTGAGGCATCAGAAGAAGAAGAAGAAGCCAAAATAGTAAAAATGTGTGGGAAAAAATGACAAAGCTGGGAAAAAAGACAAGGCTCCACATCTATAAAGGAAGCTAACTGCCAAACAAGTGCAGTTATTTCATCTAAATAAAACATCCTTATGCAGTATATCGTAAACATCCTAGGCTGAACACTGAGAAAGCACTAGAGTGTCTGGGTATGCACACATTTCAATGCTCAACAATGTTTCTGCAGTTGCAGAAATATATTTAAAATATCTAGCACTAGAAATAACGATTGTCAGAACTGGAACTCATGTTGTTACACAAGCTGTGTTTCATAGGACCATAGGAAACATCTGTAAGTAGGCAAATGATATCATCATAAGCAATGATGGTCCTTGCTCACTGTGGTAATACAGGTGTTCAAAGAGCAGGAAATCAGGTTTTCTTCTTATGTTCATAGAAATTTGGAGCTCAAATGGTTCACTTTAACTTCAACATTGCTAGTTTGAAAGAGAAAAAGTCTTGTTTTATCACCCGAAATGATCTCTGCTGATCCCACTTGCTCATTAGAATTCAATTACCTTTCTCCTGAAATTTAACTACCCTAGATTGTCCTACCGTATGAAACATGTCAGTGAAAACCTGTTGAAGGGAGGATAAAGAAGAAAATGCAAAAGTAATCTGAGTGCAAGGAGGAAATGGAGAATTTGCTAGGGGGTCATAAGGTAATCCTTTTCAAAATATAAAATTAAATTACAAAATTACCAAATGTTATCTCAGAGCATTATACCACTGAACAGATGAACTGTATAAATGGCTATGACAGATAAGCTTTCCTCAAACTAGAAAAAAGTAACTATAGCTTCCAGGATTTTGGGTCTATTGCTTGTATCGTCGTGCAGTGAGTGTATTGTCATTTTGACAATATGGGATGGGTGAGAACTCAGATGCAGCACTTTGTTGGTTTGTTTTATTTATTAGAACAATAGATGTCTAGTAGCTAATAACTTGAATTAACATGTCCTTAGGAAATGTGAATAGCAGTGAGTACATTTCTGGATGATATTTGTTTCAAAAGCACATTTAAAGATCATAGAATCTATAGAATGGTTTGGATTGGAAGGGACCTGAAAGATCATCTACTACTGATCCCCTGGCCATGAGCAGGGACACTTTCCACTACACCGGGGTGCTCAAAGCCCCATTAAACTTGGCCTTGAACATTTTCAGGGATAGGTATCCACAGCTTCTCCAGGCAACCTGTCCCTGTGCCTTATAACCCTCACAGTAAAGAATTGCTTCCTAATACCAAATCTAAATCGACTCTCAGATAAAAGCAGTTCCCTTTGACCTATTACTTCAGGCTCTTGTAAAAAGTTCCTCCCTGTCCTTCTTCTTGCCCTTTCGGGTGCTGGGAGGCTGCAATAACCTCTCCCCTGAGCCTTTTCTTTTTCAGTCTGAGCAGCCTTACTCCAGATGTGCTTCAGTCCTCTGATAATTTTTGTTTCCTCCTCTAGACTCATTCAGGAGGAATGACTGGACTCAGGTCCATGTACAGAGGACCCCAGAGCTGGATACACTGTTCCAGGTGAGGTCTCACCAGGATGGAATAGAGGGACAGAATCACCTCCCTTACTCTGATGGCCACAGTGTGTTGGATGAAGCCCAGGATATTATTGGCCTTTTGGGCTGGGAGAGCACATTGCTGGGTCATGTTGAGCTTCTTGTAAACCAGCACACCAGAATAATTTTCCTCAGGCCTTTCTTCAGATTATGGATTTGGGTTGACGATACCTTGCATCCTATGAATGGAATTTTAGTTGCATACATGCTGAGACAGTGTGTGATAAGGAAAGCAAGGACAATGAGAAAGTTTTTGTTGATCCCAAAGGCACAAAACAATACAGCAAGATGATGATTTAGAACAGAACAGAACTGGGTTTTCAGTTAAGAATTCTGCAGTTTCAGATCTAGTTTGTACTTCTGAAGCACAACAAAAATAAAAGAAAACAGGAAAAATGTCTAAATTGCTTTGAGCTAATAGTAACAAATGTGGTAAAACTAAGATCTCTCATTCTCATGTATCTTTTGTATTTTTTCTTTATATTTATATACATATAAATACATATTTATGTGTGCATATATGCATGCACATATTTTTTAAAAATGCCTATTTTCTTAAAATGTCTCATAGCTTCAGAAATTGAAATTATTCTTTCTGGAAGGTGACTAACCAATATGAATAAAATATATCAATAGTATTGGAAACAATTTGGAAAATTAGTTAATGATTCAAATTTTTCCAAAAAACATTAGCAAAAAGTAGAACTCTGAGTGTTCTGAATAATGGTAAATTGAAAAAAAAAATGTGCTCATCATTGAGAAGGCTTTCCACTATTCCTCCCCTCTTGCTGACCTCCTAAATAGAGAATCATAGAATATCCTGAGTTGGAAAGGACCCATAAAGTCAGTTCAACTTGAGTTCAACTACTGGCCCTGCACAGGATACCCCAAGTCACACCCTGTGCCTGAGAGTATTGTCCAGACCCTTCTTGAGCTCTTCCAGGCTGGTGGTGTGAACACTGCCCTGGGGAGCCTGTTCCAGTGCTCAACCACCCTGTGGGTGGAGAACCTTTTCTAATATCTAACCTAAACCTCCCCTGACACATATGTATCACATATCTGGTAATATAATCTGGTGTAAAGATGATAACATGCAGAAATTGGAAAGATAGCACATTAAACTTAAAAACCGTGTTGTACTTGTCACCTGAGTTGCAGATTCATCTGAAGGAAGCAAGTAAACATCATCAATTTTATTTTTGTGAGAGACTTTCATAGAGTACTTTTGAGCCAACAGTGCTCTGTGGACGGGGCAACTCATGCAATTCCATGGATCCACAAATTATGCAAGACCTCATCTTTTTACTACAGCCTGGTTTGGACATGCTCCTAATTCTTTGTTTGTACAGATACCCCTCTGCTCTAAGCTACTTTTCTTTGAGAGCTTCATTTGTCCATGACACTGAAATTTTGCTGGGAGAAGGTGTTGGGATGCTTGTTTATTGTATAAAACATTCTTTGTGAAGAGTGTGCATCAAATTTAGGGAAGTGGTGGGTTTTCTTTTTTCCCCCAAGTGTGTTTTGCACACTGTCTCCCCATAAAGAGATGTAGAATATGGACCTTCACAAATAATTTTCTTACCTCTATTTCAGCCTAGTTTTATTTTATTCCAAAGAAGGTCTGAATGAACATTGCATGGACTAGAATACTACTGAAAATGGAAAAGCACTCCAGTCTGTTTCTGTGCTGTTTACTCTTCAATCAGAGCTGGTGAAACAGGGAATTGCCCTTTTATAGACAATCCTGAGTTGAGGAGTCTTTGGTTTGTTTTACATTGGAAGTAAATATCAGCAGTTTGGAATCTCTGGCAAAGGTTAAGTCCATTTTGGCCCCTCTTTCTGTTGGAGATCCCAAACACCAGATGGGTGCCTGTGCATCTGGGGAGCTGGAGAGCTGGCTCAACCCTTTGTACCAGCCAGCCGGACACGCAGAGCTGAGAGCTGTGGCAAATCAAGCAGCCAGCAAGAGGATAAGGCATTTGGCCAGGGGAGAATGGTGAAAGCTGTCCGGAAGTCAGGAGCTGGACAGCAGGCAAGCTGGGCAGGAGCCAGACATGTTCTTGGCCAGCTGGCCAGAATCTCTGCTTACAGGCTTCATATGTCACCAGATGATTGCTTGTCATCCTGCTGAAAGTCATAAGGCGATTTTGCAGTTTAGAAAAAAAATGGGGGAAAAAAATATTTTGTGTTTTTCTTTTATTTGTCATGAAAGTCTAAACAGATAATTTTCCAGCTATTCTCAATACTAGAAAATTTAGATATTTGCTAACATTTTAAAAATGGCAGTTAAGAATGTGATACAGGCCCAGGTCCACAGCTTTCAGGAGTCATCCGCCTTTAAGTCTTGTAGAACTGGGAAGATGTAAATAAATTTTTGATACATTAGTGCATTTTGCAGACTTACCTGAAAAATAGCTTGAAAATATAACCATGTATAATAGCTCAAAATCATCTGCCTAGATACTTTCTGGTTGCAAATTCTGTATGTGGGCTGAATGTAAATTTGAAAACTGTCATGATATCAGATAATAAAAGGTTGCTTGAAAATTGATGCAATAGTTTAAACTTTTTCTTCTTTCTCTGGACAAGTCTGATTTCTGTAAATATTTATGTAAAATCACTGGTTGGGCAATATTGTAAGTAGTAGCTTTTTTTAATTAGACCTAATGGACAGAGTGAGGAAAAAAGGCTCTTAAGTCCTTCTTGAGGTCTAAATTAGAATCAGTGAGCTTCAAAGATGAATACAATTTTAAATCCATTATCCAGCATGATTCGTGGCAAGCATTTATTGACTAGTCAGCACTCCATATTCAGCTGCTTGAACATTTGTGAGAACACACTGGAAATCTGCAAACTCAGCTAAAGCAAAGTCACATACACTTCCTATCTGCAAAATAGCTGTTGTAGTACTTGGCAAATTACATTAAAGTATTTTCTTATAGTATTAGGTTTTAACTCAGCTTTGTGCCTGGAGACTGCAGCTACAGGTCTACCCATATCATTTTGTATGCATGGGAAAGGTTAGAATGAGACAGATGGAGATTTCTTTGGTGTAGAGGGCCCAAATCTAAGAGAGTTGTGGCAAGTTTGATTAATCACTCAGCATCCTACTTCATAACTATTACTTATAGTGTAAGATTAACTGCTTTCCCTTTGTCCCTGCTGCAGACTGGAATATAAAGATAGGTGCTGGTGCATGCTGTACATGCAGGGAGAGTTTCTGTTTTAATCCTTCACATGTACCAGCAGGTTCTCTTAAATATGTGACAAACTGAAAAAGAGGCTGATTCCAGACACTGCAGCTTTTTATTCAGTGATAGTGTGAGCTTCTAAGGTTAATATTATTGTTGTATTTTATTATCTAATTTTGTTCAATTTTATTGTTATAGTGATTTTTAAATTTAGTAATGGGTTTACTTGCAGAAAATTTATGATAGTTGGGTTTTTTTGTAATATTCTTCACATGAAACAGGTAGAAAGGAACTCTAACCCAGTTTAAATCTTAAGTCCAGTTATGTAGGTCAGTCATGTGCAGTTGTTGATTCAATACAAGTCTACAGCTCCAGCATGAATAATGATAATCTTTTTTGTCCACTTTAGTAGATAACAATAGTCTGACTAGAGCCATCTGTCAGAATGACTGACATGAGCAGCTTCTTAGGGCAGCAAAACAGACTTGTTTGCTTTTTCTCTGCCAGAGCCTTGGAAAGTTAGCTGTCTTGTTGAGAGCTCTGGGAGCAGCAGATATTGTCTGACCACCACGGGCAAACATACCCCAGTCATGGTTCTGTATTCCGGACCAGCAGGCAGGAACAGGTCTGGTTTCCTAGGACTCACATTCTTCTTCTTTCTCCTTTTCCCACTGTGCTCTTGTCTTTGGGGTGGCTATGTTCTGCTTTGCCTCTTTTGTGAGGTTGTGATATGGCTTTGACTTCAGCCATGACACAACCATCTGATTGAGTCATGAATAACTGCTGATGTAGCTGAGTTACACTGCAGAATATAGGGCTGGCTTAGGTTTTGCATATATGTCTCCATTAAGACAGAAGTGACTCCCTGCAATTTTTACCTGCTAGATTGCTAATGGCAGTGTTGTAGTAGCTGAGAAATTATTGTGTGATTTCTTCATCTTATGTATGTTTTAGATCAGTGTAGTAAGAAACAGCTTGAATTATTGCATGTAGAAGGGTAGCCTGAATAAATGTTCTTTTAAGTCTTTGAAAACATCAGACCCATCTTCCTAATCAAGAAAAAGTGTATTCACTGAAGTGGGAGCAGGATATAGCCTATTTGACTAAAGACTTCAGTCATTAATAGGCAAATAAAATATATTAGCCTACTTTTTGCTATTAGCATAAAAGGTATTATTTACAAAGCTTATGGTTTTATTTAAAAAGCACAGAAATGCTGGAAAGTTTGCAGGAAATTTTAAACAGAGTGTTTTAAAGTAAATTGCATCATATATAAATGTGACTAAGGATAAGCAGGGTTCAAAGTTCAGATGACAGACAAGTCATCTGACATCCCAAAGTAAAAGTTTATGGTTGACTCATTTCTATTCTAATCTATGCTTGTGAAATATCTTATGGTAGTGGCATACAAGGCATGAAAAAATCTAATTCAAAATTAACCCAGTATTTTTTGTGATCTTCCTAACTGTGGTTTCTGGCTTTGTTTGAGTGTTTTCTTTTTTAAACTTCTAGAGGTATATACTGTTTAAACAAAAACCTGATGCAATCAAAGATATTAAAAGTGAAATTCAGAACAACCCAGGTATGATTTTCAAAGCTGGATGTAAATCTTTAGAGAGGCTCATTCAGTTTGTGCAGAAACTTCAAACTGCAGCCTCCTACTAGTTCAGTATCAAGTGGTTATGTATAAGAATTCAATTTTTGGTATCTATTTGAAGTTCTGCAATTTAAAACCAACAGAATTTAAATATACATTAATACATTACTCTAGGCAATTAAATATACATTAATATAAATTACATACCCAAAATAAAAAAAAAAAAAAACAACCCAAAAAAATCTCTATTACACATTCAAGAACCCAAATACAAAAGATAACTTCCGGTTGCTTGTGTGAATTTTTGAAATAAAGATGGCAAGTCACAAAAAAAAAAAAAAAGCGCCAGTTGCTTTCACAACTGATCATTGCCTTTTTATACTTGTATCTGTTTTCTTTCAATATTTGTTTTATTGAACACTTGCTTCTAACTATTATGTACTGAGCAGGTGTCAGGTTTTTTTCAGATCTCAGTAAGAAAAACACTATCACTCTTAACTGGTAAACTGAATTATGTAATAAATGATGGAAACTATAGAAAAAGTGATTGCAATCTTATATCTCATGTATGAGAAACATTTTTGCTGGAAACCTCTGCTGCAGCATTGAACAAACTGTTCCACATGGATCATGGCATGCTGTGCAGCATTTCCCAGCTCCAAGTCCCCCGGCACTCTTGTAGGGTTTTGATACACAAGTTCATTGGTTACTGACAGCAGCCAAATCCAGAATGTGCACTTTGAGAAGCCACTGTAAAATATGCTTCCACATATCTCAGTAAAGACGTAGTTCCCAAGCAAGTGTATATAATATTTCACAAAATGCAATATTACACATAATTATGAGTGAATGCATATTGAAAACATGCAATTTAATTGACTTTGCACTGATTAGTTTTGCACAGGTCAATTATTGCGTAGAGCAGTTTCACAGTATCCTTGGTCCAGAGGAGGCACTTGAGTAATCACCACCACTCTGCCATAGCTGGTTAATAGGTGCTCATAGACTATTCAGTGTGAAATCTACATAGCTGAGAAGGAATCTAGCACACAGATAGCAAAATCTTCATTCTGTAGTCTTCTGGGTGTACCACTGCACTGGTGACTTGGGAATTTTAGGTTGTTTGGTGTTGTGTAAAGAAAGAAATTGCAGAACTAAAGGATGTAAAGAAAATTATATGGCGAAAGTGCCCTTTCTGATATGATGTAGATAATTTTATGGTATGTCTGTTTTCCTGCAATACAAAGGTGGCTGTCCTGATGTATAAACAATTATATGAGACTTAGAAGTAATTCAATGTCTTAAATTCCAACTCTTTAAGCAAGCAAACAAACAAGAAAGTTTGCATCACTTATAACAATAATGAAAGACAAAACTTACTAGGTTTGAATCTTTCTCAAGATGGTGTTGTTTAACATGCATTAGCTACTATACCTTGCATTGGAAAGCATGGCTGTGGTGTGAGGAATCAAAGTCATGATCTCTTTGTTGTAATACAGCCAAAAATATATTTATTATATTATTAGGACCAAATTATGACTTTTTAAAAATTTTCTTTAGTCTGTTATTTTAATGTAAAGAATGCTCCATTCTGAAAGAAAATTAAATAATACAATATAAAAATGAAGATAATAGGACAGGCATCATGTAAAACTAAAGTCACCAAAACTCTGCAAAGTCTGTGATTATTAGAAAGCTAAAGCCTTCTAATGTAGTGATTATATGTAGACATATTCCATTACTGGGGCTGTTGAATTTATTTCACATGATCACTTTTAAACATGTGTTTTCAAGCTATGTTTTTCATGCTGTAAGTAGAGTCAGACTATTTGATTGTTGTGAAACAAGCAGCATTTTGATAAAAACATTTTTATTGACTTTCACCCATTCATTTGTGAACCCATCTAAGTATAGTTTGATAATCAGGGACAACTAGGCTCACTTTACAGTGCTCTGATTAGTTCATCAAGGATAGCAGTCCATAATGGAGCCCTAATAGAGCACTGACAACCCAGCTCTCTGCAGCAGATGAGCGACTTGCATTTGATTTGAGCAAAAGCCATGAACTTGAAATAGTCATCATTTCACAATCTCTGATCTTTAAGGAACATAACATGATCTCCCCTTACACAGCATTTTTTGATGTCAGCTCATTTAAACAGAATATATTGTATGGAAAAATGTAAATTACAGATCTCTTCCCCAATGAAGTCCACATGATGGAAACATAACTGTATGGTGGATTATATGAGGGGAGTTACCCACAGCCATGGTCCAACAGCTTGTCAGGGTTTTCCTGAACCTGCAAAAGTGAGAAACCAGCCTAGCACAAGAAGAGATGTTGCAGTGGTAGTACAAAGTGTGTCACAGCACAAGGCTCAGAAAGGAAAAAGTTATGGAGCAGGGAGAACAATTCATTTAGTGGTTTTTCCTGCTAAGGAAAGTATGAAATACTGTATAAAGTCAAGTGTATGTATACGCTTGTGGATTTTATACTGCAAGATTATTTTAATCTACCAAATAACTGTTCTAGTTAAACAGGGGGGAAAAAACTCACATTGCAGATGCATTTTATGCTTGCACAGAGTGCAGTACACTACGTATAAGTATGAGTGACATGTATTCCTTTAAAGTTTTTTTTGTATATTGAAAGACATATAAAAAGAGAATAAATTCTAAGCTAGAATTTGGCCAGGAGTACAAGCCAAAGACACATCTGAAGTGGGATGCATTTTTGCTGTCATTTGGCTTTAGTGCAGATGTAGTACTGTCTGCAGTATTTCTAAACTTCAGATTAAGCTCCTCTTTCAGCTGAAGTATAGTATTTCTAAAAGGAGCTACTAGATTTAATTATGTTAATTAAAGTAAGATTCAGAACTATAACTCTGGGATTTATTCTGAAAATTCTTCAACTTTTTTACATGTCTGGTTTTATGATGCAATTACACTTTGGCTGTGAAGTTTATTTTCATCCCATGTAATGTTTTTGTCCTTTTACAACAAGCTTATAATTAATGAGAGAAGTAAAGACATGTGACGTATATGAGCAAAAAGGCAACATAGTACCTATAAATCTGAAGGTGTTTACCATCTGCAAACATGTTTGTTTGAATTCTTTAGTTAGCTGTATATTACATGTGAGTTTTTTAGGATATATTGAACACAACTAGTCATTGAAAAAAAGCGCAAAATAGCACTATATCTGTAGCTGTAAGAAAACCATGGTTTCAAAGATTTTATTATGGCTAATTTTTTAAGACATGGTGGTGTAGATATATGCATATTTTTACATATTAAATGGAAGATATATTTTTTCATATTAATTTAGCATGTAAATAATTTTAACTGGAAGAACTTTGAAAGCCAGGTTTGTCTTTCTATTTTGCATGAAGGCTGTATATTGTCAAATAATTTTTTGTTTGGCTTAAGCTACAACTCATTTTTTCTTTTGGGGCATCTGCTACCTGTTTTTAATTTCTTTTGTTTTTCCCCTGATGGTAACAAGGACTTTTAAAGGTCATTCCTGATATCAAACATTGCCATGGGTGGACCCAGGACAGATGCCAGGCACCCACCAAACCCACTCATTCACGCCCCCTCTGCAGCTGAACAAAGTAGAGAAAATATAACAAAGGATTCCTGTGTTGAGATAAGGAACAGGAGAAGTTGCTCATCAAATGCCATCATGGGCAAAACAGATTCAATTCAGAGATATGAGGTGAATTTATTACTGACCAAATCAGAGCAGGACAATGAGAAGTAAAATAAGCCCTTTAAAAACCTTCTCCTTGCCCCTCCCTCCTTCCCAGCTCTACCTTCTCCCCAGTAGTGCAAGGAGACAGGGAGACATGGAGGTTTTGGTCAATTCATCACCCAAGACTTCTCCAGCTGCTCAGGGAGAAGTCATTCCTCTCCTGAACTGGGGCGGGGATCCCTCCTGTGGGAGACCATGAACTCCAGTGTGAACTCCAGTGTGACTCCATTGCATGAACAACAGCTCCCTGTGGCCTGCAGAGAGCCATTGGATCTCCATGGGATGCAGGGGCACAGCTGCTTCACCACAGTCTGCACCATAGGCTGCAGAGGAATCTCTGCTCTGGTGCTTGGATAACCTCCTCTCGCTCCCTCCTTCTCTACTGATGTTGGTGTCTTCAGGGCTGTTCTTTTCATGGCTTCTCACTCCTTTCTTCACTGGCTGGAATTACAATTATGTAACAACTTTATGTTTATTTTTCTTCTTAAATATGTTATCACAGAGGTATTACCTCAATTTCTAACTGTCCCAGCCTTGGCCAGCAGCACATCCATCTTTGGAGCCAGCAGGGATTGGTTCTGATTGGTTCTGCTGGACATGGAAGAAAAGTTTCTAGCAGCTTGGAGCCAGGCCTGTAGCTTCCCCGCCGAAAGAAAAGAAAGAAACCTGAGGGCATGCAAAACCAATAAAAACATAGATAAAATTGGCCAACAAAATCAAAAGTTAGGGGAGAAATGTATGACAGAACTATAATCAGTATGAATACCTAAGCTTTAATTATGTTTGCACCGCTGTGTAGCAGAGACACTAATGGTAGCTTTCACATTTCTTGAGCTGCCATATCCAGTCCTCCTTTGCTTGCTTATCTACGTGTACACAGTCTCTCAGTATGACAATGATTAACATAAGGGAATGCTTTTAGCTCCAGTGAAACTCATGTGGCTTATCAAGAGGGCCTGTCTATATACAGATTCCTGAAGACCCATCTCTCCATTCCTCCAAGTACCCACTGACTTTAGCTTCTTTTTTTTTTTTGTATTGCATTCACAGATTGTCACCTCACTCAGTTATTGATCTCTCCTATGCTACAAATTCACTCAACACTGCCATCCATGCCTTAAAATGGTTTCCATGGGGGAATCTTGAATCTATTGCTTTGAACTGAATTGACTTTTAAATTGAATTGAAGGAAGAAATAAAGCTCCATTTCTATTCTGTCTGTTTTGGTTCTTCTGAGCTTAAAGGAGAAAGATAACTTCTGTCATCAAAAAAAGTGACATGATGCTGAATGTACACAGACTATGTTTTCAAGTATGTAGATTATATTTTAGAATTTCTTCATCTTCATTATTGCTTTATCCCTACATGTTAAAAAGCACAATTTATATAGGAAAATTGGTAGTTTATTTGTTGAATTTTCAGCTATTGCTTTGTAATTCTGTTGAGAAGGTCATGCCATGTCTGAGTATGCAGCATGAATAATTCCATTCTTGGACACAGTGGGGTTTCCCATACCTTCTACCTTTTTCTAGTCGTTCCTAAAGGTAAAAGTCCAAGCACTGTAAAGGTTAAGTGTGCTGGCCTTTGGGGCCCAGCAGGAAGCTTTCCAGTCTGTGTTTATCAGTAATTTCTGTCAAAAATATTCCTGCTCACTGTTTTTCTTAGCTCTTCATTCCTTGAATTTTGAAAGCACAGTTTGTACTTCATGCACAGACACTGTGCATGCTAACATAACAGACAAGTATTCTAAGTGGCTGTCCAATCAGCTGTGGTAACACTGTTATGCTCTGCCAATAAAAGGAAGTACAAATTTAAGAACCTCACTGTAAGCTGCTAGCCATTTTGGCGATTAGGCATATCCAGCCGGGTTGTACAAAGCAACAAAGCACCATCTGGTGATCTTTTCAGCAGTTGTTCAGTCAAAGAATTTACTTTTAATAAAAAGAACTGCAAACATCTAATCTGTTTTCCAAATTTTGAGTCTTTTTTTTTTTTTTTTTTTTTTTTT
>LTAT01000004.1:88213530-88233362 GCA_003286495.1 Chlorodrepanis virens | reverse complement strand
AACCAAAAAAACCCAAAAAACACCCAAAACAAACCAAAAAACCAACAAGCAAACAGAAAAATACCTTCAAAAAAGTATGTTTCCTTTTGGAAGAGATTGATGAAACACAAACTAGTCAAATCACTGTTGCAGAGCATGATCAAGGGCATCTTAACAGGCATTTTAGAAGGGAATACATGCCTTTTCTACTATGAGAAGCATGAGTTCATGCTCTGCTAATTTCCCAAAGAGCTGAAACTCCTCTCACTTCAAATCTACAATGTAACATGAAAGCCTCTGTTAATCTTCCTTAAACAGGTAATACTATTCATATTTAATTACCATCTTGATTTTCAAGTTTAGTATTCACATTATTCCACCATTTCTTAGATCTCCTTTTGAATTATAACAGTATGAAAGCAGATTCAGGAGTTGAGTTTTTCCTAAGGTTTTTAAAATACTTGGTCTTTCTTATATCTTCTTCAGAAGGGGAACAGATGGCTTCATAAATTCCCCTGGACTAGAGTCAACATATTGTGAACAGTGCAGTGATCTTACTAAGACTTACTCCTCTGCTTAAAGGCACTGAAGTGACAACTGATGTGTTTGAAATCAAGTAGGTGGACAAGTGGTAAACTCTTATACCAGGACACAATGCTGAAACCCAGGAGAATGCAGAACCAGGTTTGCATTCTTGTTTTATTTCAAGAAAGAAAATAATTAGTCATCTCTTCCACAGGTTAATAACTGTAAAAAGAACAATTCCGCTATTGGTTCCCGTTGTTTCTTTGTATGGTGTACCTTCATCATAACCATGTTACATACTAATAAATCATGGAAATTGCTTATTCCTATGATGCATCAACAGCTCTGTGAACTCATTTTTGAGTAACAGTTTACAAAAAAAATCTTAGTGCTATTTGTTTGGAATGGCTGCTGAATGCTTGGGAGCCTTTTATAACCATAAAATTTACAATGATACTCACTAAGGAGGGTTTATGAAAGGTGATCATGTAAGATAATTTTTAAACAGGGAAATACTGAAATAAGTTTCTAAAAGAAGTTTCTAAAAGAAACATTCTGCAATATGTAATTCTCTTAAGCAATAATAAATTGCCCATATAGAATTAATGATCTCCTGACATTTCTTTCAAAAGACTTGAAAAGAACTAATTAATGTAGCACATTTCAAGCTAAGCAAATTGCAGTGATAAATGGGATTACTGGAAGCTATAAATGCAATTCGTAACTGAAGGAAAAGTGCAAAACATCACTCAGAACATTAAGGAATGCAATTAAGCAAAACATTTGGAAGTACTTAATTACATCTGCAGAGGATAGTTAAATGAAATCTGGTGCCTTCCATTAGTAGCAATGTCAAACCTTCAGAAGATTGCTTAAGCAAAAAGTAGACCATTTGGTGTCAAGATGTTATCTGATTTGACATGCAAGAAAAATATTTCTTCATTGATAAATTATACTAATGTCTGAAAAAATAAGCAGGTTCCTAGCAATGGCAAATTTTGAATTATAGGCAGAAAAGTCAGGTAGTTATTAAGTGGACACTTTCTTGTTGATCCAAATGTCTTTTAGTATAATTAATGTATACCAAAGTAAAAAATTTGCAAGAAAATGGGGTGGACTGTAAATTGGCTAGGGCTTAATTCAGCAAATCGCAAAACTATATGGCCATAATTAGGCAAAGCCCTGACAAACTTATGTGCTTTCATCGATTTTACATCCCTTATTATAATATTCTTCACTAGAGTTTGAACTTAGGAAATTGATCTAATAGATGAAACTCCTAAAGACAGGTGTTAAATCATGCACTCTGTCTTTCATAGAAAGGTAAAAGCTGTCTTTGTGAAGCCACCAGGGAGTGAACGAGCCTCAGGGGTGGCTGGCATGGAATGGCTGATACTCATGCTGTTCAGGACAAGCCTCCCTTGGAGAAGAAACACTGTGTTGAGTGTACATATCAACCCAGAGAGGTCTGGTGATTTTTGCATCTCTGCTGCTTGAAGGAAGGAGGCATTGAGGAAATCCAACAGTTCAACCACACCCATGTTTCCTCCTGTATGAAGATCTCTCTATACAGGAGCTCAGGAATAGAGATCATCTGCAGGAGGAAGGAAGTTCACCATGTAGTTAGATTCTCGTTGCTTGCCTTCACATTATTCCTAGAGAATAGGCTGGCTATAGCACCTTGTTCCCTTCTCCACATTTCCCCTTCTTGACCTGTTTTCTGCCAGCTGTTATGATTTCAGCAATGAGCTGCTTCTAGCTGAATATTGGTGCTCAAAAATGTAATAACTGAGTTATTGCCAGACATCTACAGAATCCCAAGTCTAGACACACTGCCTAGTAGCTGGATCCTCAAATGCAAGAGCCAAAAAATTTGTGTTCTGTTCTTTCAACTTTCTAAAATAATAAAGCTTCATTTAAAAATTATGCATATTTGAAACTTAGTTGATGCTTTTTGAATATCAAATATTTGTGTCTGTGTAGTCTATAGCTGTCTTTTTTTTACTAAGTATACGGCGGAATATCATTGAATGACAAATAAAAATCACCAATAAGGGGTTTTGTTCCCTTTCCTTGCAACTCAAGAATTCATCTCCAGTTGTTTTTATTTCCTAAACAAGCAAGTTAGGCAGTTGCCAGTGAGTGTTTTAATATTCCCAGAATTTTCAGTGCACAATTGTTTTAATATATTTTGTTATATATCTAAAATAAATGCTTTTATGGGTCTATTCTATTGATCACATGGATAACATTACCATTTTTAGTGCTGTTGTTAAGGCAAAGCACTGCTGAATAAGCAATGAAGTCTTTTCTAATGTAATATATCATTGTTTCTATTTAATTTTATTTCTTTTTCATGGACATTGTTGTGACCTGTACTCATTCTCAATTTCATACTCTGCAGAAAATTCTAAAATTAAATAAGGAAAATGGAAACCAATTGAAAAATTGGAATTTCTCAGAAGTACAGCTGATGAAATAGGACTGTAAAACTAAAGAGTATGTTAAAAGACTAGTAAGTATTGTGGAAAAAATATCAAAGAATACATGAATAGAGGAAATTTTTAAGTTGTTAATAATAATGTTTGATTAAACAAAAATACTGCAGTACTGGTTAAAACAGGTCTTTGGGGCTAGGTTGGAAAGAAAATGTGACTTTGTACTGAAATATTCTCTAAATTATATTAAGTTGAAACACTCTTCTTGCCACAAACATGCTGACTGGCTTAATTGCAACATTCCTCAGGTTTTTTTGAAAGATGAAAGATTTAAAAATCAGTAAAGACAAAGGCTGTCAAAATTGTAACTTGTTTACTATCTGGATTTTCAGATCTTAGGAGCTCTATCCCAGGATCAGTCTTAGAAAAAAAAGGAGACTAATCTGTCCTTTTTCCCACATTTTCTCTTTTGAAAATCTGCTTATGAATTCTATGCATTAGTGATATTTCCTGTTTTCTAGAGCATACTTCTTCAGATATTACTTGTAAATTGCATAAAAAGCTGAGCATGCAAAGGTTTGGCCACTTCCAGGTATGTTTAGCTGAAGCATGAGTGGGTAGAAACAAATAAGTATATTGAAATGATCAAAGACAAACAGTTGGCTGCACCTTTAGAAACTTTAAAAAATTTTATAAGCAGTGCAAATCCTTAGGGTTTTTTTTTACACATTAAAGAACACATACCTAATTTTGAAGGGAATTCTGGACGTACTCCATGGATCTAAACTCAGGATTAATTTTTGTAAAGTAGCACTAGTTGGTGTGAATGACTACGACACAGGCCCAGACCAGCAGGGAATCTGAATTGTTTATTCAAAATAAACTAGCTGGTTTTATACACTTTTTCTAGGCACAGTGTTTCCTCATACGGTAATTCTCACTACGTGACCTATCCCACTTTGCCACATCAGCAACGTTCTCTCAATGTCCTCAGTGGGGTGATCTGGTGCTGTTCACCCGTCTGGCAGCTTCTGGCGGGCTCCTCTCCTGTGGGGCTGTGCCACTGGCACCTCCTCCAGCCAAGGTCAGGCAGAGACAGTCTCTCTGTGCTCCCATGTGCTTCCCTGTGCTGCCTGCCATGGCGTTCCGCAGGTACGTCCCACAGCCTGCAATTCAATTTTATCCTGTCTCTTCCCACAAGTTAGGTAATCCCTGACTCAATTAAGAGCAGGTGGAATGTTTTGAGATGTGTGTAACTCAGGTGTTGAGCACAAAATCTCCACATTCGTTAGCCCTGACTCAAAATGACATTAGTTTTACTCTTCTGTAATGACTTAGCTTTTCTTTAGCCTTCATGCTCTAAAGAATTGACACATTTCCCCATTTTATTCCACTTCTTAAAAGGATTTATGGAAAAATATTGTGTAGTTTAAAAGGACTTTTGACAAAAGCTGCAAAGCCCAGATAATTTGGGCTGTTCCTGAGGCTGTACGCATAGGTTAAGTTCAAAATGCTACTATATGACTACTGCTACAGCAGATATTACACTAATTAAAACACTTGAATGAGTACTGCTGTGAATGCATTTCATAGGGCCCACAAAGTGCTAAATGCACACCACTAAATATTTATAAAAACTGTGCATTTGTTTTTTGTCTGACTCAGTATTGGACTCGCTGGACTTATTTGGAACCCGAGAAAAAAGGATAGAAGAGTTGCTCTTTTTTTTTCCATCTATGCAATGCAAGCAGAGGGGAGTCAAGTTGATGATTCATTTTAATGATTTAGTTGGCTAATTTGTCCCAGATTCGCTCATTTTGTTCACAGTTTGAAGAACGTGCAAGTATTTTTCCCCTGTGCAATAAAGAGTACAGTAAATGCTAGCTGGGTCAGCCTGGTAGTTCTCAAAATTTTGTCTTTAATATACCAGCAGAGAATTCATTCTCTCCTGTAGTCACATTTATAGAAATGGAGTTTAGCTGCCTGCTTTGTCTAATTGACATTATAATTCAAAGTCAGCCAGCATATTAGTGTTTAAATTTCCTATTTAAAATCATGACAGAACACACATAACTATAATGGCCTGAAAGTTTTATGTTTCAACAATTATATTTTGTAATACGTAACTAGTAATGATTATTCTCTCAAAAGAGATCATTTACATGGGAAGAAATTGCCAATATTAAGTTGGATATTTTCCCATAAGGGAACAAGACCTTAGAAATTCATCCTTTCATCCAAAGTTTTAAACTGATATTCTTTCTAGCTCTCCATTGTGGTCACTCCTTTTTTCCTCGCATTCTGTTTTCTTCCAGGCCATTCATTCTGTCAAAGACTAGCTGTTAGTACATCTTTCCTTCCTGTTGCTCCTTTCTGCTGTCTCCATTCTTCACTATCTAGTACAAGCTGCTGCTTCACAATTAATCAGACTATATGTAACTCTGCACTGATCTCTGTCTCTACTTTGACAGATACTATACTATCTTGCTCTCTAATTATACCCGTTCTTTTCTTTCTTCATTGGGTATATGATCTAGTTTTTCTTGAGCAGGCAATACACTGGTGTACCTGAGTCCAGTCCTATTTTGAGGAAACTGCTTCTGTTTAGACTGCTTTCTTAACACTGTGTCCACTTGCTAGGCTCTAGCATGAATGTGTGTATAAGTAAATGTGAGACTTTATTTTCAAAGGTTGTAAACAGGAGGTAAATTATAAAGGTATACGGGTTTCAAGTTTCAGTGTGTCTCACCAATAAGAGAAGAAAATGTTTTAAGTCATTGTTAATGTGTGCAGATAAACCATTTTTAATTTGACTGCGCGCTTATATTTCCATTCAAAACCAAACACAGGGAAGCTTGTCAACCTGAAGGGTGTGATCTGAAAAAAAAAAGGCAAACACCAGTAAGAGTTTTTTAAAATATTATCCAACCCCTATGAAATATATCAGGTTGACAGATGGAAAGGGAAATTTTCTATCTACATCTTTGATCTGACACAAGCTGTGGTTCATTCTTCTTTGGCAAAAAGAAATGAGAGCTACTAGACTTCTATTCCCTGTACTAAGAAGGCCAATATTTTAAGTGGTGGTCAGCCCACACAGTAGGAAATCTGCAAGGCAGTGACAGCCACATCATCACCGGTTAAATCAGTAAGAAGTTTTGCTTTTAAATAGGAAGGTGTGATACAGAACTACTTCCATGTGCTCAATGAACAAGCCATGACAAAGAAGTAATAAATATACTTTCACTATAACTTGTCTACTACCAATTTTTCTTGATACCCAGTGATATATTCAGGGTGTCAACATCTCTGCCTGGTGCTGTCAAGAAGAGAATGAAATTTATTTCTCTATGTTGTGAGAGAATGCTTTTCAGTTTTTCAAGTTAGTGTCTTAAAAATTAATCAGAATTAAATGGGAAACAAAAAAGACTGGGCAAAGAGCAAGAGGCAGACATTTTTACCACTTTATACAGATGATCTTTTCCCTCATTTGAATAAGAATTTCTGTAATTACTTTTTGTTTTAGCATCTCCTTGAAACAAGAGCATTTATTGAAAGTTAAAGCATTTTGTAGGGATGTTATTAGTACAACTGATTTTCATTATGTTTTTCTCTCTTTGTAATATGAGCAAGATATTTCCCAGTGTTGCCCTTTTGCTAGCCTAAAATAATGAACTAAGCTTTTTTTTTCCTGAACTGTGTAAGTGCATACGTTTCACTGGAATATGCTGCAAACCAGATTGATTTTGGTAAATAATCCCTTTTACTTTTTAAAAAACTTATAGAGTTACTTAAACATCTTTTGTTCATTATTTATTTATTTTTATCCCTTCCTTTCTTCTTTCTTCTTACCATTTTTTTTTTAACCAAGATAAAAAGGAAGAAAAAATCCTCTGTTGAGTCACTTGGTTATTTTTGTATTTCTAGTGGTCTGTTTTTGCTCTAATTAAAGTAATTGGAAAAGTATAAACTAGTTTCAGATGCCCAGAACTTGAAGTAGATGCTGCACTTGTCCTGAAATTTGTCTGACTTTTCATCTATACTACCAGGGCTGAGCATAAGTAAAAATTCCAGGATCTCATTTGGTTGCTGGCTCATGGTCTGCTGCATTGGTGTCTTGCAACTCTGTTGTGGAGGAGTGAAAGGCACCTCATGCAAAAGAGAGATGCAGCAATAAGTTTTACTAAGTTAATACTTTGACAAAGTTCAATATAATCAATGGAATTTAACAAAGATTAACAGTGGTTTACCATGGTTAATAAAGTTGGATGGCAAAGTTCACCTTATTAATTACTGCACAGAAGGAACACAAAAGAACATTGAGGTAGAATGTGCAGTGAAGGGTAAACTGTATGTATCTCACTCCCTCCCTGACTAGAGTCAACCTACTTCATGTCAATAGAGTCCTGACGTTTTTACTTCTTGCTTTTATGCTACATATAAACACTTGATATATCCTGTTGACTCACCTGAGGATCCATGGTAAGAAAACAGCTTGCAGTGTAAAATATTACTATCAATTTTATGGGTTTTTTTATATTATTGGGTGATCTCATATGATGAATTCATAGCATTTGCTTTCTTAAATACCAAAATTTTGCATGGAAAGACTGTAAGTAAAAAGCATCTTATTGTTAGAGCTAACAAAATCAAAATGGGATGAAGGCCCAGAATCAAATTTCTTGTTGCTGTTAGTGACCATCTGCATAAGTTATACCACCAATTTTTTTCTATTGTGGGCAGTCTTCTGGACAGGACATATTTATTTTGCTTCATAGTAAGCAGTAATACATATTCTTTTTCCATTTTCTTGAACTTTTTTCTGCAGTGAGTAGAGATCATCATGCTGTAATAGCTTTCTTAACAATGTAAGGTTCATTTCAATGGACTTGGGTAGTAAATCTTGATACCATGTAGAGTTAGGGTGTAATAATCGATGAGAAGTGGCAGGAGCTGAATATTTAAGTCACAGCCTATAATTTAAGTAAAATTAAATCTAAAAAGATTTGAGTGATTGCTTCTATCTACAGAGATGTTGCCTAGAAATATAAAATCACAGAGGGTTCTCATAACAATCACATCCATTTCTAATATACACAAGTACAGTTTCAGAGGTTGTGTCAGGATATTTCTCAAAATGGCAAATACTTGTTCAGTGTCAAGACAAATGTCTTAGGCTTTAATAGCATTGCCTTCACAAATCCTTTTTCTCACTCAACACATATATCAACATCAACAGTCTGCTACTTGTTTCCCTTTTGTTGAGCCCATACTCTGTGTTCTATTTTACAGAGTGCAGTTCCATTATGATTTAATTTCAGCTCAGTGATGTGGGATGTAGTATATACCAAAGCATTGGATATTTATACTAAAAGTTGTGGATTTACTGTCAGTAGAGTCATAGGTAAAATTGACTAGATATGACCAGGATTTGAATTGCCTTTTCAAACTCCCTTGCATTATCCCAGATTACCTCTTACAGTGGGTAAAGTGGTCTTTTCACCTTTTCCTACCAATCTGCTGCCACAGTAGATTGTACCCACAACTGAGCCTGAAAACAATGGAGAATGAGACAGACATTAACTTGTGTTGCACATAGTGCACTTGCAATTAGTTGGTGGTCTCTTTCCTTCTTTCCCATTGGGAAATAAATCAGATAAGAGCTATTGGTTAGTTTCCAATGTGATAACAAGGATTGTTATGGATGTTCTTACTTGCGTAAATTACTTGCTGAAGAGTTTATTTGTTGGCTAAAACTTCAGAATTCATGCTGTTTAATACTCCTAATCCTACTCCTTAGATATCAGTCACATATCTTCTTGATTTTTTTGGAGAGGTGAGGGTTGATCCATGCAACCATTCCAGCCATTCTGCATGGCACATACTTAAGAATAATGAACAAATAGGTTTAATTACTGAGATATTGGTAATTTCATTCATTTGAGGGAGCATGATGAATTAAACACAAACTCTTGACCTGTGTATTCAATTAAATAAGGTCTAATTTCAGTAATTTGTGAGGAGAAGATTTGGTTGATTCTGGGATTAATATGGTAGGAACTACATTGATAGGCAATAGGTGCCTGTTATTGTAGGAGAGATGTGGGAATAGGAGAATTGTTAAACTTCCCAGTGCCCACTGTGGCACCTGAACAATTATTTTGACAGTAAATTGACCTACAAACTCCCATAATGAATCCAAATGTCTAAATTCCTCTTGGGCATTGCCATCCCTTGTTGGGTTTACTTTGGTGTTGTTACCTGTATGCAGTTGTATAGAAGGACGAGTGTAACAGGTCCTTCAGCAGTATCATGATTTTATTGTAGGGCAGTTTCTCCATCTATAATGTAAATATGTCTCCGACCCATGTCCAGATTCCTGGATACAGACTATAAACACATAAGCAAAGTGTAAGGTTGATTTTTGCAATCAGATTGATGTCTTCATTCTTGCTGTCCACTGGTCGATTTTGGTATGTTGGGCCTCACTACACATGTCAAGGCAGAAGTTACCATGTCCTGTGGGTTTGATTACTGCATGCTGTACTGACCCTCCTGACCTGACCAGAGTATTCTGTGATTCTGTGATCTCTGCTACCACAAAAGTGGCTGATCTCTTGATGGATGATTGAGATAGGTGGGTTTTAATGTGGAAGCAAGTAGGTTAAAATAGACTGGTCTCAGGTTTTGCTGGACAAGTGAGGAAAAAAGTCTGCCATGCATTGATTCTATGTTTTGCACCTCTACAATCAGTAGCTTTCTTGGCAAGTAGACCACAAAGTTATGTTACCATAAATAGCTGCTGTACTGATTTGTGGTAAATTTGCCATGACAGGTTTTCCTGATTGTAATGCTATCAGATATTTTCTTTGATCAGAAGATGGAGCATCAAGCTCCATCTTTTACAAAGAATATTCAGCTCACAGGGCTTCCTGTGGGTCATCAATTTATGTAGTTACTCAATTTGTGTAGTACTTTGGAAAATTGAGTATCCCACTGGGCCTTGGTGGCTTAAAACTCTTGTTCAATAAGCCATTAGCATTTTTTTGCCATCCTGTTTGATTGAGAATAATATGAGGTATGAAATGCTCATTGAATTTCTTCTTGAACCAAAATGATAGCTTTCGTTCTGAATTTTGTCCTTTGGCCTTTTGACACTTAGTCATCATAAACAAGCTGGAGACTACTTCATTTTCTGTGAGGATATATTAGTATCTCTCTGTGTGAAAGAATATCACTGGCCTGATATAATCAATTTGCCATGTTGACCACAAAGATTTTTCTGGATTGATATGTAGGAGTGGTGCTTTAGCAGGATGATCTGTTTGCAATTTTGTTCTACGTTAAGGACATGACTTCACTAGTTTGTCTATGTAGGTGGCAACCTTTGCTCTACACAGGAAAATAAAGTGCTTCTTTACCTGTGTGACCTAATTTTTGATGTAGCCATGCTCCAAAGAGGTGCCATTTGGAATTTAGAGTTCATGCTTTTTATTTTTCTAATTTTAGTCAATAAATTTGCTTTTTGGTTCCACTGTGAAGCTGGTTTGTTGCTCTCAGCATGAATTTTCATCTATCTAATCTTGAATGGTGTTTATCTGGCTGTATTTAGTAATTGTCAATCTTGAGTTGTCCAAACTGGAGATCTGCTTACTTCCCAGTTCAGAGGTTTGCATTGACAGAGCCACTCTGTTTAAATAGCCCACACACTATGGGAAACTTTATATAGGATTTTTGCGCCCTTTTTTGCTAAAATAACTTCTCTTTGTTCTCCTACTTTTATGCTGCCTTTTTTTTCTTTTCTGCCCTTGCCAGTGGCAATGTTCAATGCAGCAGCCTTGTTTAACCTTTTTGCAGAGGTCTCAGTGAATCAAATGTCTTCTGTTGGTGTTACCAATTTCTCACTGAAGTTGGTAAGATGAGGTTTCCCTCATTGAATTGGAAATTGGTGAGATTTCAAAGTTTGTATAATGGTAATAGAGCTGCATTTATAAGGATCTTTAGTTTGGAAACTTTAGTATATCCCTTAATTACTTTAATTCCTCTCAAATTCCTGTCAAACAAGCTCATTATTTTCTGCCCATGAGTTTTGGTGAAACTCTTTCAGAAAAAGAGCAGTCCCCTCTAGGACTGCTTCTAGCAAGTTAAATGGTCCTCTGCTTTGTACAGGCTGTCTTTGGTGTATTTTCTCAACTTGTCTCACTATTTTGACTAAAAGCCCCTTTTCCTATTCAGAGCATCCAAGTCCATCTATTCACCGTTAAGTTGAACTGTAACAGTTTCTTTGGTCTGTCAGGACCAGTTTGAAATAAGCAAAAACCATATTCAGTAAAACCCTATTTGGTTCTTATAAGGTTATGAGGATGTACTAACATGCTAACATGCTTTTAATTCTACAGTCAGAGTTTATATTGCCTCCTTATATTCTAATTTCTGCTTCCAGGGTTTGCCCTTATTTAAAACTTAATATAATGGATGAACAATGATAAAAATTCCAGGTACATGACTTCTCAAATATTCTAAAATTACCATCAGCTGTTGTAACTCTTTCTTAGATTGGGGTATTTGCAGCTGTTCCATTTTTCTTTAGATATCTAGAGGAAACACTGCAGTGCCCACTATTCCCCAAGTACTTAAATACTTTACTTTCTACTTGCTTCCTTATCATATGGGATCGCGACTTCTACTTTATGCAGTACTTGCCATGCTGATGCTGCTGCTTCCCTCACATTTCCAGGGAAAGATATTCTGACTAGAATGTCATCTATATTTTGGTTCAATTTCACATCTTGAGGGAGTGAGAGTGTAAAAGTTCAGCAAGCGCAGAATGGGCAAATATAAGTGAATGTTCATATCCTTGGAGTCTGTTAAAGGTGCATTTCCTCCAAAGTAAAAGTAAATTTTTCTTTATTTTCTTCTTGTAAACAGACCGCAAAGAACATATTTTTCACATCTAGCACTGCCATCCATGAATGAGGGGCTGTTTGTAGTGTGGCTGCTGAAATTGCAATATTGGGTGCTGAAGTCATTAGTAGGACTCTCTTGGCATTTAAGCACTAATAATCAATTGTGAAATTCTACTTCCTATCTGTTTTTTAGTCTGGCCAAACCAATGAATTGTACAGGGTGTGAATTCTGGAAATAATGTGCAGTTTTTCCAAGACCACTATTACCTCAGAAATCGTTATTTGTGTTGCAGCAAAAATCAGGTATAGTGGTACATTAGTAATCTTTGAATTAAAGGGGCTGGATGTCACATCTAGTCCCTCAAGATCTAAGCCCCTCAAGATTTGAGGACAACTTTACAATTATGTTTTAGTTGTTAATTACTAGCTGTGGCTGAGCAGATATAATTAAGCAATTCCATTGTGAATGTTTTATGCTTAGGTAATCTTTTGCTTTAAGGAAGAGAGAAGAAAATACTGAGATAAATGATCTGGATGATAGCCACCAGGAGTCAGCAGAACTGAGTACTAACTTCAAGATAATTCCTGTGGTGGGAGGTCACAACCACCGATTTATTGACCACCTGTTCAGGGTCTTGGGTCTGTTTTTCAGTTGATGGATTGTCTCGTCCTATTTCATAAGCATGGTTTGCAATGCCATGCATTAGTTCTGCCCAGATAGGGAGTTGTTTATGAGGGTCATTAACACCTAATCTCTCTTTGTCTTCTGATTCTCTTTTAATTTTATGCCATTTTAAATCTACAAATAAGTAGATTTAAGAACTGCTAGGACTCCTCTAAGTAGTGGTTTTAGCATCACACAATCAGTTGTAGCAGATAACAGAGTATCATTGGATTCTTGTTTATGTATCTCTTGTATGCAGGCAAATTTTGTGATGGCTGTAAGAGAACTCATTAAGACACCTTATGAGTTCACCTTGCTCCACAGTATCTATTTTCTCAGCTCAGTAGGCTACCCTGCTGGTTATAGAATGGCACCCCATATGCAGGTTTGGGTCATATATTTAAGAGATGTCCTGGCCCCCAAATCTTGTTTGCTTCATGTCTAATCAGCATTATTCAGTAGGTGTTTTTTAGCAGCCTTGCCACAATTACTATGGTTCAATTTCACCTTTTTGCCATATTTTTTTAGTAAATTTCCTGATGGTAACAGATCCTGGAGGGATTCACACAGTGTATCACAGAGCACCATCCTGAGGTCTGTCAGACTGTTCTGTTTTAAGGATGGGTTTGGCTTTGGAAAACAAAGAATGGTCTTCCCCTTGGTTACTCTCATTGAAGTCACGCTATATGCTTCCATTCCACAATTCAGGGGATACTATTAATTTTCTTATCTTTACAGTCTCAGATTGATAAGGAGTCTCCATAAACATAATCTTGACCTTTTCTTCCAATTTTTATTCTTTCTCCATTTCTTCCCGTAACTAGTTCAGCAGCCGTTCAATTTTCAAATACTGTAGTAGCACAGTTGCCTTTTTGTCTTCTATTTCCTATTTTAGGTATTGCCCCTTTCTATTGTTATTCTTCCTATCCCGATAAGCAACTTCTTCCGAGGTACCTAGCATTTTAAAAATAATTCCTTTCCTTTTCCATCCTTTATATGCCCCCTGTCCACTTTTGGCTGTCCTTCCACAACTTCCCAATCATGTCAATTATCACAAGTACATTTTTCTGAAAAGTTGGGATTCAGGTTTATTTCATGTCTTCATAAATAATCTGTGATATTACTTGGCGTACTTTTGACAATCCCAATTTGTTGCAGATGAATGAAAGGCTCATCACCCAGAAGAGTGAAGAAGCAATATGTTTTAGTTAAGTAAAATAATAATTTGACAGAGTTCAATACATTCAATGGAATTTAAGAAAGTTTATTACTGTTTTACCAAGGTTCAATTAAGTTTCACAGTGAGGTCCTCCTTATTAATTACTGCATGGAAGAAACACACAAGGGCACATTGACTTAGAATCGAATTTCACACAGTGACCAGAGATGCAAAGGATAAGGAAAACCATTCCTTCAAGTCATGAGGCTCAAAATGGACCCCTTTGCTTTCTGAACTCCTTAAACAGCCTAGGTTTGGCTAGGTCCAATCTTAGTCATAGATTTGGACAATGGTTTATATATCTGTACAAAGTTTATACTAACTATTATTGAGTAGATACATGGATTAGTAATGTTTCAATAGTGTTAATTCAGTGTTATCAGGCACTTACAAAGATCTGTTGTAAGTAAAGGTATTTTTCCATCTTGGACAAAGAAGAATTGTTAGTTGCAGGTAAGGAAACTCAAACATTGTGAGTCGTCCCTACTCAAGGGGAGAGTAATTGGTGTGCTGCATTTCAGGGAGAGCTCAAAACTGTGCTCATCCTGATGGGAATATTTATAGAGCGAAGTATTTGGCTGCTAGTCAGTAATATAGACACATTAAATGTCTTTATTTTAGCTCTACACTCTAGTTTTGTATTTTGGATATCTTTCATTTTTGGGGCTTCAAAGCCATGTTACAAAATATTTTTCCAAGGAACCTTTACTCCCTTGTACATGAAACAGGAGCTTTCCAGCTCACAGGTTCACCACAGGGTGTGAGGTTTGTTGCTCCTTAGTCAGCCTGACCAGAAATACAGCAAGGGGTCAAGTGCATCTGTCACAAACTCTCACAATGCTCATGGACTAAAGGAGTTGCATTGATTAATCACTGGAGTGCCTGGGCATCCAGTGGGTCATGTCGCTGTTCAAATCATGATTAATATCAACAGGAAAAGTGAAACTCAAGAAGAAGGTGGCTAACAGGAAACCAACAGGAGCCTGTATGCCTTGTTGATTCTTCAATGGCTGCTGGGAGATCTCCTCTGAAATTATTAGCTTCAAGTATGAAATATTGTTTGTCTGGTGTGCGCAGTTGCTGCACTGGCTGCTCAGAAACTTTTTTAGGGGAAGTGAGACGAAGTCTCCTTTCTCAGTATTGTGAGACTTACTTCTTTTATGTACATGGTATTAAGTTAGAAAATATATTCTTCATTTTTATAACTTATATAATCTTGATCTACTTTCTGTTTGGTAAATGCTGCTATTTCTCTGCAGGACATATCAGACCACCAGTACTTCCAAGTTCACAATGAACATGATGCTCATATTTCTGTTGGCATTTTAGAGTTGAGTTAATTAACATTTTTATAGGAGCAATAATTAACATTTTATGAGCTGGATTCCCTCATCCCTTGAACCTACTTTGGCTTCACTTCATACTGGAACATATAAGAGGGTAATGTTGCAAAATGCTAATGTTCAATTTGGGTTTAAGGGCAAAATGCACTTCATAAATGATGCTGAATTGCAGTAATAGCAAGAGCTCCATTTGAAGGAAAAGAAATGGCAGGAAGCCCTTAGCACCAATCCAAAATGCTAAGTTAACACTGAATAATAATTATTCTATAAATGTTAGTCTGTTTGCTGTCATGTTGGCTAATATTATCTTAGTGGTATGACAGTCCCTCAACTATCTGAATCAGTGTTATTTTATATTCATATTGTAAGCAAATAGGGGGAGGCCTCTGTGGTCTCCTGATGCTTCTAGCAAAATGCAGTTTTAAGTAAAGTGCCAGACTGCTATGCCAGGTCAAAACTTTAATCATAATAATTGATCTGTCAGAATATTTGAGGAGATATCTAGGAAGGCAGCAAGTTTTAATGCCATACTAGGTAACTTTCTCTCAGTAGCACTCCAAAGATTATCCTTTCAGTCTGCAATAGCATTGTTGACAGCTGCAGACAAAGAGATCCAGATTTCAAGAAATAATAGCAGCAGGAATATTAGTGCCTTTTCAGACATAGTTACTTGCACTGTAGAGAAAATGCAATTAATTGGGTATCTGCTGTATTTGCTTCAGTTTCTGCAGTATCTATGGTGGATTTCTGTGTAAGGTGTCCTACAAATTTAAAAAGAGCAATTATTGTCATTAGTTCTATTATTAAAGAATGTAACTCAGATGAACTATATTATCCAAATGCAGCCATGCTGTGTTCTTGTCCTAGTTTTGTCTAGGACAGAGTTAATTTTGTCATTGTTGCTATGAGGAGGTTGTGGAGCCTGGATCCATGTGGGCATGTCTAGGTTATTTATTCTACATCATGCACATCTCTGGGGGACATGGCTTCTGGTGGAAGAAAAAAGTAACATGATGTGGAACCACCACCATTTTTGTTCCTTTTTTATCTGGAGAGCAAAGTGGAGTACAGAGTGGTGGGGTGATGTCATGAAGATGATCCAACTTTGAGGGTTTGTCCATCAGAGTTTTTCCTTGTTTCAGGCTTGGGGGAGAAGTGTGAGTACAGACAATTTTTCTGACATTCTTCATTGTCTTGAGGGAATAAAACACTGGCTGCGGTAACAGCCACCATTTTCTCCTTTGTCTTGGGATCTCACATGTTGATGGCTGCAGCAGCATTGGGGCAGTTGCAATTACATGAGCATTTTTTCCATGAAATTACCCTCTTCTAAACACCTTTGTTATTAGAATTGTCGGTGTTAGTGTTTGTTTCCTTATCTATTGCTGTTTTTCTAATAAATCATTATTTCAACCTACAATCTCTGCCTTTTTGTCCCTTTCTCGTTGGAGGGACAGGGGGAGGCAATTGGCCACTTGGAGCTTAATTTCTAGATTTAAAAAACACCTGTTCTTAATGTTTTTTTGAACCAAATAGCATATTTTATTAAGATTTCAGTTCAGAGAGATAGCTATGCTCTATCAAATATTCTTCTTTATAAAAACAGAACTACTTTGCCAATCTTTTTAGCTCCTTGGATCTTGGTTTATTTGTGATGAGTGATCTGATCTATATGTTGTTCAATATACCTTTTGTTGCCACATGAGAGAAATACTGATTAAGAAAAAATCTTATTTTTTCAATTTTGAGATTTTAAAAATAATTTGAATTAAATTCATGAGAATTTAACCAGTTAAAGATTTATCTACTGAAGATTTAAGTCCTTGCTCTTACATTTTGCTGAAAACCTATAGTAGTACTGGAGGCTTGCTCAGCTACATCGAGTTTTGCATCAGATGTCTCTTGCAATCTGTTTTACCTGTCTCCTGATACTGTTTGAAGTAGTAGGAAGACTGTGTGTGTAGAAAAATATGCAGACTGTGGCATAGTGGAAAACAAATGTTTCTGTATTATGTGCTGGAGAGATCACACAGGATGGAGCATTATGTCATTTAATATGTGTGGTTTATGACACTTTTTTGGCTCCAGCTGGCTAGGACAAATGTTCTCTATCAAAATCCCCTTTACCTAAGAAACCCCAAGGGGGCTAGATGGGACAGAAAAGAAAAACAAATGCAATATACATCCTTATTTCTAGTCAAAATGTTGTGGAATGAAAATCAATGTGGTTTCTGCAGCATTGCTTCACAATCCAATTGGATGCTTCATAATGCAAACATTGGATAATTTTCAGCTGAAAAATAAAATAAGTAGGTAACGGGTGATTGCTGATGTCACTGGGGCAAATTATTACTCACAAACATTGACAAGTAATTTCAAAAGTCAAGCTCTATTAATCTTCACGCGTTGTAATGCTGTCTTAAGAGGTATATTTTTAATGCTACACCTTTGACGGATATTATAGAATCAGAAGCAAATGCAAGAATGCTGATAAAACAGAAGATCATGCATTTTGAAAAGTTTAACTGTTTTGCACAATAGAGAGAAAATACTACAAGTCACAAATCATTTTTAAAAAGTTCAAGTAGGAAAAAGTCACCCTTTTCTAATGGTCTGATGAGGTCTAATGAATTCTTTAGCTATTTTTGCAGCTTAAGATAATAAACTTAATGATGTGCCAGTAAGTAATGACAAAAATGGAAATGTTGTAGTTTTTCTACAGATTCTTATGATTGCTATGCTTGAAGGTATCAAAACACATCTGTTTAAAAATACTGAACTGTAAAATCCAGGAGCAATTGAAAAAATGTGCCTTACATAATTTCTTGTTCTGATTTAATATTTCAGCACTGTTGCAATACCTAGCACAAACAAAATCAATTTGCTTATCATTAAAACCTTGATAGACTTCCTCTGGGAAGGTAACTATTCTTTCAGGAGATTAAACACTAATACCAGAATTGGCCTAAATGCCCAGCTCTCTGGGATTTATAATGATTCTAAAATGTATTTTGTCTCCTGCAACTTGCCTAACAGATTACAGAAGGTATGATGTACAAAATATTTCAACATTTTGCCTGGGCAAATAGGTTTTCTCCTCTTCCGTCTCCAGTTGATGATTATATTTTGAGTGTTTGCTGCATATATAGTGATGAGAGATCAGCCCTTAGGTATTTATGTGCCAATTTAATGGCATAAGAGGTTGGCTGGTACAAGATGGTTGGGCAATCAGTTGCTATTTTGACTGCTAAACAAGTCAGCCAAATTTAAATGGACCATAGGATGTAGAGATACGTGGATCTACTAAACATGTTTGAAAGTGCACCATCCATGTGAAACCAGTTCTGTTGTCATTCACCACAGAGAAGGACTACATCTGGGATACCTGACAATGGAAGAAGCCAATCACAAGATACCTTCAGGTGGAATGTCAGGAGGCATGACCCAAGGTATGTATAAATTAAGTAGAAAGTCTGTAATGGATATGGGCCTTCATCTCTTATTTCCCTCATTTCAAGTTAGATCTCCTCTTAGAAGTGCAGAATGGCAGTTGTCATTGCTCTTACTGTATTGGGCAATCATTGCTAATGTCAACATAGCAGGAGCTGCAAATTGATTAACAACGTCCCTTTCAATCAGCAGAAGAATAAAGTCTACTGCAAGAAGTATATAACCTGAAAAACTTATTCCTGTGTTTTGAGTCTGTTTTAATAGATCAAAAGTATGGTCATCACACAGTTTTCAGACAACCATGAAAGGATCCTCTGGAAGTCATCTAGTCCAAACTCCTTTCAAGCTTTCCAATATTAGGCTGGTTCAGTTGTGGCTACAAGCCTCCAAGTCTTGGAAATCTGCAAGATGGGTGTTCTTCACCTCTGAAACTTCTTTAATGCTATATTATGCTGCTGGTAAGAAAACATTTACCTATGTTCTACCTTAACATGCTGATATGCTGTTTGTGGCCATTGCTACTTACAGACTGGCTTGGGGGAAAAAGCTGTAATGTGTATACTCTGTGGTGAATAATTTTCCATAGTCTGTGGTGTGTGAACTGCCAACTGAGATACTTTGTCCTAGGTCAGGAGGGATGCTGTGTTGAGCTGAACAGAAACTCAGGTTGCAACACCCAATTCTGTTCATCAAAAATGTGGTAACATCTGGAGAAGCTGGCCAGGCATACAGACTGACTGGTCAGCAGTGGATTTCTTTTCAATATGTCCTGTTGGCTCCAGTGGTGTTTCTGATGTGTAATGTAAAGATCAGATAGGAATGTGATTTTCTCTCTAACCAAAGAATACATCATGACTTTTCTTCACACTATATTTTCATATCTTTAATGCACTGATTCATAAGCTGAGAGAGGGAGTGCAAAGCACAAATACCATATAGATACACAGCAGGGACATAGTGAAAGTCAGATTACAGCTTTCCACAGACAGATTTAGATTTTATGTTGATGGGGATCTTATGTTTTGTAGGAGTCATGCTTAAGACATTCCTAGAATCAAAGATGAAAATATTGTCTTTGTTCATAATTGCCATATACTTATTTTATGGGGTAGAATTTAGTTTAACTGGTATTGTGAGTCCACACTAACTTTGAAAAAGAAACTGCATTTTTGTAGATATAAAAATTCATGCACATATGGGTATGTACATTGTCAGCAGTTTTCATTGCCAAACTTCATTTTCTAGATTTATTGTACATCTTGGTGTTTACATAAGAAATATATATATATATATATGTGTGTGTGTGTG
>LTAT01000004.1:88191778-88203628 GCA_003286495.1 Chlorodrepanis virens | reverse complement strand
GGGGGTGGCGTGGGGGAGGGCCCGTTAAGAGTTACAGTGTTTCATGAAGACAGAGATAAATACAATTTGTACTTTAATACACAGGTACAAATATCTGCCTGGAGCACTCCAGCACTCCAGAAAAAATAATTTTTTCTGCCTCAAGAACTGTTATTTTGTCCTTCATTAACTACACCTTGTAAAACACAGAAGCAATTCTTTGAAAAGGGCTTGCAATTCACATCTTTAACTCCTATCTCCCCTAGATAATTTATTTAAACAGTAGTTAGGAATATTTTGTCTCTTCCTTCTATTTATCCCATTCAGTAGAATTTTGACCTAACAGACACAACAACAAATGTTTGGTAATATCTATTTCTTTACCTCTGCTCCTCCTGTACACAAATATACCTGTGTCCTTTAACAGAGCAAAGGTGTGGTCTGGACGTATTGGACAAGGAAAGGAACTAAAGGATCCGGACATTGAATCCCACAGGGAGGGGTAAGCCGTTCACCTTTCAGTAACCTGCATAAAGTACCTGAACTCTGTAGAGAGGCTAGATTTGTAAAGCATATGTCTTGCTTTTCAGTAGGCATCCTAGATCACATCCAGATGTGTTAACACCTCCCTGTAGCCATGGCAGGGGCTCCAGTCCCAGTGCAAGACTGTGCTGTAGGGCACAAGCACGGAAGAGCCTGGACAACGGCAATACATTTACTTACTGGAGGATGTCTAAGTTGGCTCACTTTTACATTGGAAAGTCCATGAGGGGGGCAATATTGCCTTTCTCATGCCCAAGTGGTGTGTTGTGCCCATTTTTCTTCTGCCTAGCGTTGCACCATGCTTTCAAACATATGACTTCCATCTCTTGAGTGAAAGTCTCTAATTCTTTTCTATTATATTTATTACATATTTCACAATGCTGTTTGCTAGATGTTTCTCAACTGGAAGACATCCCAGGCCCAGTAAATATTGAAATATTTCATATCTAAAGTGAAAATACTAACTTCAGAGGATGGAAGCGGTACAACCACTTCACATTACTCTTTTACAAGTTACCAAGCAAGTCAAATGTTGAATTTATCACTTCCCATCTTCTGCCTCAGAAGTATGCTATCATTGATGTGTCCTTTCAAAAATCTGGAGGATATTTTTGAAGAGCACTAAAGTCCAGATCATGTTGCATCCCTAAGTTTTTTCTAAAACTTGCTCATGAGAAGATAGCATTTTGTTACTCATTATTTAGCCTGTTGCAAAACACATTACTATTTATAGTTCATGGTATCACCGCAAAGAAATTCAAATACCAATTTAAAGATATGTTTGTCATATTATGGAAACATATTTTTGCAAGCCTACAGGCTGACCTATTATATGGTCATCCAAGTGTGCTCAGTACATCTCATTGTAAGAAATTTCTCTTTATCTTGGAAAGAAAAAAAAACCAAAAACACAACAGTTATTTGAATTACTGTATTCAGATTAGCTAAACTAACTAGAAGTGTCTCAAATGTTAAAACAGATTGTCATATGAAAGGGGAAAATTTCTGTTGGAAACCTTCAAAATTCCATTTCCAATTTGAATTTTTTATTTATAATTAATTGAAATAATCTCTTTATCAACTACCAGGTGTTGGTGTACAAGACACTTTGATTTTGATCATGAGTTTTTCTCTGGAGCTATGTGTCAAAATACAAAACAACAGCAAAGAAATGCATGATAAAGATAGAAATAGGCTGAGAAATGCCTTTGTCTGTCAGAAAGGTTTTATAGAGATTTAGAAAAAGAGAAATCATCTAAATGAGAGCATACTGAAATAAGGATGGCAAAAAAACCCCACAAACAAGCTAGTCTGTAAGAACTTCAGAGAAGTACCTAATGCTTTTTTTTATTTACATTTTCTGCACTGGCACCTCTATAGATAACCTAAATTTCCAAAGAGCCAGAGCACTTCAGCAGGAAATACTCAGTGTCTAGAGCTGTTCAAAGTCATATAAGCATGGTACATCTTGAATTATTCACTTCCTTCACTCCTTTGCAAATTGTAGCCAACAGTTGACTTCGCATTTGTGTTTTATACAGAATTTTTCTACTCTAATTCTCTCAACCACAGCAAATGAGAAAATGTTTAGAAATGGAGAAAAAAGGGCAGAACAATTTCTGGAAACTTTCAGAGCAAAAAAATTTTCTTAATTTCTAGTGTTCTTCTGTTCATAGCTCAAAGATGTTGAATCAAAGGTCACATAGAAACTGGTTCAACCCATCTAAGTGTAGACATTTATTCTTAAAGGACTATATTTTCCAAATAAAGTACAACAGTCACTTGGGGAGTGAAATTGAACCTGTGCCCCAAATCCCCAAACATATAGTGAGGAAAAGCCTATGGAGTTTGTTTTAATGATAACATAGTGGAGGTTGAAGATATAGCAGCAGTTGGCTCTCTGGACTGTGCTCAGGTGCCTGTGCAGTGTGCATTCTCATCACTTCCTTGGGTGGGCCAGGTGTTTGCCAGCTGTTCTCCACAATGGGCTGACTTGAGACAGGGTCACTGATTGAATTTCTGACTGGCTTCCTGAGGAACTATGGTTACAGGAGGCACTTGAAGCGGGAATTTGAAACAGTCCTGTAGATTCCCCTCGGCATTTCCTGCTGTCCACAAGCCAATTGACAGGAATGATTTATATGCATAAACATGCTGGTTAACTTCCTGAGTGGAGGACCTGGCTGTTGTAGCAACTTCCCCAGGCAGTTCTTGCTGTAGTATTACCCAGATAGTACACAGGAAAGCTGCTTGTCAATACTTTGCAGAAATTATTTTTGTACTTGCAGACATGCTCACATAAAACAATCTTTGGCACGCAGAAAATGAAAATATTTTGTTTATAGTTTAGGTTAATTAATAGAAATGGATCATGCATTCCCCAGAGTGGTCACCAAGAATCAGAGCTCAGCTTGCTTATAAAAATTTAGTAGTACTTAACAGTATGAGAAGTCTCTTCTGGTATAGCTAAGGACCTTTAAAATGGACTCTCATCACCACCTGGGCAGAGTGACCAGGAGATAAAATTCCCCACTTGATTACCATCTCATGCTAAATATCCCAACAAAATATTTGGATTTTTTTGCTGGTGGGGTTTGTTGTTGTTGTTGTTTGGCTTGGTTTAGTTCTTTCGAAGTTTTGTGGGGTTTTTTTGGAGGTGGTTGGTTTTATTTGAACAGTCTGTCTGCCTGTGCAATTATATAAAGTTGCCTGTGCAGTAGTATATTTTTCTGACCTTCTTCCAAATTCTGATTGGCATAAATTACAATCATTCATCTTCTCTTTTGCTTTTGCTTTCATTTCTATAGGGAAGAGATCTAAACTTGAAGCTAGCAGTTGTGGTGGTCTTCAATGAGTATTGATATGTTGTAATGCACATGGAGAGAAGAAGATGAAACACCTGCACAGGGTGGCTCAGACAGGTGGACAGACAGCTAGCTTAATTAGACTATGACAGAAAGGCTCCTACCCTTAAGGGAGCAGATACATATTTGGGACAGGACAGGGATGGGCTGGTGGGGGAAATAGGGACTTTGATTGATAATGAGTGGGAAAAAAACCCAAATTGTCCATCTCCTTGGGTCAGCAAAATTTGATTTTGCCTCCTGCCAGCAGAGTATGGAGCACAGACCAGGAGTGTCTGGATCAGAGTGCCTCATCAAAGTGGCCGAAATTATGTGAGTTGGACCAATGCCTTATTTAACCTAAGGTCATATCCCATCCTAAGGCAAATCTCCCCTCCCTTACAACCTAGCAGTTTGTGACAGGGAAATACGAAGATCCTTTGCCTACACAATGCTGATAGACATATTCAGACACCAAAAGAGGACACTTTTGTACGAAAGGACTAGTCAAATTAAGATAAGAGCTTCACAAACATTTTCTCAAAGAATAATGCAAATTTTTGTGGGTATTTTTTATACGTTGTCCAAGAATTATCAAAATTTGGAGGATTCCAAAGTGTGAAGAAGTCTAAAGAAAAAACCTATAAGAAGTTCAGTAGAAGATATGCTTGAGTATTTGAGGTTTAATTTGTCAGTCTACATTATCCTACTTTCAATATTTAAAAATTCAAGATAGGAGAAAAACAAATGCATATGAGCAAAAGCAGTCAATAGTGAACTGTCAAGCTGACATTTCATGGACAATCACAAGATGGAACATATATTAATAAACTACTTGGAAGATGTTTAGTTATCAGAAATAGCCGCAGGAATCAGAATTTCTTAATTAATCATATGCAAACAGAAGATAAGTGCTACATTTACACTGTAATATAGTTTGACTAGCTCTAAAATAAAACCTGATATATAGGGGAATTTGGATGCGATTAATCATGAAAAAAAACAAAAGGGAGAAAAAACAAGGAGTATAAATCTCTTGAGGCAACTGAATTTATAGCAGGCAAAAGTGGAGTTAAGCTCCAGGTTAAATGTTGTACTAATGCCCAGTCTGGCCTCAATGCCATAATTTCAGTGATCAAATACTCTTTATTTATACCATGTCTCTTTTGCACTAGTCTCATGCATACTAAATATTTACAATTCAGTTTTCAATTTAGAGCTTTACATTGGCAACAGCTTTTTAAAATATTTAATGAACGACTCTACTTAGCAGTTTATTTGTCATTTGGGAATAATGCAACAGAATTTCTGGCAAGTTATACCACCTCCTAGGGTGCTTCTTCGTTGCAGAACAAACCAGACTGTTATTACTCCAGTCAGTATTGTAATCTTACATGACATCTGAGAGAACATTGAACCGTGTTGCTCATACCTGTGGATTCCCTATTCTGATATACTTGTGCATGGTATGGAAAATGGCTGTATGATTCATACTATTCTTTTTCTTCAGCAAATATAGACCCTGCTTTTATTAGAATACATAAGATTCAGACTTACACCTGAACAGTATCTTTAAAACAAGATTCAGCAATATTTCTGTATAGATTCTCTTGAGTCTTAGTTTTGCATGCAGAACATTGAGCTTTACAAATTGTAGAGACATTATTAATTGAGCAATTGCAATAATAAATTTTAACTAGAAGGAAGCACTAGCCAAACTCTTGAATTGTGTTTGATTGCTCGTAGCAACTGATTTCTTTTCTAGAGCTGCAGAATGAATTGAAACATGGAAAGTGACAGAGCACCATATGCAGTAATCTAACAATGTAAAACACCCGTCCTCTGCCTTGCTATGGAGAACAGCTGAATTTTAACAGCAGAAAATCATCCAGTTCTCAATACTTGCTAATTGGCTGAGCGTTTGACTGCTGTTCCACGGGAAGAAAGGAAAAAAAAGGTGGGGATGGGAAATACTACGCAGAAAAGACATATGCAAATCAACTACAGCTTTTAATTTGTTGGAAGCAGAAATTTTAATGCTCATGAAGCATCAGCTCTATAGTATTATAACAGATCTTTCAGCTGTAAATTGCTTTTGCCATGAAATCAATTCAAAGTTCAATATTTTCCTTGCAAAAGGCCAAATCACTGCACAACTTTGTTGTCATCTGCTTACTTGGGTGGGGAAGGCCTGAGACTGCAAATAATTTGTGACTACCAGGCTGTGGAGGAAGGCATCTTCAAATGTGGAGCAATAATGAAAATCAGAATCATAGCCTTTCAAAATTAAATTTCGCCATTTTTTAAAAGCTTCAAAAAGCTTAATTTAGCCATTCTTGCACATGTTAAAAGTTGGACATTTTTTGCATCTGAAATATTATTTTGCTCCTGGCTCCTTTTAATAAGTAATGATGAATGTTTAATGATGTTTCTTAAAAATATCCACATTAACTAACCATGACCCCTTATCTAGGGCAAGAAAAAAGAACACTTAAGTTAATGACCCAATGCCTGGGGAACCCTATATTCTTTAAAGTACAGAACAAGTAAGGACATTTATAGATCTGGTGGGAGATAATAAAAAGTGCCCGATTTACATTGAAAGTCAACAGCAGTCCTCTTTGGACCTCTAAAAACCTCTCAATTTACCAAGTAATGGGTGTGCACACAGGTTATGTCATAAAGTTAAGTGCACAGATAAAGGCATTTGGGAGGAGAAAAAAGTATCCTCTACTCTTCCTAGACAAATTTTGAATTAGATGAATATATTTTTTTGCTTCTGTACATAAAATGCCCCATCTGGTGTCAACAGAGTAGTCTAAGATTGCTCCATTTGTGTCCTGAGAACACATGTAACATGATTGATTACTGCTGTGTCTCCCAGCAGTTTTAGCTTCTCAGTCTGGTCTTTGTACAAAACAAAAGCTAGAAGTTTTGTGGGGCTCTTTGGGGTTACAGGCAGCCTTTCCTATCCTGAGGCACTGTTGTCTTCCCCCGAATTCCTTACACTTGCCTTCAGGCACTTCATGGAGAGGTCCAAGCTGGAAGCCTGCTTGCCCTGTAAGTGTTGTCTGTGGGCACTGGAGAGAGAGAGGTTCCTCCGTGGGCACTGCAGCCCAGGGGTGAGCTGTCATACCTTTTGTACATGTCCATCACTCTGGCTTGCTCATGGAGGACTATTGTGGCAATGGCCATGGGGATAACTAAGTTCAATGTATGATGTAGGGTGATGCTGGACCTGTGATTCCCCTCCTGGATGACGACAGAGAAAGGTAGGAGAGAGTAACTGATTCAGCTTCCTGCTGAGCTTTTGGCTTTTACATGTTCAAAACAAGAGTTTAATGGAAATTTACTTTAGAGAATAGTACTGTAACTCTTCTTCTTGTTGTAAAGCACTGAATAAAACTAATGTTTTATTCATCAAAATAACAGCAGCCTTTTCTATTTTTTGTCATAGAAAACATACTTTCTTTTCTGCTTATCCCTTATGAAACAATCTGTGATCCTGTGATTTTAAACTCATTCCATTATTTATTTTGAAGACAGATGCATATTATTGCTAGTTCCCTTTTCAATAACTTTTTTTTTTTAGGTCTTCTTCTTCATTACTGATAAATTTTAAGATTGAACTTAACTTATTTAGGAACCTCATTGTGATTTCTGAATGCTTTTGAAACTTGGGAGATATCAATACCCTATAAAAAGATCAAAACCACAAATATGGTAAAGAGTATTTAACCTATCTCACAATAATTTTGTTCATGCAGGGCAATGAGAACTATACATAAAGCAATTGAGGGATTTCTCTTCATCTTTATGATCCTGACAAGGTCTATAAATCCATTAAACTGCCTCTTTTTGTTACAATACATTGAATGGTAGCTTATCAGGACTGAATCCTTTCTTTAAGAGATATATAAAATTTTTCAGGTTTTTTTCTCATCCAGAAAACAGATGTTTCCAGACAAAAAGAGAATGTTGAGTTTCATTAGAGACCCATACAATAAATAAGCTGTTTCAAATAAGCAGTTCACAGCCAAATAGACCATGTGTCTCTTGTCTTGGCAATGAGACATTTGGGGGTATAATTTCAGAAGTATCTTTAAAAACACAAAAAAAACCCCCTCAGGACATGCAGTTTTGTCAGGGCAGCTACTCCCTTTCTAACAGTTCATTAGAAGTCTACTATTCTGATCAAATGGGATTCATTGAAAACTTTGTCAAAGCATTTTCTTCTTAGTGATAAGGCAATATGCAGTTTATTTTTCATAAACATGAAATTTCAAGGCCAGATCTCAAAAATGTTTACTGCTTTTGTTCTGGCAATTGACCACAACGCATTACATATGTGCACACTTGGTGATATATGTTAGCATACGTGCTGACACACATGTATATGATATATCTCTGTCCAAATACATGTACCACACGTGGGTTTAGAGCTAGGGTTATAGTCAATAATTTAATGCTCTGTATTTGAGTGAGTAAAAAAAATGTAAGATGATAGTTTTTCACATGGAGTACTGCATCCAGCGCGGGGGTCCCCAGCAGAGGAAGGATATTGATCTGTTGAAGCAGGTGCAGAGCAGGGCCACAAAGGTGATCAGAGGGCTGAAGAACCTCTACTATAAATAAAGGCTGAGAAAGTTGGGAATGTTCAGCCTGGGGAAGAGAAAGCTCTGGGAAGAACTTAGAGCAGCCATCCAGTACCTCAAGGGACCTTACAAAACAGCTGGAGAGGGAAAATTAGCAAGGACACATAGTGATAGGGGAAGGGGGGATGGCTTTAAACTGAGAGTGGGTTAAGATTGGATATTAGGAAGAAACTCGTTACTCTGAGGGTGAGGCACTGGAACAGGTTGTCCAGAGAAATTATGGATGTCCCATGCCTGGAGCATTCAAGGCCAGGTAGGATGGGGCTTTGAGCAAAGTACTTTAGTGGAAGGCATCCCTGCCTATGGCTAGGGATTTGGAAATAGATGATCTTTGAGGTCCCTTCCAACACAAACCGTTCTATGACTATGATTCTGGTTGGTTTTCACCTTCATTAAGGTCAGCTCACAGTTAAAAAAAATTGTTGTAATACTAGCTGGCATCCATGGAATTTAGCATTCCTTTTAATAAGGCCTTTTTGAATTTTCAGGATTTTCTTTGTCTCTTTCCTCCCTCTTTTCTATTCTGTTGAAGAAAACATGGATATGATGACATCCATGAACTCGAATGGTGCAAAGATGAAAAACTTGTAAGAGAAGCTCTGGCGAGTCAGACTAAAACCTTATTCCTTTTCTTTGATACTTCATCTCTGACAGTGGCCATGCATAGATAAACAAAAAAAGTAAAGAGAAGAGGGCAAGAATATAGCAAAAAAATTTCTAAATGCTTTCTCAACCTTCATGTACATGTGTCCATATGGTCATATGTTTAATAATTCCCAATAGTTTTAATTTCTCTGAATCCACCTATCTGCCTGCTACCCATGCACAAATTTAGCAACTATTATACTGGTGTCAAAAGACTACCAGATTCATTTAATATTAAGTTATAAATATTTTGCAGTTATGTTCAGCTCTTCCATGTAGACAGTCTGTAATTTCCTCCTCAAGGGCAACCAGATAGAATATCATATTCTTGAAAGTCTAATATATTATGATAATCAACATGTCCTTTAGAAAGCAGCCAGAGTTAAGTCAAGAGGTTATGTTAAGTTTTCTGAGATGATCAATTACAAGGTTATTTTCTGAAATGTAATGGGTTTGAAAATTTTCAACAGTTTTAATCTATGTATATGACTTACAAAATTCAGTTTCTAGATTTCTATTCTTTTAGAGGTCTTTAGCATAATTTCATCCATTCCATTTACTTACATTTAAAAGGATACATATGTAAGTTGCCAGTACACTTAGAAACTAGTACAAATTCAATTAGATGATGCATAATGTAATTATATCATTTACTTATTGCTTTTTTGTTCCTTTGGGTCTCTTTTCCTGCTCATCTAGTTTTCAGCGCAGAAATTAAACACATTCTTGCTCTTTTTCATGTGAATACACTGGACAAAGTTAAAGAGTGGGATCTAACATATTGATAAATTTATGGAAATGAGAGGAAAAAATTATAGAATTACCTGGGGAAATCTAAAGAGAATATAAAGGGAGTTTAGATTAGTGCAATATGCATATTAATAAGTCAGAATAAGGTATCCATTTATATAATTCCAATGCCTTCAATCCATTTCTGAAGTTGGTCCCTGGTGAGGAGGCTTAATTTAAAACACAGAAATGCTCTCCAAGTTCCCGAACTCAAAGAGAATGCAATTAATATCACTTGCCAAATGAGCCCATTGCTATTTTTTGAGAGTGTTGGCAGAAACACAGGAGCTTATGCTGAATCTCTGAGATCAGAACACACCGGAAAATGTCCTGTCCATTGCTCCTTCCCACCAGAATTCTCAGTTACTGAGGATGTTTAGTGGCCTAGAGCATTTGCATGTAAACTATGACGTGCATAACATATTTTATTTATATGTAAAATATGAAGAAACAACATCAATTCTTATTTAAACAAAAAACACACACACCAAAATATGCAGTGACAACTGCTATTATAAAGTAATGGCCTACAGTGTAAGCAATGATGTTTCCATAATTATTTCCTATGCTAGTGATAGATGAAATTGTTGTTTCCTGTTTAAAGATAACTATTGGAAAATTTTGACATTGCAATATTGACCTCCATGACTACATTATCAAGACTTTGCATTTAAATTAGAGACATAATTCCTCATATTGGGAAATGAGTAATGGAATAAGTTTTTCTTTTCATCTCTCTGTTTCCACTTTCAACCCAATTCATATAATTAGTGATTAAAAGTAAGTTTGTTCTGAGATGTTAATACCCTGTTTAAAAACAGTCTACAGCAGTTTCTTTGAAACTGCTGAAAAAATGGAGAATGCTTTTTGTACATTAAATCACTTTCATATTTTCTTATTTTTCTAGAATGTTTCTGACAGAAGTGCTACTGGCTTGAATGGAAGAAGATGAGTTGTTATTCAAAACGCTTTTGTAAATAAAGTTTAAGCTAACTCCAGATGAGAGCAGTCATTTTTACTCTGTGATTTAAGTGTTTCTCCAGGTTATCTGAGATTTCAGTCATTTGATCAAGTAGCAGAAATAGTACTCTCATTTGGTTAGGTGGTGACCTAGGTTCAGATAATCTCCAGATTAGCCATCTATCATGCAATATCTCCACAGCAGCTGTTTCTCTTCTCTTCACTTTCCTTTAAAGTGAGAGGAAAAATATATTTAATTTTAGCAGAGACATCACCATGAGGTCAAGGTAAAAAAGTGAACTAGCCTAAGTATAATAAATAGATATATGCATAGACCTCACTTTATTCATCCAGGCATATTATTACAGGCAGTATTGAAATGGTTGGTTTGTAATATTTGCCAGATTGAAATCTTATTTGCATAATATGTTTAAAAAGTTATACTCAATATTTGCAAAGAAGTCAATATTTGTTGCAGGATGATTTGCACAAATGAAATAAGATTAAATTAAATTGGTTAAAAGACTTACTATCCTGTAGCATAAAGCTTCTGCACATCCTCAGCAATACCATGAGAACTGGTAATAATCAAGTATCTCAGAAAAAGTGTCAAGGACAGTATAGATATATATAAAAGCTTACCCATTTTCTGTAACAGTGATTCTTTTTCTTCAGACTTAATACATACTGGAGGATTAAGGGTGTTTGCAGACTGTCTTTGCATTAATTATGTTGATGTCCTTCATGTCATTATGAATCATCACGTACTTTTTCCTATGCAGTACACTCTTTTCTAAAACAGTCTCTTTTATCTTGGGCAACATTTTGAAACTTCTTTTTATTTTTTCACTGAAGACAGAATGGGTAAGATTGAGAGTGATCCATCTCCCTCCTAGGGCAGAATCATCTCCAGACAGTTCTTGAAGGTCTCCAGTAAGGGAGATTCCAGAACCTCTCTGAGCATCTTATGCCAGTGCTTGGTCACCTGCACAGTAAAGAAGTAAAATATTCTTCTTCACATTGAGGTGGAACTTCCCTGTGCATCAGTTTCTGCCTGTTGCCTCTTGTTGCTTGACACCAGCAATTTCCACTTAGTTTACCATCTTTGTTATGTCTGGAGGGAGAAAATTCTTTCTGTCCCCAGCAGTTTACGTTGAAGAATCTGACTTCCACTTGGCATTTGACTCAATTTGTGGAAATACTTGTAGTAGCACTTTCCCCGATATGTTTATTTATTTATTTTCACCAACCAGAATACTATTTAATCAAGCTGTTGTAGGTAATGACTTTGAAATGAAACAAAGAACATCCAAGAAATGTAAAAGTTTGTCTGATGCACTTGAATACTGGTGAGATGAAACAAAGGTCAGTGTCACCTTATTTCTTTTATTCTTTTTCTGCTTTTCTTTTCCTTTGTTTGCTCGTTTTTTTTTTTT
>LTAT01000004.1:88140336-88191765 GCA_003286495.1 Chlorodrepanis virens | reverse complement strand
TCCTTTGTTTGCTCGTTTTTTTTTTTTTGTTTTTTTTTTTTGTATGTGTGTGTTTTGTCCTTTCTTTGCTTTTATCAATCTTAAAAATGGTAAATTTTAAGGTTAGTAGGTTTTGCTCTTTTTTTAAACATTGTAAAACTATTGTTGCTTTGTCATTTTCCTGTATAACTTCAAAATACTCCTCTCTGTCTTTGAGACCATGGCACGAGCTTATTGTTATATTTCCCCCCGAATGCCAACCTTACTTGGCTGACATGTCTTTATGTTCCTCATGTTATTAAAAATCTATCCTTAATTGCATTAGGCTATTGTAAGAGGAGTCATGCAAATACTCTTACGCAGTAGCTTGCTGCATTTAAAACCCGTTCCTGTTACATGTCAAAATGTTGGGCTCTATCCATATTTGTGGTAAAGAAATTGTAATAAAAACTGTAGAAACAATCCCAGAATTACCCATAATACATTGCTTTCTTAGGGAACTATTTCAGGATTCCTGGAACTAGTTCTTATCTTCTTCATTGGTACAGTGGGGCTTTGCCACATCCTGAAGTCAAGTGGCTTTTACTTCTTGCCAATGTTGCTGTGCTTGAGTCTTGCAGTGGTGTTGAGGGGAGACCACAGCTTTTATTGCAGCTCAGACCCACACATTAATAGAAGAGGATGCTAGTTAGGTATCTTTCTGCTGTTTCTAGGTAGGCTTTTTTGTTTTTGTTTTTTTTTGTAGGGAACAAGTAGGTAATGTTTGTCTGAATTGACATTAATATAATGTAAGCTGTCAAAACACGATGAAGGTATTTATAAAGGTCCTTTCATTATGAAGCACACACCCACCCAGCTCAAAGGCGTTTAATGAAGCTTCTGATAAGAAGTTGTAGTACCACAGGGGTGAAAGGATGATTTAAAATGACAGGTCTAATAAGGTTCTTAGTGCTGAAGGGAATGATTATTTTGATGGCTGAGCTTGATATATTAGCACAATAATAGTGTCTGTGTAAGAAACTGTCAGTGAAAATCACTTCTATCCTTCTTAGGACCTGAGTAGTCTGCATATGAAGAGTGAGTCCACCAGTGATGGTTCTGTGCCATGAAGCTGTACCATTACTACCCTTTAAAAAGCCAGCTCAGATTCTTGAAACAGCATGTCCACATTAGAATAACTGTCCCCAGGCTGTTTTGTCCTGCTGAGAAGCTGGATTTAGTGCCTGAACAGAGCATGGTCACTGCTTCCATGACTTCATTTATCTCCTTCAGCTTCACTGAAATGTGCCAAATAAATGTCCAGCTGTCCAATTCTATAAGAAAACTGGCTTTATCCTTAAAAAGGAATTTTAAATGTACTCACTGGGTAATTCACTGTTGAAAAATATGCCCAAATATGTGTATATAAACCACGGCTGGTTGAGGATCACATTGAATTTAATTTTGAAAACATTGATATATCAAATGGTTGGTTTTAAAGGGGCAGAAAATATATGACTTCGAGATTCTTTTCACTTATTCTGGGAGCTCCTTTTCTGTTTCTATGCAGCTTGAAGGCCCTATTGCCATTGATCCCTGCAAAACGATTAGAGCATTTTTTCTTTATTATCATTGCATCAATGCTAAGAATGTGACACTTACCAATAGAAAGGAAACTGGTTATTTTGGATTTTTAGCACATAAACCACAAAATGCTACTGCGCCTTTTTCTGGCAAGAGCACTTGGTGATGCATGCAAACAAGGTCTGTTATAATGAACTACTGGCCAAGAGGAGGCAGCAGAATTTAATCTTAAGACTTATGACCTTTTGAGCATATGGTACTTAACGAGTGTCTTTCACAGCCCAACTAGTAATGAGAGCTAATCTAAAATGAGCTAACGGCGAACTGCAACAGACCAAATAGGAGAGTCATATTCCATACTTTCAGTGGAGAGTTAATTGCATTTCCAAAATTTAAAGTGCATTGTTGACATTTCAAGAGATGGATATGAACCAGTGGAATGTCATAAAACCAAAAAAAAAAAAGCCAGGAGCGGTCAAACAGTAGAAGATTTTGGCATAATAAACATTACCATTATGCTTTTGTTTATATCACGCTTCATTTGTACTCATCCATATCATGACCACTGCAGCCTAATCAAAAATCTGTTTCTAATATGTTCTGGAAGCCCTTAAAACATTCGCATCTTGCATATATTCTACCACTGAGACTTGAATGTGAAGGCTGAATGGAATGAAATAAGTTAATGTCTGGATCTTAGATGAATATTTAAACCACTCCACATACAAAGAGAAAGAAATGATGAAGGAAAGTGAAAAAAAGAAAAATTAATTGCTATACATACTAAAGCTGAATAAATTCCATATTATTTAATGTTTTAAAAGAGTAGGAAAACCTGACACCTGGATTGCATGGATAACATATTTTACCCAAGTGATGTTGGCATAGATTCTTGTCACAACATTGTTTAAAGGGAAGACCTGGCATATAGTCAAAATTTATACCCCAAAGTACTGGAAAATTAGGAAGAGCCATCTTGACATTAAATAAAATATTTTTTAGACATCCAGAATAAAATACTAAATATTTGCAGGAATGTATGCTTGATCTTTGTGTTCCAGTTGTAGACCAGGTGTGGTACTGCCTTCTGCACTGACTGCTAACAGCAGCTGAGAGCCCTTCTCATAAAAGATTTTATCTAGGTAGTTATGAGGAACAGAAGTATTTCTTCTATGCCAGATTGCAAGAACATCATAGAACCAATAAAGGCATCCTTGGGCAAACCACAGAGGTGCCAGCACTTGTATAAATATACAGTGACAATCTGGATGAGTTTGGGTAAGGGGAAGAAATACACACACATACACACACACACACACACACACACACACACACACACACACACACACACACACACATATTATAAAAATATGATATTTTTGTTCCAGATAGGTTCCACTCTTCATAAAATTTCTGTCTTCCTACTAGAACTTAAATTATTTCTAGATCAATTTCTGGTGAAAATAATTTCTAGGTTTATTGTGGTTTGGTTTTTTTCATCTTTGACAGACTTTAAAAAAGGAGATTGAGATATTGTAATTTTGCATTTTTTGAGCTTGCATGATTAAAAAAAAAATAATTAAAAGCATTTTCAGCAACTTGCTTTCTAAAATGCAGGCCCAAATGCAATTATTGTGGTTATTTCATGCTGCTGGGATAAAATAGAAAATAATAAAAGATTAATACTGGTGATACATGCTAGATGAAAACAAAGGGATGACAGAAAAGGGGATGAACTAGATGTATATCATATTATGCCTGTCTCCATAGAAATCTTATGTTCTTTGCATTTAAAAATACATGCACAAATAATGTATGTAACACACTGTTTAGCTATTTACTTAAGAAGTGTAACATTTAGGTAGCACAAATTCCTTATTTGCCTTGCTTTTTTTTGTTTCCTATCTGGTTTAGATTCTTTTAGTTTACTTGGCCAGTAGAAGATATTACACTTTAAAAAATTAGCTGCAACCTTCTTAAAACCATAGGAATATTTGTGCTCCTGTAAGTAGCTGAACTACACATAGGGCTTAAATATGGTGAATACCTTCTCTGGCATATCTTGAGGCCATTTCCTCTTGTGTTGTCATTACTTGATGGGAAAAGAAGTAGATGCCCACCTGGCTACAGCCCCCTTCCAGGTCCTTGTGGTGAATGATAAGATCGTTCCTGGCCCTCTTTTTCTCCAGGCGAAACAAACCTAGTTCCCACAGCTGCTCGTCATGGGACTTGTGCTGCAGACCTTTCACCAGCTCCATGGCCCTTCTCTGGACTTGCTTCAGCACCACAATGTCCTTCTTATGGCTGGGGGCCCAAAACTCAATGCAGGATTTGAGGTGTTTTGTGTCCCAATTGGAAAAGGTTCTCTGACCTTAACCAAATAGCCTGGGTTTGTTCTATTGGCCGTTGGAGGTTTCTTTTATCATTTTTATCCATGCAAACATATTTTAATTTGGATGCATTCCAGGGAGGCAATTAAAGTACTGCATAACTTTTGGTTTATTTTAATTTGTTCTTCAAAGCAGCACTTGCTGATGCGGACTAATCAGCTTTTATGTGCCAGTGAAAGCACAGAACATGGTGACAGATGGTAAGCCAGAAAAATTCATGTAGCTAAATACCCACTGTCATTGTTAACCTAGACAGTGACAACTTTGGTGTCATTTTGTACAGGACATGAGAGTTTTCCTTTAGCTATAGCTAAGTGCTCAAGATTGGCAGGACTGCCTGTAGCATGGTGCATTTGAACATGAAACATCCAACTGACATATCAATGAGATAGTCCTGATGAATGCTACGAGTTCAGTTAGGCAAGACATAAGGTTTGTGGCAATGTCACTATGAATATCAAATTTCTTAATCAGTGCATCTGTCTTTCCTTGCACTCTCTTGTCCATCCGTAGCCATTTATTCACATTAAACTTGTGGGGAGATGTTTCAGGTGTCTAATTAGTGTAAGGGGAAAAGGATCAAGCAAGTTCTGCTGATATTTCTGCTCAATATTTTAAGGCACCTACAAAACACACAATAAATAAGTTTCATTTGAGCTAAGAAATATGTGACTAAGAATCTTTTCAAGCAATTGAGCTCTTGGTATCAGGAACATCAAAGGAGAAATGCGCTTCAAGTTAATGCTCCTCCATAAAACCAGAATTTAATGCAACTGCAAAGGTTTTAAACTAAGATCTCTGCAGTACAAAGAGAATTCTGCTGTAAGAATAAAATAACTGAAATTTTATTTTAAAAATAATGCTTCTTTTATTGGGATGTTTTAATTGTGTTTTAGTTCATGCATTGCATAACTTATCATGTCAGCAATAGAGAAAATCTGACTTGTCAATATTTACTAGAAAGAAAGTATTTAGATTTAGGGTAGGAGGGTGGGAAAGAACAGGGTGGTATGATTTCAAAACAAAGCCAGTCTGAACACCTATCTTCCACTCAAATTACCAGCTTTACTCCAGAAATATGGTTCCTAAACAGGCAATCACATTTGGCACATTAAAATTGACAACAGTTTCTGGTAACTGATAGTAAAGTTTATTCTGAGGTGAAGTTTCGTATCTTGCATAGATAAACTTTACACAGGGCAGTGGAGAGAACTCCTTATCATCACTGAATGTGTTGAGATTCTTTTATTATTAGTGAATATTAGATATGTTTGGTGCTTTTTGACCAACTCTTTTTCTCATATACTGTTTTCCTAAATGCTTTCTTGCCTCAATCCACAAGAGACAAAAGGTTTTTCAAAGAAATCACACATATATGAAAGTCAGTTAAATAAATGAATGGCTTGCCATTGTTACGAGCTGAAAAATTTTCTGTGAAAATTGTTTTATGTATCCTAATTTCTTTTAAGGCCCAAAAAAATTTAGGCCAAGGTTGGTGCGTAAAATATTAAGTCCATACTGAGGTAAACAGAATTCAAGCAACAGCCTGAATATTCTCTCCTTGTTCTGAGCAGCTGATGGAAATACAAGCGAGGACAACATCAGCTAAAGTCCCCTTGCATTAATACCAAATGGTTCTCTGGTTTTCATATTGACTGATTTTTGTGCAGCAGTCTAGGGGAAAAATACTTTATTTGTGCTACTTAATTGCAGAACTGACTCCACTTGAGAAAAAAAGGAGCAGAAAATGAGCATTTTGCAGACTTTGCTTATAAGCTGAGCTCTTCCAGCTAAAGTGTCTGCAATAAGGTCTCTATCATTTTCATATACAAAATATTGCTGGGAATGATGAAAGTTTGGCGAGAAAGTTTAACAGATATGCATGCTTAGCAGAAAGATTTTTGAATGTAGGATCTCACGAAGGAATGTGGAAGCAAGTTTTGAAATAGAAGAAAAGACTTGCTGAGCCAGTCTTACTGGATAGCTTAGAAGGCAAGGGCTATGTTAGTTAGAAGGGGTTTTTATGGCTTAGAGCAAAGGATAAACTCACTCAAAAAGAAGATGTTTTTACCAAGCAAAAATATTCCACAGGCAAACAAGATGTTGCAAGTAGAAAAAAGGTCTCAGAATTTTCCACTGCAAGAAAACTGAAAAACTATTTCAAGCTTAAACTGTAACATACTAACTTTTAGTGATTGGACAACAGTAACATGAATATGGTAATGATAGTAGTTATGATAGGCTATAGAAAAGCAAATGTATTAAGATGCTCAGCAAAACCAAAACTAAAGGGTCACCAGGCCTGCCTGCAGCTGGAGCTGACAGCTGTAGGCACAGACTCTGTCACCCATGACCCTGGACTGTTGTAACATCTTGGATACAATAAACTGCATTTTGAAGAGCTGCCTGGAGTCCCACATCTCTCATTCAGGCTCTTATGAAATGTCTTCATGGATTCTTCATGGAGATTTTATTGGATTTTCTTAAATATGGCCCTATCATAAGGCTCATGTGGCTCAGGTGGCAATCTTGTATTTAACAATTTCTTGTCTGAAAATTTCCTGACTGGAAGATTTCCATCTCTTGTGTGTTGACCTAAGAACAGATGACTTATTCCTCATCACCTAGTTTGCACTCCTCCTTTTTATTAAACTCCTGCTGACTGTTGTACTTCCACACTTTCAGCTATATCTGAAAAATACAGAGCAGCTTTAATTCTCACATTCAGGACTGGATGCCTATATTGTCTTATTCCCTAGACACTACTGATTGCCACAGCACTTTTTATGCTTTGCTTAATGCATGTTTTGTTTGTTTTTAAATACGTGCAATTGTCTGGAGGGTTCTTTTTTACAGTTCACAGTAGGATGCACACACAGTTCACACACACAAACCCAATGTAGCCAGTCAACAGTAAAAAGAGAAAACCTGCATGGTACTAGGTATTACAAAGTAAAATATAAAAAGAAATTCCAAAATATATCAAACAGATTGTCTGAATGTATGAAACATTTTCTTCTTCTCTTCATTCTGTGATGTATTACAGGTCTATCAAAAATATTGCATTGGACAGGAAAGAGAAGCCATCCAAAGATTTGTACAAATATCATATTTAAAAATTGCATTTTACCCCTTTAAGGGTCTTCACATTTTCCTGATAAAATGATAAAAGAGTCCCAAATAATGCCTTACTTTTACTGGGAGGACCCTTTTTTTCTCCAAAATTACCATATTTTTTCTCCAAATTTTCTCCAAAAGGCTCACAGGATGGAGGACACTATAGAAATCCCAGCAAAAGAGGAAGAATCTCTGATGAGCAGAGCTGGACTGAGAAGAAATAGAGAAGCAATATAGTCTGTGTATTTAAATGAAGACTGATTTGATATTTCAAAAAGGTTCTACAGCTGAACACCTTTTTCACATGTTCAGCCTGCTGTTGTGCTTACCAGAGTGCTGCTTGCTGAGGAAGATCGCATGCGGATTTGCAGCTTGACAGTCTGATACCTCTTTCCTTGGAACAGTCAGTTCATTTCAGCTGCCAGCCCCGTAACAGTGTCAATAATCTCTTAGAGAAGATCTGCAACAATATCTAGAAGAGGATGGATGTTTGGCCCAAGTGAGTCTGGAGTTTTATTACATGAGATTATTTTACTGATTATTCTTGTTTCTCTGCAAGACTTTAGATTGTGTGTCAGCTCATTGAACCCATGTGCCTCATCCTCCCTTCTGCCACCCTTCCACATCATTTGCTTAACTTTACCTTCTCCTGATCTTATATTCTTCTGCATGATACAGATACCATCAGGGCAACTCCAACCACTCTTTTGTTTTGATTTTGCAGCTAGAACAACTACTTATTTTCTTTCATTTCAAACTGGGTGCAATTGTAAGCTATTTTTAACTTCCGTGTTTCTTCCTCTGAATTACTTCCTACAGTCATATAATATAAAATACCTCTCTGAAAGACTGATCTGCTGACTTCAGAGAGCTTTATAATGTGCTAATCATTCCCAGACTTGAAAATTGTAACAAGGTTTCAAGAAAATCTTGAAAACAACCTAAGTTTTTATAAAAGAAATATCCTTCGTTTTCCTTGCAAACTATTTTGGAATGCCATAACTAGAAGAAAAAATGAGGGCATCAGAAAATTTCCAAGTATTATATGCATCAAAATTGCATTTATAATATTACTGTCAAAATTATCGAGCAGGGATATGTCAGTTTGGAGGGTTAATCAAAGACTTGTTTTTGAAGTTCATCATAAGACTGGAGAAAAATGTTTTTCCTTCATTCTGACAGCAATCACTTTCTGGATAGTTCTGAATCTTCTCTGCTTAAAGTTGGCCTTTAAAAGCCACAGGTCACAATAACATTATCCTGGTCGTCGTTTCCCTGCTACTGCAAGCCAACAGGAAACACTTTTAATGAAAGTGCAAGAACAGTGTCAAATTATCATTTTCCTTGTGTTTACTGAGAATTCAGTTTTCCCTCTGCTTTGGAAAAAAATAAGGGAGGAGCGACCATACCTAAGAATTATCAGAAACACCAGACATAAGGATTTTTCTCAAGGACCGACCAATTTTTAATGACAAATTGGATTTTGTGTTGAACATGTGGGTACAATTTTTCTCAAAAACAAAAAGGTGGCAGGAAGTTCCCTCCCCTTATATAGAAAGAGTTGACTTTAGTGTTAGATTCAGTGGATCTTTTTGTACTCGTTTGCTACAGTCCAGAAAAAGATATATTATCAAACACTAGTGCTCCAGCTTTCAAAGAAAGGCAATAAATATACAGCCTTTTGAAGAAATGAAAATGTTTTCCTCTTTATCATCCAAAAATAACAACTCACATTGAAGACATAAGGGCACTTGACCTGAACCTTTTTTCTTCCTGGTGACTTCTGGGTTTTACAGGTTACTTAATCAGCTACAACCTGAAAAATCAATATCTTCATATTTTACCTTAGCTACCCAGTGCTTGCCTCTATATATCTTCCTGTCAGATAGAGGGCTGTGAAGGTGATAAAGAATCTTGAACTTGGATTAGTACATTTCACAATGTAGATGTGCGATAAAAAAAATGTCACAAGAGGTCAATCAGTCTCCTGCAGAGTAGTGAACTGCATTTAATTTTGGATTTGGCAAGATCTTGAGCTGACCAGTGTGGTGGGAGAACCTAGCCCATTTTCACATTTTTGTACTTGAATGAAAAAAGATGACAAAATAAGAAGACGGTGTTTACTGAAATTCATTGCAGCTAGACTTTTATTTTAGATAAGCGAGTAGAGATTCAAAAGTAATGAAAAAATAATGATCATGGTATGTGAACTGACTTGTAAGATTTTGTAAGTTTCCTGCATCTTTCCCTTTATCCTGCTATATTACAAAGGCAGTAACAGTGGCCAGTAAAGAGAAAATATGGTAAAACATCTTCTCAGACTACTCTGTGCAATTTCTAGACCTGTACTTTTGTGTACAGTTTTTATCTCTGTCTAGTAAATTAACAATAATCTGTGTTACATTGCGAAAGTGAGTATTGTTTTTCAGGAAATATATATGACTGCCACTAACTCAGGATCAATAAAATGAGATCTAAATGTTCAAACTTACTTAATCTCAAAAATCTGTTAGTTGAAAGGGATGAGTGAACTGATGTCCAATGATAGTACATGAAACAATAGCTGTTATGGGTATCTGAGGAATATCATAGAATATATTAATATAGATATATAACTATAGCTATGTTGCAACAAAGTGTGTTAAGGGCCAGAAAAAATAGTAATTCTTTTAGAGATGATTATTTAACTCAGTAATTCTTTAGGTAGAAGTTTGATATAAATACAAATGATTTGTATTACTTTGCAAGTTTGAATAGAATCTTCCAATAGGACTGTTACTTCCCAAAAAGTATTTTCCTGCTAAAGAAATTTATATTTGTTCTCATCACTGCAGTAAAACCTGCCTTCTTTTGAATAGTGATTAGCAATCTTATCCAAACCATTCATCATTAAATGTGAGAGCCTTTTCATATCTCCACTGTGGCTTTCTCAGCCTCTGTGATTTAGTAAATACAGATCTCTTAGTAAATGAGGCACCTCTGAATAGTCAGTTTCAATCATAGGAATCACCATTTCTTTGTGGATATGTAAATCATATACCCAGCTCTCACAGTAGAAGCCTGAAGTAGAGGCCAGATGTAATGCAGTATTTAAGTTATTCATGCTTGTTTATTTTAAACTCAATATTCACTAAAAGATTTGTTAATGTTCATCCTGTCTAAAAAGTGATAATTTTACCAATTTCCTGACTAGTATTTAGTTTCCAATAGATTTAGAAAGGTTTTAGTTGAACAAACACACCACCCCTTCAGTGGTTCTTCATACAAGCTGGCTTAAAGGTGACCCTACCAGTGGCATTCTCACCAGATTTTACATCGACTAAAACTGCCCACGGCTGTAAATTTAAATCTGTAAATATAGAGACACTCACGTAAAAAGCAGTTATTTGCAATGCTAATTTGGGATTTAGCTGCTGCTGGTTTTCCTTCTCAGGTACCAAGAAAAACTAGATTTTCTTTAATTTTCAAAATAGTGAGAATTTAATGTTTTCAGTGAATATTCCAGGTAAATTATTGACATCCCTTTTCCCTGTGTTAATACACAATGGTTGATAATTAGTTTTCAGAACTTTTAAAGCATTTTCATAGAAGGAAGGGGAGGGAGAATCTGTTTATTTGCTGCAAAAAAAACATAGATGAACTCTACACATATGGTGTCACTTAAAGCACAGAGTTTAAATCATTCAGCTCCCATATACAGTCTCTTTTCCAGAAATAGTCAGAAACCAGATCTCAACTGTAGTATTGCTTTGCTCATTATCATAATCACAAATATTTTGTCCAATCTGGAATACATATGCAGACTGATATTATATTTCAGGATGAAAATATTCTTCCTGTGTTAATCCTAAAAAAGTGTCTTTTCTTTTTATTTTTATGTCTGTATTGGTAGAAATCTTTAAAAAGCCTATAAGATTTTAGCAATAAGTTTTAGAAGCAATGGAGAATTTTAGTCTTGTGAATCACACAACTATAATTACTACTTCTAAAGTATTTGTTGTTAAAAATTAATTTTTTAAAAAAAGTTTAAGTATTTACCTTAAATTTCTAATAAATATTCCATCTCTACCCTTTCTATTAAAATATCATGAACTGATATTTCTAAATTCCAGAACAAAAATTGGAATCAACTTTGTGCTCAGGCCAAGTGGCTAAGAGCTTTGCAGAGTCTCCTACCACGTGAAAACCTTGAAACATATTTTAAAAACCATTCAGGTTGTATCATAAACCTTCTTTAACAGCATGTTGCTTTGTTAATACTTTTGCAAGAGATTGTTTTTCTTATCTAATTTTAGATGCAGTTCCACATTATACAGATGTTGCACTTTTTGTTTTCCTCTCAAATGCATGTTTGAGGGCTTTTTATTTTTAACAGGGATTCTTTTTTTAAGGAAAATGTCTTTTTCCTAGCAAGCCACCAACAGGTATTACTGTGGGAATGCAGCCAAATGAGGTTCCTGCTGTTTTAAAAATATTTTTACAAGCATATTTTGCCTTTTCATGACTCAAACAGTTCTTCTAAATGACATTTTTATAGCTGTTTATTTATATTCCAGGTTTATATTTTCATCCATTTAAGTTTTGTCCATATTTTTTTACATTTCAATTATAAATGATTACCAATTTAATACAATCTAAGACAGAAAAATAGCAAAATATTAGCATTTTTTTATCTAATAAACTCAAACTATTTTGTAACATTAATGAATGCTAGTATTTTTTTCTGATATAGATAATCCTTGTCATTTCAAAGCATTTAGCAGACTGGAAAGTAGATGCACGGTAGGATTAAGTCACTTCCCCAGGATTTAACAAAGAGTTACACAGCTATTTTCTTGCAAGCAGGAGGAGCACAGCTAGATATATTTCCTCTGGTATTTGGGGAGAGCAATTTATGTCTCGTGAGTACAGGCTTGATAGACTGTGGGTTTTTTTGTCTACATTCTTTGATGGGTATTTGTAAACAGCAGGTGGTTGATAGACTGCAGCCTGAGGTCCATGACTTCAGGGGTTTTTTATGCCACAGGTCATGGTACCACTGAAGGTTGCATTTGCTGATGGAAATTTGAATCCCCTGTCTGTGACCCTGAGCAACAGTACAACCACGGACACGGGTCTGGCTGTGCGCCTGTTGAGCAGATTTATAGAGGGTGCTGAGTTCTGTCCTGTGGTGTGCACACAACTGAAAAGGCGAGGATTTGACAAAAACTACTCCTTGTGTATCGAAACTGGGCACAGTCCTCGGACTGAGGAGAAGAGGTGTGCTATCCCTCTTAGACCTCTTGCTCTGAGAGCACCCAGAGTGCCTATGAAATTCTCACCGTGCTCCAGTGAAATGCAACAAAACTACAGCAAAGTCTTGTGGCTTTTTAGTGCATTGACACTTCTCCCTAATTTAGACATTTCCATGGACTACCTTGTAAAGATTCTCCAGTGATCAAGTCCTAAATATACTGCAAAAAACACCCAACCCAAAACTACACCACACCCCCCCACAAAACCCACAAACAAGCAAAAGTTACAAGTTAGTTTTTTGATTCTTTTGTTGTCTTTCCTTCTATATGCAATTTTTCTTTGAGATATTCATTGTAATGTATAAGGATATTATATTTTTTCTTTGTTTCAAAAATATTTGAATCAAAGCAGAAGTTAGGTGAGAATAATTACTTTTGCAATATTTACTAGAAACACACAACAAATAGAAAATAGGAGCATGTGGATGGATGCATGGATGCATGGATGGATGGACATTATGATTTTCTTTATCTCTTATTATGGCATCTGATGCTTGGCAAAGTGAAATTATGGAAGACGTGATAATTATTTTGAGAGGAGGAATTGTCTAGTTTCTATTTATATTATAATCTTTCCAAAGATTCATGGGCCAGCATTCTCCTATGGACTGAAATCAGGATCCAATTTCCTTCATCTCTGAAATCTAAACACATGGGTCTTTTTCTATTCATTTTTGTCAATTGTTCTGAAAAAGGAAACATCAAAAGTTACAATTGTGTCAATACAGAAGGACTTTAATGAGGATACAGGTCATTAGGAAATATAGTTTTGTACCTCAGGAAATTATTGTGATACTGATATTATCTTTCAGAAATTGATTGTGATGAAAGCAAAAAAAAAGGATTTTTCTAATGGCTGTAGGAAAGAAATCACACGCTGAAATGGAAATGTCTATCTCCCAATCACCTGCACTTATTGTCTGGCAGAACTGGCCAAGCTGCAGCACTCTCTGCTTGGTATAAGGTATTCAGTCAGATGGAGGTGTATGCTGCCTTCCCAAGCTCCTCACTTTATACCACTTTGCAGCCTCTAAAATGTGTGACTGCTGTTAAAGAAGGAAAAAAAAACAGCAAAAAATTTGAACAGCTCTCTTTCTTATTAGTGGTATTTGCATACTAATTCTGACTTCTACTCTTTACTTTCTTGTTAAAAACAAGCTTGTATGTGTCTTGGGACTTGATCAAAAGCATCTGGAGTAGCTATCAACAGATGTAAAACATGTAAGGATAATTCTTCTGACAGGTTTTCATCATTACCTTTGGCTTAATTTTTGTAGTTTAAGAGAATCGTAAGCATATTTAACTGTAAGAGTCAAGTCAAGAAAAGAGGTTGTATAGGAGGGCAAAACTCAGAGATTTTCCTTAAAGAGAAGTTGAATTTGTTCTGCCTTCTGGTGCTTGGGCAGGGGATACCTAGGACTGAAAAGATGGATGAATAAACACAGGCGTTGCAGTGGACAGAATCCATTATGCAAACCAGGGAGACTTTGCTGCATAAAGGTAAGAATTCTTGGTGTATTGCCATGAACCCCTTGAGCATGATGACTTGCCAGTGCAGGGAGAGTAGATCTGTGAAAATAAGTTATTTTTTTAATCTGTGAATCATCAGAATATTCTAATGCAAGTCAAAGAGTCTGCATAAATGTAGAACATTTATTAAATACACAGTGTATATTATATGAGTTGCTCAGTAAATTAAATCTGACCAAGCTGCTTCAGGCTTTATGCAAATTCTACATAACCCTTGGATATAGTCAATCTAACCTGAAGTAAGAAGTACTTCATAGAGGACCCTCATCACCCTAAGCTATCCTTCTAATCAGTGTGCTTCCACATTACGAGACTGATGGCCTGAATTACCTAGAGGACATGCTTTCTTCTCTCTGCTGACTCTAGAGAGACCCTGTAGAAGCCAGGCACCTCAAATAAATGCCTGCAGTTAGATGAAAGCAATTTAAACTTGAATGTGTCAAAAAATTTACATATGCGTAATGATGCTCAGTGTATAGCTGACTACATCCTATCCAGACATTTTTAAAGATGGGGACAGGGTAGGTTTTCTGTACCTTTACATAGAGCAAAAGAGGATGCCCTCTCAGATTTCACAATAATAATCCATATTTTCCCGTGAGTCAGTTTATATCAGAAATTAAATTCTAAATGATGGAGGCAGATTTTTTTTGATTTTCATGGTATGGTTTAGCACTGATTTAAACTGTGTTATATATGTCTTTGGATTAAGATCTTCACATGGCAATATTTCCTTATTTGGTGTTTCTCAAATGTTGCCGATCTAAGAATTTTTATTCCAATAATTGCATTTCCTTGAGAGGATGATTTGTAAACTTCTTCTACTACCAGGTTCTTCCACTCTACTATGTAATTTCTCCTTATCTTCAAGATGTCAAAGAACAACTCAAGTTGCTTCTTATCTTTGGAGGACTTACTCCATTTTGGATAACTTCTTGAAGATCTGTTAGCCAGTTTCAGTGGTCCTCACCAGAAGTAAACTGGTTTTAAATTATTATCTAATTTCAGAACTTTGAGCTCCAGTTCAACTCTAAAATTAGAAATTTGACAAATCTTCAGATTTATTTCATTTTAGTTGAAATCACTTATCCTTTTCTGTAGTGCTACAGCCTAAGGAAAAATGAAGCCGTGATCTTTTTTTTTGGTCATATAAGTTGTCTCTTTAGCCCCCTGGTTTTCGAAAAAAAGTGGAGGTAGAGGATTACAGTGAGAAGGGAGATAGAGAAATAAAATCTATGGAAGCTACTATTGGACTGTTTTGCAGGTGCATGTTAATTGTTTCAAGAGCTACTTCAAGCATATTAGACTAGAATATAAGTAGTTAAGTCCTAACAATGAATGGTCCTTAATATGTGTGAAAAGAGAAACACACCCTCATGAAATTAGAATCAAATTAGATCCTTAATTGTCATATTTATTGAAATTACTTGAAAATATATGAACTGAAAAAGACTAATACAAGAGGCATCAATAACTGTAACTGTCTTTGAGAGTGGTCTTGTTTTGATATGAAAAATTGTAGTGTGGAGTGAAAGAAGAGGGAAAAAAGAAAAAAAAAGTATAAAAATGGTTCCTCAATTTTTTTGTTTTGGTTTGGTTTGGTTTGGTTTGGTTTGTTTTTCTTATTATTCTTTCATCAAATATAATTATTATTAATATTATTCTTATTCTATAATATTTATAATGTATTATACCTCAACAATATGTTATAATTGCATTACATATTATTATATAATACTGTAATGCTATTAATATAATTTATTATAATGGTATAAAAGCATATAATAATAAAGAAAATTTTATTAACATAAAAAATTGGTAATTTTAAAAAATAAAGATATTACTAAATTTTATTTCTAAATAAAATTTAAAAGATTTTCCAGACTATCAGATTGTTTTCTGAAAAAATCCCTCTACATTTGAAAAAAGACAATTGCAGTTCTGCAGCAGAAAGCAATAAAGATTCTTTACTTTCTGTGTGAACACCACTCAAAGCTTGTTCCCATTCACGTAATTGGGTCGTTCCCATGAAATTGTGCTGACCCTTTTTTGCATTACCAAGGGACCATCAACCCTTAAGTCTTATTTAGCTTCATTTTGAAACTTATATGTTTGCACTTAAATCAATAATTTGGATTACTTCAAGATTTCCTAATTAGAAAAAAGACTTTGGAATTTTCTTTTTAAGCTGGTTTCAAAGATATTGCCAGGATACCTTTTAGAACAACCTTTTCAACTTTAAATAAATAAATAAATAAATAAATAAAATTGGGATAATGAGACCTCTGAAAGTGTTTACTCAAAGCAGTAATTTAACTCCTAAATCAATTCAGGACACCAACAATGAGAATATCATGAAGCACACTGGGGAGTGCTGCTGGTAATTGTTTACTTATCTAGTCTCACAATGAAAAAAGGACTGCTTGAAAAAATAACTGAACCACTTGCCATGTAACAGGAGAAAAGAAAAACTACAATACATAAAACTGAAAGGGGAATTTTTTAATGTTGACTTTACCAAAATTTCAGAAATGTGAGAAAAAAATATCTCCAGAAATCTAATATTTTTGAAGCCTAGTATAATTTGATTCCCCTGCAAACTTCCCTCACCAAGTTTTTTATTTTTTCCAGATGGGTTAGCTCACTGTTCTGCTCTGTTGACTCAAATGTCACTTTCATTTGGCCTTCTTTAGACCATGTAGTAATTATACAGAGAATTTTGAAATGTTGGCATATTACAGTTGTATTCAAAATCTGTAATTGAAACATTTAATAGGATCATAATTTTGTTTCAGTAATAACAACATGTTGAATCAATTACTAGAAAAAATCTATAATTTTTTGACATATTTATTATGTGCTGTGTTGCATAAAAAGTAAAGAAAATGTTGGAATTTATTGAAATATATATTTTAGGGATATTTCTCTTTGAAAGTATTTTTGAAAACTTCAACTTTCCAAAATATGGGTTTTAGCAATCTTTTTCTAACAAAAAACCAAAATTTACTATTTTGAATTCTCTCATCAATTGTTTTTTTTTGATGATCTTCACGTGTTTGAATATATCATAAAGCCTGATTTTCAGATGCTGCAGACTACTAAAATGAATGCTTTCTGTACAACAAAGCAGTAAAAAAGGTTTTGGAGAGCAGTGGGAACTCTACCATGACAAAATGTTCAAGTCAGAAAGGCATGGATTAGATATGGTCTTTGTGCAAGAGTGGCTTGACTACATCACTATCTGGGAGATATCTAAGACATGCATCATCAATTTCTATTAAGTTATTAAATCTAGAAGCAATTGATCTCAGACACTTTCCTGTGGCTACTTTCAGAATTGTTCATTGACAGTAGTTTAATTAGTAGTATGTTAAGATTCTAGGATTGTCTGAGTTCAGGGAAATATCGTCCATTTCTTCCATGAACTTCACTGTCACTACAGAATAAAATATGTGAATCTTGGGACAGAGATATAATCTTTCAACTTACAGAGAAAGCATTTGGACACATTTACCTTTAGTCCATGTAATTACAGTGTTTATTGATGAAACATTACAGATATTTCACTGTATGAAATAAACATATCTCTTGTGTTGTTTGTGCTTCCTGGTAAGGACATGGTGTCCATGGATAGAATCATGCCAGAAAAAAAAAAACAGGAAAATCTGTGGACAGCTGCTGTAATTTAGACATTACATTTTCAAACTTTGAAAAGACAACATTATGAACATTAATGGTGTACCTTAAAAATGGCAAACTGCAGACAAAACCAGAGCTCTAATTCCACTGATACATCTTCCAGCATCAGATTTTTCATATTATTTTGTAAATGTGTGTGAAAATTCTGAGTAGGATAATGAGAAGTAAAATAAAACCTTAAAAACACCTTCTCCCCACCCCTCCCTTCTTCCCATCTCTACTTCCTCCTCCAACAGTGTAGACAGACAGGGAATGGGGGTTCTGGTCAGTTCATCACAGGTTGCTTTCCCCACTATTTAGGGAGAGGAGTTATTCCCTTGCTCCACTGGAGGGTCTTCCATGGGCAACAGCTCTCCATGAGCTTCTCCTACATGAGTCCATCCCATGGACAGCAGTCACTCATGAACTGCTGCAGTGTGGGGACCGCACTCTTCCACAGTGTGTAGTCCTTCAAGGACATGCCGTTACAGCAGAGGCCCCTCTCTTCATGGACCTAGCACAGGGTCACAGCCTCATCTCAGGCTCCAGCATGGATGTCCTTTATGGGATGTGGGTAGATTTCTGCATCCCCGTTGATCTCCAAGGGCTGCAGGGGCCCAGCTGCCTCACTGTGGTCTTCATCATGGGCTAGAGTGGAATCCCACCTCAGGTGCCTGGGGCATCTCCTCCCCTTCCTTCTCCACTGACCTTGGTATCTGCAGAGTGTCTCTCACGTGTTCTCACCCTGCTCTTCTCTGACCGCGATTACCACTTCACAAAAAACTTTGTTTTTTCTTTCTTCTTAAATCTGTAATCACATTTCTGTTGCCACCATTTCTAACTGTCCCTGCCTTGACCAGTGGCACATTTATCTTTGGTCCTGTCACAGACTGGCTCTGTCAGACAAGGCGGAATCTTCTGGCAGCGTCTTACAGATGCCATCCCCGTATCCCCGCTACCAAAACCCAGGCCATGCAAAACCAATAAACAATCCAAACTTAGTCTAACCTTGGATGAAACAGCATTTTCAGCTCTAAGATTTTTTTTAATTAATCAATATTTTCTATGGGAAATGTGTCATCTCTTAATAGAACATGAAATGCAGCAATACTTATGAAATCCATGCAAAGACTGATTAATGCATTTACCACGTAAACAAAAAGCTGACAAAAGAAGGGAAGGTAATAAATATGTGACAAAAATGTTCAGCTCCAACAATCAGTGTGATTCTTTCAACTTCATTAGGTTTTTGAGTTTCATTCTAGACTTAACACCCAAATACCCAAGTAAGCACAAATTATATTTCTCATAAATAAGGGAAATCTTTAAAATAACTTCAAATATATTCTTTCCTTATGTCTTTTGAAAAGAAGGAAGAATGAAAGAAAAGGCATCTGGAAGAACAATTTTTTCCTTTTAGGGAAACTTGTAACATGGTGAAAGACTTGAATTTTGAAAGAAGAGAAAACTGCTGGGATAAAGAAAAAAGTCCTGAACTGTGAGAACTGTAGAAAATTAATATGTGTATTCAATGCCTGTCATTAACAGTGCAGCTCTAGACATAGACAAATCTCTTGGCTAGATTTTGCCTAAGAAATTCTGCTGTGTTAACAAAACTTCAGAAAATAATATGTGAATTTGACCCATACTGATAATTTTGGTTTTTTATTAGCCAAACAATGTTAAGGGCTTCAAAGTTTGCTTTGCAACACTAGGTACCTGTATTTGTATTCACAGCCTCATTAGAGTCAAGGCATAATTTAGCTTCAGAAAAGCTGGTGCAATGGGTTATGTTGCACTTTAAGTTGTTGTGATTGCAGTCTAATATAAACTCACAGAAAACAACAGGGATTATAGCTTTCATTCTCTAATCAAAGACATTTGACACATCTGGTGCTGATTATTATATCAGCAAATATATTTTCTTGAAGTTAAGTGAAAAACTGTACCAGAATGACTATGCCGCAGTCAAAACAATGCATTTTTCTATTTTCTTAATGGAAGTCACCTTGTACGGGATAAGAATAAAACTAAACTACCAATTGATTTTTTGAGGTACTTTTCTACAAAAAAGCACTGATCCTGTAAAATCATCTGCTGGAAACCACATAATACAGCGGCAGTACTTACAACATTATTTCTGAAATGAAAGATTTTACCCTTTTTAGAAATATTTCCTTAATTCTCTCAACTTGCCAGGACCCAAATGCAGAACAGAACGTGCAATAAAAATGAAAACTAGATCTGTAAAATAATTACAAGCACAAAAACCATAAAACACTGAGAATTGTTAGTTTTGAACTAGCTCTATTCTTATCACCTCTATTTCATGAACATCTTTTATTCTGTGAGGAATTCTCTGCAGGGAATGCTTAGAGACAGCAAATTGGCCAAGACCAGAATAATTATAAGAATGCAATGAGGAATGTAATATATATGGGAATTGTTTAAGTTGGGAAAAAAAAAAAAACCAACAGATATAATTCATCAGACGATAAAAATAAAGAACTTGTCAAGATATGTCCACTTTGGAAAAAAAAAAAAAATCTCGTTTCCCTCAGATTCCTTCCAAAGACAACAGTTCACCCTCTTTTCATGGCTAAATAAGACAAATTCTGGGCAGCAATTAAAAGGTTCTACTGTTTGAGGAATAAGCCCAGTCAAAATAATGTGCTAACATGTATCAGACACAGAAAATTCTTTGATGTGACAATATAATTTTAAAGATTAAGGTTATTCAGTGCTTCTGTTTGTGCCCACATTCTTGGCTCTGAAGGGTGAGTGCAGAGCTACAAATAAAAGGCATCTGTTTAAAAAGTACAACAATAATGCAGCTCAATAAAAACATCTAGAAAGTTATCAAGGAAACTTTCTTAAGAGACTGGGAAAAGTATGTATCTAATTAGATGAACTTGAACAGTTTAAAAGTATTGTCAAATGTTCAGGCTAGAAGGTAACTCAGAGCAGTGAAAGGTGGGAGAGGCAGCAACAACTGCACCATGGCTTAAGTGCAAGCAAGAAATTTAGATCTACTAAGATCTAAGAGAGTTAGACCGGTTCGCTTTTCATTTCCATCCCTACCCAGTGAGAAGGCACACATGGTGTAATGAAGGGACCTATCCATTTTTCAAGAGAGATTCTTTCCACATCAGCAATTCATCTAAGAATACATTGTAGGGCAGGACTAATGTGTGCATTTTAGCACAGGTAGAACTGGCAAATCTATCTTTGCCAGATTTTGATGTTCTCAAGAGAGAACTAATAGTGACTCTAATTCAGAAGTATGTCACTGTAGTTCAAAAAACAGTCTGACTGGTATAAAATTTACTTTGACTTTGAAAAGGCAATGAAGGAAGAGGAAAATTAACTCTTTCTGTAGGAAATGATGCTCACACTTATCAATAGTTGATCACTCCATTATGAAAAAGGGAGATTTTTTACTCAAGGAAATAAAAATTTTTGGTTTTGATACCCATTTCATTCATCTAAAAGGAGAGCACTAGACCATGTACCCTGAGCCACTCTGTCCATTTTGTCAAGTAAATGCATCCTCATTGGATGTAATTATCTAAATGTGTGAAAGAATAGAAACAGAAGAAAATATCTTTAACTTTACCAGCATGAGAGATCCCACTTTGGACATCCAAGATAAGGGTTTATGAAGCATAAAAAAGCTAAGAGAAGAACGAAATAATGTGGGAAGGTTGTATGAAAACCTCAAATAGCTTGCAGGAAATGTCCTCAATTTCCAGTGCTGAAGACAGTTATAGCCCAAATATTCTGGTATTCTTTCATTTTGATGTAGAAGAATTTTGACTGTTGGGGTTTTCTGGCCTTGAATTTAAATGCATAATGATTTTATGGCAGCAGTTCAGTTTTTTTCTTGCAGCAGTAATAGTAAGACCTGTTTGAGCTGTCCAAAGTACTTCCCAACCGTTCTGTTTGCTTCTCTCTATGAAGACCATGAAATTATAGAATCATAGAATGGTTTGGGTTGGAAGGGACCTTAGAGACTATCTAATTCTTACCCCCCAGAATGGGCCAGAACAACTTTCACTAGACCAGGTTTCTCAAAGTCCCATCCAATTTGGCCTTGAACGCTTCCAGGGATAGGACATTCATGTCGCTCTCGCGCTGGGGTCAGGGCAGGAACAGGCGGGAGGCAGGATCATAGCAAAGGCAAAGAAGGCTTTATTCAAAAGAACCGCGTGGTTTTTATAGAGAGGTACGACAGATTCTATTCTATTGGCTAACTAACACAAACATCTTTCTCACGCACTGTCTTTGACAGGAACAGAAAAACAAGGTGGAAAAAAAGGTAGAAAAACAGCACCTGCAAGTCGTTTATGGTCAACAGGTTATCACATCTTTCCAACTCCCTAAAATCTCTCACAAGCCGCTGTGAGAAACAGCTGTTTCTCTCTCCCTGTCCCATAGCATCCACATTCACACCTTCTCTGGGCAACATATTTCTTTGCCCAGCCACCCTCACAATAAAGCATTCGTTTCTAATATTCATTTCTAAGCCTACCCATGTTCATTTTAAAACAATTCCCCCTTGTTCTATCACTACATGCTCTTGTAAAAAGTCCTTCTCCAGCTCTCCTGTAGGCCCCTCTTCAGATACTGGAAGGCTCCTACAATGTCTTTCTTGAGCTTCATTTTCTCCAGGCTGAATAACCCCAAATTCTCGCAGCCTGATTTCATAGAAGAGGTGCTCCAGCCCTCTCTGAACATCAACATGGTTCCTATGTGTGTGTGTGTATGGATATAGAAATATATGCCCTAATAAAAACTCGTGTAGTTTTTTTGCTGGAACACAGATGTCATATAAACTTGGAAAGTGTGTTTGTATTATGACAGAGCAAAAAGCTTTAAAGTTGATTGATGCCTAAGATAAAGAGAAAATTGCAGAGCATGCTGTGAGTAGGCACAATGTATCCCTGCACATACGTTTAGGCAAACAGTAAATACCAGAACAGCTTGCAATAACTAAGAAACCTGAGCTACTTCAGTGCTTAATGTTCATTCACATGTAGCCTTTTACTGTGGTCTGTGTGTGCTGTGTGGTAACTTTAACCTCCAGTAATATATTTTTCAATCTATACCACCTGAAGGTTCCAATACTGGACTTCCTCACGGAGTGCCTTCACTGTTCCTTGTTTCTGACTTTATTGTGAGCCATAAGATGTATATGTTGCTTCTTCAGAGATGCCAGTCATGTAGCCATGGGACTTCTTTCAGTAAAAACCACTTTTTCATCCCTCCACAAAATGTAGTTGCTGTATTTTCTGAATGTGTTGCCTAAATGTGTGAAAGTGCCAATCAACTAAGTAACCCAATAGAATTCATTCCATTTTTCATAGACTTTGGTGCCAATAGGAAAGTGTGCAGTGTGTATTTTCTGACCATTACAGATTTTAGAATAATTTCAATAACCACGCCAATAAGGATTTCCCTGTATGTTAGACAGCATTAATAATGTGATTTCAGGATATCTTCTAGTGCCTTCTCTGGCATTAATTTTCTTTCCTATCAGAACCTCAGATGATCAGAACATCAAGAGTAAACTCTGCCTACTGGAACAAAGGTTTGTTGCTATGGATAATGTATCTGCACCCATCTCAGGGCATGTGTCAATATCTCAGCATGAGAACCATGTGTATCTCACCCTGCCCATGTACCTCAGTACATATACCTCTCTTTGTCCTCCTGCAGGCATTTTCTACTTAGAAAAAAGTATTGGAAAAGTTTACACTAGGGATCAAAAAATCAATAAGAGGCAACCCTTAATTTTGTTGGTATACTTTCTGTTGCATATTCATAGTTGCTATTTATTCACTAATTAGAGACCATTTTCAGTTGCGAAAGAATTCTAGAGAACTGCAATACTGCTGATGATGAAGTTTGCTGATGCCTTGATCCTGAAGTTGATGTTTAGTCAATGAAGTCTTTCATGCACCAAATGCTGTTCATGCTCTTCAGGTTTCTTATGACATCTTACCATTTCACTGATTTACAGAAAATCATTTTGTCAAGCCCTCCACCTGTAGGCAGTTAACATCCAATACATCCTGAGCTTTCTGCGGTGAGAATGCATCCTTCTACACCCTTTTTTTTGGAGATCTGTATCAAGTATTGTCATGCGAATTGCTTGCTTGAACTAAAAATATGATAGAAAATTATAGTTCATACTGGTATATCAGGAAGAAATATTGACATGCAAACATTTTTTCTGCTTCACATCATGCCATGAAAGATAAAAGGATTATATCTTTATTTTCCTTTCTTTACATCCTCCATTTCAACATCAAAACACTAGTCCAAAGGAGTGGGAAGAGAGGAAAGTATAGAAAAGCTTTTAGTTCTTGACACCTTAAAGTGAGAGGATTAAGTGAGTTTTCCCTTGCCACCTCATTATCAGCACAACCTCTTTTAGACTGTCAGGTGCTTATGATGTGCATAGGTTGTCCTACGCTGGAGCCAGTCCTTATCTTCTAACATAGCATTAGTTTTATTTTATCAGATGTTTGGGATTTCAGATCTCTCTTTGATCTCTAAAACAACCTTTTTTTTTTTTTGAAGAGGTGATAAAACTAATGAATTGCAAATCACTTTTCATAGTTCTGAGATTTTAGTACAGGTATTAGGAAGGATAACACAATACTCCACAGGAAGTTGAAGCTTTTTGAAAACCACTGTGAAGCTTCTTATTATTAATGTTCCTAGAGAAGACCTAATTGTGTGGGAAACTAGTGCTTTCATTCAGATGCACTTGAAATATTATGAAAATATTTATTTCTAACATTGCAATGTTTATTTACAATGTTTGTGTACAATGAATGCGTACTTATTGGCCTTAAGGACACTGAAGAACCTACTGTGCTTGTCCCTTAGAGCTCCCTAATCCTGCAGATGGCCAGGATCCCATTTCACCTATCTCAGGACACGAGCACTTGTCTCACTGATGCCACAGCAGAGACAATTTCCAACTCCTTGCAGCTCTGACCTTTCTGCCTGTGGGCCCCCCTGAGCCAGGACTGCTTGTGGGCCCTCATCCCAGCCTACCCTGGCTGGCTCCTTTCCCAGTGACGTGCTCAGTGCCTGGGGCTGGGGCTGCCCCAGTATCCCCTTACTGCCATACTCCTGGCTAGACTGGCTAGACTGGTACCTGGCCCTTGTGGCATCCTGACCATGTATTTTCATTGGCTTTAAAGTTTTTCACTCAGTCAACTTTTTAGATGAGCAGCTGAAAAGGTTTTAAGAGAAGAATGAGAAAACAGAGGTAACATGTTCAAGAGGAAAGAAGAAAGAAAACGTTTTTAATTCTTCCATTGTTAGAAGACCTACAAAAACATCTTGGAAATATGAATATTAAAAGCTGAGTTTTCAGATGGAAGGGGACATTGTGCAGTACAGATGGAGATCTCTGCAGAGATCTTCTGTAAAGTAATGAGCTGTTCTTTCACACAGCACATTTTTCACACGTTAACAGAATACTTTACTGATTCACTATGTATTGTCTCCACAGACTGCTTTCTGACTTAGCTCTTCTTTACAGTGCTTCTCCAGTTCATTTATGCTTTTTTCTCAGCCACTTGAACATACTTTGTAAAGCTCAGACTGATCATATGATATGTGTCCTAATGAAGACTAAGGCAGACCCGGAGTATTTTTACTTTTTGGCATGGTAATGCTTTCATGTCTTCATTATTATCTTTAAATAAAATTTCATTGTTCCAAGTACAACACAGAACAATACCATGACAAAATTGACTTTTCCTTGTTACGGTGTTCAAGATTTCAATTTGATTTTTTGTATCCAGAAATTCACACTAGATTTTATATTAACCCAAAAATTCAGTCAATTCAGTCTCCTGTATTTCTGTTTCCAGTGTTATGTTCTAGATCAGTTTAGGCAATGTTAAGATTAATCTTTATAAAGAAATTTATATATTGTTATCACTTTCGGCTTTCAGTTTTCACTATTTTTTTCTCAGAATGAGAGAAGCAGGTCTTGAGTACATAACCCTGTATTAAATCCATAGAAAAAAAAACAAAATAAAATATTTTTAGAGTCCTTCAAAAGCAATAGAAACACAGTTTTGTTTTTTTTTTTTGAGGTCTATCACTGTAATAATGTTTTCATGACCCCTCAAATGCATTTAGACTCCCAGCCATAGGTCCCCAAACAGCCTTTCATTCCTGTACATCTGCACATCAAACATTGTAGTGTTCAGACCAAACCAAAAAAAGGTGTACATCTGATTAAGATGAGACACATCCAACTGTGCAGACTCAGTCTCTTAATCTCCCTGACATCTCTTGGGTCGCTTGGGCATATATCCTCAGGCAGGGCTCAAAGGGGGCCTGTGCTGAAATTTTTTCCACCAACCTATTTGCTATAAACTAATTCGCTTCTTCTAAGGACTCCACACCTCTCTGTAGCAGTGGGCATTGGAGAAAAGTGGGAAATGGAAAAGGAAGCTTCATGAGCAGATTGTTCAACTCCATCATCACAATGAGTGCTTTACAAATGCACTCAGAATTTCAGTGGTGCTGCAAAGAGACAGAGAACAGAGCAATGTCTACAAATATCTGATGAGCTCATATGAGGTTGCTCATGACAGAAGGTAGTGCTGTTCCTCATCAATCCTACAGCCACTGAGATTGTGTCACTGCCCAATTCAGAGGTAAATAATAACTCTTCAAACACTTGGATTTTACTTACAAGAGCAAAACCAAAAGAGATGGACAGCTCCACAACTGGCACAAGTCCAGAAAGACAGGAAAAAAATCTCATAGGGAAGCACTGGCCCCTCAGAGAAGACCACCTCCTCTACATTGCTAATGGCAAGTCCTGTCCAGCAGTCATGTTTCCCCTCGTTACAATGATGCCACGGTTACAGTAGGGAACAGCATCTATTTTACTTTCTGTTTCCTCCATGGTGCGCTGTTTCTTAAAGAAAATCAGTTCAAGAGCACTGTTGTAAACAGAGACACATATTATTTCTCCCATAGGAACCACCAAGAATGCAAAGGGAGAAGAACATTTCAAGGATGATCCTGAGGACGTACATTCCTTTTATCATGGGACCAGAGGGATGTTGTGGGTGCGTCAGAAAGCCATTAAGTATACTGAAATTGCTCCTGGAAGCAAAAGCATGTCTTCACTGACACAGTGAATAGATTGTATAATATTCTTATATCTATTCCATATGACATTTTAAATTTATTTTTTAAAAAAGGTTTAAAAATTCTATTTATATTTCCATCAGTCGGATCTTTTTTAAGTTTAAAGGCCTCTTACTCTTTTGGAGTGTTTCTTATATTAAAAGTACTAGAAATATCTCTTCAATGCTTTACAGACTTAAAATTCTCTCCAAGTTATCAAAGCAAAAACAGAGCTGTAGCCCCAGTGAAAGACTACTGTGAATGAACCCTGTTGATTTTCAGCTGTTTCATTTGAAATGGTGCTGTTCCACTAGATCAGAACCATAATTCTTGACACACCCTTCTCAACACATCCTTCTCAGAGATTTTTGTAGGGCACAAAGAAATTTTTAAAATTTCAATTACGCACCATTTCTTCTTCCTGCTCTTTTTAGTATTGTAATAAGTCCCTTATTTCCTCCTAGTATTGCCCTCCAGTTTTCTGTTTCAGAAGTCTATGCATAGGCCACCTCTTCCTTTGGTGTACGAGCAGCGACTCAGCATCTTCTATCTCTGGTGATCCTAGTGGATCAGTGGACTGATTTTTCTTACACACCTGAATCTTATACTCTTAGGAAAGGATTGTTGGAAATTAGTTACCCTTATTGGCCATCCATGTCACAACTGTGGGACAGTGCCAGTCCGAGAGGGACTCTTCGCTTTCACTTATGCCTGCTACTTCCTCCTAGACCTTTGAGAGTGGTAGATTTTTAAGAGAGGTATATATTTTGGAGACTGCAAAAGTATAACAGGCTTTCCAGAAGATATCCCTGAAAGTTTTTAGACTGTTAGACTTGGTTCTGCTACCGACCTTTGAGATTTCCAGAGACCTGGTGTCTGACTGAAGGACTCATTTTCAAGTGTTTGGAAAGACTTACCAGAAATGAAGAGTGAAAGGAAAAGGAAATGATTGCAGTATTTTGTAAAGAGAAAAGAGGAAATTATTTAGAGATAATATCCAGGAATGCAGAGGATGCACACTGGGGAGTGTGTAAAAGGAGGAGGACAGGTGGGACAGATTGTCTGCTGCATCCAGGCAACTACCAAACAGCAGCTGCAAGAGAGTTAGATGTTGGATTATTTCAGGCTGAGGTATGAGTTGAAGCTAAGCTGGTGTATGTTTGATACATGATTTTGGTGCCTGGAACAGGCCCTGGAAACTTGTAAAGGGTGTTGATGGATTCTACATTAGTGTCACAGATGGCCAAATTAATGGCATAATTTCTGTCACCTCAAAATGTGCGGTCCCATTAGCTACTTCCAGCCTTCTAGAAATTCTCTGTTTTCTGGTGAAGTCATGTTTGGTCCAGATTTCAACTTACTGCTCTTTGGGGAAATTATTGACATGGCAGCTAAATTGCAGATGATCTCAACTTACTGCTCTTTGGGGAAATTATTGACATGGCAGCTAAATTGCAGATGATCTTCCTGAACTTGCACAGGGTCTGGCTGCCCATGTATGGAGAGCAGTTGGTGAGTCTTCCAGAGAGATGTTTACATTTTCATGGTTTCCACACCAACAAGAGCATGCAAAAAAACCTCATACTGTGAAGTTTCAGATTTGGGACAATGTTTCTTGCTTCTGGCTTCATCCGTAACATCTGGAAGCTGAAGTAATGTCAGAGGAATGTGGTTTTTAGGACAATATATGCATGCCCCAGTGACTAAGATGGGCACTCAAGACACCAGTTTCCAGTCTTCCCTCCTTCCCCTATATTCATGGCTCCTCCCTGATCTCTAGCCTATGCTCCTGCTTTCTCCTGCATTTCCATAGTGGCAGGAGAAATGTCCCCATCCCCAGTCCTGATCAGTAAGCCTCATCTCAACACCTGCAGTACTCTTAATAGCTATTGAAAAACACACTGGATCAACTCTCTCAAGGACAAAGGAAAGTGAAAAGGGACTGAAAGTTTTTAAATAGACAGTTTAAGTGCTACATTATCTGTGAGTCTCAGGTTGGTTTTACTGAGTGGGAATAGGTTTGGCAGCCAGATTTGTTTGGTCAAGGAACTGGGCTTGGGACTTTGTTCTGATACAGCATTTAAACAGCATTTTAAGCATTAAAATTGAGAGGGTAAAGACCTACACATCTGTGGAAGAAATATCTTAAACAACTTAACCAGCACTGATTCTGATGAGATGACTAAAAAAGAGGACCTAACTCCTAATTTACCTGCCTAGACAAGTAGGTTAGGCAAATGAAGGAGAGATGAACTCTTTAAAGTTATATCAGACTGAATAAGTGAAATAATTAATTATTACTAGATTACATAGTCTCCTAAGACATTGAGAGCATTTTTTCTAACAGGTACAGGGTCTCTTGGTGATTAATAGGTAGTTATGTTTACCAGAAAATATATGGCGCAGCTGAAGATTAATTTTTTCCAAGACTCTGAAACAGTCTGACCTCCATGCCTTCCACATCTGGAAAAACAGATAAGCCAACTAACTAGTAATCAAACCAGAAAGATAAAAAATAGGGACTTCCTTAGACTGGGTGTCCAAAGTACAGCCAATGTGTGTCTGCCTTTAAATAAATAAATCAATAAATACATGCATCAAGAAACAGAAGTAAGCAGTTAGACTTACTGTAATAGGTAGCTTTTTATTTTATTTAACTTTCCTTAGGTGAACCAAACTAGTTAAATATTTTCACTTCAGGGAATTGCCTTATTGCTGAACTGTTACATAATGTTCCTCCTTACTAATGAGCTTGAAATATAAAACTTTGTGGAATTGAATGGTCTAAGCTCACCCTTCCAGCATAGGTTAGGCTTTTGCTAAAATTTCTGTGAACATCATTTTACACTCAAAAGTTTTACAATATTTTTTTCTCTGTATTTCCATCTATTTTTTTACACATCCTGTATTTTGCCAATTTTTGCAAATGTATTTTGCTGTTATTCATTAATGGCCAGTGATTTAAATATCTATAGATATCTGTTTCTTACCTTTAAGAGGATGATTTGTGAAAGGAATCCCTTCCCTGAAAGGAAGGAATATCTTATCTGACCAGCTGTCAATTTTATTTTCTTTATTCAAATCCCATTGGTATTGACGGATCTGAATCTTACTTTTTGTTGGGATTCTCTACCCAGAGACATGAGACTGATTTCTCAAACCTGAGACAGCAATTTAAACCTTTGATGAACAAACTACTCAACATACAACTTCATCACTCATTTAGGGATGACCCAAATCACATCTGAATTTATTTTAGACAGAAAGCTGGCGTGTATATTTGTTCCCTTAAAAGACAGATGCAGTATTTGAGGTCCATCAGCCAATGATGCTTAAATGACTATGTGATATGCTACCAAATATGCACTTCACATACAATTTTTCTGATAGTCTGTAACAAAACAACATACTTTTTTGGTGAACTTAAAAAATTGCATTGCAAAAAGACATTGTCATTGAAGTGACATTCAGGTCTATCACACGACTTCAAAGACAAGTCTAACTGGAGGATATATTTGACTGTACAGTAAGGAAAAACAGATATGGTAAAATAAACAAGCCTTGTCACATTACATTTTCCACAAATAAATCACAATAATGAGGGCTTGTCTTTCCTGTTCTCACAGCCAGGAAAATGTTCACTTAGAGATGTAGTCATCAACAATGAATACGTAAATAAATATATAAATGCATAATCATTTTCTTTTTGATCTGTGTAAGATCAAGAAGGATTTTCCATACCTGCAGTAATCTCTTTTACTGTTAATAAAACTCATTCTGACTCACTGACTCAGTGGAAAGAATAAATGTTAAGATATGATTTCAGCTAATATGCTTAGAAAGTGTCCTGTTTCTCTGATAAAATAGAGCCAGATGATACCAGCAGTTTTGTACTTATGCAACAGTAGATAGGCTCTACAAGAGTTGGTAAGACATCTTTGCTGTAAGCTGACAAAGATGAGTTTATGTTCACATATTTTTTCCTTATTTTTAAAATGTAGTTCTCAGCAAATTATTAGACTTACATTGTGTTCCTTCTACTTTTCTTAACTGCAAATACACTTGTATATTCTTTTAAAAGCTAATTTTCAGAGTGCAGTTTAGTCACAGATGTACTGCGGTTGACCTAATTCTGCTCTCACCCACACCAGTGTTAAACAATTGGAAAAAATAGTTTTAGTATTGTGATTTTTTTTCTTAATAATATTTCCATTCATGAAGATCAGTTAATAAGTCAATGATATCAAATGGGATCCATGAGATGATATTATTACTTTTTTTCTGCATGACCTGGGGTAAAAATGCTCCTGGTTTCTGACACATATCTCTAAACTCAATTGAGATGGAGAGACATCACAGGATTCACTAGCACAGAATTACTGAAAACTCAGAGTTGGAAGGGACCCATAAGGATCATTGAGTTGATGAAGTGAAATACCCAGCAATTAATCTAATCTTCCATGGATGGCATGGTGCCTTTTCCCTGTGGGCATGCACCATACCACAGAGGTAGCTGGTCCTCACCTCCAGCCATAAACGCAGCCAAAGGAGGTGGGAGTTGAAGTTAAGGGAGATATTCTGAACAAGAGGCGTGATTGTTTCAGGGATATTAAAATCTGTAGAAGGTACTTCCCCACATGAGCCAATAAAATTATATCAACTGCTTTTTTTGAATTATTGTCTCAGAAATCTCCTTTTGCTCTCAAAAAAAAAAAAATCATTGAAAAAGATCGACTTTTATTTTCTTTTATTGTAATCTTTTCCTCATTTTGTCCTAATCAGGATGAGAATAAGAAATATATGTCTCATTTTTCAGGCTGGCAAAGCAAAGTCAGTGACAGATTCCAGAAGAGCTGCAGATGTTTGAATTTGACAAAAATAATAATTTTTATCAGTAATAATGAGTTGGTTTTTGTTTGTTTGTTTTTAATTTTGATATGCATGATACACTTTGTGGGGTTGTTTAAATGGAATAAAACACAGCTGAATTATGTACTTAATAGAAAGTATAATTTCTTGAGTGGTCAGGTATAATTTTGTCAACATTATTCTCTCCTTGAATAGAGCTCTGGAAACTAGAGAACTTACAAATATTTTCTGATATATGTTGCTGCTTATCTGTACTAATTGTCAGAATTCTGGATGATGGCTTGGAAATAGACATCTTTACAGCTTCTGTAGATTCTATTTATTCAATGTCTGAGGAAGGAATTTGAAGTGGAAGATATCTACTTAATTGGGAGAGATAAATAAGGATCAGAGCATAATAATATATCAATATACAAGTCACAGAACTGTATTGCCCAAGAGTAAGACCATTATAGTTAGCAATGAAAAAAGTAGAAAGCTAGATCTGAGTTCCTTTCCTTCCCATGGACTCATTTCAGGACATATTTACACTTAGGTATAGTTCCTCTTTCAGCTTTCCTCCAACAAACCTAAGCAATCCAAACCCATCTGGTGTCTTCTTGAAGGAGTCAGTTAATAATACATATAAATTTATAGCTCTTATAGAAACAAAGAGTAGAGATGCCTGAGCTCTTTTCATGTTTGTAAATTGCTGAGTTAATTTTATAGTTTCTGCTTTGGAATATGGAAAAGAAAGTTTATTATATTTTTTTTACTTTTTCTTTTTTTAGGAATTCAATATGCCTTTATCCTGGTAATTCAGGCAATGTTATAAAGCAAATAAAGAAAATGAACCTTTTAAAAATATTGAAATTTAAACAAATGTCCATCCATCATCAAATGGATGATATCTATTGGAGCAGAGAAAAACAATTTGCTGTGCATGAGTTATCAAGCAGGTAAGAGACTTTGGTAGTATTTGTGTATAGTATGATGTAAAAACAGTTCATTTCTTTTCTTTTCAAATGGATGTAATAAAAATTATCCTTGAAGGTTGCCTGGGGCTTTCGCATTTCTGGCAGAGTGTCCAGCTAGAGCTGTAATGAAAAGGAAAGCTTGTTAGTATTTTTCTTGCAAATGAAGATCAATTTCAAATTACTAAAGATTACATTATCATATGCTTTAATTGCTATACTGATTTTTTGAAAGATACTTAATAAGAAATGTAAATGTGTAGGTTCTCTAAATAAGGGCTTGTATTCCCAAACCAGAAATTCCCAGATGCTGGTGTCTGCTAATGGTAAACATTAACCTAGATTGCCTATGAAATCACCACAGTAAGAGATTAATTTTAACTGTCTCAAAATGGATGAAGGCAATATAACAGTGCACTAAAAATTACTTTTTTTTCCTAATATTTGAAAGCATTCTTATTTTTGGTTCTGCAAATGCATTAGCTGTTACTCACTCCTATTTTTAAAGATGCATACTGGATTAGAAACAGCTAATACTTGCTAGAAGTAGGACAACACCTGTGTTTTTCCACAGAATTTGATTTGCTTACTATCTGTGGAGTAGGGTAGCTCAGCCTAACCCTCACAATCTGCCTTCAAATACAGAATTCAGATGAAAACATTTTTAAGTCCTTAATCTACTTTGATAGAGGAGTATTCACGGTTTTGAAGTAACATCTTTCTTCTCACATGTCAGTAGGGAAGTACTTATGCTGGAAAGTGATCCCTTTAAATTTCTGTTAGGAAGGGAGGTAGTCCTCAAGGCCCTAATTTAAACTAGAGCATCACTAAACTAAATGATGAACAAAATATCTAGGCACAAATGGCACTGTCCCAGACAACTGTCACTTTATGCTCCCTTTAGTATTTTTTTATTATTAAAAAAATTCTGTCCCTATATGGTTTCAATACATTCAATCAGTGTTCAACAAAATAATGAAGAGCAATAAGAAGTGTATGATGGAATTCCACAATTTCAATATTCTTGAATTCAGATGAGTGAATAAAATGAGGTTTTGGGTCAATTGGTATTTATTCAAGAGTACTTAATGATTAAACTTGAAAATGCATTTCAAGTTATAAATTACTTTTTGTCTTATTCTGAAATAGATATTTTCAACTTAAAAAAAAATAATTAATTACTATACCTCCAAACCACTAGTAACCATAGCACTGATTTAATACAAATTTAATGATTCTTAAAATGGTGCAAATATGTTGGACTTGGAATAATGTGGTTCCAAAAAAATATTTTTGTCTTTCAAGACAGAATGATTCATTCTCTTAACTTTTTTATGTTACTGTGTGAGAAAAACAATTGCAAGGATGAATAAATTTCTATTCTCTTTGTGATATAATGTGTCTTTTAATATGTATTTAAAGAGCTAGCCAAGCAATTTTAGCCTGCAGTACATCCAGAAACTCAAATAAGTATTAAAAATGAAGTAAGCCCATTTTTTTTCCTAGTAACCCTTTGCTAAAAGAAAGGTTTCCTGACCATATGCTATAGTCAGATACTAATGCTACTAATAACATAAGTAACATGAAAAAGAAAATGTTTGCATGCCCCTTATTAACAAACACCAGTCAGAATGTAGTCTCTGATCAACAATATGTCTAGGAGTTCAGATGCTCATTAGATCATAAAAATGTAGAATAAGTTTGAAAATAAAATTCTTGCATAATAGTCAAACAAAAAATAGATTTTTTTTTTTTTTTAATGTAAGGATTTCAAACAGTTCTGCAAGTACTTAGATTTGTATGTGTCATTGCAACATTCCACAGGGAGCTAGAGTTTGTGTTTCTTCTCCCTTGCAGACTTGGTTTTCCATTAGCATATTTTCTGTGCTATAGCACCTCTCTCCATGAAGGGAGGCAAAAAATAATTTCAAAAGCCCTGAAAAATATATATTTTGTGCAGAGTAAAGATGGCAATATGGTCTGTGTAGTTCCCATAAAATAAACAAATGAGCACTAGAGAATATCTGCAAGTTAAAGATTTCAGGATAATGGCAACTTTTCCAGGGAAAGACAGTGATCAATTATTAGAAAGCCAGGTTTTGTATGCTGAAGCAAAACACCAGGCCAAAGCCAAAGAAACCAGAAAAGGCTCATGAAAAACTTCAGTCAGTCCTAGTAAACAACAATGACACTTAGCTCTTTCCTAGTATTCCTAGTATTTCAGTTCTAAACGCGATTTGATTTACCATGGAATAAAAACATTAAGACAAAAGAAGAACATTTAGAGGAATCTTACTGTAGGCTGCACTAGGAAAGAAGCTGCTGTATTTCTGCATCAGGCCCATAACTACTTTGGGGTTGATGGAGGGGAAGCTGCCCAAGAATTCAGTCTTTGTGGTAAACAGGTGTAGGGATTCACAGGAAGAAAGTCAATCAAAGCAAAGACACTTCTGTTTTTTGTCTTTCTTCTTGAAATATATTATTTTATTCAACACTTGTTTAGATAAGATTACTTTGTTATTAAATTTATGAAAAAAAGCAGATAAAATATTTTGAAGGCACTTGAATTATAATGCAACAAAAAGGAAAGACTCTATTAGTGAGCTCAAGCAATTAAATTATAATTTATGAAACTTCTTTCTATTATAGTAACTTATCCAGCAGATGATCTCTGTGGTGCAGTAGAGGAACTTTGAATATGCTCAAAATGGTAGGTGATGTAAAGTTGTGCTGGTTTGGGCTAGGTTAGAGTTAATTCTCTTTGTAACTCTATGGGACTGGGTTTTGGATTTGTTCTGGAAACAATGCTGATAATACAGAGACATTTTCATTACTGCTGAGCAGCACTTACACAGAGTTAAGGTCTTTCCTGCTCTTCACCCCACCCCACTCCACCAGTGAAGAGGCTGGTGGTCCTCAAGAAGTTGGGAGGGCATGCAGTGGGGACAGCTGACACCAACTGACCAAAGGGAAATTCCATACCTTATGGACTCAGACTCAGCAAGTGGGACAAGAAGAAGGAAGGGGGCGATGTTCAGAGTGACAGTGTTTTTTTTCCTAAGTCAGGGTTATATGTGATGGAGTGTCTCTTTCCTAGGAATGGCTAAACACCTGTCTCCCATGGGAAGTGGTAAATTAATTCCTTGTTTGATTTGGTTGTGTGTGTGGCTTTTGCTTTCCTTATTAAACTGCTTTAAACTCAACCCACAAAGAGTTTTCTGACAATTCTTTCGCTATTTTCTTCCCAATCCCGGTGAGAGGAAGGAGAGTGCACAGCTGCACGAGGCTGTTTCTGGCTCATGTTAACCGCCAATAAAGATATACCAATAATATTTGGAAGAAAAAAATTACAAATATGTAACTGAAAAATTCATTATATTTGAAACAGATCCACAGCATGCTGAAGTAAATATTTTCTGCCAAAAATTGTGTTTGGTCTTGTTGTGTTTCTTAATTTGCTTTCATATTCCTGTGGTAAACAAATCCTTTTCTAAAGCCTGTTTGAACAGTCTACATAAAACACTGAAAAGCAAAACAAATAATTGTAGTTTAAACAATGGAAGAATATATGTTCATGTTTGTTTCCCTATCTTTATGCAAAGTACATTTTTCTGTCAAAACTTATTTACACACAAAAAGCCATCCTGAGCTGTATTTTTGTGGCTTGACTGGATAGAAGTACACAAAATCTGAAATAAGGATGTTTATAAGCCATTCTACCATAGATGTGTTTTTCAGAATAGAAAATAGCAAGGCACATATTATTGGTAACCCAGGACTTTTTTTTTTTAATGTCTTAACTTCTATTTTACATATTTTGCTACATTGAAAGAAGATTTTGGAGAGTGTTCTACACCACATATAATGAGTTAGATGAACAGCTGCTGTTACAGCCATAAAGCTGACCGGATTATTCCTTGGTGTGGAAGACTGATAATATGACCTTAGATAGGACTTAAAAGAACTTTAAAAACCCCTGCACTTACAAAGGGGAACAGAACACTTATTATGAGCAGCAATTTCTTAGAAAGGTTCTCTTTAGCCATTAATAACAGAAATCTTGAAAAAAAAAATATATATATCTGATATCTTCTCAGTGGTGTCTGGTAGAAGATAGGAGAGGTATAAACCCCGTGTTGTCTTCCTGCCAGAGGTGTTGAGAAGCTGCAGTAGATCTAAGATCGCACACTAAGATAGCTGGAAAAGCAGAGTGAATGAATAAAGTTAAATCCCGATAAAATCTATGATTGTGAAGAACTAATGGCAGACTTTAAAAAGACATTTGACTTCTTTCTTTTCTTAGAAACGTAAAAACATTGCAGATATTCCATCAAATTAGTAAGAAAACTTGTTCCGTAATACTGTGCTTATATTGCTATCACAGAAAAAGCAAAATTTATAGCAGCACTAATTGCTTTATTACCACATCACTCTGATAATTTTGGCAATCAGAGAAAACTTATTTTTTGATGGAACAAAAAATCTCATCTCTGAGATTTTTCTTCATCTCTGCCTTGGAATATATACATCCTTTTAGCCTGGATGTCTAAGATTAAAGTAAGGTTAGCTAAAGGGATACCTAGGATTACTGCTCCCAGAAATACTACAGTTAGCTTGTGTTAATTTCTCTCTACACAGCTTGCATGCAAATATAAAAAAAAAAATCACTATTTCTAATGCAGCCCACTCCCGTCTGCTGCTATTGCTGATTTTTATTGCATACATAAATATTACTTCCCGTTTCAAATTTTGCCACACAATATCAAAAATGTGATGGTGTTTACAACTTTTTCCTCATGCATCTGTTCATCTCTTACAATAACCAAACATTCTAAATCTAAAGATGCAGTTGGCTTTCTTTTCAAAAGTCCATCATGAATCACAGCCAGAAATTTAAATATCCAGGGATTTAAGTGTGAAGCAGAGTGCCAAGAGTAGCTTTTCTGACCAAAGGCCCACCATGCTCATGAGAGTGAAGCAGAGAAGCCTTGTTGACAAAACATTACCGGCTCGGTATGGGTGATTCAGTGGCACATAATCCAGTCTCGTGTTCTGGGTAAGGAGAAGGGACTGTCACAGCCATGACTGTTCATTAAGAAGTCTTTACCCAACACTCAGCCTTGTGCAGTACCTCTGTTGGGTGTTTTGTTGTTTGAATCTGTTTGATGTTTTGGGAGCGAAGTCTGCTGGTAGAGCTTCTTAGTGGGTCTAGGCCCTAGATTCTGAGAGGAACATAAAGACTCAGAAAATAATGAAGGCAACATCAAATAGCATCAACACAGTAACTGAAAATTATCTCATGTGCCATGACCAAAAATGACCTCTAAAAAATATAAGGCTTCAAAAAGTGAAAAGCTGTATTCCATAGTAACTCAGAACACTTTATAATTAGTCATCCTTTCAAGTGATACTGCCATGGGGCCTGTTAAAACATAGTTGAAGTCAGTTAGAAACTGAAGCAATATAAGTTTATAATGTTAATTTTATTTTTAAAAGATAGATTCCAGAGCTACTGACTTGGAAAGCTTTTTAAATCCAAGTCCCTAATAAGCTATGAATTAACAACATGAGACAGCACATTTTGTTGCTGATTCCAGAATGGCAATTCAGTATTGTTAACATTCTTATGGCTTTCTACTCATTTTATGTGACTTTGAATTAATTTATGGCTATTGTTTCGAGTGGATTAATCACCTTGATAATATTAAATTTATTTGGACTTTCAGTAGAGAAGATGTTTAAAGTTAATATCCCTTGAATAATTTACTAAGGAAGTCTTATATAATATAGCCTGTCAGGTGTCATAGCTAGAGGTATCTTTGCTTTTCTTTTATGATGTGTGCAAAGTAGAACTGTGTCAAATTACTTGCAAGAGAGTAGAGTTAATTTCTCCATGAGACTTCCTAAGGACACCTAGGTAGTAAAGTTGTCATATTTCATACTTATTGGTAAGCGTAGCAATGCCTATTGCAAGAATTAAGCATACTTTCCAAAATCTTTTTTACCTACATCTTATTGTGATAAAAGAGCAGCTCAGACCTCACTGAAAATCATTGCTCATTGAATCGGTCATCCTATTTTGTAAAGCTCTACTGAGATCTCCTGCTTTTCGTTTCCAGATTTTCCGTGTAAAGCCCAATGTCATATGGTGTCAAACACCTTAGCTGTATCATATAAATGTCTAATATTCAACCAGCCAGATAGAGACTTGATCCAAAGAAGGATTTATCAGGACTTACCTGTGCTTGCCATACCAATGCCTACCTTCCAGCTCCAAAATCAGTATTACACTAGAAACAACCCTTTATGTTTCACCTACCATGGTCTTTTCATTTACTGGGGTGCAGTCTCATCATAGCACAGCTCGGGGACCTTAGGACCTAGCTTGTGGATTTCTACATTATGTTCCATTTGAAAATAAAAAGCTCTGCTGGGAATAGACTAGCATATAAACTGAGCACTGAAAAATCAAAAGAGTTTCCCTGGAGAAACAGAGAGGGAAAAGATATCAGCCAAAACTTGGTGATTAAAAAATTGAAATAATTTCAAATTTCTTTTACTGAATATCATGAAATTTTGTCCAACAGCTGAAAATAGAATAGGTTTTACATATTAAAAGTAGTTTGGATTAATAAAACAAAAAGAAAAATCAATGGCATATTGCATTTCTATCAAAAGTTCCTGATCAAGGCAGTTGTTTTGTGGAAAAAAAAAAAAAAAAGAAGTTTTTTAATAGAATGTACTTTATATGGTCAGTGTCTTCAGTTCACCAAACCATGTTTATATCCCTTTATAAAATCAGGGTGTCTTTTTTCTGCCAGACCAGCCCTACTTCAACTCTCTGTTCAGACTGTTCTCTACATGAATTAAACCGAGTATGCTCTTATGCCTTGTAGCAACAAACAAGGATGCTATATTTAACACTAAAGAAGGTGCCAGCATTTATTTTCCTTCCATTTGTTTCCTGCAGTTTTCAAGCTTATTTTCAGTATGTGTGTCCATGTGGCATCCCACCCTTAACGGGAAGGGAGCACACGAGGTTTATAGATGCTCTTGGTTGAAATGAACTTCAAAAGTCAGAAGGTGTGCAAAAGTGAGCAAAGTTTTTTTAGTAAATTACATTTGGCATGGAAACTGGTATAAGTTAGTCCTTGATCTCCGAGATCAAGGAAATAGAAATAGAACACATTTTTTTCCAGTCAACATTAGACTGATAATATAAAAGAAAACCTTTATTAGAAAGCTTTCAGGTACGCAGTATGGTGAAAAACTGTGCTAGGAATTAGATCTGTACTATTTTTTAACATCAAGAATTTGGATATCTAGCCAATACTGTCCAATTAAAGGAGCAGTTGGTTAAGTAATCTCACCCTAGGTTTTTCCCTATTAGAGTACTCCCTCCAATCTCCTACCCTACCTGTATTATGTCTATGATTACATGGTGCAAAATAAAATGTCCTTGGTGAACAAACAAGCAAGACTAAACAAAATTTTAAGACTGCATCAATAAATGTTTGTTCACTATGGGAAAGAAAGCTGGAAAAGTACTAGAAGTTACACCTAGGCATTTCACAGTCTGCAAAGCTGCAAATACATAAAGAATATATAAAAAGTTAAAAATATTTAGGCATCTGTATAAACACGTTGAAGGGGGGGTTTGGACAAAGACCTAAGTTGAAAGTAAAAAGAGAACTAGCGAGATTAATAAAAGAAATAAGTTTTCATGTTCAGTCCATTCTTCTAGACCTTTTGAAACCTTAAATTTCAACTTTCATATTTCTCAGATTCTGTGCTGCCTAGGTGCATAGCTCTGAGCTTCTTATTAAGTGTCAATAAGTTCTCTTCTACTGAGTAGTTAGACAAAACAATCCTTTTCCTGCTTGAGACCAAGGGCAACCATTACAACCTACAGGTCCAACAGTATAAACAATGAAGAACTGAGGGGAGCGAACAAGGATGGGACTTCATAACCCATAGCTATAATTGGACGATTAACCCCTGTATGCTAATGGACCAAAATTTATTAGCGTGTGAAACCTCATGACTGGTCATCCATTTTCTGATCATTTTGGGTCAATCTTGGTTGCAGCCCTGGCCATGGTCTTTTACTGCCCAAGGTGTATCCTTTAAGGCCTTTCAATAAATACCTGCTTTATTCTCTTGCTCTGTCTAGTCTCTGTTCCAGGTTCAGATCTTGAGGCATCACTTTCTAGAAATGGCTGAGGGCTTTGAGGGTCCTTGGTGGTCTTGATCCTCCCGTACAGTCCATACCCTCACCTCAACCTCATTTGCCCACTTGCACTGTACTCTCCTGTGCTTGTCTCCAGGAGCCAGAACAAGAATATCTGTCCCAGAAAAGGGCTGCCCTACCTCCATATGCTCCCACTTTCTAGCCATATCCTATTCTTTCGCACACTGTGTCATTACCAAAAATCCTTGGTCCGCTCCACAGCCATCTGGTCATTGGTGTGTGCAACATTATCCTCCTTATGTTTTAGGCTTCAACAGTCCACAGGGAAGTATTTCTGGCTCATATTTAACTTTTACACTTTATCTCCAGCAGAAAAGACAAAATGAGGCTAATAATAATGTATAGTTTAAATAAGAAAGTCTAAATACTCTTTCAGGTTTAATTCTACCACAATTGCTGGATTACTCATCAGATTGCTGTTGACATATGAGTACACAGTTCAGTTAAATTGATCTTATAGCCATTTTGTTGTTTTTTCGGTTTTTTAGCAATTAAGGACAAAATAATTTTGGAAAAGAATAAAAAATAATGTAAAAATTTCCTGGAGAAAAACACATACTGTGGCAATGGTTAGCTCCTGGTACTACTTGCATTTTGCACTTAGTCTCCCAGGGTTGTTGCAGGTATGCCTATAGGTAGTTTATTTACCTACTCCTTGCTCTAAAAGGGGCACAGATATTGGTAGAAGGGTTTTTTCCTACTTGTCATTAATCCAGCTGATTCGCTCATACCATTCCTGAACTGCAGCAGTAAGAAGACACTGTGACTTCATAAAGATTAATAGATCATAAAGATGACTCCTGGAATAGCTCCAGGCCAGATTCTATTCAGTTTTTTGGCCATTTGAATTATTTTGGTTTTGGGTAAAATTGAGATGCTTAGTTACATAGCAGACAAGTGTGAGCAGTGACTTTCATCCTAATGGCTGCAGTGAAGAGCAGGGCAGAGAACAGGGCAGAACAGCAGAATAATTTACATAATATGCCCTTTTTCTCCCAGTTGTGCATATCCACTGTAAAATGAGTAAGAAGAAAAGGCTTATACATTATTTGTAACAAAGTAGGGGTTTGTTGAAGGAATATTTAGACTTGTACCCAAGCGTGTTCACAAGCCGGCTGGCTGTATGGCTGTGCTCTCACAACAGGTTTACAGACACTGAAGGGTGATCACCTGCTACCAGAGAATGGAGAGCTCCCTTTGCTTAACCCTGATTTTTTTTTTTTTAATTGTGTTCAGCATTATCATCTCAGTGATATTGTGGTCCCATTTGAGATAGGTGACAAATTTCCAGACATGGACACCAGACGCTTCAAGTTATCCACACAGAAATACACTCAATGATGTGAAGTTATAACTCTGTGACTTAGACCTTTGCTCAAGAACCCTCAAAAACATCTGCTGTCACAGTAGCCCTGCCAAACCTTGTTTGCTGATTGAAGAAACTGGTGATATTGCATGGCTTCTGGTGAGCAGTGCAGAGATGACCTCTTCTGTGTACTGCCAAATTGATTGATTACTCAAGCAAGATAAGTTGGATGAAGAGCATCAAGCTGAATACTAGGTCAATACTAAATCCAAGAAGATGAAATTCATGAGCATGAAGAGAAACTTCTTAAAGAAGACAGGCCTTGTAGGGGCTACTTTAAATGGCAATAGAGAAAATATGAGTACATACAACAGTCAAAACTTTTGAGGTGCTATCCAAAGCACAGTGTTTTTTATTTTTCCATAAACCTTTATAATTTTTCATATATTTATGTGTTTCGGGAATTTTACCTCTATGAATCTATTAACTAAAAAATATAAACTATCATGATTAAAGAATTACAGAGGGTGAGGAAAACATGACAATCATTTTCTAAATCACTTAGTGAATAACTTAATAGTGCTAACATACTATAGGAAAAGTCAATAGAACATAAGTATGCTGACAGGTTATCCTTTTTTCTTGAAAGGCTGGATAATTCTATCGTTAAGAGCATTTATAGCAATTCAAGCAAAAAAATATATTCTCCAAAGACAATAGGAATAAAATTCACTAATTTCATGTCTCACTTCTTTAAATAGTTTCTTCATTATCTAAATGTTTTGCTGGGTTTGAGTTTTGGTTTTCATTTTTTAATTTGAAACTTTTTATTACATTTTGGTTGGTTTACAGTTGTCACTAAATACAAGTGAAGATTGGTCAAAATCAAGATACATCATTTAGACGCACAAAATTCATGAGTCAGTGAACCAGATAATTGAATCTGAAAATAAAAAAAGTCTACCAGAATGTTATTGTTATCCTGAAGATGAGAAAGTTTGTACTTATATTTTCTAAGCTACTCTGAAGAAACATGAACAAACAAAACATCTTAGCCTGTTTTGTAGTTCTCTTATTTCTCCACATTTTTTTTATATAAGGCACTCTTTCTTTATAGAAAGAAAATTAATACAAAGACAGTCATGCCCATATATAATAATTGGTCTAGGAAGAAAAAGCATGTGTGAATTAGAAGGTAGCAATATGCTGCAACATTTGTGAAAATAAAATACTAATAAAGAAAGAATGTGACTCAACTGTAACTTCTGGGATTGATCCTGCCATAGCCCCTCTCCTGCTCCACATGGTTTATGCTGGAACATATCATGGTGGCCAGACTCCCAACACCCCTAGAGCAGACCCAAAAATGAACCGTAGTGAGAGAAGCTTTCCCTCCGTTGAGACATGAGAGAAAATAAGCCTCAGTTCTGTTGAAATGAGAGAATGCAAAGCTCATAATGGTCTCAGTAAAAATTTACATGCTGAGTGCCTTTCAGGACTGGTGGCATTTGTTTTGATCTTCATCTTCACACTTTCCTTCTCTTGATGGAGACACAGAACACTTTTAATTTTGTATTTTCCTACCCTCGATCTCCATACATTTTCTCTCAGCTGGAAGCACTCTTTGTTCGGTTGATTTTTCCCACCCATTCCCATGGCTAAACTCATGCAAGGAGAGGATTGAACATCTCACTTTTCAAGTCTCCCTGGAGGCTGGGAAACCACATTAATTTTAAGTTCTTACCAGGGGTGATATATATGCATGTTTACATATTAGTGTATAAGTGTTCATATTTATATATACATTTACATATAGTTGTTTTGTGGAAAAGTAATGAAATCTCTGTACAGTGGCAGAAATACAAGAAAAAAAAGTAAAAAATAACACCACTTTAGTGCCATTGGATCCTAATAAAGGTTGTTAACTCCCAGACAAAATGTAATACACTTTAAAAATGAAGAATGTCAAGATGGGACATGCCTGTTTTAAAAAGTGCAGTTATTTTTAGCTCTGACACCAGCTATTAATTTTACAGCAAGTGTCTGAACTCAGTGGAGCAAAGAAAGTTATAAACACTTTGCTTTCTCAAATTTCCAAAAGGAACTTAAATAGGCTCGTTACCTCAAATTGCTGCTGTCAGATTACCCACGGGGGCTGAGAAGCATGTCCACAAGTAGGCATAAAAACCAGGTGAGGGGGACAGAGGTAGGAGTGCAGGGTCTGCTCTCAGCAAAACCAGTGGTGTGACACTACAGATGATGGTTTCTTTGGCGTGTATCAGTAGCCAGCAGAAAAGGAGGAAAAAGGCTGGAAACAGGCAAATGACTCAGTAATGCCGACAAGGAGAAATCAAAAAGAGGGTGTGGACAGTGAAAAAAAGAAAGGCGTTTCCTTGGTCTTAATGGCATATTTTACACAGTGTTTTACATGTGCCAAAAAGGCCAGAACATCCTTTTCAGTGAGGTCTGTCAGAAGGTGATGACCTGATGTAACCGAGATGGATGGCTGCTTTAAAACACCAGTGATGGACACAGACAGAGGCCAGCAGGCTGAGTGCAGAGCTCAGACCACTGGAAGTGTTTGGGATGAGGTGGCAGATCAGTAGCATGGGTCAGAGAAAGGTGATGTCTGCCCAGCCATTGCTCATTCTTCCTGAATGAGCGTTGCAATATATCCTTAAAGAGCTCTTACTAAAAATGTCAAACTTCATTTTTTTTTTTTATTTCAAAACCTGAGTTTCAGTGACAGGCGTTAATATTTGCAGATTTCAGTATTTTTTCCCCTTTTTAGAATAAGAAAGCAGGGAAACAGCTAATAAAAGCCCTTTGAATTTGAGCATTTGTGTTGGAATTGCACCAAATTGACTCGGTCTTGGAAACTCTTTATGGAAACTAAACTACACAGAAAAAATTTATTAATTTCACATACATAACTGAGTATTTTTCATTCAGAAAGAAGCCAAAGTAACACAGGAAACCTATTTTCTGCTCAACAAGTATTTTAATGGTCAATCTGACTGGCAATTGAACATCACTTCCTCTTTACTATGGTAAAAATGAATAATATCAAAGTTTAAATAACTCTTAATTCATGTCTCAAAACATTCAAAATTAAAAGCTATTTGACACGCTGTGTTTCAGAGAGGAAATACTTTGATTTCCTTATTAATATTCACAAATTACAGGATTTAGTTTATCAGAAACCAGAAAGAAATATTAGCAATTATAAATGTTAATTATTTTTTCATTGAGCTACTTTTCTCCAAGAATATCTTTTCAAACTTCTCTGAAAGAAGAGGAAAAGGGGAACTAAGCTCTCTTGATTTCATCATAAACGTAATTCTGCCAAACATTTGAGCACATAATCGAGTCCTCCGAGATTATAACTGCTTGCCTGAAGCTAGGCATTTACTTACGACCTTGTTCAAGTTGGCATGATCTGATTTCCAGGTACTGATCCCACAGAGTTTTACTCTGAGTTCAAAGGAAATGAGCACATTGTGTAGAGGACAGAATACACCATCAAATATTCCCCTATTATGCTAGAAGGACATACAATTGTCCGAAATGCTTCCCAGTTTAGTGTCTATCTTGGGATATTGAGATATCCCTGTATTTGTTCTGGGATACTATAGTCCCAACACAATGCATTCAGGGAGGGAATAAAAGGAGACAGAAAAATAATTCCTCAAATTAGTTAAATCTAATAACATTCAGTGGCAAAAGAATCTAGGCTTCCAAATATCCTGCTCTCAGAGAGCTTGAGAAGGTAAGAGGAGTTCAGAAGAGAGTTAAGAATTTAACAAAGTTTTTGTGTTTCATTGAGTTTTTTGCTTACTGTGAGTCTCTGAAACCAAGTCCAGAGCTATTGAAGGGATGCATAGCAATAAAGAAGTAATAAACTGCTGTAGGGTACAGCAGATTCATCCACCTGCAGTTCCCAGGCATGCAGGAGCAATTGAACACTGTTATGCAGAGTTCTCTGCTAGTGGGAAGAGTACACATGCAGCTTGTGTATTCCACATTCATGATGGATCTGTGTGTTAATTCATTTTTTCCTACTCTTTTCAGTGTTCTGAAATAATTCTCTCATATGCCTGTCCCTAAAATTTTTTGTCTGAAGAGTAGATAAGAGATCTTTAACATAAATTGAACCTGTGTAATTTTTACTGCAAACAACTACATTAACTTAACGTATGAGACTTTTTTACTCATGTAATAGACACCTACTGTTTGCTTCTCCAGATTCCCTGATAAAAATATCCACTGTCATTCTCCTTCTTACAATTATAGCACCACTAATTCACAATGTTTTTCAAAAGTTCTCTGACACAAAAGAGTTAAGGGAAATAATACTGCGGTTTGAGCTGGAGGATTTATGATACATGTAAAACAGTGCCCTCAGACTGTAGGCTATGGAAAAAATAGAAATTATTGGGAAAAGGAGGATTTTTAAAGCTTTGTGATGATCAAATGGGAATTTGAATGCTGAATGTGTTTTCCTTGAAATTGGGCAAATAATAACAAAAAGGGATAGTGTGTTTTTTCAAGTCTCAAGTTTCTTTAAAAATCATACCATTCTGTACATATCAGGACACCAAGAGTTCAGGTAGCTAAACTTTCTGAGGCAAATAAAATGTAAGGGATTCAGTAACTTCCTTTCTATGGTCTTTCCCTGACCCTTTTTCATATCTAAATATTAATGAACTTCAACCAAAAGAGACTTCACTCAGCATGGTCCAAACATATGTGTTGATGACTTGAACATTTCCAGTTCAAAAATCCCTTTAATATAACCAAAGAGTGCAAGAGATTATGCTTTTAAACTTGACAAGGAATGATATTTTGCAATGGAGCTGAATAAAAGAATGGTATTTTCTTAGGCTTTTACAAAGCCCTCTTTCTTATTTCCCATCACATCATTAGACTGTGATATCCTGAAGTATCTTAGATCTCCAGTTTTAGGAAGAACAGAAACATCTGATTTTTAAGTTACCTTTTGCAGCACTAAGTGTTTGGACCTCAGCAAGCAGATTTTTTGTCTTCCTGCGGCAAGTCTACAGAGGCCAGACAAATACTTTCTGACTTTTAGCCTGACTCTAACTGCGGATAAAGTCTACAGGCATCTGGGACCAGGCAAACACTTGGCCTTCACCTGCTTATGTGGCTGTCCCAATTCCTGATTTGGTCACAATCAGTTTAATAGCCTGACAGCTGGCTGAAATTTTCATTTATTTCAGCAGCTTGGGAACTGATTGCCACTGTTGTGGGACACAGACATCTTGTCCTAGTATTTTTTTTTAATGCCACCATGTCAAGCATTCATTTTCACCAACTTAATTCTAAACTTCAGTGATTTTAATGTTGTCAGCTCCTTGTACTTCCTTCTAAGTAAAAAAAAAAATCAATGGCCAAGTAACAAAAGAGGTGCCATAAATGCATGTTGAAGCAGGCTAACAAATTTAGTTAAGCAATATATAGAGAAATGTTCATCAACACAAATGTTCTTGAAAACAAAATGCAATTATTGGTATATTCATGAGAGGCTGTTATTATGATATATCTTAGCAATTGTCAGTCTCCATATGTGTATTTTGCTTATTTTTAATTCATTTTTGATCACTTGAGTGCCTAACTGAGGAAGCTTTAACTTGATGCTGAATGTATGTCTTTTGTTTCGAGGGCCCACTGTTCACAAATGCATCAGAAAAGTCTTTGAAGCTCGATGTAGAGAACCCATCCTCAACCCCATTAAACAGTATCCTCCATAAATTTTGGCATTTGCCGACTACCTGGATGACTTCCAGCATTTTAACCCCCAACAGATAACAACTGCACTTCCCTGCTAGAGTGCAGCTGCACAGTGCTTTGGATAAAGTCAGCAAGCTTCAGCAGTGCTTTGGGTGAAAGCTCTTGCAGAAAGTCAAACACTAGGTGGAAAGTGTGAGACAATCACTCATGGCAAATGAATGAAGTTCAGTCTCAAGACAAGTGCAGCAATTATACCTGAAGTTAAAACTGAAGAGTCACAAATACCTTTGGGAAAAAAAAAAACTTCAAACACAGAGGGAAAATTGGAAAACAGTGATGCAGAAAAGGCCTCTCCCTTTGATGCAGCTTATCACTTGGCCTGTAAAGGAACTCTCATGGAAACTCCCTCCAGCCCAACCCTGCTGGTTAAGCAGAAAGGAATCCTCTTGCAAGCTGCAAACATTTACTCTTGAAGACCAGCCACAAGTGTTCTGAATGCCTTTCAGCCCACCTGCCTGTTGACAACTGAGGATAAGAGAGCAATGAAAATGTTGACACCCATACAGTCAATTGAAATTTCTAATTTCAATAATTATATATATATATATATAATACAATTTCAATAATTATAATTTTATGAAACCCAGCCATGATAAAATAGAAAGTAATTTTAATCTAGATTTTATAGGTATAAATGATCAAAGAATATTTTTTTTGAATGTTACCCACCAACTTTAAGGTTTATGTAAACCAGTGTGAAATCAGAATATTTAAAAATTTTGATATACAGAATGGACTTGCCTCAGTAGATTACAACTTAATTTAAAGTGATATAGAAAGAAATAAATAAGTTATGTCAGCCAAGAGTACAGAGCCATCTCTTCAAATTGAGATCAAACACCTCAAATCTATAACTCACCTTAGGACTGAACACACATTAAGTTTGGCCAGATGGACTGACAGTATTTTAATAAGAACATTCTTTTTTGATTTTGGTTTTGGTTTTGGGGTTTTTTTGGGTTTTTTTTGTTTGGTTGGGGTTTTTTTGGTCTTGTTTTTATAGGTCATTGCAGATTTATCTCTTAAAAGTAGGTGCTATGAGGTATAAGAACAGATATTTTAAAATTTTATGTCCTCGTCATACGGAAAAATAAAAGACAAGCGACAAAGTTTGTAAACTTGTATTCAACTGACAAAAAAATCCATGCTATCTGTAGGCATCTTCTTCCAAAGCTGGACCCAGCCTCAAGAGTGATGCTGAAGGGCCATTTACACCAGGAAATTTTCTTTGGAAAACCAAGTGACACTAGCTTTTTATTTGTTTGCTTTGGGGTTTTTACAATTTCTCATACTTCAGGATTTAAATTTTGATAACTTGTGCATCTGTCTGGACAGTCTGAGTATTGGTCTGGTATTCCTGGAAGGACAGGCTTTGAACACTAGGTTTAAATTCTGCGAGAATTTAGAATTTTTAGTGTGGGGGAAAATTATATTATTTCAATGCACTTATTTAAGTTCAAGAGCAGGTTAAATGAGTTAAATTAATTCATATGTCACCGTCTAGAGCTATGAGACTGAGACGCTGCCATAGTGGATAAGACCAAAATTTCAGATAGCCCACCGACGCATTCCTGGTAAAAGCAAGCAGCAGCTGCATAGGGCAAGAGTAGAAGACACAAGGCATGTGTAGAGTAATCCTAACCTATAATCTGGTTATATATTCCCAGTTTTTGGCAGCAGTTTAGGGATTTGTGGAAGCAAAGATTGCATACAGATCAGAAAGTTTTTTAGTCACGAATGGACCTGTTTTTCATTCATGTGTCTAATCCCCATTTATACTTTTGGTTTCCAAAATTTGCTCATGCAGGGAGTTCTACCATTAGTGCATTATTAAAAGTACTTCTCTTTTGCTTCAGTTTAAATATTTTGGCTGATAATTTTAATGGCTTCTCATGAGTACTTATGCTGGGAGAAAAGGCAAATACTAAATCTCTCTATGATAGTTGCTCCCTCTTTATCTCCTGCAACAAATTATGATTTTGTAGACTTCTACTGTATGTCTTCTTTTTTCTTTTTCAAGTTAAAATCTTTCTCTAGTTCATATTAATGGATGTTCTATTCATATAATATCCTCTCCTTTTCTTGACTAGGTTAATTTGTTCTTTTCTAATCAGCAGGAAGGATGAGAACTACATAGCTAATAAGTTACATGGGCTCACCAGGTATTTACCAGCCAGAATTATGTTCTGTTTCTGTTCTGCTCCATTCCAAATAATTCCCAATATAATCTGCCATTGCCAATTTGACTTGCACTGATCCAATTAATTAAAATAAGATACCTCTCCAAAACATGATCTAAGTTTGTTTGGTTTGGATTTTTTGGTTTATTTATTTTTTTTTCTCTGTGATTCAAGGCAAAAAATACATTCTATTCTGACTCCAGGGGCATGTAAACAGTAAAGTTACATTGACAAATGCAAAATTCCTCTGTAATTTCAGCATCAAAAAATGTGCCTTAGATATTTCCTAAAGGTAAAATTTCTGTTAGGATATTAAATATTAAATAAGTTTGTGGAATAATATAATTGATAAACTCTAAATTAGATTTATATGTTATAAGTATTTTATTTAGAAACAGCTAGAAGTATATATTCCAAACAGCGTAAAGATTTAATACAAAGATATAACAAAATCTATCTTCTGAAATAAGATTTCCATTGGCTTCCAAGACTCTTTCACTGCTATAAAATAGCTTTTAAAACCTCTTAGTATTGCTCAATATAAATAAATGTTATCTACATGCTGAATATATCGCTTTCCTGTACTTTTCATTTGAGTCAAAACAATATGTTCTGAGATATAAAGTCCAGCTGAGAGGATTTTACAGGGCAAGGAAGAGTTAGTTGTGTGTCATCTTTCTGGGACTTTGCCATATAGTTCTGCAGTTCTCCAGAAATCTGTAATGATTCACACTCACTAAGGTGAAGTACAACAAAACACTAACATCTACCTTACAAAAAGAAAGAGGCAATACAAGATAGAACAGATAAGGAGGCATCATTAAACAAGCTGACCAAAAAGGGACCACGATTGGAAAGCTCCCTTCCACATACTGATGCACATCATATCAACCATAGGTGTAGACATGCTCTATGGATGTGAATTCTGGGAAATCTGGTCAGTTTGGGCCTCAGGTCATCCAAACAGAGTAAGGTCTTAATCATATTTTGCAGTTTGAAAGTAATGTTGTGATTTAGTCTAGTATAAATACACTGAAGAAATCCATCAGTAGTGCTTCGTATGTGGGGACATACAATTCACTTTCCCTGCTTGAAATTATAAATGGTTTAATAGAGAACCCACATATCAACCACTTCAACGTTTCCAACATTGCTGGAAAAAAAAAAAATAGAATCTTTGTAAATCAGAGATCTTTTACATACTAATGTGCTTATTTTTACGTCTCCGTGTTTTCTTTCCTCATTACTTCACCAAGAAATTTAAGAAAACATATTTACAAAAGGAAGGAAGGGAGGAAGGGAGGAAGGGAGGAAGGAAGGAAGGAAGGAAGGAA
>LTAT01000004.1:88114459-88140326 GCA_003286495.1 Chlorodrepanis virens | reverse complement strand
GAGGAAGGGAGGAAGGAAGGAAGGAAGGAAGGAAGGAAGGAAGGAAGGAAGGAAGGAAGGAAGGAAGGGAAATTGATTTGATGAGAAGGCAATTGAGCAGGCCTCTTTTAGATTAGCAAACTTTAAAGTATCTTTTGTAACTCCAGTCCTAATGCTGCTCTTTAAGACAATGAAATATTGAGAAAATAAGATAGTCAACAAACTTATGCATTGCCTTTTCTGGGTGGGGTAAGCTTTCCCAAAACTCTAATTAGGAAAATTTTATAGACCTGGTGTTACTGTATATTCAATCTACAGAAAACATTACAAGAGAACTCAGGTTAGGAAGAAAAGTGACGAGTGGGCAGAAGATTTTTTCTAAATCTCTGGAGAAAAGGAGCAATAGCTTTATAAGAAATGTGACTATTTGAGGAAGCGTGAGCTGGGGAATATGACCTTTTGAAAGAGTTAAGGCTGCATAAATTGCCCCTCTGTGAAAAACCAGTGTAAATTATTCTTCTCTCCCTGTTTTTCAGATACATGGAACCAGAGATGGACTGGCAAGAGAGAGAGAGAGAGAGAGCAAACAACTGCTGGGTTATGGTTGCAGGTATACTACCTTTTCTCAAATTACCTGTAGTACCTCTGTAGCCAGAATGATATCTCACATTGTTTTATTAGCCTCCTGTTGAAGTGACCTATAAAATGCTGTGCTACAGAATGAATTCCCTAGAGTTCCATTGTTTTGGGGTCACTTAGGTGGGAAAGAAATGCCAGAAAGGTGGTTTATTAGGGTTGGCAAACTGTCTCTATTGAAATATTATTTTTGGTGCAGTGAGGACTTGCAATACTATCACTTATCTCCAGTGTATAGATAGAAAATAGAACCAGTACTCCTTTGATGACAAGGATGTCCAATAACGTTTCCCAACTTTTTTTTTTTTTTTCTGTGAGGTCTTTTTCCCCATTCTCCTCATTCCCTATTCTGCCCCCTGAATTGGGCTATTGAGATAACAGTAAGTTTAAAATAAACACTACCTCCTATGTAAATTTTTATTACTGTGATCAGTTTAAGTCATGACAATGCCAAGTGGGAGATGAAAAATCACTTATAGAGTTGACTTGTTTTACTTTTTTTTGGTTTTTCTACTGTTTGCTGTTTAAATGAAAATAGTGCTAGCCACGTGGAGACTGAGTTGTACTTGGTAAACTTGATTTAAGAACATATTCTATAATGTTTCACTTCCCAAGAGGCAGACAGGATCCACACTGTAAAATTAAAATGTGTTATTACTTTGTTTTTCCCTCTCTTACCTCCATTCTACCCCCTCCCTGTCTTCCCTGCTTTTTACTTTTATGTCTTAATAAAGTACTACTTAGAGACTCTTTTGGCCTCTTTCAGAAAAAGTACTTTTCTTCTTTAATCATTACTTTAATCATTACTTCTTCACCATTCTGTTAATTTATTTGTTCTCATTAATTTGGTAAGAAAAGCATTTGTCAAGAACAATGCTTGTTCAAACACACAATGAACAAAACACACAATGCTTGTGTATTTTTTCAGCCTAACTGTGAACTATAAAAGACAGTAATTTTTAAAGATGACCCTGCAAAAACTATGTTCACCATGTCTAGCAGGTCCAACAAAACTCTCGTTTCATGAGCCACTGTTGCATGCCAGTGGTCAGTGAAACATCCTTCTTTTTAGGAGGTCTCTGAATACAGCATTGATCCTTAACTTAATTTAATGTTTCAGCGGGAATTAACACAAAAAATGTTGGTCCTTATGGAAAACACCCTGAAGAAGCTAGGGAATGAATATTAACAGGAAAGGTGCAGCTCCTCATTTTTTAATTTCAGCTCTAATAGATAATGCATAGTCATCTCAATATTGCATTTGAAGGGATAGCAGAATTTTATAGCATGCATTCAACATGAAGGCTCCTGATTTTGTAGACTAGCAACAAACATAATGAGACATTTAACTGGGGACATCCTGTCTGAACTGCAATTGGACAGGAGAACTTACCTGTTTAGGGTGTGGTGCTTCTTCTTTTGGGAGAAGAGAAGAGAATAGAATGCATTTATTTAAAGAAAATAATACATATGCTTATGAATAAACCAAGTAGCAATTATTATCATGTTTTTCAAGGTTATTTTGTAAAATTGATCTGGTTATTTTATATGAAATGGGAAAAAGGAAGAAAATTGTGCAACTGTTGTGGTTTTACTAGTTTGTTTGGTTGGGGTTTTTGGTTGCTGTTGCTGTGGTTTTTTGCAGGCTTTTTTGTGTTTTTTTTTTTCCTTTTTGTGCAAAACCAGAAATATATAATTTGTGTGGAATTTTCTTGCATGCTTTGTACATAGGAGAATTTTTTTTTTTCTGCAGCTTCACTGAATCACGATTTTTTTCCCCCAGAAAAGTAAGAAATCTCCATAATTTAAATTAATTTCAAAAGAAAATGCACAGTGAGAGCAAGTTCATTTGATCTGAATGTCAGGACATCTGCAAGCCACATCCTTACAAAGAACATGTGCTCATCAACAGCGCACACAAGTAATTAAACTCAACCCTAATTTTCTTAAATGTAATTGAATTTCATGGTGTGTGGAGTATTGTGAAGTTACCTACCAGGGGTTTCAATAAGCTTTGGTAGAATTAAATACAGCATGTTTATATGATCACAGTGAGAAGTTTAAAAAGTCACTGATTCCCTGAATGTTAAAACATAACAAGCTGTTTTTTCATTTCTTTTGAACAATCAATTCACATCTCTACTCAAATCCCCTTGATGGAGCTATGATTTTTTCAGTATCTTCTGTTTGCTAAAGGTGAAAAAAGTGATAATTTTGCTTCTGCAGAGTGGCATTCTGCTCACAACTGCTCTCAGCAGCAGGTAAGAATTCTTTATGAATTTATGTGTCTTTTCTCCTGGTGAGTCTTTGGATTTGTCACTGTTCTTCAAGAGCAACTTAAAAGCAGACCAGTTTGTGTCTTTGATTGTATCACTGAACTCTTTAGGTTGAAAAAAACCATTCAAGGGTGTATTTTTTTTCTTTTGCTTTTACAACAGCTTCATAGCTGGAAGGCTTACAAATGCTGTGAGATGAAATACACATGATTTGGAGTACATTTATTTGTTATGATGCATTCAAGATACTGTATTGTCCATAGCCTTTTTACTTCCATTTCCCCCACCCTCCCCACCATAGTAGACTATGCCAGTTCTGCTTCAAAAGTGAAGTCCCATCTTCTTCTCAGATCTGTCTGGAAAAATAGTTTTTGTCCTAGATATGAGAAAAGAGAATCATGAGTTTCTACTTTTATTGTGAGTAGTAGCAATTTTTAGGCTACTTTTGCTGCAGGCTTGAGCGGATGTGATTTGCACATCACAGCACTTAAAGGCCAAAAGTAACAGAAATTGAAATATGGCAACAGATGCCAAACCTCATGCCCAATTTATTAATAATTCTCAGGCTTATTTTTGTCCAAGTACAGCTATACTACAGATCAGATTAATCTGATGCCAAATGGAAAGACTAAGATGGAGGGGAAACCCATGGAAAAATTTAGACTATAAATGGCCAAATATATCAAATATTAGCAATATTTGAAATGATAAATAACTCTCCCACTCATGACAACTCAAAGAAGCTGACAAGAGGAGCTTAAAACTTTGTCCCAGTCTGAGAGTTTCAACATCATTGGCATAAGTGAAACTTAGCGGGATGTGCCCTGTGACTGGAGGGCCATGATGGATGGTTACGGGCTCTTCAGGAGGGATAAGGAGAGCAGAAAAGGCAGGGGTGAGTTGCAATGATAATGGAAGGCCTGGAACATATGGAGCTTACAATTGTTAATGACATGGCTGAGAGCCTCTAGGTAATGATTAAGGGACAAACAAATAATAAAGATGGGATGTCATTGTGGGAGTCTGATACAGACCGCCTAGCCAGGACAATGATTCCAAGGAATTATTCTAAGTCAGCTGCCCTTGTCCTTATGAGGGACTTCAACTTGTTGGAAATTGACTTTGAGCATCACATCTGACATGAACAGATGCAGAAGATTCCTAAACCACCTGGATGACAGCTTCATCTTACAGGCACTCAGTGACCTGCCTGGGAAAGATGTACTGCTTGTCAGCAGAGGAGGTCTTGTGGGTGAAATGGAGATTGGTGACCATCTTGGCCACAGTGACTGTGCCAAGACTGCGCCACATCTTGGCCACAAAGTGACTGAGCTTAAAATCTCTGTTGATGAGAGGAAAACTGCCAGGAAAATTTCAGCTCTGGACATAAGGAGAGCAGAGTCCAACCTGCTCAGAAAAGCAGTGAGTAAGGTTCTCTGGAAAAATGTTTTAGAAGGTGAAATCCACTTGCGCTAGTCCCCTTTTAGGCACCACCCCCTACAGGCAATCCCAGAATGTCAGAAGTCAAGCAGACAATGCAGAAGGCTTTCTTGGCCTAACAGAGATCTTCACTTGGAAATAAGACAAAAAAAAGAAGGTATATGCCCAGTAGAAGTAAGGACAGGTGATGTGGGAGGAATACAGAGATGCTGCTTGCCACAGGGAGAAAATTCACATGGCCAGAGCTCTACTGAAGTTGAAGCTGGCCAGAACCACGGGACGGCATATAAAGAGGGGGTTTTAAATACATTAATGGCAAAAGACAGAGCAGAAATTGCATCTGCCAGGATGAGGATGGTCATCCCACAAACAGGGACATAGAGAAGGTGGAGATGTTCAATGCTTTCTTCGCCTGTGTCTCCAGCACCAAGGGGTTGTCAGTGCCCTGAGTTAGAGGACTGTAGCTGTGAGAGTGAGAGTGTACTAGTTAATCCTGAAGTAGTGAGAGATCTGCTGCTCCACCTGGATCCCTATAATTCTATGGGTCCTGATATGATTCATCCAAGAATACTTAAAGACCTGGCTGGCACCACTGCAAGGCCCCTCCTAGCAATTTTTGGATAGTCTGGGACACCTGAGAAGGTCCCAGTTACTGGGAAGTGGCTAACAGTGTCCCAGTTTTCAACAAGGGCAAGAAGGATGACCTCGTAAACTACAGGCCTGTAAGTCTCACTTCCTGCCTGATAAGGTTATGTAAAAGATCATTCTGGGGGATATTGAAAAACACCTGAAAGGCAACACAGCTATTGTTCACAGCCAGCACAGCTTCATGAGAGGAATGTCCTGCTTATTGAACCCAATTTCCTTTTGGAAATTTTCTTTTTGGAAAACCAGTTGATAAAATTTTTTTGGATTTCAGCAAAGCTTTCAATAGCGTATCCCACAGGATACTTCTGGACAGAATGTCCAGCACACAGCTGGATAAACACATCATGGATAGGTGACGGGTCAGACACAAAGGGTTATAGTCAGTGGGGTGACATCAGAATGACAACCTTTCACTAGTGGGGTTCCACATGACTCCATCTTCTGCCTTGTGCTCTTCAAAACCTTCATAAATTACTTGGATGCAGGACAGGAAGGGATATTAAGAAAGTTAGCAGAAGATACTAAAATCTTCGGTATTAAATGGCATTTTTGTTTGAAGTGATAGCATTTTATGTAATATAAAGGGTTTATATTTAAGGTAGAAAGACAAATTAGTCTATCAATATAAAGTGGTGAACTGGAAAGTGTTGAATATTTTTTCAAAAGAGAGAATATGAGTTTGCAGTCTGTAAAGGAAAAGTCCAATGAAATATTTTTGGAATGAAAGACCGCATGATTTTACTAAAATGGCTACAAATCATTAGTAAAATAATGGAGAGTTAGATGCCTCTGCCTCAATTAAACATTTAATGGAAATCTCCTGAGGATTGCAGGCCACAGACTAAGAGATACCCAGTTTCCTATATTCTTCCACAGCCATGCATATAAATTACATCATCTGAGTGTAACTCAGTAAGGGAGGAAACTCTTCCACATCTGTGAAACAAAAAAGAAGCAAGAAAAAGCTCATCATTCAGAAACACATATCTTTTATCTCATGTGTGTCCTAATAACTTGATCTTCCTCAGTGACTTCTGTAATCCCTAATGCTCTAACTGCCCAACTCACACCTTTGTTCTCCTTTTCAGTTTTAAACTCCCAAAAAGGCCAAGTTAAATCAACAGGGCAGAAACCTACTAAAACATTGCTCCTGCAATATTTTCAATTCTTTTCTGTTTGTGAAGAGAGCTCAGTGTTAGCCTGGGGAATCTGTTGTCAGCCTGCTGTGTCTGTTCAGTGTGCATTAGCCACAGAAGATCTGCCCATTTTTTATTGAAAACTGTTAATCTCTGGATGCCACAGTCATGATCACTGAAGTAAGGTCAGGAAGCAAATGTCAGAGGCTTTATTCTGTGTACCAGCATCTGACAAAGAAGTTCATTGTTATTGTTGAAAAAGCTTTTGTTGTGTGTTTAAAAATATCTATTCTATTTAGATACACCAGTCTTCAGCACTTCTTGCACATCAGAGTGCAGCTAAGAGAATACCAGTGGTTTATAAAGGCTGTACAGAGAAGCAGAAAGATCCAAGATAATGCTTGTAGCAGCATCTGATTAACTACAAACAACAAATACTATCTCACAACAATGAATCAACAAATAATTCTTCAGAAATCTCAAAACAGCCTGAGACTCCACAAAGAATGGAAATATTTTCTTTTGTCTGTTTTGTAGATTTTCCTGGATTATAGGATTCTTTACGTCTTTGCAAACTACTATAATAAATTATAAAAGTAACCAATGTAATAACTTAATATATTTGCTATGTGCAGAAAACATATAATTTATTGTAATTGGGATTGAGTTTGGGACCACCAGGACAAATAAGAATAGCAGTCTTCATTCTGTAAGACAAAGACAAATTCCTATATTTCAAAGAGAAATATCTGGTGTGACTCAGAAATAAAAGATATTACATTCCTTACCTTGAGCAGAGTTAATACCAGGCTGCCTATGACCTTATTGTGCAAGTTTGGCAGATGGTAGGAAGTGCTACATATGAAGTTTCCATAATTTTGCCATAGAGGGTGGTCTTTGATGTAAAAGAGGAGTTACTATTGGTACCAAGTTCAGAAATAGTGATGTGACATAATACATCTTCCTCCATGATTAATTTTGCAGCTTGCCTCTGTCCTGGGCTAGTAGGTCTTTTCTCAATATATGCTCCTTCCAAGCCATAACAGGAACTGGACAAAACATGAACTACTAGGCATGAGGAAATCAACTTTTTCACAAAACAGGCTTGTTCAGCGTGTGATTATGTCTTGTAAAGTATACACTAAGACTTGTATAATGAATTTTTTTTACTTGAACTCTACTGTTAGAGCATGTTCTCCCCATTGCTGGATGTGCTCCAGATGGTAGCATTGCCATTTGTTGCTATGGAAATCAAAGCCAAAGGTTGCAGGGCTAGGGAGAGTGTGCTGGGTAAATCACTTAATGGAACATGACATTGTCAGACATCTATTATCTTTCACTTATGGTAGTTTAATTTTCTCTCTTACTTTCCTGGGCTGCTACCACTTACTTCTTAATAGCCCTGGTACAACACGAATTTTTTAATGTATTGTGGCTTTATTGCAAACCTTTACCCCGGTATTATTCAGATGCTTTTAACCCAGGTTTAAAATAAGTGGACATTACAAGGAATGGACTCCCATCTTACAGGACTCTGTGAACTTTGTATGACCTACATTTTCTCAGGGAAATCTTTTGGGAGAAAGTGCATGTACTCCAGAAAAATAAGTAATTAGTGTATAGTGTTTATAGCTTGTAAACTAAGTTAGGCTATTATACCAATTACATTAATACAGAAATTAAGATTCAATTTCCACTTGCCCTTCAATTCTATAGATAATACAATAAAAGAAGGCTAAAATTTAGTGACACTAGTGTATGGTAAAAAAAGAAAAAGAAGCATTGGCTTTTAAGTTCAATGTACAAACATGTGATATTTGAAGGTGCATCCTGTTTACTGTAAAATGGAAAGAATTTAACTGGAAAAAAGAACAGACATGAGCAATTTTAAAAACATTTATTTATTTTTAAGAGAAGAACCAATCTTTTTTTCTCTTTAGCAGAAGTTAGAAAGCCATCCTTAGATGCCTGAGAGATCTGAAAATTGTTCTTAAGAACCAGTAGTTTTTCTTTTTGCTGCTTTTCTTGTTCATTCTTCCATCTTCAAGGCCACGTTCTCTGTGGGGAAAAGTGTTGGAGTGACACTAAAATAAGCTCTTCTGATGTACTTCACAGCTAAGAAGCTGACAGCTATTAATCTTTGACTTCAAAACAAGAAACAACTATATCTGCTTTCACCTAGGAAGTACAAAAGCATTAGATGTAGTGCAGAATAAAAAATTACTGCACTAGTCAGCCATTATAATGTCTGGAATAAAAACTTATATTTTTTTAAATTTACATTGTAATGAATATTCAGTATTTATTATATATCAACTCAGTATAAATCAATCAACATAATGAATAGTTATTCTCATTAATATCTCTCTCCCTCCCCTACTTCTTCTCAAAATACAATCTAAGCCTGATGTAAAAAACCAATGAAAACCTTGCCAAGTGCCATATTCCATTTGGATATTCCAAAGCTGCCAAGTGCTTTATTTTATCTGGATGTTCTAAAGTTTGCAAGTAAAATTTTTTTCATTAAACCTCCTGAGAACTTTGTGTTTTCTCCCACACACCCCCCACAGTATATACAACTAGCTTCTCCTGAATCCACTGGGTGGGATGAGACAAATCCAAAGTAGAAAATCTCCAACTGGGAAATAAGTCAGGCCAACCAGACCAGCCGTAGCTGTTCCTAGCTGACTCTCAAGATGAGAGCCAGAAAACCAACTGTCTCAAGAGATGGCCTTTCATGCAACCTGGTAAAAACCAGGATGAATTGGAGCTCCATGCCCAGTCAAAAAGTTATAATATTGTAGGAATAACTGAAACATGGTGAGATAACTCGTGTGACTGGTGGATGGCTCTAGGCTACTTCATAAAGAGAGACAGAGAAGAAGAAGAGAAGGAGGAGTCAAAGTCATGCTCTGTGTTAAGGAGAACCTTAAGTGTCTAGAAGGAACCTGCAGCAATTGTAAAACCCCTGTTGGACATCTCTGGGCCAAGATCAGAGGGGGATCTTACAGTGGGCACCTGCTTGCAAACAAAGATGATAAGCCCAAGAAAGTAATAATTGGGTCACTTAAGCAAGTTTCAGGTCAACAGAACCTGGTTCTTGTGGTCACTTCAACTACCCAGAAAAATCACGTCACCCTGGAATGTTCCTGGAATGAGTAGCATGCTGCTTTCTCATACCCATTAGATATGCCAACAAAGAATGAGTTGCCACTGGACTTCCTACTCCCAAACTAAGAAAACTTGTTTTGTACAATCTAGATTCATGATTGGCCTTGGCTGCACTGATCCCCATGTTGCGGAGTTTGGGAACCTGATAAGCATGCTGAAGGAGAGAACCAAGACAAAGATTGCAGATTTTAGAAGAGCAAGCTTCAGCTTGCTCAGAGCTCAGCTAAGAGGGATTCTGTGGCAATCTTCCATAAACTATAAAGCAACTAGAGAGTTCTGGGAGTTTTTGAAGAACGCTTCTGGAAGCACAAAAACTGTTGGTCATCTTTGGAAGAACTGGAGCAAGAGATCGCAACTGTGAGCTTCTGAGTCTGCTAAAACCCAAAAGAGAAGGATACCAGAGATGGGAGACTAGACAAATACCTGTAGAGAACTACAAGGCATTTTCAGAGCATGCAAACATGAAGTTAGAGTTTAGATTGAATTAAAATTAGTCAGAGATGTCAAAGACAGCAAGAGGGTTCTTCAAGTGTGTAAACCACAATCAGAAGCAGAAGAAAAAGATTAGCCTTCTGACAAAGGGGAGAGGGGACTTTGTTCCCTACAACATTGAAAATGCAGTTTTTCACCACATTCTTCATCTCTGTCTTTACCAATACTGCCACGCTCCCAACCCTGGGAAGAAAAATCCAGGTTGATGTGAATACAGCACCTTCCATGAAGAGCTGGTGTATGAGCTATTATAAAATAATTCTTCTCTAGCAGATAAGTTAGATAAAAAGAATCAAGTAAAAATATTTTATCAAGATGATGCGTTTTGGCTCTTTAAAAATACTTAATGTTTTCAATGAAAATCAATTATCTGAAGTAAACTTTAAAAATTTGATGAAGTACTCATAAATATAAATTCAATTAAATACTTTGCCTCAAATTTATGCTTAGCAAATATGTCAAAACTAATTGAGCATTTCTGCCCTGAAAAAGTCTGAGACTAATAAAGCAGGAAGTAGGCAAATACCTACTTCTTCCCCATGTTGGATTTTAAAAAACAAACCACATGAAAGCTGCTTTGTTAATTCAGTGCTTGAATTACCAGTCTTTTACATTTCTTGTGTGTGTTAATTTTGATGCTAAAGAAAAAGGAAAACAGAGACCTTTGATTTAACATATGGGTGTGAGTGGATGCTTCTTTCATCAGAAACATTGCCGATCAGGGTCTTGATTGTTAACTCAGTCCAGGAAAACAAGAAAAAAACCCTAACATTATTAAAATCAAACAGGCTACAATAGAAATATAAAGCAAAAGAAACAGATGAGTTCTGATAGTATGATAAAGTGAAAAATGAGGTAAATAGTAGGCAGATGGCTGGGCCGATTATCTTGGCTGTCTGTGGGAGCAGGCATTGGTATTCTGCTTGCCTGTAGACTTAAGACAAAGGTGAGTTTATGTGGTAAAACTGGAAGGAATCACTGAAGCACCTGTACTGGTAAATCTGAAGAATATATCAAAAATTCAAAATGGAGGATGAAATTTAATTATAGTATTTTGTTAGGGAAGATGTCAACTTTAAGACCTGTTCTAAAGTAAAAGGGGAAGATTAGCTGTTAGCAAAGATATATTTTTAACAGAGTTGTGCAATGAGAAATGAAAGAGGTTATGGTGTCTAAAAATGAAGCTTGTAGAGGTTCATCTACTGCAGCAACTGTCAGTCTTCCTTGTGAAGACTTCTCTGAGTGGTGCTGTCCTATGTTCCTCCAAAACCTTAGTCATTTTGCTGAAATGTGGTTTTGATTAAACAGACATACTTGCTACTGGTGGTTGGAAGAATTATATTCTATATGAAAACCACAAATTTTCATGAGCCTGTCAGATGTGGTCACGATGACAATTGTTGGTTTTTGTTTTATATGTATATTTGGAGCAGGTTTTAGGTACTCAGAACTCCAAAGCTTGTCTTTTTCTTAACAACATAAATGAAGACAAGCATAATTGTTTAGTTTCGAGACAAAACTAAGTCACAAAATTGTTTTCTGGCTCTGTTCTACCTCAAAACTTGAAAGCAATGCTTTTCGGATGTTTCTGATCCAATTGCTTTTCCAATGTTTTGGTACAATTGCATTTCCATGTGTTCTATCCTCCCAAGTGAAAGTGAATCCAAACAACAAAAAGAAATCTAACAGGCTGGTCAATGAGATTTTAGCGTGGTTTTTCTGTCTATCATGTTATATTTGTGCTTAAATTAGCAGTTAAATATGAGATCCTTCAAGAAGAGATTTTTGGGTTTATGTAAAGCAGTGCTTTCCAACTAGAAAATTCTGGTTAATGTTTTGACAGCTGTAACTGGCTTTTTGACTACTTTGCAAATGGTAAAATGAGAAATCTAGAGGAAAAAATTGAAGGGCCATGGTTTTGATTACTTTTTTTGCTAGCAAACCTTGGACTCAAGCATTTAATGCATCATCTATGGATTCTTGTTTACTCACTGGGCTCATCTTAATTAAGTATTTACAGCTCATCCTTATTGCATGCCTATGTATATTTTCTTTCAGCTAAAATTGAGAACAGTTTTGGGTTTCCCACCAAATGTTTAGAATCGGCGTGCTGTCTGTTTTTGTATGTAAAAGATTTCTCTTCCCTTAGGACAGGTTTTTCCTTGAACAAATGTCAGGCTAAAATACAAGAATTCTGTGGCAGGAGGTTTTTTTCCCCCCTTTCCCTACCAGAAACCCTGAGTGAACACCATGAAAGCATAGAACAGCATTATTATTAATTTTTTATTTTAAGATAGCGTGCAGGTATTTAATTTCCCCTCTATTTTTGTAAAGCTCAGGACTTGAATTACATCCATGTTTTATGAACCCTACAAAATGAAACTCTCTATGAAAGGAAATATGCTTTTCTCAGGAATTTCTCCTACCATGGATTAATAGAACACATTTATAAAATAGAACACTTATAGTTTCTATAAGGCAGAATACTTCAGTGTTGTTAAGACAAAGGCAAATATTCAGTCATCAGAAAACCTGAGTGAGTTATTTTCCATCCTACTTTCTCCTTTTGAGGTTATCCACTTCTGACCAGCTTTAGCGATGGCAGAATATTCTTTATTTATCTTTTTTGTGAGTAGCCTCTCTTCTGCAGGCTATCTCAACAATAAAACAGTGTCTCATAGTGTTTACTAGAAAGGAGGAGAAAATGATGTTTGATGGTCTTTGAATATTTCCATACATTCTTTGCAAAGAAATCACTCTAAGAACAAAAGTACATATAGTATTCTCAATACTGCTTTAGTACATGCATCCAGTTTGCTTTTTTTAAACTATTTTTTCTCAGTCCTCTTCTTTCTCCTCAATTAATTTCTGGAATTCCAGGACAAAGACCAGCCTTTTTTTCTACGAAAATCAAATCAATAATTTTTACAAATTGTATCAGCAACAGGAATTTATAGTATAAATTTTTGTATCTTGGTATTCAAATTTTCCTTGTGGATATGGGTTTTGTGGGTTGTTTTTTTTTTTTTTTTTTGGTTGTTTGCTTGGTTTCTTTTTTTTGCTTTTACATGACATTTTCTTTTACTTTTTTGCTTTAATATATGTGCCAATATGTCCAAATCAGACACAGTTTCTGTTTTCAGAGACTAGTTTAAAGGGAATTCATTAAGTACTCTATGAAATTTGCCACTTTCTGAATATTGCCACTAATTGAAAACAGAAATATAAAGAGAGAACTGTAATTCTTTTGGTCTCCCAGTCTGAGGGATAAACCCTTGAGACACAAAAATACTCTTATATAGCATACTAAGTTATTTTTTATTATTTCTTAAGTAAGCTATCCAGGAATAAAATAAAGCTCAATATTTTAACTTTATATATTGCTTTATAACACTAAAAGAACACATTTTCTTCTGCTTGAAAAATATATCCATGGATTTTTATACTGTAGTCATACACTTGTAAGGACATAAAAAGAATGAGCTATTCTCTCAGGGTAGAGAAGCGCCAGAAAAGCCAAATATAATTGCATAATAGCATAAAGACAATCAAGGGGCTGGAAAAATTGACTCAATATAAAACACTGAAGTAGCTAAATATGGATGAGGGCTTGGCTGAGGAATTGCTACCAGTGAAGGTCAGGACCAGAAACATTGGAGGAACATAAACACTGTGTGTGGAGAAGAGCTCCATAATGTAAACCATGAGCCTTTTTCTTTCCCAAAAGCATAACTGAGAGAAATGCAATAACATTGACAGAATATCATATAACGCCTCCATAGTAAGCAATGAGAGACTGCAAAATAATCTTTCTCAAAAAACCTCGAGGTTCATTGTGTACAACATACAAATAGTAGAATTAAAAAAAAAAATTGAGGTAGTGCTGTGGGAAAATAATCCTATATGTGATAGCAGTTCAGAAGCAGAAAAATCCGAGGACATAAACTAAAATACCAGTTCCATCTCAACATGTGGAACAAATATTTACATTGATGGTGGCAGAACATGGAACAGGCTGGCCAGGGAGCTCATGGAACATCCCTCCCTGGAGACATTCCAAACACAGCTGGATGAGTTCCTGTGCAATCTCTCCAAGTGACCCTCCCTTGGCAGGGGGGTTGGACTGGATGATCTCCAGGAATCCCTTCCAATCTTAAAAGTTCTGTGAATCTTAGCAAAGATCCCCCTTTGCTCAGTTTGGGTCACCTGTCCGGGCTATGTCTCTTCACAGCCCTCAGCCTTCGTATCAGGATGGTCATACAAAAAGCAGAAAAGGCCTCGGCTCTCTGTAAGCCCTGCCCAGCAATAAAAAAAATCATCTTTATATGATCAACCTCTTTATATGTATTTTGTATTCAGCATGAATCCAAAATACAGCCCCATACCAGCCACTGTGAAAAAAATTAACTCTACCCCAGCCAAAACCAGCATACCATGTCCATTTAAAATATTATATGTGAAAGCACAGTCTTACACCTATACATGAAAGAGCACCTAAAAGTCAAAATAAAAATGAACTGATCATTTTTTAGGAACAACATCTTTAACATGCTTTTGAATATTTTACTGTACATAATATTTTGTTTTCCAAGCACATATAGCTTCTTCTGATGTATTCTGTTGCCCTAATCTGTGATGTCAGAGTATGAAAGATTGTGAACTCTGTACTTTATGTATCAGAAATAGCTATGTATTAGTAGTGAGGGACAGGAGAGGTTTGTAAAATGGGATGTGGATTGTCTAATACTGGCTTTTTTTCCCCATCCTTTGAATCCAAATACATATACCAGTATTTGGGGGTACATAGAAGTGCCGGTGAATAAATTATTTGAAACTTGCAAATATTTCCTGAGAATATCAACTGCAAGGCTGTTATCTGTAATTTGCAGATGTTACCTTTTACTCAGCCTGGAGTAATTCAATTTAATTAACACTGTGCATACTAATAAATTGATTTTGGATTGCTATAGGTAGACTGTTTATATAAGACTGCTATAGAAATCTTACTGAATTTATTCTGGAAATTTAAAACTGTAAGAAATGTTTTCAGGCACATTTTATTGTACCACAGAAAGGAAACCATTGTGTTTCCACGCTGCACAGATCCCAGTTCCCATTTACTCTGGATGAGTTTACCCGTGCTGACCATACACAGCTGCTGCAGCTCCTGAAGGGCATTTTGGGATTGATTAACCATCTGCTGATTCTCACTGTAACAGCTCGGTGACCACAGCATGAAGGAATTTACTTTAGATAATCTACAAAGATGTGGACACTACAAATAGTCCTTTTCCAGCAGTTGCTCTGATTGGTATTCTGGCTACTGCCATTGTGTAATAGGATTTGGATTCAATCTGAATTTTGGAAGTTTATCTATATTGTGTTTGTGCAGGGCATCTAATTTGAAGGTTTAAAAAAAGGCGCTTGATTTCTTAAGTGTTAGAGTTTGTTACTTCTTTATGCAACATTATCAACACAAGAATTGATTAAAATGGCTTGCATATTAATAGGAGAAAAAGCTATATTTGGAATTTAATAGGATATTCCCAAAGTTAACTCTTCATAATTTCACAGAGTGAACAAGTCTAAAATGCAAGGAGATCTTTTTAACTGAAGCAAAGTTAAAGTGCTAATTTGGAAGAAAAAGGGGGAAAAAACCCACAAACAACCCAAAGATAGCTGTTGTATTACCATGTAACTGGAGACTCGATAGCTCTCATGATTGTTATTCCAAATAAGATAAATATTCATTCTAAATGAGAGCTGGACATATGGTGCAAAGTTTCCCTTGCTGAGTGCAAAATAGCTGGCCAAAATTTGCAATGTTTTATAAAGCTAGAAATATGTTCATTTTGGCAAATGTGTTTTGACTACTTACCCTCTCTCTGTTTTAAAAGCACAGTATTTTGACAGAAATCATGGAGGTGAACTAGTATTTTAAATACACTCTATTCTTTCCAATGCATAGATACGTATTTCAGAATCATAAAAAAAAATATAATACAGAAATACCCTTAATAGTATGCACTGGGGAAAGGTTAGTGATGATTGATACACTAGGTAGATTGCATATAAAAATATTGTTCATAATAGCTATCTTTTTCTGAAACAATTTATAATTTCAAATGAACTGAGCAGTATAGTACTGCTTTAAATTCTGTGATTTATTATGCAAAAAAAATTTATTTAGACAGCCATGTAGGGTTTGGGTAAAATCATTATGGTATAATAGGATTTAAAAATAAAATTTCACCAAACTCTCAGGTCATAGATGCAATAACTGAAACCTCTTGTGTTTAGTGGCATTAAAGGCACTCTAGATACCTGTCACTTTCATTTCCACAGAGGCAAAACTGATAATAGAGAAAAAAGTACAACTAGCTTCTAATATTCTTAGGGCTTTTCCATTCCTGTGTCTTCTGGTTTATTAGGATGCTGTGTGCCCACAAACATACTGGTTAAATATCTCAGTATGAATTGTGAACTGGGGCAGCACAGTTCCATTTTATTGAAGTGGTGCTTGAAGTGGATGAAGTAAGCAGGCATTAAGAAAACTACTCTCCTGTAGCTGGGTTTCTGCCAGGGAATTTGATATGCCACAGTGCAACCCAGCCTGAAATGTGACTGTATCTCATGACAAACTACAGCACACCTTTGGAAAAGAGGTGTGCTGTAGTAGAAAAGAGTGACATCAATAATGGGTCCATCAATTTATTGCAACCTTGCTACTCCTGTAGAGTCAGGGAGTGACACTACTTCCTGATTTGTTTCATGTCTACATTTAGAAGTTACTGCCAAATCATCTTTTGCCTGACTTACTCTCATAGAGACAGTGTGAATTTCCTAGCAAACCCATTACATTTTAATTTAAAACCATGTTTTCTTACTTTTAACAAGTTTCATTTCCAACTTTGCATCACATTTTCCTAGCTACTTTATCCAAAATTAAATTCTCGGGCGAGATACTCAAAATGTGGTGGGTTTGATCACCACATCACAAGTGCTGCTCTTCTTGGTTTAAACTCTCGTGAGGGCTAGTTGTAAAGAACTTTTTTTTTCCCTCATGTGTGTTTACATGAGCAAAATATCCCAGCTGCTTCAGTAAGACTCCATGTAGTTGCATTGTCATCCAGACAGTTTAGAGGGCATGAAAAACAATTGCAATCACACAATCTAAACTTTCATGACTCTGTCAAAGCTAAGGGAAGGGTAAAAAAACCTGTGCATTGAAATCTTAGAATCACAGAATATCTAAAGTTGGAAGGGATCCATAAGGATCCAACTTCTTTCTCCCCACAGTACTCTCTAAAACTAAACCTTATGACTAAAAGCATTGTCCAGGTGCTTCTCAAAATCTGGCAGGATTGGCACCCTGACTACTTGCCGAGGGAGACTGTTCCTGTAACCAACCATAGTCTTAATGAAGAACCTTTTCCTAATGTCCCATCTGAAGTTTCTTTGATGCAGCTTCATTTGATTTGTTTGTGTTCTGTTGCTTGTCACCATAGACCATAGATTGGTGCCTGGCCCTCTGCTGCCATCATTGGGAATCATGTAGACTACATGAAGATGTCCCTCATCCTCTTTTCCAAGCTGAATGAAGCAAGTGACATCAGCTGCGCCCTGCAAGCCTTGCCCTCGAGGCTTTCCATCATTTTGGACACCCTTATTTGGGTGGTCTCTAACAGCTTTGTACCCTTTTTCTATTGTGACTCAAAACTGCACACAGGGCTTGAGGTAAACCCTCATCTGCCCCAGCATCTCCTTGCCTGGCTGGTGATGCTGTGCCTGCTGCCCCCCAGGACATACTTGGCACTCCTGGCTGCCAGGGCACTGCTGACTTGTGTTCAGCTTGCCATCAACCAGGATCTCCTCTTCCCCTTCCATGGAACTTCTAACATCTCATTCCCCAGTCTGCCCCTACATCCAGGGTTGCACCATCCCAGGTGCAGAATACAGAACTTGCTCTTGTTAAATTTTAAATTGTTGGTGATTGCTAATCTCTCCAGTCTGTCCAGTTCTCTCTGAAAGGCCTCTCTAACCTTGAGATGAGCCATTATCCTCATCAGTGTTTGATTTCAGTTTGTAATAGTTCCTTTAATGTTCTTTATTGTTCTTTATCATCTAATTGTTCTCACATAAGTAATGTCTTCTGCATTTTATTCTCTCAGATGTTCTGTATCTCAGTTTTAAATCTGTAGAATGTTCCATATCTGTTTTGGGAGAAGAAGGGGGAAATTTTGTGGAACTTGACAACACTTTTGCCATTTGAATGATGGCAACCTATTAAGATATTTTGTGCTTCATACTGTTCTCCTGAATTTCCTTGTGAGAAACAATGAGTTTTTAGTCTAAGATTCTGTTTTCTTGTATAAATATGTTTGCAGCCATGAGATTCTGGTGTAGTGAACATTTAAAATAAAGCAGCCTCAGATTCTCCAGCAAGCAGAGAAATAACCAATATGTTGTTATATAATTTTATTTCTTCCTCTTTTCTCTTCTGACAGTTGCAAATATTATAAATGATAGAGAAATTTCAATAATTGCAAAGTCTGTAAGTGATATGCAATACACTTACATTTTTACAACTGCTCCCCTTTTTTACTCTATATTTTAAAGAAAAGGGTCTGTATTGATTTTTGTTGTGCTTGTTGAAGGCATAAATGATTTTCAAAGTTGAAATGGTAGTAATGGAAAAGGGTTACATTCACTGAAGAAAGACCATTACTACTAGAGTTTGGAGCTTTTGCTTAAAGGAGATTTTGCTACTTAAATTAGACATGACAAATTCTCAGAGATTAATGGTGTTGCTTCAAAACATAAATGACTAGTTCAGAAGGAGTCAAGAAACTCTGATAAGCTTAAATTTTTCTCAGTGCTGGAGAGTGAAATACACATCTTGCCTGACTTCTGTTAAGCTGTGGTAGTGTAAAACTGTCAAAAAGATAGAACAGCATAGAATACTTACAGTATTTTTTCTAAAATGTGCTGAGAATTGATTTAATTTGGCATTCTCTGAAAACAGTGGTAATTTTTCAATAGGAACAGGGTTAGTTTTATGTGGAATAACTTTGAAAAACCCCACAGTTGCTTTTATCCTGTTTTATGTGTTTCTATACTTTAGGAGGAATGTGAGATATCAAAACACAGTATTCTTATCTTGATATGCAAAGAAGTGTTTTATGCATTAGTGCTGTAGTGATATCAATTCTCCTGTTTTTCTCCTGTTCTACATGCAAAATAGTTGTATTAGAATAAATACTTGTTAAATTGGCCTTTAAGGAAGAAATTTATAGTAAATTTGCTGTTCCATGACATGTATCTAATACAGCAAAAAGCCTGAGAGTGACTTGAGAATTCAGTCACAAGGAAGAATATACTTGCAGTCAGCTTAGAATTTTTAAATAGTAAAACCCGGTGTCCAGGTCATATTGCACATGCTTACCTTGTGATGCTTTTTTCCAACATATACGTAAACCATTCTAACTATCCGCTGTCACTTGCTTTTCTCTCTTCCTGTTCTTTTATTGCTCCAAAGCTAATCCCCTTTTCTAAGTTTTCTAAACTCTCTTTCAACTCATGTTTTCATTTAGATTTTTTTCAGTGTTAGGCAAAGTTTTAAACCTTTCTTTTTGTGTTATCAGTATGGCACTGGTTTCTTCACTATACTCCTGACCACTTTCCAAGACAAATTGATCAGCAGCCTGATGCCTCTGGAGTCAGTGTGCCTGCCTGTTGCAACAAAGTCTGAGCTGAGTTCAGACACTCAGTTGCAGTTTCTAACAGCACTTGTCTTTTTGGAGTTTCGTAAATACACTGGCTCAGTTACTATATGGGATCCTGAAGTGGAAGATGAAGTTGGATGGAATCTACGAATAACAGTATCATATTCTGAGGGTTATCTTCTTCCAGGGAAATTAGGTCCAATTATCTGTTCCATTTGCTTGATCTTTCATCTTATTTCTTAGAAATGTGGTGTAATTTAGTCTTGACTGACTAAATCTTTTGTAAGTCTCAGTTGCCTTTATTGATGTCTCTCTTCTTGTCCTGTAGAGAAACTTCTCAAAAAACTCCTCAAAACAGTGCCCTGGATGTCACCCTGGAGAATTCACCAATTTTTTTCTGACCCATTTTGCTAGCAACAGCTGCTTCTCCATGCAGTAGCAGACACAGGAGTAAAAAACACACTGAAATAAATGTTCAATAGAGAGTGGACCTAAAAAAATCAAACCATGCTTTTATGTTCTATGGCAGTTCTTGTTGCTGTGCTGAGTTTGTCATGTATTATAATAGCATCTGAACTAAAATAACCCTGGGGCTTCCATGAATGTTTTATTCATAATATACCAGATACAGCATAAAGATTTTTTTTCTCCTCTGCTAGAACTGTATCAGTAGCTTCAGTACTACACAAAAGAAGATCTTTAGGCACTTCTATTTGTTGTCTTAAGATCTAAAATCTTCCATCACAATCCATATCTGAAAATACAAACTGCTTAAATAAACTGTGTGGTGCTTCTGATATTTACCTTTGTGTTTCCTCACTGCATTATCATTTATAGCAGCATAGTAACATGATAAAATCTTTCATGATACAACCAACTGAACCAGTATTTCTGAGGAAAGCTCTTTTTGTATTTTTCTTAATCGTTTGCAGCTCAGTTTTAGTGAGTGCCAGTTCTTGTCCTTGGGTCACAACAATCCTGTATAATGCTTCAGGCATGGGGTGGAGTGGCTGGAAAGCAGCCCTGCAGAAAAAGACCTGGGAGTATTCGTCAATAGCAGCTGAATATGAGCCAGAGTGTCCCCAGGTGGCCAAGAAGGCCAATGGGATCCTGGCTTGTACCAAAATCACTGTCTTGCAGGACCAGGGCAGCGATTGTCCCTCCATACTGGGCACTGGTGAGGCCACACCTTAAGTCCAGTGATCAGTTTTGAGCCCCTCACTACAAGAAGGACATTGAGGTGCTGGAGAGAGTCCAGAAAAGGGCAACAGAGATGGTGCCAAAGCAGAGACTAAACTGACCACAGCCCCTGGTCCCCCATCCGCCTGCACTGCTGGAGGCAGGGAAGGATAGAGAAAATTGAAGGCGAAGTTGAGCCCAGAAAGAAGAAGAGAAAAGGAGGTGTTGCCAAGCTTTGAGCATACATCTCATTATCCTATTCTGAATTGATTGGCAATAAATTAAATTAATTTCCCCACACTGACTCTTTTTGCTCATGACAGTAATTGATGAATGACCTTATCTTGACCACAAGCCTTTTGACACATTTTTTCTCTCTTGGTCAGCTGAAGAGTGACAGAGTGACTTTTTGGGTACCTGCTCTCAAACTACCATCCTAAAATTACCTGAAAGGAGGTTTTAGTGAGATTTTTTCTGATGCAAAAAGTGATAGGGTTTTGCCAGGGCAGGTTTAGATTGAATATTAGGATAAATATCTTCACTGAAAGGACTACCATTTATTGGAACAGGCTGCCCAGGGAAGTCATTGAGTCACTATCCCTGGAGGTAATTGAAAGAGATGCAAATGGGGCCCTTAGAGAGATGTTCTAGGGTGGACTTGGCATTTCTGGGTTAACAGTTGGACTTGATGACCTTAAAGTTCTTTCTCAACCTAAATGGGTCTATGATTCTAGAAAAGGAATTGCCAAAAGGATACTGTTTCTGCAGAGTATTAGAGTCTTCACCCAGCAGTGTAGGGCTGGTAAAGCAGTTGATATGTATGGGAAAATGTGAAGAGCTGGCAATGTGTTGCAGAAAATGTTATTAGAAAAAGACACCAAATATAAATAAGTGCTTTGATTTTCATTATCAATGAAAATCAGCAGATGTCTATGAAATAAGATCAAATCTGACCTTTTCACTAACAAAAATGTAATTTTTAGACAGATGGTCAAGCTCACTTTAACATCATTTTTAAAAAAAATGAAATAGTTTTAAACTTTACTTAAAGACAGATTAGAATATGCTTGCTTCTATTTCGGAGCATTTTCCAGCTTTCTTTTTTTTCTCCTTTAAGAAATTAAGATGTCATAACCAATATAATGTAAAAGCTGTAATTATTACAAACAGGTGTTGATGTAATGATTTGTGCTTTCTTAGCAGAATGAGTAATTTTGAATTTCAGGATAGGTAGTGTTCTCTGTTTTGCTTCACAGATGAAAGTAACGCTTGACTTGTATTTCCTCTGTAACTGATATTATTTTCCATCTTTCTGAGTAGCTAGACAAAAAGAAAATTTAATCTCAGATATTATGTTTCTAGAAATCAGTATCTTCAATGATTGTACTAACTTCTCCTTAAGAAGGTAGCAAACCTTTCTTCACAAATGTGTGTGATGCTATATTTCAGTTCTATCCATCTCTATAGTGATACAAGCAGATATCTGTTATGCTTCTCCCCCTGCTACCTCCCACCTTACCTTTAAAGAAATACAAGCAGTGTACATATTCTTCAGGAATAATGAAAAGGCTGAGGTCCATCACTTCTGGCAATAAGAAGATTCATAAACTCATGAAGTTAATATTCTATCATATTCTAATTTCTTGATAATGCTTTTTTTTAATATACATGAATACCTTGATAATAAAGTTCAGCACATATATAAAATGGTAGAAATATGTAATTACTTTAAAAATGGTAAAAACTACTATTTTAACTGTACAGAAAGGGTAATTACTATAGTCATATTTAAGTATTAGAGATACATAACTGAGAATCATAAATGACCAAAGAGTACTGTAGACCTTCTTTGTCATATCAACAGAGTAATTCACATATATTAATTGCTACATACAGGGATAAAATATGCATAATTTTCACAGTAAACTCCTAGAAGTAGATGATTTCATTGCTAACATAAAATATTGTTTCAGATGATTCATAGGACATGGTTGTATGTGTGCCTCTCTAAACCTCTGGTCAATGTAATGGTGCAGGTCACCTCTCTATTTTGGATGAAAGGCTTTTTCCTCTTTGTTGTGGAATAGAAGCCCATGAGCAGGTAACTGTCAAGATTAGCTGATGTGCTAATCCTGAGACACAAGGCAGTATTTTTGGTACTAACCCAACATATTGTGGGTTTGCTGAGACTAGAGATGTGTTATCACATTCCATAGGCACTATGAGTGTCTCATTTATTTTGCTGAGCAACAAAACATCTAAAAGCAGAAACTCAAGTTGTGCCCAAGGAACAAGCATAGTCTAATCACACACTCTAATAGTCACATAATTCTCATTTGACTAACATCTCCATTTGTTCAATGTCGTGTCTTTTGCAGGGCTGCAGATTCTTATCTCATTTTCCAACTTCAGTTTGATATTCTTGATCTTTGGGCTTCACTACTGTGGTAATGCACACATGAACAGCTAAATGAGCTGTCCTTACGGAGATCCATACATAGTTTGTTTTATTAAATCGAAACACAGTAAACTTTTGGCAAAATTGTATTGCTTCTTAATTGCTACAAGCAATGAGAGTTTGAAAGCATATAAACAAAAATAGTCCAATGAGCAAGCTTTCTTGTAGGATTAAAAGTGTTATAATGAGAAGTCGTGTATTACAAATGTAAAATATCAGCTTTGGACAGGTTAGGATTATTAAGCTTTCAATATATAATTGCATAATAATAGCATGCTAATAATAATACTAATAACAGCGTGATATTAATCTAAATAAAACATACAATGTTGTCTTTCTTTCATAGAAATACCAATTAGATACATGCATAAAAGATATGGAGGAAGTGAGAAATCAGGCATGTAACTTATTAGCTTTGGTATGGGAAAGAATTCTATTTTTGAGGTCACAATGGATATATGTATTCATATTTATCTATCTATATCTAGCTATATATATAATCTATATCCATAGTTATCTATATAATTTATATCTGTATATCAAATTTTAAAGAAGTTGTTTGGTGGAGGTTTTTTATCTTCTAAAAGTGTGATTTGCCCCAGCTTTTTATGACTGGTTTCTTTCAATTTTAGATGTCAATAAGGACTATCTTGTCAAAATAGGTAGAGGTTCTATTCTTCTTATGGTGTTATCATTAAGGGAAATTAGAAAAATCATTGCAGATATGATGTTATTACTGTAAATGCATACTGTAAAACTTTTTTCCTCTGATGCAAATTTCAAGTACATGCACTCTCGTTGTTTTTTGACATACATATTCTATTTCTCTCAAGATTTCTGAACTCTCATGGAAACTGTTGGTCTTCAATAAAACCTCAATAAGTTTTAAAAAATTACATAAAATCTTGTTCAATTTTGCTTTCTCCAAAAAGATTCTTCAGTTATCAAAGCCAGGTATCCAGCAAGGATACTACTGCAACGAACTCTTGGTGAAAGCCTAGACTAAGAATTCCTGCTAGGCAACTGGATAATTCACTGAAAATCTTTCAATGAACCTTAGTGAAAGGTTCTCAGTGAATCTTAGTTGTTTTAGTCACTTATCTTTTATGATCATCTTAGGGTACAGAATAATAAAACCTAAAAAAATTCCTAATAAAACTTAGGAATAAGTTTTATTCCTTAGCCTCAAATGAAGATCGAAATTATTACAGTACATAATATTTATCCCTCTTTATAGTACCATATCTGGTGAATCAGAGAGTTAATTAGTTTAAATAAAATTTGAAATTCAGGCTGATTAGTTTAGAGATAAAAAGACAGGGATAATACTAATTACTTTTCAAAACTTAGCTATGGATTTCTAAATTTCAGTAACTAAAAGGGACCAAGTTGACATGAATGTATAGACCCTCCCTGTATGATTTTAGTTTTCACATACATACACCTCAAATTATCCAGTCAGTGAATGCTGTAAGCAGATAAATTATGCATATTATTGTCAGAGGTGTAGGTAATTTCCTAGTACTATCTTCTTGGGAAAGAGAGGGATTACCTTTGGTAATCACGCATGACAAATGTAAAATAAGCCCCCAAAATGCAAATAGAAGTTTTGTAGAGGTTAAGTTGATCAACGAGGACATATTAGAATAGACATCAAAGTTGTGGGGAGCAGAATAATGCATTAGAAGATAAATTTTCCCTACAGAGAATAATTTTGGCTGTGGAATGGTTCAGCAAGCAGGCTTAGTGAAGCTATCACAAGGCATTATTAAGGAGCATTTAGATTATATTAAGTAGGTAAATATTCCATTCATAGAACGAATAAATATATGTTGAGTCTATGATCTTTATTAGAAACCTTAAAAACTCTTCCTAAGAGGCATTTCTAGAACTAGATGAACCTAGTTAGAAAAAACAGGGATAATTCATACCAGAGATATTCTGCTTTTCTCTTCCACTCCTGCAGTGTAAAGTGTGAAAATCTTTCTTTTTGTTTCATACTTGTTATTGATATGCCTCAGGGACTCTGGACATTTCAGTGTATTTCCAGCCTAAAAGAAATCTTGAAGTGTCAGTTTGTAATCTCCCATCATATTTTATATGTCAAATTTAAATGTCTTTGTACTGGAAATATTTTATATAAACTGCTATTGCTCTCTGTATACCATCAAGATTGGATTGAATGCCCTTGAGCATCTTATGACATTTCATTGTTTAACTAAGTTTATAATAATTAGAAATCCTGCATAATTAATCCATGTGCAGTGCAATCTTTAATTTGCAATACTTGTCTGGGGCAAAATTTTGTGTGTTTATATCACATTTCATATAGCAATTGAAAATATCACTTTTCTTTTTGGTTTCTTTTTTTTCTGGATTACCTTGGGGGTTTTTTTTTCTTCTTAAAAATGTGCTTAAAGGGATAATGAAGAAACTCATGAAGTGCTCCATCACAGGTTCAAGAAAAAAAATAACATGTCCCACCCAAAACACATCAAAGAAAATAATAGTCTAACCAACTCCCTTGAAATTTTTTTTGTTATTATTATCAGAATTTTATTGTATAATATCAGGAGTTTCCATTATATGTATAAAAATGTTTTCTTCTTAGTATATTGTAGTGCTTTGAAATAACAGCATCTTCAAGGGCAAGTATTTTTCTAACACTGATAATTAGACAATATTTGAATAAATACGAATTTTCTGTAGAAGTGTTAGTAGTGTGCA
>LTAT01000004.1:88090678-88109930 GCA_003286495.1 Chlorodrepanis virens | reverse complement strand
TTCAAAACAAAAGTACAGAATGGAAACATAGGAACTAGGAACTATGCCTGGAACACAAAAATTATATTAAAATTTATTTGTTTTTTTCTTTCCTCTTCTCTGGCTTAAGCAAGAGGTTGTATTTTTAGTTCTCAAATGGTACTCAAAAGGGTGTTTAAAACCGTATGTGAAATCATTCACAGTCTTATGTCAGAACCTTTTAAATTTTTTTTTTTAATCAGATAGTTTCTTAGACTCTGGTACTTCAGCTGGCCACGTATCACTGCACTTGGGGTCGGGCTAGACCAAACTGTATGCAAAGTTACATCTTTAAGGAGTGTGAGTGATTTGAGGCTTGTCACAAAGCAACTGTGTAAAAAAGATGGGTTTTTGTCAACAAAAGCAGCACTGGTATTCCCAGAAGCCTTTAACTTCCCCGAAATTGCAGGGACATGTGGGTATCCCAGCATTTAAAGCTTTTTAGGCATTCAGGTCATTTTCCAGTCATACGCAGGACCTGTTTTTTTGATCCTGAAAAAAATTTGTTTCAAATTCTGGTGTTTCTTCATATGTGTCTCCCAAAAATAAACATTTACTCAGAGTCTGGAGTAGAAAATGGATTTATACATATTTGAATGCATGACAAAATAAATTTCCATCTGCATCTCAGTGAAATTATTGCCTGAAAATTTAGAGATACTTTAGAGGGTGTCATTAACAATTTACCATGTAGGAAAATGTATTAGTCGGGATCTTGTTAGTTTGTGTGTCCATGATTGTGGGTGGCATAGCCATAGCACCCATAAGGACTAAAGACTATATAAATAAGTCATCAATAAATAAGGCAGGTTCTATAAATTTGAAAACAGTTTGCAAAACAAATCTCCTTCCTTTTTATCCCACTTTGCCCCTATACTTATAAAACTTGTGTTTGCTGAACTGAATTACTTCAGAAACTAAGGAAAAGGTGGGGATATTCTTCTGGAAGGTAAGAGAAATTAGCTTAAATATTTTCCAACAGAGAAGAGAATGAAATAATTTCATCTTAGAAGATTTCTGCAAACCTAAGTTGAATGGGCAAAAGAAGGCCATTACTATATTTTCCTCATTTGACCACTGTTTCTAGCCATGGACCAGGTTATTGTGACCATAAAACCAGCAAATATTCTGCAATAAATCTGATGAACCAGAACTAGACTCTCTGAACACTTAAGAGTTGAAAGAACAATTTCCCAACAGCTATTATAAAAACCTCAGGATTAAGATAAAGCTTTCATTTCACAAACATGGCAGCATGTACTTTTACTTATTTTACGCAAAATAAGTTTGGGATCTTTTCAGTCCCTCCACAGTTCTGCTTGACACTTTAGCTTTATAAATAGAACTTCCTTTAAAATTAAGCAGCTTCACTGAGGCTACACACTGCTTACACCTGTGAAAGCTAATACTTAGCAAGATATAGCCTCTCATTTTCCAAAGCCAATACACCTGTGCTTCTCCCAGGACATTACGCAGGCCTTGTTAAATACTTGGTTGTTAGTATTCATCTAGTTTAGAAAGTACTACTTAGAATTCTCTCTGCTACTTTAGAGAACCCTCTCTGATCATGATCAGAGTAGTGAATAAAATGTAAAATTCATACCAGTACCCAAAAAAAAAAAAAAAAAAAAAAAAAAAATTATCACAAATAGAAAGTTATTTGTTCTGGATATTAAAAAACAAGGTTCAGCACAAATATGCTATAAAAATTTACCTGTCTATCTTTCAGGCAGAGACAATAAGACCTTCATCAATTAAATGGATGTGGTTTTATCAGTCTGAAAGTCTTTAGGATGTCTGTGAACTCAGTACCTTTTATCTTGGTCACTCCTTCTCAAGCCCCTTTCTACCATCCACTGGCAGGTTTGCACCAGAATATTAACTGAATCTGGGTGGGGAAGAAAAACAAGGATATGTTTCCACTGAAGTGAAATCTTTCAGTGGTAAAAGTACCCTTGTTAACACATCAGTTTTAGCAATTAAACTGTGTTTTAGTGGAATGCACAGTGGCCCCTTTAAAAGTACTGCTAATGGAGCCAATAATACTTTTCTTTCTCCAGCAAATATCATAAGTTTTTCCTTGAATGTCCTTTCAGACCTGAATTATTTTGTTTTGCTTCAAATCTGGGATTTTTTTCACACCTAATGACAGCCAAGTTGAAGACTGATTAGATTTAAAATGGGCATAAAGCTATTAGATCCATATGTTAGATGATATTCAGCTGAAGGAGGTAATTGTTTACATGACTTTGAATGCCAATAGCACAATAAAGAAAATCCCTAAGGCTAGCTTCTTCACACACTGCATTTGTTATCTACTGGAATTAGTTTACTACTCAAATCTCAGCTCTCATATGGCAAACTCTGAACACCACAACTTCAATTTTTTCAAAGGACTTAAACTAGTTTTAGAGTTCTAGTTCAGTTCTGGCTGCACAAAGTATCCTGATGAGAGACTCATCAGCAAAAAGCCCTAAGAGGCCAGCCTGCTCTAATTTTTTGAATAATTAAGAGTTGGTCTAACAATTAAAATTCTAATCAGAAACTGAAAAATCTATGGATAGTTAGGTACAGAAAACTGAAGTAATAACTTCTCTGAAATTTTTAACATTATTTTTGTGAGTAAAGATGATGTTTACAGGTAATATGACCCCTATTCTACTAATAAAAAGCTGCCTCAGGACTGAATTTAAGTAGCAAGTTTATGTCTTGATGTAGAAACTTTTCTGTGTTTAGAACAAAGAAGCAAACAAGGCACTCATAGGTATAGGAAGGTGGACCAGAACTTTTATGATAATTTCCTTTTTATGAAATGTCTACCATTACTGGTCCTAAGGGAAAATAAACCAGCTCCACTCTGAAAGAAAACTTACAGTAACTGTTATGAAAACCTATAAAAACACATTCTGCTTAGAATATTGAGGAGATAAAAGCAAAGGATTTTTAGAAAGAGAAAGAGGCTTTGGATGATACAAATTTTATTTACTATACTGAAGTTATCCATATCTAGCTTCCAGTCAGTTATGCAGTCTGTAATTAGAGATAAATCTTGTGCAAAATAGAAATCAACCATGTCTATTTTCCCAATATTTCAAGCAGAAAACCAAAAATTAATGGCCTCATATTCCAAATGCAATATTAGTGTTCTAGTAAGAATGCCACAGCTGGGATTGTTTATTTCATGAACATGAGTACAGATAGTGTTTGTTATTTATTTTTAAATATAGGTTCAATTAAAAATACAATAGGCTACCACACAGAAATAAGCATTGATTTTTAACAACTGACTCCTGGAAACATTGCATGAGAACTCTTAAATAGGAAAAAATACTTTCATAATGTTGGAATTACAGCCATGATTCCTTGTGTGAACTGTACTAGAAATTCCTGAGTTTCTACTGATACCTGGAGCATGCTTATTAGCAAATACTAACAGAGCCTTTGATTCAAGTTCTATTTCTCTGAAATTTCTTACTTTGTTCCCATGAGCAGTATTGTGTGTACAGTCAATTTTTTTTTTTTTTTTAATCATCCAAATTACTGCCTCAACTATTCAGAATTCCTGAAGAATGATCAGTAGGAACAGAGGACCACTGGTTGACCAAGATCATATGGTGTTGTTCAAATAAGAATATGCTGTAAGGGTCATTTTGTTAAACTTAGAAGTTAGCCATAGGAAGATTTTTCAGATTCAGGGCCAAAACTAAACGTCTTCGAGGCATCCAAATAGAAAGAAAAATATATAATAAAAATAATGGCTTTTTCCATTTTACAGGAAATGGAAACTGCAACAGAAAAAGTAAGATATCACCTGAATGTACAGTTTTATTATGCTTACCGCTTTCTAAAAATGTATAGCATGTAGAAAAATTACTTTCAAATTTTTATCAATATTATAGGGTATTTTTCCAAAGCAATAGTTTTGGATTAAAATGCAGGTATGAAAGCCTTCAAACAAACCTAAAAAAAAAAAAAAGAAAACTTGTCCCTGAAGTCCATTAAACCACAACTGTGTCATGTATTTGTGGTTTCATGTGGAGGTTCAACTACTTGTGTAAGCTTGACCTATGTTTGTTACCCAATGAAGATTGACAATAGCATTTTCTAGCAAGATGTGCAGCTCAGAAGTTCAGAAGAAGATAAAAATTTCTCTCTTAGCATTGAAGAAACACCAAACTCTTACCGATTTAGTAATTGAAAATATCTATAAACCTTGTATGTATTAAGAAATTCTCCTAAAATACAGAAAAAACCCCATATTTTTCTGAGAAATAATCAATAGGCTTTTAGGATTTTATTTAATCAATATCATTTTAGGATCAAGTCAAAAGAAATGTAAAGCATAAATATGCTGGAGAAAGTTAGAAATAAAACAATAGAAATTAAGTTGGAGCAGTTTCAAGGTATTTTTTCTCTATTTTAGGATGCACCTTATTATACACACATGATATATATATGCGTATTAAACTCCTTGAATTACCTTCCTGAAAATCCCTGAAGTAAAATTTTTGCAATAGGCTTCAAAATTCAGTTTGAGAGGAAAGGGAATATTATGAGAATCTGTCTATATTAATTATTTATGGTTAATAGGAATTTTTATTATTTTGTGGGAAGATAAAACAGTCTTCAAATGTTTTGAGAGGTCTTATATACTTATTAAGGCATCAATTCTGTTACTACATAAAAATATAGCAAGATTCTGACCTCTTTGACCCAGGATCAGAGCAAGGCCCACAAGTAAGCAAGATTTTATTTATGTGTAAGAGAGTTTCTCACTGTTTTGCAGATGAGAAGCTATAACATAACACATACCAAATTCCATCAAAACGAGACACAAAAAATCTGATATTTCAAAGATAAAATCTGCCCTTGCTTCAACTGCTATTAGCTGTTGGTTGGGTAACTCATACCTTTGGAGTTTAAGTTCTTCTCAAAAGTGGAAAACATTTTGTGGGGTGTTTTTTTGGGCAAACCAATAAGCTGTGAAATAATAGACTTTAAACAAAACCATGAATATAATGTGCCAAGACAATACATACAATCTAATTGACATAAATGTCTTACCTATTGTCTTTGAATCATAGTTTCAGTATGATCATGACAGCTGTCTTTTACAATTACCAAAAACATTTTCTATGAGTCTGGTGCTGAAATTAGTTTATTTCATTAAAGGCACATGAATTCTTCCCTCCCCTCTATTAAATCAAACAAAGAACATATTTCAATTAACTATTGTAGATAACAGCAAAAAAAGAAGGATATAAAGTAGTATACCATCTGTGCTGTTAAACCTATACACAGTGAAGTGTGCCAAAGATGGAATTTTTATTTCAAGTAAAACTTTTAATTGCTTTGCTTTTATGGGATTGCTTACCTTAAACTTTTCTGTCTACACAAAACATGTGCAATTGCCATTGCTGTAATTGGAAAAACATGCATTTTGAGAGTTGATATAACAACATATATTTTGTCTTCCTGCTTGATTGACTATATAAGTCTTACCTTTAGTTTCCCTTACACCTTTTCTGTAACTATCACCATTAAACTTCAAAGTCAAGTTTTGCAAAATTCACTTACATGTAGAAAAGATGCCATATTCCTCATTGTAAAAGCATTCTTACCTATTGTATTCTAACTTTTACATTCAGCATATATTTATCTTCATACCATATTCCTAGTAGGCATATAATACGCTATTTTTTGTAATAAGGAAAATATTGCCACATTTTTCAGTAGAAGGCAATATGGTTTCTGTAGTTCTCTGTCAGGCCTGTTTTCTGTGCACTCACTGGCCATTAACCAGAAGATACTTTATTTTTGGAAGAAAACAAAAACTAGTGATATCTTCGGATATTATCTGCTTCCCATTATGTTCAACAAGAGAGAAGCAATGCAAAGATTAGTGACGATATTAAAAAAAAAAATTCGAAAAGAGACTATTATGAAATTTTCCCCCTCTGATAATTACACAGCCATGAATTTGAAAGGGTTTATGTCCTAATATAACTTAAAATTTGGTCCCTTTCACCTCCATCTAGTCACCAAAAGGTGGCATTTACTTTTAGCTTATTGTCAAGATGCTCCCGTTAGTTAACAGAAAAAAATTAGCACCTCTAAAGGATCACTCATGCACCTGAGTATGGATTACTTATCAGAAGTGCTTGATAAAAAGCTTGAGCTAGAAACTTTGTCAGCAGCTAGTTACTCTCCAGATCGCTAAAGAAAACATTTCCCACAGAACATCAGAGTGGGATATATGCCCACCTTCAAGTGGGCAATAGAAACTTCCTTTAGCCTTTCAGTTCAAATGCCCCGGTCAGTGTCAGGTATGATTTTCCATGGAAGAGGCGTGCCACCTCCTGATGTCTTAGGATGGGATGATTTACTGTGAAAAATTTTCTTTTCAGTCAGCTTCAGACAGATTTTAAACAACTTTTTTGCATTAGGCATCTATTTTCTCATCTTTTTAATTTTTGTGATATTTAACTTTTTTTTGCCAACTACTTCTTTATAAACCCCTAATTAACCTAACATTTTTTAATTTGTTTCTGAAAAAATATGTTATTTACTTGACCCCTTTCAGGTGTTATAAAGAATAGTATTCAATTATAATTTAAATCTTGTAGTGAGCATTGGCAGAGAAACAGAAAATATCAACTTCTCTTAGGGATGAGAGACCATCTTTGCACATTTCTAGAGCATATGTGTTTGTACTTATTTTCTGTGTGCATTTATCTTTCTGTGTCATCCCAATTTTGGTGCCATTCGAAGCTTTCCTGAATATATAGTATAGTCTTGCCCTATAGTAAGGTGGTTCTGCTGAGTTTGCTTCACATGGTTATATTCTGGATTCAAAACTAAGTCTTTTATAAAAATAATATTTTAAAAATAAATTATAAATAATCCAATATATCTCAAAATTATGTAACTGCAGTGAGCAAAAGTTGCTTCAATAATATTTATCTGCATATTTTATCGACCAACCCAGATGTAGCTGAGACCATAATTTTCTTCCTCCTCATTTCCTTCATTACCTAGATCAGTGAGTATAGCTATTGGACCCCTGTAGACCCATCACTGTATGCTTAATTTGGTTTAGGCATAAAAAAAAATCATCTGCTGCCTGTACCAACAATGCAGAACTTGACAGCATATGCCTTTTTTTTTTTTAATTTAATATTTTACTATAGAATAAACATTTGATTTTATGGCAGTAGGAGGCTACACTAGACTATGCTACATTGTACTACATTGTGCCCTAGTTTAAGCTGACAGTCTGATAGTCCTGATGTACAAAATGCTGCTTACTGTCATGGAAGCTTTGCCATATACTTGCATGGATTCCCAAACTCACTAAAGCACACTTGTTAAGATAGAAATCATGCTTTTTAATCATGCCTAAGTACTTACAGAAATTGTTATTTCTTTTTTATGTTTCAGCAACAAGACTTTAAAGTTATGCTAGAAAAGAGGCAAATAATGTGGATATTAAGCTGGGCAAATATCCTTCCTTTCTGAAGCTGTGTAACTTTGTGTAAAGGATTAGATTCAGAAACCTCTACCTGTTTAAATACATAATACCTAATAATAATGCGTAATAAAATGTTTCTGACACATACATGTCTTCTTAACAGCAGAAAGCACTAGGATTTCAACATGAATGAGAAAGACTGGACCAAATTTATTGCTTTTTCTGGGACTGGATGATGTCTATTTTGGATGCTGTCATGGGACAAGGAATACTTTTAAATATGACTACTAAAGAACAGTTTCTGCCTCCTGAGTAAATGGGGAAGTGTTGGGTGTCTCTATAAGTAGCATCCCTGTCTAGGATTCTATGCACATTAGTCTTCAGAGCAGCTGAATGGAGAATGTAGGTATCTAAAAAGTACACAATTTGTTTTCTTATAGTTAAGGTCTTACTTGGATGTAGCTTTTGAGGAATAACTGCCAAATGGAACAGGCTTCCTATAACTGAATGGACTTTGTTTTACAGGGTGCCATGTATCAGAGTTATTTCTCTCCACTGTATTCTAGAGGAAACCAGGGAAATAAAAGTGCTTTACAAGAGTAAGGACAGAACTTTGAAAAACAGATTTGCAAAGTATTTCAGTGAGTGGAAAACATGAAGAAAATGGATCAGAGTTTAATTCAAAAGGTACTTAAATGGGGGAAAAAATACTGTTGTTACAGGCGTATAAAAATCTTATTGTACATGGTACTAAATTTTATGTTACCTGACACACCAGCTCTCTGATTAACTACTAGTGGCATATTTCAAATTCATTGTTGAGAGACATGCTGACTTTTTTGTCATAAAATCTGAACAGCTATATTTTAATAGGGATTTAGGGAAAAAAATAAAAGAAAGTTATCAAATGTATACCAGTGAGCACAGGTTACAGAAGAAACAATTCCTTTTCCTATTCAGATGTACACATTGTGACTCATTATTCTTTAACAATCAGTGTGTTGATTTTGATAATATGGGAAGGAAAACACAATTTTTAAATAATCAAATATCTCCCAATACTGTCTGACCTTACACTTTTATTTAATTTGATATCAGCAGCATTGTGTTGCATAGAATCTTTTTTTTTTTTAATAATGTAAGGAAAAGTTAACAACAAATAATTTCAGTACCATTGCTTTACCCTCTTGTCTCTTTGCAAGGACATTATTCCTGACTCAGAAAAATCTTGCCTCCCAGAAGTCGGTATTTCTACAGTAAACTTGCAATATTTTGTTACTTTCTCTGTAATGCAGTTTTAGCCTTAGGAAAGATTAATTCCAATAATTACTCAGAAGAAATCCTCTGCTTTTTTTTAACTCAAATCAGGAATGATCTAGGCATTTGTGATTCTTTTGAATTGAGGTTATATATTTTAAAGAGTAAGCTCATAAAAAGAAATACAATATAAAGTGTGGGAAACTGATTAATAAGAGTTGAATTCTTCTGAGATATTCAGTTTCTATTTATTAATTTCCATCATTCTGGATGATGCTGTTCTTAAGCTTGCTGAGGATTTTGTTTATTTAGAGAGGGAAAGAAGTAATTATTCAAAGTTTAGCACTTATATTCCTTCTTTCTTAACAAAATACCATACATACATCAGCCTGCTCTAAGTATTTACGTCCTTATTCACCTGTATGTTTTCAACTCTCAATATATTTCACATTCTTATTAAAGTTCTGTGTTTACAAGTTCGGCTTAATGATGCCAACATTGATTTTCCATTACCTGTGGATTAAATTTTTATAGTTTCCCTTATACATGGCATAGAATTCCACAGAACTTTCCAAAGCAGAATAAACTTAATAAAATAGGACTGAAAAAGGGACCTTAAATAGCCCTTGGAGTAAAGGCAGAGTGGCAAAAGATAAAATTTAAATTCATGTAAGTTAGAGGAATTTGGTTGGTGAAGGAAATATTTCCACTATAACCAAAACTCAAAAAATTTTTCTTGAGATATCAAAAAATCAAGTTGTCCGAATAGCATTTAAGATTCAGAAGTATAGTAGTGCTGTGGAAAATTCTGCCTGGCAGCCAAGCCTTTAGTGGGATTGAATGGAAGGTGTATGGGGGCTCAGGGTAAGAACAAAAGGAAGAAAACTGATGAAGAAAATTATCTCCATTCCAGACAGACTTAGAAATCATATCTAGAACAACTGCTCACGTCAGTTTCCACAAAAATCAACATAAGTGAACCAGAACTATAAAACCATAACTTTGCAAGTAAATATTTAATCAGTGAGTACTAGGACTAATTGGATCTGGTTTTATTTTCCTGTACTTTTTTTCTGTCTATTCAAAACATTGAAACATTTTGAATGGAAGGGTGGTGATGCCTGGTGTGTGCAGATTCACTGATGTCTAATGAGAGATCATGGCAAAGCATTTTCAGCAATTATAATATTTCTACCTTCTTTTCTTTTTTTTTAAATATGTACTTGAGCCACACTCGCAAGAACATAAACATCTTTAAAATTTTTATCCTTCTGTGAAATTTGTTTCCTGATAAGCAGTAAATTAAATAACTATTTAGGGACCTGTGAGCTCATACTTACATGGAGCATGATCTTAGGAAACTCAATTCTATAGAAGCAAGCTGATACCTAACACACTGAATAATTAAAATGTTTTCAGTGTTAAATTCAATCTAAACTGAGAGAGGAATAATCAGCTGCACCCAGTATTTCATGAGCCACAAGCTGCTGTCAAATTCTGTTGTCAGAAAAAAAGATATTATATTAGAATGAATTAATAAGAGTATTTTTTGTCAGTTGAAGGACTTCTACTTTATCAAACATTGTAATACTCAAGGGGTACTGAACCCCATTTTGGTCATAACATTTTGGGAAATAATGAAATGGATATATCTCAGTGGATGTAATTATAACTGTGTTGTCAGAAGTCTAGAGTATGGGGCTGGCAGGGAAAATTGTAAAGAACAGGGAAAAGAAATGGAGGAAGTAATCCAGAAGAAATATGATGGGGTCTTCCGTTAGTTAAAGATTTTTTTTTAAGCCAAGGGCAGTAATCAGTTCTCAAAATCTTTGGGACAAAAGCAATTGCAGTAATAGAATGTTAGATATTATGTTAGATATACAGGAAAATGTCAGAAATTATTAAGTGTTGAAAAAGACTATTTAAAGATTACAGTGTCTTTATGAGAAATTTCAAAGACCACACTACATCCAGATTTATCAGAAATGACCTTGGTAGGATTAATCTTGCCTTAGGGTACAGGTGATATAATAGAATCTTTGGTGTACTATTCAAGATTTTCAATGCGACAGGCAAACTGATGGGGAAGAAGAAAATGGAGAAACTACCAGAAACATTAGGTTAAATATCCATGGAATAAACATAATCTTCATCTGTATGCCTAAACCTGTAGAATTGAGTCCCTGTTGCACATTTCTTCTGATATATGAATCACTACTTTCACAAGATTCAACACGAAAAGGTGTAACACACAAACTCTAAACACTGGAATCAAACATATTGGTGTAGTTATATCCTTGGTGACTAGAGCAACTCAAGATGGTGAGGAAAATGCATTTGAATCACTGAAAAAAATTCCAGATTTCTTCTATCAAAGCCCTAAATAAGAAACAAGAAAGGTGAAGGCATTATTTTTTTTTTTTCAGGCCATGCTGATATATTAGCTTTTTCACAATCTGACATGGAAAAGATTTTCCATGTTATTTCAAAGATAAAGTGTCTTTTTGACTAGACTGAGTCTGTTAGGAGCTCTTAATGCTTTTGCCCTAGTAAATAAGAAACATCAGCAATTACAGGAAGCACAAAACTGAAGTGATTTAAAACTTCTTCTCCACACCTGTTTTTCCCCCTTCAACTTCTTCAGCCATTACCTTGCAGCTACCAGAAGAAGTAGTTCTGTGCTAGATTTCGATATGCAGCAAATATAAAAGCTCCATCTGTCTTTCCAAACTCAAACAATATACATTTCTCTTGTTCCAATATTTAGCCAGACTCAGCACATGGATTAGGAAAAGCTGCCTGAGCTAAACCATATTAAAACAGAGATTATACAGATTGGCTGTCTGCAGCACTCCAAAGTGTTATCATCACAATTCTGTCTGCTCTAGTGAAGACATCCAGGTCTTGATAGGAGCAAAAGTCTTGCAAAAGGGTTTAGCAGAAATTTACAAAGTATTGGGCTAGAATAAAGAAAATATTTAATTCCAATGTTTACATTTTTTGAAATATAGTGTAAAATAAAATCTTTTTTGTTTTGTTTTGTTTTGTTTTGTTTTATGTCCATAGAAGGTGACATAATTTTTTCATATTTTATTGCTTTCAATGAGAGCTCTCAGCAGCTTTCATTGATTTTTGACCTTAATTTCTAGTCACCCAGCATTTTGGGAAGTGAGTCACTTCCTAGCAGGCCATCTAGAAGGTTTCTTTGTAACAGTGTTCATTTCTTATCTAGATCCATTTTTCTGCCTCAGTTCTGGTGGAAGACAATGTATGAAAATTTGAGTCTGCAAATCTAGAGGCTTAGAACATCAAAGTCCTATTCATTGCCTGTTCTTTATTTTTGTGCTGTTTGATCCACTATTGAATAGCTCAATTTAGAGAAAATAATCTCAGAGAATATGCAATTTTAAAAGTTTGTCTACCTGTTTTCTGCATTGGCTAAAATTGGAAGAACAGAGCAAGAAATTATGCCACCATAAACAAAATACACAATAATTTCTCTTTGTTTTTAGATTTTACAGTCCATCCCCATTTTTAGATATTATTAATTGATCAATGGACATAATGACAGTCATGGTGAAGGAGGAGAAAGAGCAAGTAGATGAGAAGAAGAAGGAGAAGGAGTAGAAGAAGAAGAAAAGAAGAAGAGGAAACAATATTAGATTAATTTTAGTGAACCATATTCAGACCATACTCTGTAGAGGTTGGGTCATTAGTTATTCCTAGTAATGTGTGAAACTTGAGAATTTATTATCAATGAGTCCAAATTAATCTCTTAGAAATATATGGGTTTTTTTTCAGAAACTCAATCAATGAAAACGTTTTCTTGATTCTTGAAGGAATTGTCAATATTATATATATACACACACACACACACATATATATATATATATATATATACACACATACTGTTACAAATATTTACAAATATAGAGTAAGAATTATTCTGAGCATTTGGGTTTTTAATCTTCCAACTATTCTTCTCATTTGTTTTCTTTCATTGAATTTCAGATTCATTTTCTTGGTTAAGAATATACATCTGGGGGACAGTTCTTTAAATCTGTCCTTAACACTAAGTGAGCCTCATAAGGCCTTTAAACAATGCTTAAGCTTCTACTTTTAGCCAAGACCTTTCCCACCATCCCTTTGATTCTGGGATCAGAAACACTGGATGATATGCAATTGTGAAGTAATTAATTTTGGCTGCGCTTCAAATGGTGCAGGTGGTGTGGACACATCTTTGGACTATTGGAATTTCAGTCAGGAAACACACCTATGTCTGTTTGGTCTGGATTGATTTTCACTCTAAAGTAAGGCATGGCCAAATCAACACCATTGGTTCATTCTGCAAGCAGCATCTTCCAGCCTAAAATGACCACTCTTTTTCTGAAGTGTTTATCCATTGCTATTTAGTAGAAAGAAATGGAACTGGGATTCTCAGAATAATTCTAAGGATGTTGCATGTGCATGTCTTATTTTTTTTATTCTGGTGGTACAGAATTATGAGAGGAGGTCTTATTTCTGTTGTAACAAGAGCAAGAGTTGATGAGTTCCTAGAAGGACCTACCCCAGATTTTAGAGAGAATGGAGCTGATGCCCAATGTTATTCCTCACCACACACACACACCAGTGTTATTATGAGGAGCACTCTCTGTATTAATTGCAGTAGGACGGAATATTTTAGAAAGAAAGGCAATGATTAGCTTTGCATATAATCCTTTTGACATGATGGGACAGATAGAGGTGCAAGTAAAAGACTTGAAGGCAACGATCTTGTTTCACGCTTATTCATATCAGTTAAACTGCTTCATTATTGTTTTAATAACCATGACATTTTGAATGAATGTTCATTTAGGCTTTTAACCAGGAGTGTTGCCAAGACACTGCTGTGCTTTTTTTTTTCCCTAATATTTTCCTGTTCAAATGTCTGCTATTTGTCCTAAGCATATTTTATCTGCCCTGTCTTGCTTCTTTGTTTCAATGGAGAATTTATATGCAGGTTGTTTTGAAATACAAGATGCCTAACTCCACTTACCGGTATTGGACAATCTGGTGTAATCAAAAAGTGCCTTTTAAGGATTAAATTAAATATTTGTTGTAGAATTTCTTTCTCTTTTTATCATAGGTTCTGCAATTTTATTTTTAGCTATCATAAAAAGCCCACTATGTCCCTTACTTTTCCAGTAATTAAAAATTATCCATAGATTTGTGTGATATGGAGCAAGTTTTCTTTTCAGTGGCTGTTCATGATGTTAACTAGTTTCCTACCATTTCTAAGCAGACCTTGGAGCTGTAATTTCACCTCTCTGTATTCAGTTGGGATTCTGGTGAGGAAATTTGTAGAGCATTATAAAACCAGAAAAATAGACAAGGCTAAGGAAGGAGATATTGCAAGAGTTAACTGCAATGTCTGACAAAATCTCATGTAGTAGAGATTGTGAACAAACCAACCAGAATTGCTACCATCCACCTCCCTACCTCCCCTCATTTCGTTTCACCGCTACAGATGCCAATGGAGGGTAAAGTTTGCATTTCTCCTCAGGAGCAAGAAATGTGTGAGGCACATTAGTGGGGTTAAAAAAAATGCAAGAAAAAGAGCTTGAAGGACGGTCACATGCTGCACCAAAGTATTGAGCTGGTTGAGCTTCAGTGAAATGCTATGATCCCAGCTGCCCAGGTGCTGGCACACAGGCATACGAGCCCTTGAGGGCACAGACTTACTCCAGTTGCTGGCACACCCCACTCTGGCTGCTTAGGATTCCCCTGGTCCCCCTTGTGTCTGATCCCATTGAATTCTCATGCCTAGAAATATGCAGGTGCCCTTATACACATACCTGCTCTCCCTAATATCCCTTAAGTCTGGTGTGACCCCAAACCGCTTTTGCCCTGCACCCCATAATATGTGTCATCCCTAGACAGCAGCACCCCTTAGTCCAAGACGTGATGGATAGCTGCTCCCCACAACTCACAGGATGGGTTCCATGGCCAATAGCTCAGGGAGGGGCTTGGAAGTCCTGCTCAGGAGGAAGTCCTGCTCCTTCCTCAGGAATCCTTCCTTTGTGCTGGCACCTGCCATGTGTACTGCGGAGCTTCTCGGGGCATCTGTGATGGGCCTTTGTTGGGCTGAGGGTCCCTGGGATGGGCCAAGGGAGCCTCCATCCTACTCCTCCTTCTGCTCCTTCTGTGTCTCTAGGCTCCTTTGGATGTCCAGAGGAGACTTGTCACATAGCCAGCTAGATAAAGACTTGTCTTTGTGCAGTTTAAGGGGCACATTTAAATCTTCTCTTTGACACAATAAAATTCAGCAAGATATTCATGTATCCATCATGAATATAAAAAGAAAAATGAACACCTAAGATTTTTCATGGAATTTTAAATTAATGTTGAGGCCTTAACTTTCTAAGTTAACTATATTTTAAGTAAGATTTTCTTCCAAGCCCTGCCTTGTCATGTTGGTCTTTAGTTTCATCAGCCATGCATTTGACAGAATGTTTAGTTAATTTCAAGTTTTCTTGGGTAGATTGGAAAAGAGAAAACACAATAATGATGTAATGCTTGCAAAAACATAATTGAATTTTTAAGGAATTAAATTGAAATTTCAGCTTTTTCAACTTTTTAGTTGTCATGAAATCAGCTTGATAATGGGCTGCAAAGCATAGTCTTCTTTTTTGACTTACACTTGAAGACAAGATACCTCCTTTATGTGGTATACACATGCCAGCCAAGTCCTCCCCATGTTGTCTCTTACTCAAGTGCAATCCTATTGAACACTGCTGAAATGGCCTGACACCATTTCTCTATATGTGCTTCAAAAATTTTTCTTTTTATGTTGAAGATAAAAATTGATTCCTATTTTTTTTTGCATTGTGAACAGGGCTTAGTAAGTTTAGAATGCTCTTAGACTAGGATGAAAGAAGGTTGTTGAAAATCTGTTTGTAGCTGAATTTACTTTGCCTGAGCAGTGTGAACTGTCTTCTGAAGCTAGAAATATGGTTCTATAGTTTTTAAAACTAGATTAGCAAGTTTACTGCAGCCAAAACAGTGTCTTCAAATAATCTTCAAATGTATATTTAGGAATTTAATTCGCACTATTTTAAATTCATATATTTCAACAGGGAAACAGCTAGAGATTGCATTATGATGTACTTTACAAGAGTTATCCTTTTCTCCTTTAAAGGAGATGCAGAAGATTTTCAGTTCCATATGTCTACACAAACACACTACATTATATCCTGAACACGAAAAATAGACATTCTTTTCCTAAACTTATAACACACTCATATAATTTCCCTTCTGATTGTTCATATACACAGCATCCTAGCAAAATGCTCTTAAGTCAGTGGATCACAATATATTTGATTACAAATGCAGGAACTTAGTTGAGAATTCAACATCCTTTCAATTTGAAAATGCATTGTTATAGTAACTGGATTGAGGCACATTATGAAGATAGAGGAGTCTCAGGGAAGTCACCTTTATCAAGAAAGACAGAAAATAATTGCAATATGAGCCCCATTTTCACAAATTAATGGCTTTTCTCCTGAGGCTTCACAGGCTAGCTAATCTTATGTTTAGCAACAGTCTTCAGGCCATATCCCTGTGCCTTTTCTGAACAAGGGCCCCTTATGAGTTCATAATATTGCAATTAAGTCAATGGCCACTCAGTCATAAATTAAACTTAGCAATCAGCAATTAAAAATTAGGTAGAATTTGCACGTTTTGGATTTCTCAAATCCTCAGCATTCTTTCTAGATGAACATCATGTCTTATTTAAACCTCTCTGAACAGGTACATTTAATACTGGTGAGGTTCTTCCTGATCAGTAAATCTCCACAGCCTCATGTACAGGTTAAGTAGCAAAGGTTGGGAATTGGGTGAATGTAGGCACTGTACTAATGATTAAATGACAGGACCAGTGAAAAAATGATGCAAGAAGTTTCTCCCCATTCTAACTCTGATATTTTCCTCCCAGAGCAATTACTCAAAAAAATTCACTTTAGATACAGACTTCTTGTAATTACAAGAAAATAAATAACCCTCAGTCACAAAATTAGTGAAAACTTGACTTGTCTATTTAGACTTAGAACAACCAATAATTATATTTAATAGGTTAGAGGTTTTTTGTTTTCAGTGTGATATACTGACATTTTCTATTTTGAAGTCAGCAGACTTGTTTGCACTCTTCAGAATACTGGTCAAATTATAACAAATGTCTATCAAAATGCTTTCTTTATCTTTTCAACTGCCCCACTTATTTAGAGAAGAGGCACCTGAAGAATATCAACAGCCAGCAATGGGTCTGGTTGTAAACTACTTTTAACCAGAAATACTATATTTGTTGGATCAAAATAGGGGGGTACTTTGGAAATAAACATGTAAAATAAAAGAAGAAAAATAAGTTGTAACAAAGGACAAAGCTACTATGCAGATACAGAATTTTAAAAGCAGTCACAAAAAACCCCAGAGAGGCTGGGCTTAATAAGATCCATAATATTTCTGGAAAGGGAGCATTTTGTGTTTTTTTGTTATGTGAAATGCGAATGAAAAACAAAATAAAACCAGCAAGAAACAAGCTCAGCTGGTTTACTTGCCTCAAGGGTGAAAATATCATGTCCTTCAGCCCAGTGGGGTATGGGAAGCAAACAACATCTCCAGGCCACAGTCACACTCTAAATACCCAGTATATACACTCTTTAAGAAAATATTTCAAACAGGAGCAAAGAGTATGCTTCTGAGTCCTGAGCTTTGCAGACTTTGTTTATCTGTTTATTTTTTCATTTTCTCTTTTTTCCAGATTATTCTTTTTTGAGCTAATTTCATGGACATGCCTACTGGGTGAAGTTCAAGCTGCCATCAGCTGCCAGATGTTTGGCAATAATTTTGACTGGCTTCAAAAAACACAGTAACTCCCCCTTAAGCTGTTAGTGCACTTCTTCCTAGGCTTTTGCACTTCAGTAACCTCTGCATCTTTGGGATGTTAGCCTATCAAGCTTGATGAATCTCATCAAGACTGTGCTTCTATTGTTTCTGGGTTCCTTATCTATCACCCCTTCCTCTCGACACTTGTTTCTCCAGGCATTCTTGTGCTGCCATGCAAGAGTGTTTAAAAAAGAGTAAATCAAGCAGTGACACAACCACTCATTCATGTGGCTGATCTCTTACTGCTGCTCTGTTCAGTCATTACTGCCAAATGTCCTGTAGCACCAGAGACACTAATGGTTGTCATCCCTTATGACTGAGGCACCATCAAGAGCAGGGTCATTATTCGGTTTCCTAATCACTGTGCAATGATTACTTCTTGCTGCAGACAGCTGATATATCATCACCTGGGATGTACTGCATGGATACTGTACCGATTGGAATCTCTGTCTTCAATGTAATTTGCTATGGGACTAATGGAAGAAAACCTTACTGGTCTCGTTAAAATTATCTACTCTGACAGAGTTGATACCAAGAAAATGTATAATTCTGTCTTTCTTTAATTTTCTTACATCTTGAAGATATTTAAGGAATCTACTTTGCACCATTTTTCAGCATGAATATTCAATTAAGTCTACCTGGAAGGCGAAGGTCCTTCATCATTTAAACATTTTTTCTAGTAAGTTGATGATATGAAGAGGCCTGGGGAGCACCAGATGAATCAAATTTCTTTTTCAGACTATCAGGCAGTAAGACTTCCTGTATGAATCAATAAAGGACATGGAAGTTTATGGCAATAAGTGACAGCAAATGCATAAGCTGTTTATCTTGTGCATTGTTTTGTGTATATCTATACAAGTGCTTCACTGTTTAGTGGCTTCTTCTCTGTCTTGCTGATATGAAATTTTGTCTCACCAATATACAGCTGATATACAGGTACCCTTTCCTTTTTTTTTCTACTTCTGTAGTGTGTAATATGGAGGAATTTATTAGATTATTATTTATTAGATTATTATTTATTTATTAGACCCAATAGCAGGGTCTTAAGTTGTTAGAGTACTAAATATACATTAAATTGTCATTTTTAGGTCTGGGTCAAAATTCTGCTAATTAATCAATTATCTATTTGATTTTCTTGTACATGCACCAGAAGAAGTGCATACACATAAAAAGAGAATGAGTAACCAAACGATATCTTAGCATCAGAAAAAGCATGCAGAATTTGTCTGTGGGTGGGAAATGGCAAGGTTTTTAACCCTCAGTTTCTCTAAGCACTATCTGTAAATAGCTGAACAGTCAAAAGGAGAATAAAAATAATTTGGTATCAAGTCTTTCATATCAAAGAATTAATCATCCTAACCAAGGATTTGTATAATTACATTTTACTAAGCTCACACATTTCTGCATATTACATTTTTTTTCTTTTTTCAAATGAACATGGAATAATGCAGGTTTTTTTGTAGTTGTCTGCTTTTTAAACCTGATCATTGTCATGGATGGACATGTTTTATATTACTTTGAAAGACTAGGAGGGTCAGAATTATATAAAATTATCTTGCTACCCCTCCTTTCCCCCCCCCCCCCCCC
>LTAT01000004.1:88062884-88088918 GCA_003286495.1 Chlorodrepanis virens | reverse complement strand
TTTGGAATGCAGAGCTAGTGCCCATCATTCTTCATTTAAAATCATGGAGATTGGAAAGACCCTTCAGAAGTCCAACACCCTGCTCAGAAGAGATTTAATTAGATAAGGTTGCTCAAGGCTGTGCATAGATCAGCCTCCAATGACTGGGATTACACACCGCTCTAAGCAATGTGTTCCTGTATTCCACCACCTTAAAATAACGTTTTTCTAATATCTAATCAGAATTTCTGATGTTTGAACTTGTGCTCTTTGGCTCTCACCCTGCTGCTGTCAACCACTGTGTTGACCCTCACAGGTGGTGCTGGCTGCAAGGTGTGAAAAGAATCCCACAGCCGAAGCTCTGGCTGTGACAGCAGGTACACGTGGACAGCTACTGACCTGCTGCATGAGACCACTCCTGCTCCAGTCTTTTGCCTTAGTGACGGGCTTGAGCAGACACAACGTGGTCCCCCACAAGCCTTTTATACTTGTCCTCAGAGATTTGTGGTTGTTTTCAAAATGTTTTACATTATTTCCAGCAGTTCAAACAGAAAAGCAATACGACATAGAGGTAGACAAGCCTCAATGGTCCCTCTGTAGCATCCCAGAATTTAGCCCTGGCAAAGCAATAAACCTGAGACGCTAGCTTGGGTCAAGCCACCTGGTGCCTTGGTCGCCACAGGTGGGTGTATTCAGTGACTATAACTTGCCTCTTCTCTTTTTTGTAGAAAAAAAGCTTTGGGGGCAGTCAGCTCTGATAAACCCCCTTACAGGTCTTGTTTGTCTTCTCCAGCACCCAGGGAAATTAAACTATGCTAAAATTGCAGATCTGTAAATGAAGCAAGAACATTTTTTCAAGCCCTCCACCCCCAGTGTGACCATGACCTCCAGCTCTCCTTCATTTCTCATTTTTCTTGACTCAGGTTCTTGACCAGTCATGTTTTGCCAAAGATGGCAGCCAATGGAAGTGGCTCTTTTCCCTGTGTACTCTCACAGAAGATGATTTGAATGGTTATCTCAGAGCTGGCAGAAGATGTGCATCCTTCTGGAATAACAAGGGTCATGCTATTTGCCTAGAGGGTATCTGGAATACTTGAATGCAAAGCAAATACTTGGGTAGTGAGCCAATAAATCCTGGTTCTCCTCTGGAAATTGCTCTTCAAAATTCTTCAGTGAAGATCCTTCACACATTGTGCTCAGTATTAATTCATTCTCTGTATGAGATACCTCTGTTCTTCAGAGCAGTGAAGTAAACTAAAATTGTCTTTTGAAGTATGTTTGCCCATTCAGTTCCCATTAACCCACCATTTGAAAGAATAAAATCTTAAATTTACACTGCCTGTAGTACTTCACAAGTTTTGTACTGTGAGAGCAGTAGGGATTTTCAAAAGAGCTGCAAAGTGCAAAATGCTCTAATCCTATTGGTGTTTAATGGATGTTTAGCATCAAAAAAGATATCTGTCAAAACGGGATTTAAATAGACCTGCTTGATTCTATCATGTGTTTGAAGTCATTGAGTTGCTATTAGCATTTCATCATCATAAACTAAATTTCTTCTAAGATTAAAGGTGAGGAGTTCCATTATCTTTTGTTGTTAAGTAAGTATCCTCAACTGGACTATATGGGCAACAAATACCAAAACAAGATTTTTACCTATATTTATGTTCACTTATAAAATGGGCTTTGTTCTTTCCTTGTTACAGCTCTGTCCTTCTCTTGTTAATTATAGCCTCCAGGAATGTTACATATACTGCATGGAAGCATATTTTCCTGAAGGAAAGATATTACTGGGGAGAGATCATACCAGCACAAGCTAAATAAATGAAGTCCTGATAGTAAGTTCAATTTTATTGAAAATAAAATTGGGCATGAAAATAAACTGGGCATGTATTGTGTAAATCAAAAGGAATTACAGTATGACTTCAGCAGAAACAGAAGTCTTAGGTATGGTAACACAACAACTTTTTAAAGTAAGATGGGTATTTGTTTTTTAATAAAAAAAACCCCACGTTTGTGGATCAGCTCAATGGAATGAACTTTCCTCTATTTAAAAGAACTTTAGCTAAGGAGAACTAAAATCCAGGTCTTTTAAAAGTAATAATTTTAGTGGCTCACATTTCAATTACTGCAAGTAAGAAGTGCCTTGAAAAACTTAGCTAGTAGCAAAGTACTATTCAAAACTCTCTGAAGCCTCTAAAGATTCAGTTTGGCTGCTCAAGAAAGCTTTCTCCTACTTGTAGATTTTATGGCTGTAGATTGCATGATTGTAGATCTGTGTCTCAGTTTTGTTAATGTGGCTTAAATGATTAAGCAGAAGTTTAGTTTGGATTTTAACCTCTGCAGGGTTCTGCTATTGATGATATATAAGATCAAAGTGGAAAAGGATCAGGGATGTACAGTGGCCTGTCTCCTCCCACCTGTTTAGGAAACTATCTACAACCCATTCTGAGGAAATGAGAAGGGAGTGCTTTGTCTAACAGCAACTGGAAGGAAAATGTGACCTTTTTTTTTAAGTGCTGCAGTGTCTCAGGGGATTGCATGTTAGGATAAGGGCCAGGGCTGGCTTATATAATAATTATTTAAGTAAACTGTGAAACACATATGAACAGGTTACAAAGTAGAATATAGAGTATCTACTGAAAATTCAGAAAGAGAGGAATGGAATGAAAAAAAAAAATTCAGCCGCTTTAAGGTTATTTAATCAGTAAAACAAAAAAATTATGTGCCTCATTATTTGAAAATTAGATAGAAATCTACATGCCATCATCTCAATAGTTCGAAGTATTTAATAATTATTAATGAAGCATGTAATAACTTTAAAAATGCATATAGTCATATCTTTATAGGTTAATGTACTTCATCATAAAAAGATTTCAAAGAATCCATTATCTATCATGTAATATATGAAAAGTCTATACATACTGTGATCTCCATTACATATTCTGACAAGTAATAATGTATTTCATGTCAAAAACCACTTCTGAATGTCACCTTATGCAGTGGTATATCCTCATAGCTCAAGTAAAAATGGTGTCAAAAATCCACTTAAGAACATTTCAATAATCTGTTCTGACTTTTGAGCCTTCATGATTTAGCAGCAGTTTTAAGGATATGTCAAGCTATAGCATAGTTCAGTACTTCACCATCAGTATGGCTGTCTAGAACCATTTATCTTTTCTTTTATGCAGTCTTATTTAAAACTAACTGCAGTGATTTCTTGTCCAGCATTGAAAATACCAAAGAAGTTAGCTCACAAGAATATAGGTCTGAAGGGTAAAGGAAAAGAGTTTGACTGAAATATTCTAGAATTGAGATGTGCCTAGAGAATCAAAAATAAGCTAAAATATTTATTTTCATGTTAATTAGAGATACGATGCTTCCCAGATTGAATAGTCCCTCTAATTACTTTGGGCTATGGGATTAATAGTTTTATTTTTTCCTTATACGCCATCACAACTCAAAGGTTAACTCATGCTCAGTCAGAACAAACAAATTTCCCCACAGAAATAAGTCTGCTGTAAAGCCTTCTGGAAATTAGTTATTTAACTTCTGTTTTGCAACCTTCCTCATAAGAGTTTCTATAGCAGTGTGTTACTACATTACTGGAAAAGTGAATTAGTTCCTAAAGATGGTGTTTCTTCTCTTGAATGCATTAAAGAATAGCTTTTAAGCAGCATAAACAATAATCAAATTAGATTAAATCGTGCATATTTTTCTATGCAGAGCTAGGTAATCGCCTGAGTATCAGTGGTAGTGTATATGTTGTAGGATGAGATTCAGAATAGGGAGAAGCTGTCACTTCATTTGGATTCTGTGCTAGAGAGTGGTAGAAAAACACTGAGAAGCAGAGGGGAGGGAGAAAAGGGCAGCTGATGCTGCAAAAATCTGTTAAATTGGGATTTTAAATACACAAATGTTTCTTATAGAGCTGTACTGTGGGATTCACAACTGTTCTACAAATGGCACAAAGAAGCTGTGATGTTAGGATTTATATAGTGACTAGTAATTTCAATTTAAAACAAGGGCCATACTGGATTATAACCTGCCATTTATAAAATCCTGTGACCTGCATTGACCAAAAAGAATGTAGCCAGGCTAGGGAAATACCCTTACCCTTACCTATTAGTTTTCTTCTGAAGATACACTAATCCAAAATGGCTAATGAAAAATTAAGAAAAAAAAAAAGGGGGGGGGGAGCAGGAATGTGAGGGTTTTGGTGGCTTTGTAGTTGATTTTTTGTTAATTCTATTTTAAAGCTACCTAAAGCATGAATGTTTAATAAGAATTGTTTATGATTATGAATTATAACAACTTCTTTGACAGCAGAAGTTATGAACTTCTGTTTCTCACACTTCTACCCACTGATTCATCCCTGCCATGATCACTACCAAGTGTCTCAGTGCTGAACTCCTACACAATTAGATGATATTTCTTTTGCCTTTCAACAATTAGAAGCTTTCGCCTTGATTTGACTTTATAAGATAGAAATCAAACAGAATTCAGCCCTGGACCAGTGGTCATTTTAGTATCCAAGACAGTGGCACTGTTTCAACAACAGCTAGAAACATACAAGTGTGTACTTTGAGTAAATGAAAATAAGTTTTATTAAATGATTACATTTCACTTGCCTTAACTGAAGAAAGATTTTCTTGGGTCCAGTTGCTGAGGGTTCCTTTAAGACTGAACAAGTACAAAATGAACACTAAAAATTTGACTGTTCAGTTATTTGACAGTAGGTGAATGATACTGGAAATGTGAAAAGATGTGCTATGCTGCTTCTGTGTGAAGGCTGATGGCTGGAGATGGAGGACAACATGTCTGATGTAGGGAAAAAAATGCAGGATAATAGATATCTGAGAGAAGACAACAAGATGTTTTACTGGATGAAGCCAGCACCAGATTGCTGTGGAGGGAAAGACTGTGAGCTGGGTAGATATGGAAGTTTATATTGTCAATCACTACAATAACAAAGCAAATAGAGCCCATCACATGATTTTGCAGCTGAACTCCTGTCTGTTGAGAGGACATCGATACTATCATGTATGCTGTGATGCTATCTTTATGATAAATCAAAATAATAATAAAATTGCATTCATCACATCTCTCAAACTATTTGTGTGTGTACTGTGAAGTCATTGACCTTCCTCAGAGCTGTTTTTAGTAGCAAAAGATCTCACTAATGCCTTCAGACACAAATATGCACATTCTTTGGCAAAATAGTAAGTTTGCAAAAAAGATTTTTGTCTTTGTTCTATAAATGTGATTTTCTTCCTCCTAAACTAGATTATCACCCTGAACTCTTCATTGCTATTTTATGTAAACCTCTCATATTATGGAAGACATGCTTGGGGATGTGTAGATTATGTGGCTGATCTCATACTTGGCCATCAATCAGTAACAAGTCTTAGTTAATTTGCCTGAACTTTCTATGGACATATATAGTACAAAAATATGACTATTAATAATGTGTGATGCTCAAGCTTTCACTAGTCTTTGTCTTAACTGGCACCTAAATCAGTACCTGTTCTGATGTCCCTGTGTTTATTACTAATCCATTTTGTAAAGAACAATGTCAAAATTTAGCCATTTCAGCCTCATGACATATCTTTCAGATGTGTGTAGATTTGAAGGATTTCATAACACTGAAATAAATACTGGAGTTTTTTTCAAGCTCCTTTTAAGCATACTGGCTTTTTTTGTGTCATAAAATGTTAACATGTTTAACCAGAGTTTTCAGACTGAATATTTATTTCATTTGCAGAGTAGTTCATCCAGTGAAATTAGAAAACTCAAAAGCCTAAGTTTCTGTGGAAAATTAAGGATATTTATTAACTGATGAAAATCATAGAAAAATAAGTTTGAGAGCTAAAATAAAGCATCTCATCAGAACTATTTCTCCAGGAGAAATGTGGAAAGTAGAGGGCACTGCTATCAGATTAAGATCAGTAGAGTTAAATAGCTAACTTTAAACTGTCTGTCAGCAGTTGTGACTATTCTATCCAACTAATACCTATAATCATTCTATACTAATGAATACAGAAACAAGCAATTATTATCAATGCATATTTCTGCAAGGCCTTGTGTACCCAAAATATACATGTACCCAAAGTATACCTGGAAAGAGAACTGGGAATACTGCACTCTGAATATGCAGTTAGGATAAGGATTTCCTTCAGTAAGAGAGTTGCATAGATCATTTGGCTCAAGAATGTAATTCAGAGTTAAGGTACCCTGAAAGTGTGAGTTACTTCTGTCTTGAAGGTCAACAAAGGAGAAGTAGAACAAGCCTGGAAATGGATCATCAAGAAAAAGAGATTGAATCTTCATGTATTTGAAAAGGGAGGTATCCAAAGGCAAGAGGTATATATAATCAATGAGAAATATTTCTAGCCTTAACTAAGACTTTAGGAAACACCTATCTTTTGATCTGAAACTGCTGCCAGATACATCTTCCTGGTGTTGATTATCTCATGCTACTTCAATTTGTGCTCTATGCCCTAGGCTGACAGGCAGAAACAGGTGGATAATTTGAATTTTGTTCCTGTCAGGTTACAGATTATTTTTAAGTGAAGCACAACTTAATTTTACGGACAGTTTGCTGAAATTTATTTTATGCTTTGGTAAAGCAATTTATAATTCTGATGAACTATGAAGTATTTGATTATTCTATATTACCATCTTTCATTTGTTTTAATGAGAGTCCTGTTGGCAATTTAAACCACTGAGAGAGCAAATTTTATCTTGGACTGGACATGTTAGTTGCTAGTCATTGAATATATGTACTGTCTTCTGAAACAGGTACCTGGTAAATTGAGAGAGGCAAAATAGGAACAGATGGAGTTGAATGACATAAAAAAATGTTAAATATTATAAAAAATTAAATAAGCTTTTAGTTACTAGGAAATAAAAAAAGAGCTTTAAGATTTAATCCATATGACAGTTTCTGAACATTAAATACATTTAATACATATTTGTATTTAAATAAGGTTAAAATTAATAATTATTTTAACAAAAAATTGGATTTCTATGACAGATAAAGAACTACAAGGTCTCCTTGTACGTATGTTTACCAAGCTGTGATATGGAGTTTGAATTTGAGATTCCAGGCCGTGGCTCAGATTACTGCATTACTTTGTCTCTGAACTGAGATTGCTAGCACTACTTTTCAGTCCTATTATTTGTGTCTTCAAGAAACGTAGATGCCTCTTGTGCCATCACTATTGTGGCTTTTCTGTTCTCCTTTATTTTCGGTACTGGCTCTCTAAGAAGATTTCAGGCTGACAGTTCTGTGGTATTTACAGTTTCTTTCTGCTGTGGTCTCACAGGGACCAAGCAACCATACACCTGCTCAGGCAGTTTTTTAAAGTGTATCACAACGCAGCAAATGATACTTGTAGATCCAAAATCCATACTACTGAAGCCAGAAAGACATTGTGCAGTTGATGAAGATGTAGTGAAATGGATGAATTCAAGACAAAGTTAACAAATTGTTCTATTGTGAGCTTTATTCTAAAAGCAGATTGGAGACATGTTCTTTTTTCCCAAATACTGTAAACTTTTGTTAAAGACAACTAGGCAAAGAAGCAGACTCACTTTATTCCTTGTAACTCAGCCAGTGCATTGCAAGCACTGCATGGCACAAAGCTCTGTTCCTAATATACTGTATTTTAACTTGCTCTTATGAACACCAAGTCTTTAACTCCCAGTATTTGTCTACTTCTCTTTGAATAGTGACAGTTGACAGAGACATCTGCTTATTCAAAATAAAAATACAAATATTGAAAATTAAACAACTTCTAATGTAATTAATGTTTTATATCATGTATATTGAACCCAAAAGAATTTATCTTTCCTTTTTTTTGTTTCGTTTAAGAGGACAACTTGTTTAACAATTTACATAGAATCATGAAAAATAAAGATAAAAATAATGATGGAACACATTGTATGCCTTTACTATTCAAGGAAGAATGAGGGTTTTTCTTTCTTTTTATGCTGTACATTGAAATAAAGGAAAAAAAGCTATATTGTGTGCTAAATCTACCCCTTAATTTCAATAAGAGGCAAATAATGTCCTTTTCTTCATAGTTGTTTTTCCTACCGCTGTCTTTTACCTACAGCTATCTTCTTTAATAAATTCTATTGAATTTGTAAGTTTATTGCAGCCAGAAGTTAAAGCTCTGTGACTGCATCCATATGGCTCATGGTTAGTTATTTAGCTGTTAGTGTATGGAATGTATTTCCTTGCTGCTTCTGCATGGCATGAGAAGTTTCAATGTATAATAGTATTGCAAAAAACTTTCTTGTCAGCCACAAAAATAAGAAACTAATACATGCGATTAAAACTTGCCTGCTTAAAGTGAAATGTAGCATCAGAAATTTTTCCCTCAAGGTAGGTGGTCTTTCTAGTGAAGAAATTTTAAAAAATTAACTCAAACACAGTTATAGACAGCATAACTTTTTTCCTGGAAATTTCCATGCTTTGCAAATTGTGCTGTCTCAATCTAATTTGTCTCTCATATCAGTCACATTTCTCATTTAGTTCCATGATCTCCACTATGGTTTATTTTTTAAAAAAAATTGAAGAAAGAAAATCTAAGATACCAGAAAAAGTGCTTTTCCTCATCTATTCCATTTTTGTCAGTTGTCTACAGGAGTTCATAATCGAAATCTCTTACTTCCTAAGGAACTTCATTCTTTCTCAGTTCTTATTCAGTTTCTTGTTGGTCAATGACATCTGAATCATCAAAACAGACATTGTTATTCTATTGTTAAATGATTTTAGAGCAGAGTAATGACCTTTGCAATGTTTATATGGCATCAAGCAGGATAGGAGACTTGCAGAACTTCTGTAGTACAAGTGTCACAGGGCTTTCTTGTAGAAGAGGACCACTGCTGCTGCTTGCCTTGACTTCTTAGTGAGCCCAAGTGCTTCCTTGCTTCTGGAGGAAAACTCATCAGTTTGCCTTGTAAACATAATCTCTTTAGTTTCATCTCCTATTTCTTCTCAATAAAATAATTCTGAGGTACTGTATAGCAAATGGGGCCAACCTTAAGTAGCTGTGAGAACAGCTTTTATATAATTTATGTGTCAGAGTGGGAAATGTAAGAGCTGCTGGGTGCCTTGGGCAAGTTTTTTTTCCCAATGCAATCAATTAATCAATGTCTTAAACCAAAAAAAAAAAAAAAAGAAGAGAGAAAACAAGGACACAAAACTTTTTCTAACTCTTTAACAGTTCAATTTTATTAATCAGAAGAGATACCAGTGAAGAATCACTTTCAAAAGCCTAAGATAAATGATGAATCTTCCCCCCTGCCTCAGATTAAGCCTTAAAGCTCATTACTTTGTCATCTGTGCTGACTCTTTAAACTGCCAAGAGGTCTAAAGTTTTAAGTTATTTTACTCTAAATTTGCCTTCTAAAAAGTTGTGAGAGCTTCAGAAATGTAAACATAAGGCAAGTTTTCTTTGAGCAGCAGAAAGCTCAGTATGTGTTCAAAGTGTAAATTATTTTATATAAACTACTTGACAAATATTTAAAGTTAACCTGTTTATATACATTTAATTTTTAAAAGACATCCTATTTTAACCTGTAATTTTATAGGAAACAGGCATTCTAAACAGTTTTAACTTGAACTGTCTGATAAGATACAGTCCCCAAAATTGTTTATATTGAGAAAGTTCTTGTTATAATGTGTGGATAGTCCTAATTCTCGATTCATTGTACTTTAAAATTAAGCATAAAATTATAAATTTTTCTTAAAATTGTGGCCTTTCACTGAAACTTTGCATGCTTTCACACGTACTTAGAATTTTCTTTACATTTTTTCCAGGTATTTTTAAACATGCATGTCTGTATAAAATTTATGGGAAAGAAGGCTCATAGTAGAATTTCTTAAATCAAAACATAGCTAACTACGGAGTTATTGCTTGTGATAACTTGATTTTTTTGTGCCAGCAAACAAAGACTTTCACAGAAAAAAACTCAAAACCTATAAAGATAAGCTACTCATATAAGTGGCCACCCTCTCATTGTTTGCTGTCTGAACATAACCAATTTGCCCTCTGAAAAGAGGTCAACTTTTTTTGCTGTCATGCTGACAACAGGGCCATGATAAAGCAAAAATCAGAGAAGGTTGGGAACAGAATGTGGGATGCAGGTAGCTGGTACAGTTAGAGGAAATTGCTAGGTAATGTAATTGTTATTTACACTAACTACAGCAAATTTATTTCACAAATGAGCTATATCGGTGTCTGTGTATAAATTAATCAGTTTTAGGCCATTTCCCTTGAAGTTCACAATTTACAGCACTGGAGTCTGTGTTTAACAAAACAGTTCATTATTAAAATTATTCTGTGTGTATATTTATTTTAAGATCATTTTAAGAAATACAAGAATATTTGATTGCTATGTTAATTCTGCATGATAAATCTCAGCTAAATGCTATGGATAACTGATAAAAGTGGTGTGTCTTAATTCTGTTATAAGTGAAAAAGAAGGTTTTATCTTTTCAGCATACCTTGTCTCTTATGCATCTCTCTGTTGGGTTTGCACGGCCCAGTTTTGGTAGTGGAGGGGATACAGGAGTGGCTTCTGTGAGAAGATGCCAGAAGCTTCCTCCATGTCTGGCAGAGCCAAGGCTGCCTGAGGACCCTAGACAAACATGCTGCTGGCCAAGGCTGGGCCGACTAGAAATGGTGGCAATGCCTCTGTGATAATATATTTAGGAAAGAAAATATAAAATTATTGTGCAGATTTAATTGCAGCCAGGGGAGAGTGAAATAAGAATATGTGAGAGGAACAGCTCATGTCAGTGAAGAAGGAAAAATTGGAAGGGTTGAAGAGAGAAAACTCATGGATTCAGATAAAGACAGTTTAATAGGGAAAGTGAAAGCTGTGCACACGGGCAAGGTAAAACAAGGAATGACTTCACAGCTCCCTGGGCAGGAAGATGTTCAGCCATCTCCAGGAGAACAGGTCCCCATCACATGTAATGGTTACTTGGGAAGACAAACACCATCACTTCAAACATTCCCTCACTTCTTTCTTTTTCCTCCACTTTATGTATTTAGCAGAATGTATTGATGTATTGATGGAATATCTCTTTGGTCGTTTGGGGTCAGCTGTCCTGGCTGTGTCTCTCCCGTGCACACCCAACTTCCCTGCCAGCACGGCCGTATGAAAAGCAAAAAAGGCCTTGGCTCTGTGGAAGTCTTGCTCAGCTTACATAAAGAACAAAAGCATCTCTGTATTATCAAAACTGTGTTCAGAACAAATCCAAAACACAGCCCCATAGCAGCCACTGTGAAAAAAATTAATTCTATGCCAGCCACAAGCAGCCCACAAAGCTTGTTTAATAACTTGTGAATAAGGCAAGCTTAACACTACCCTAAAGCAGAAGCAGCAACATATGCTGATCAGGGGCATTCCTTTGTTTTGTCTTTTTGAGCATACACAGGAAAGAAATGCACTGCAGATGGATTGTAATTTTTAAACAATGCTGATTGTTTAAGATCGCTCCATCTTCTTCCCCTGCTTCTTGTTCTCTCTGTAACTATACCTATTAAAAAGAGCTATTATCATGTGTAGATTCGCTATCTCATATATACACAGGTATCTGTGCTGCTTTTAATCTACCTAAATAGTTTCTTCCTGAATGAAGACTACTTATCTGTTTTCATCCTCAGACTGTGTGGAATTTTAATATTGCACATGAAAAGATTTGTGAAGACAACTGAAAAATATTGTTGCTTAGAGGCAAGGGTCACTGCTATGTTCAAAAAAATGGGATAACTTATAATTGTGGGGTTTATTGATTAAAGCCATGATGGTAACAGACAGTATTGGATAGTAAATATACAGAGCAGATAAGAGGCACAGTATGCAGCCTCCACATTATTTTTGCCTAGGTGCATGTTCATTGTAAATGTAGGCATTCAGTATTTTTAAACAGTTTGATCTTCTTTATAAGTGCTGGTAGATGTCTACCAGCTGCTGTAAGATGAAGCGACATTGAAATAATTATCAAAGAAGATTCCATTGCATCTGGACAGTTATAAATTTTACATACTAATAAATTAAAAATACATAACTAAATGCACTTTCACTTTATTTGCAAATCTTGTTCGGGGGTGTCTTCTGTATTACCTGAACACAGAAATGGAACTAGCATTGCAATATCATTAAGAGGTTGGTTCTAATTTTGTTGTGCTAAGTGATTAAAAGAGGCTCAATTGATCTGAAAGAAAGTAAACCTTGCCTTTAAAACCTTAATGGAAGTCAGATTTATCTGAATCTATTGGTACAGTGCTTTTCGAGTCTGGATAAATTATTTTTCCTACAACGCTTCCTCACATTGCTCTTCTTTATAGGAGGTATGGCATTATATCATTAAAACATCAGCTCCTGCTGGGAGATGCATTCAATGCCTTGGAATACTGTAAGAAATGGGTGTTTTTTAAAAGCTGGTTTTAGTCACTTATTTACTAAGTAAGACTATATTTAGGTGTCAATAGCAATTAGTCATTGAAGATTCTTTTCTTTTAATTAAAGCTCACACTTTAAAATACTAAATCAAGACAAGTTGTTCTGAAGAGGAACACTTTGTCCCTCACATTTCCTACCAGGCACAGATATTTTCAGGACTCTCCAAACAGTAGGAAATCTTTCTTCTAATCTGTTCACTTCATGCACTTCGGCATCAAAACACCACGTCTGGGCTATGGACCAAGATGATAATGTGACACTACAATTACCAGGCTTTTGTAAATTTTAGGTATAGATCCGATATTTTTTATTTATTTTATAAATATGCTTATTTCTTATTTGTAGATAGTATATGCAAATAAAATATGTATCAAGGAATTTTTTGAGCTGTAAATTAGGAAAACTCTATTTAAGCCATTGTTATCTGTAATTAACTACATATTTGAGCAGTCATGAAATTCCACAATTTACCCAGTAGAACATAAAGGACTTTTTGTCCTATAAATACAGTTAGGGAAGCAAAGGATAAAAAAATTGTCTCTATAATTTTTTAATGGAAATATGAAAATAAAAAGAAAAAAGCTAGAAACTATTTTCTCAGTAGAGTACTAGGAGCCAAGGAGATGTCAAATACTTGCCAATAATACAGGATTTGCACCACCCATAAGGAATTTACTATTCATGCAGAACACCCAGAATTTTCAGCTGAGGAATGCAACAAAAGGTCTCAAGTCTTTCAATTGGGACACTAAGACTTTTTGAAATCACTGTCTTCAGACCAGTCTAATCTGCAACAGGGAACAAAATATCTTTCCAGCAAAGGGTAATGAAAATTTGTCACTCACTTCTTAAAAATGATGTCTGTTTCTCAATCGTTAAAATAATAACTGCTTTCTTTTTTAAAAGTTTGATTATCTTTTTAGTGGAATAATATTATGACATAAATTGGTTTTAAACTTTTTGCTTTACACTTCATCAGTCTGCCTCTCAAAGCAGGAAAAAAGAAAATTCCTAATTGGTGAACACTAGGTTCTAGAAACAAATTCCAGTTGGTAGAAACTAGATTTGCCTTTGTACAAAATAGAAAGCCAGAAAAGTAAAGAAGCAAAAATAAGCTGACAAAATACCCCTCAACACTTCAAGTAGTGGAAAGCTAAAAGCAAATAACCCTATTGAGAAAACACGTGTGTAACACGGAATTAATTTTCTCCTGTCAGAACTAAAGAATTGAGATTGGCCTTGTACTGCATATTGAATATCAAGATGCAAATATGAATAAGGAATGAAAAATAACTAAAGGTGACTTGGGAAAAAAATAATCAAATGCATTAATGTAATGGACTGTTTAAAGTTGAGATAAAGTAGTTGCAAATGAGGATATTATCTGCTTTTAAACCAGAGAAAATCCAAGCAGAATTGTCAACTTTTATTCTACAGAAAATAAAACACCATTCTAACTCATTCTTAAAAGCATGGGCTAATATTTTTTGAGAATATTTAAGGTTAATAAAGGAAGCCTGTTTCTCTAGGAATGTTCATTCTCTGTGTAGAGCACCTCAGTTACACTTTGACACATATACCTTGAGTAAAACTGTCAAAAAATTTGCAAAAATGTAGCAACACATTTTATAATATCCCTCATTTTCTGAACCTTGCCTGTATTCATGACAGTAAATGCATGTATTTATCAAATTGGCAGGCACTGAAAGCACTTTAAAAGAATGTTCTCTCTCATACTTTATGAAATCTTCAAAGTGATCTGTAATAGCTGGATGTGTAGTTAGTCAAATGAACAATAAAAGACTCATTGCTGCAATGTGTCTGCAGGGATGAAGCAGAAAATCTCTGTGAATGTGCAAATCACTATAAGGAACTCAGACATTAAATTTTATATTTTGAAAGCTGATTATAAGAAAAAATGAAGGTACTACTCATTTTTTTCCTTTTTCCCCTGGGTTTATAAAAATTGGGATCTGTTAATTTATTAATAGTAGTATCAACTGTATAAATTCTTGGTCTTAATTAAATTTTATTTTAGTGTTGCCTTATCAGTGAGAGTCAGATGGGAAGAACTGAATTTTGAGAATATGGGTTTTTTTCGTCATGCTGGAGATACTCACTTTTATTTTATTTTTTAAATTCATCCCACGTGACTGAACTCTAGAAACAGAAGCAATCTCAACTCTAATGTAACTTTACAGCTTCTGCTGTCTTTTCTCTTTACAAACTAAGGTGGATAGGTGGAAGGGCAATTAGATGAGCACCCCCACAGATGGCTGTTCAATCCTTTTATTATAGTGTTAAAAATATTAAATATCTATTGCATGTTGATTGCATTTATTTAACTTTGTTTCAGGGGGTTTTGCTGGTTTGCTTTTTTTTTTTAGATATTGTATTAAAGTATTATGAAAGCATTTAGAAAACTAAAACAACAAAAACGTAGTAAATCACTGCAGGAATACGAGGAATTAAGAATAAAACCACACAATTTTGTCAGTGTAACATTCAAAAGCACATGAAACTTAGAAGTTGACTGATATCAAAATAGAAGGATCATGGAAAATTAAAAGAAGCTGATATTTTTGGTGAAACCTTTGAAAATTTTCAGTTGTATTAAACATGTAATTTCTTTAATTTAGGCCTGATTTAAGGGGATTATGGGTCTGAATCTAGAAACTTTTGGATGTGTCTGTGCTTCATAATGGAATGAACTAGAAAGATAACTAAGTTGCTTGTCCAAGCTGGTTTATGTACATAATTCAGTGGTCACTAGGCAAAGATACCAGTTAAATCTGGAAATTAGACCATCAAAACAGACTAAGTATTTCCACAGAGCCTTATCTCAAATAATATTTCCCTTTTGCTACAGAAAAACCCAAGAGGATCTAGACTACCATTGACAAAGTATTTTTAGTATGAGGAGAAAACAGTATTAGCAATCTAACTAATTTAAGAAAAGTGACCAAAAAGTTTTGCCTTCCTAAGACATCAGACAAAGGCTTGATAATATTTTAGGGTGTGTTTTGATTACCCCTCCAAAAGGCTTGGAGGAAGAGTTTGAATTCAGAACTCATACTACGTGCATTGTTTTAATCCTCCAGAGGCTAGACATCTTGGATGTGTGTCAGTCTTTTAGAAAGCATTGTAAAGTATAAATGCAAGCAGCTATTTTCCACAGATTGTCCTGGTTCCAGAGCAAGAAAAGTAGATGTTGATCCATAGAAAATAGCTTGGTAGTACTGTCATGACTGAGACCTTCCAAATATGATACTGGAAAAACTGAATGACATGAAAACCCAACAGTGTTTGAAATACTGCGGGATGAGTAAATTTCCTATTATAAAGGAACAGCTGCAAACATGGAAAGAAGATCTTCATGTGTCTAGAACTAGCACTTTTATATTGTTATTTTATAAGGAAAAGTACTGTGCAAGGCTGTGATCAGACTTTGCTTGAACAAGTCAGACCATCATTTCTGGAGGGGAAGGCAGAGTTTGCCAAAAGGCAGAGAGACAGCCAGTTTGTGAAGCAACAGTGGATTTAAGCAAAGACCAAAGAGCTAACCAAAGATCAAAACACTGACTGAGAGAAAACACTGGAAACCTGTGCTGAAAGAGAGTCTAATACTGAAGATGCAAAATAGCTATTAAAACAAAAACGTTGCTGGAACAAAATGATATAAACTACTGATTATTGGGCTAGAAGTGTAATGAGGAAAAAAGGAGATTTTGAAGCAGCCATCATAAAGGAGTGAGTAATGTACATAAGAAAATTCAACTTAAATTCAGATCACAAAAGAATACAGTGATGTGGTGATATTATAGGATTGGACTGTAACCCTTTACACCTTCTTCTCTGTTATTAAGCTTTCTCATGTTGTGTGTAGTATCTATTGTTTAGCTTGATTTGATTTTCCCACCAGATGATGGGACACTTAAAATTTGGGCCTCTCTAGCCTCAGCATTAAATAGCTAAGTCATGCAGCTCCTGCTGACATTGCCATAGATAAGTCTAGATATCCTTTCACCATTTTTCTAGCCTCACCATTTAGTTAGATCTATCCTGCTAGTCAAGCCCGTGGAAGTATGCCTTATAAATTATTCTCTCAGGTATGGCTTTCCAGCATCTTAATTTCTTTCATCATTAATCATTTCTAGACAGCTTCAATGAACTTTATTGAAGCTTATGGAGTTAAAATGAGAGCTATCCTAAGTAACTTCATGACTGTAAATGTTTCACTTTATTAATTTTTTTTTAAAGCTTTGTCCATTAGACAAATAAAGATACAGTTCTATTTGTACTGATATCCTTTTTCATCATAGTTATTGAAAAAATAACCAAATAAAAATATGATATAAAGCAATGGCATGAAGGAAGATTTGGGCAATTGAATTGTGTAAGTAATGTAGAATCTAAATCTCATTTAATAAAATTGAAGCTGGAATTAAGATCTAGAAGCTGTCAAACTTGTGTTTTCTTTCTGAACTGTGTTGTTTCCAAAACAGGCATGCATGTTTACTTCACAGATGTTGACAAGTATGTAAATTACTCATTTAAAAGTTCTTCTACTGTAATAGTCGAGACAGTCTAAAGACTGGAACAATTCTAGTCTCTATTAGGGCTCCAGGTTGTCCTGAAATTAATTCTACTTGACAAATAATTGTATCTATATTCTAGACTTAACAACATCATTGTTTTCTGTAGCTGGAAGGCATGTAGTTATTACTAAGGGTTGAAAACACTTTATTAAAATCTAAATCTGTTACTGTTAAAATGGTAAATTTGACTGTAGTACTTTTTGTTTCCTTAAATACTTGTTTATATTATCCTAGTGGCTAGATATCTCAATTGTCAGAAAAGATTCTTGTTTTTTCACCTATTAAGTACAACCAAGAAAATTCAAGTGTCTGATAAAATAAGCTATCTTAAAAGATGAAAAAACACCCTTAAGGAATAAATAGAGAGAGGTACACCTGAAAAAAATCAGTTCTCTGTTTATAATTTTCAATGTTAAATTATGTTGTAAAAATGACATAATGCAATCCATCGGAGACTTGTTCAGTGAATTTAAACATTAAGTAACTGAGATTTTTTTTTAAGATTTTATACATTTATCAAGGAAAGCAAAAACTATATTGAGTGAATAATCAAATGACCCTGGAAAGCTTTAAAGGAAAAGCTTATTTAGCTGCTAATCAGGGACATAGTTCTGTCCAATTAGCATGTTTCAGGTAGCAGGTCTCTGGTCTTGACAATCTGTGTGATGGATGATTAGCAACAGAAATAAGTATTGTATTATTACACTTATGCTTTCTTTAATGCATATATGTTTTAAGTTCAATAAATCTAAAGGACAAGACATTTTTTATTTTTTAATTGCTAGAAAACATCACAACTCATGCAAAATGTCAGAAAAAAGTACTCAGTAAGGTAATATATGCTGGTGAAGAATATTCTCTCATTAAATGACAGCACCCTCAGGATCCAATCCTGTTGAACTCCAAACACTTTTTTTTTCTAAAGTAACTTTAGGCAATATTGAGAAAAGCACCCCCACGGACTTCAAAGGAACTTTGCTTTTACATTTTAGACCGAGTGAAACTAAAATAATCCATTTATCTTAGATTCAGAAACAGACAAAAATTATGTTATCAAATTTCTTGTACTTGTGGGACAGAACTGATAATATTTGTTAATTTGTTTCCTGACAAAAAGCAGGAAAAACTTGTTTGTACATAATTTTTTAGCAAGATGAGTCTAGAACATGTGTCTTGTGGTTGAAAACTTCACTTAGAAAAAGTTATTTCATTTACTGTTTCCTAAAATGGAGCTTAACATTGGTCTTTCCTGGGTTAACCTTGGTAGAGGTAACCTTGATTAAATATCAAACTCCAATCTGGTCACCCAGCTTCCTTCCTCAACAGGACAGGAGAAGCAAGTATGATGAAAAAGTTTGTGGGTCAAGATAAAATCAGAGTGACGGCTTATGAGTTACTGTCAGAGACAAAGCAGATTTGACTTGGGGAAAATAAATTTAATGCCAAATAGAAGAGTTTGGGGATGGTTATAATCAAAGATAATAAACAAAATGTCTTTCCTCCCTATCTTTCATATTTTTCTTCATGCCTTCACTCTCAACCTTTCTTCCTACCCCCTCTGCACGTTCTGCCCCTGGAAAAGCACAGGGGGCTGCAGTCATTTCACAGCTTCTCTCTGGCACTCCTACTCCTCACACATTTTTCCTGCTCTGGTGTCTGTCCTTCCAGATGCGACAGTTCCCTGAGGAAATGGTCACTGGACCTATCATGGGGTCCTTTCCAAAGCAACTAGAAAGCAACCTGTGCTTTGTCTCCTGGAGTCCCTCCTTCTCTGACCCTGGGCCTTGCAGGGTGCTATCTCCCTATTTCTCTATCTCCCTATGTTCTCTCCTCCTCTCACCATGTGGTGCTTTCTGCCCTTTCTTACATATGCTTCCCCCAAGGTACCACCCCTAGAATTGGTAGGCTCAGTCAGGCCGTGCACTGGGTCTATTCCAGAGGCAGTAGAATTGTCTGGATTTAGCTGTGTCCAGCACAGGGCAGTCCTAGCCTCTCCTTACAGAGGTCTGTCCTCACTGCCAAAGCCTCCTCACTGGGCTCCTGAATCCAAACAATGTACAAAAACTGGGGTTTTAGTAAATCTATTGAAGTAAAAAAATGATCTAATAATGCAAAAAAAACTCACTTGTAAATGTGTTCTTTTAAGATTTGTAATGACAAACCTAACCACAGGGTATATTAGCTCATAGTCTTAAAAGTAGGAGTTGTTTATGCAGATGGAAAATTCAAGTCATTAATCAAAAATCATTGGAACTCTGCACTGCTTTCTTTATTTTTTGAACACCTGTTTTCACATGACATTTTTTTCTGAAACACCTGCTTGCTCTGCTAGGTATTCTGAAATCATCAGGTATAGGAAAAAATACAGACAAAACATCAGGCTTTCCATAGGAACAGAAAGAATATGGACTCAAGCTAAAGCTGTTTTTCAGTACAGTAGATGTCAGTGGGAGAATAAATAGAAAGGAGACAGCTCTTATTTCCAGAGGAGACCCTGTCAGAGGCTCTCTGAGTTTACAGTACAGATGCATTGGCTAATGGGCTGGCTAGTAGGAGTAAGTCAGGTGAAACAGGGAGCCTAATCAGTGTTAAGGCATTCATGTTAATCTGAAATGGTTGCAGAACAGCCATGAGGCTTTGGCAATCTTGCAACTACCTTGGAGCATTTCCACAAGCCAGTGAGCTGCAGGTCTAGCTCAGTATTTTGGTTAGGAGGTTACCCTACTGAGACCTCACATAGTAAATTTTATTATCGCATGGTTTTTTGGTTTGTTTTTTTTTTTTTTTTTGTGTGGTTTTTTTTTGTTGTTGTTGTTGTTTTGTTTTGTTTTGTTTTGTTTTGTTTTGTTTTTATCTCTAGACTGTGTTCCCAAGGCTTTGACTTTGGTCTTGCAACTGTCTTGATGACCACAATTTCAACTCTAAAACCAGCTGGGCAGTATGTAGAGAACCTGGAGATACAAGGCTAAAGATATGGTTGGGCCATGTGGGTTTTTTCAGCCTTCTGCTAGTGGATGGGAGTGCTGACAGCTTGAACCAGATAAATGTAGAGAGTTTTCAAAATAAGCTTCAAGCAGTCAAACTGTATAACTCTTTAAAATACCTGTATATTTGTGTTATGTGAGCTAAACCCACTGAATTAAATCAGGATTGGATTCTCACTCAGGAAAGAGATGCTAAAGCTGAGAACTTTGTGGAAAAATCATAGGCTGCTGGACAGCAGAACTGACTGTTAGTGTAATGCCCTTTTCCAAATTAGTCTTTTCAGTGTATGTCAGAGAATGACTTTCGAGAAGCAATCCCCAATTACTTCAGTAGTATTATTTATGAATGAAGATGAAGTATAGTCCATGTTTTGTAGATTATACAAATTATTTATCTGCGAGTTTACTCTCCATTTGTTAAAGTTAGAGCTCTGAAACTTCATTGGCACATTACCTGTAGTTTAGGTGTTATTCACCAGAAATAGTTCTTCTATTTCTAGGAAATTATCACAATTAAATCAAAGATACTAGAGCTAGAAGAGGTAATGTTTCATTACACTCATCCACCCAAATCATAAATGAATTCTTTCTAAGCTTTAAAGCCTAACTTTAAACTGGAAAGACTGATCATTACTGCAAGTATAAACAAAAAAAAATGTTACTTGCTAATAAACTCATTCCCAGGTAAAATCTGAGAGATCTATGGAAAAGGTGACTCCAGAAAACCCATTCCAAAGAGATTGAGCTATCACAGGCAAAGATTTTAAAATAATTAAGGTATTGCTCAGTATTGTGAATAAACAATCAGGAATACCATCCACAAAAATTCAGTTTCTATACCCCAATAACACTGTCTAGAAGCAAAATCCATCTCTTATTACTGATATTTTTAAATACTTTTATCTATTAAAAACACCCTGTTAATATTATCCCAGCAAGAAATATTAGATAAACACCGGTGGACTATTTTGTCATTACAGATTTTTTCATACCTCTACATTTTGAAAGAGCTGGCTACTTCTTCTGTATGATGTTTTCTCTAATTTTATTCTCTATTAGGGTATCTAAAGAAGAGCTAGAAATTACAGTGACTGGAAGTTTATATCACCTGTTAAGTTCCTTTACTCTTACCATCTAGCTCTTATTTCTGAGTATACCTCATACTGTTTTCTATAAATACATTATATACCTGGAGGATCTATAACTGTCTTCTTGAAAACAACATGCCAAAGGATGTTTGGCATGATGTTTGCCAAAGGATGTCTTTATATATAGACATGACCTGAATAGTGTGACCAAAATACAGTCAGAATGCAAAGCTTTTTTTCTTCGTGACTTGGCTGTTGAAAGTGATAAAACCATCACAAATAGAAGAAATTAATTAAAAAGTTGTCTGAAATGATGTTTCTGTGTCTTGATGTGATATTGGACATTAGGTTGTTTTTAAAAACAAATACATAAAATACCAGGAAATTTTTGTGGTCATGAAGATTGTGGGGTTTTTTGGCACATGTATGAATTACAGGTGTTAAAAAATGAAGGTAAAAATTCCAAACATTCCTTGGAAAATTGATCTTCCATACATCCTGTAATAAAATAATAGTGATTATATTTGCTTTGAATCACCAAAATCTTTACTTGTGCATTGGAATTGGGATTTATGGAAATTAATGTTCTGAAGAAAGCCTTTATATAGGTAGCTCACAACTCAATAATAGAATCATTTAGTCTAGCTGTACTATTTTAAATAGACAAAAAATTCTACATTTATTTGATTTATGATAGTCTGCATGATGAGCTGCATGACAATTTTATTAGCCAGTGTCACCAGTGGGTTTTAAGAGTCCTTCAAGAAAGTGTCATGATACATCTAATCTAAATATATAAGGCAAGTGTTGCCTAGGGTTGCTTAGGGTCTCCAGCCTCATTCTGTATGAACTTTTGATGTGAATGATAAGATGGAAAGGTTTAGAATTGATTTTGGCTCTGAGAGCAGGACAGAATGGGATTTGTCTGTCTGTAACAATATGCAAGCTTAAGGTGAAATACCCACAGGAAATTTTATCAGGGCCTTTGATCACAGGTACTAGAAAGTTAATGTTTGGGTATGACAATACCTCAGTACACTTTATCATCTTATTAAATGCTTGGATGTATATATGACTTGTGCTGGTCTACTGATGCACTGATTTCTCAGCCTGAGTATTACACATTTGAGTTCACTAGACTTCTGTTAAAACAAATCTAGTATCTCATTCATGATTGCATTAAAAATATTAACTGGACATTAAATGAAGTATCTTATTCCTCAGAGATGTTGCAAAGATGACTTCTAAAATTCAATAGGGATTTCCTGGTTCATTCATATGCTGTGTTCAGTAGAAATAATGAGACCTGTCCCTGCTTTTCCCAGTAGAGAGGTGAGTAAAACCTGTCTATATTGAACCCTCAAAGCTACTTCTGTTTTTCTTTAGCTTCATCCTGGAATAATGGGTGGTTGTTTACTTGGATTTTGAATGAGATCTGAATACAGCCCAAGATTGACTAAATTAGTCTGTGATTCATTCTGCTGGAATAAACTTTAATAGCAGGTCTCAGCCATATCAGCCTGTAAGAAGGGTGACTTTGGGTAGTTCTTCAGTGTTAAAAGGGTAAAAGTCTAATCAGTAAAGAAACATGGTGTGGTATTTTATATGCTTTTTTAAGATTATTTTTACTTAATCTAAATTTATTTTGATTCTCTTTCTTAATCTGTATCAGGAAATGTATTACTGCATTTACCTTTTAGAGATGTTATGAATGTTTTAAATAAAAATGTTGGAGAAATATGTTGAAAGCCTTGGTAGGTATCATGTATCATATGTTTGGGGTTTTGTTTTAATGGAAATCCTGTAACTAAAAGAAGATAAATAGGAAGATTTTCCAGAGATGTCAGGTAAAAAATAATAATATTTAACATCTTCTAAATCTGAATTGCTTTGGAAGCAAAAGGAAGCTGTGAGCCAGGGTGATTAAAAGTACGATTTAAGTTTTCATGGACAAATTAGAGAGATGGGCAATCTCCAGCCCTGTGAAGTTTAACAAGGGAAAATGCCAGTTTCTGCACCTGGAATGGGTCAGCTTTGTTTGTGTGTATAGACTGGGGAATGAGAGGCTGGAGAGCAGTGCTGTGGGAAGGGGCATGAGGGTTCTGGTTGATGGCAAGTTAACCTTGAGTCAGCTGTGCCCTGGCAGCCAGGAGGGCCCGTCATGTCCTGGGAAGCATCAGGCAAAGCATTGGCAGCTGGCCAAGGGAGCGGACTGTCCTGCTCTGCTCTGCACTGGGGACACCTCACCTTAAGTGCTGTGTGCAGATTTGAGCACCACAATGTAAGAAAGGCATTAAATAATTAGAGAGTGTCCAAATGAGGGCCACAAGAATGGCAAAATGCCATAAGGGGAAGCCATCTGGGGAGTGGCTGAGGGTGCTTTGCCTGTTCAGCCTGGAGAAGAGGAGACCAAGGGAAGACCTCATTGTGATCTTCAACATCCTCATGAGGGCAAGCAAAGGGGCAGGCACCCATCTCTTTACTCTTGTGATCAGACACAGGAGCTTGAGAATGAGCATGAAGCTTTTGGGGGAAACTTAGGCTGGATATTAGAAAAAGGTTCTTCACTCAGAGGGTAAAGGCTACCCAGGGCAGTAGTCACAGAACCAGCCTGACAGAGTTCAAGTGTTTGGACAATGCTCTTGGGCACATGGGTTGTGTTCTTGGGGTGTGCTGTGTAGGACCAGGAGTTGGACTCAATAATCCTTGTAGGTCCCTTCCAACTCAGCTTATTTTATGATTTTATGTTTCTATGATAGAGTAATTTAGATTTTCCATATTAGTGAATACTATCTTAAGATCTACATTATATTTAAAGACAAATCATAGACTCCTATAATAGTTTGGTTGGAAAGAGCCTTAAAGATCACCTAGTTCCAAACCCCCTGCCATGGACAGGGAAAACTTTCCTAGACAGGTGGTTCAAAGACCTAGGTGGTTCAAAGACCTATCCAACCTGGCCTTTGACACTTCCAGGAATAGGGCATCCACAGCTTTCTGGACAACCTGTCCTAGTGCCTCACTATTGTCAGTGAAGAATTTTTTCCTGACATTAAATTTAAACCTGCTCTCTGTCAGCTCAAATCCATTCCCTCTTGCTTTATCACTACCTGGACTTGCAAAAAGTCCCTCTCCATCCTTCTTGTAACCCTCTTTAAGTACTGGAAAACTGTTCTAAGGTCTTCCTGGGTCCTTCTCTTCTCCAGGCTGAACAATAGGAGAGGTGCTGCGGATCTCTGATCATATTTGTGCCCCTCCTCTGACCTATCTCCTACAGTTCAATGTCCTTCTTGTGCTGGGGGAACCCAAACCAGACACAGCACTCCAGCTGGAATCTCATGAAAGCAGAGTAGAAGAGAAAATTTCTGTTCCTCACCCTGCTGGCCACGCTGCTTTTGATGGAGCCCAGGACACAATTGGCTCTCTGGGCTGCAAACATACATTGACAGCTCATGGTGAGCTTCTCATCAAGCAGCACTTCCAAGCTCTTCTCAGCAGGGCTGCTCTCAATGAGAGAAAGTATGAACCTGCATTATCTCCTGCTGAGATGGTTTCTTATGCCTCCAAATATTTATTCAACACTTCTGAATGACCTCTAAGAACTGCAAGACTCACTAGACTAAGTATGAATGGTGTGGGGGTAGCTTCCTGCTGAAATATGATTTAAGTACAGCTTTGTTCATAATGTAATTACTTACCATTTGGACACATTTCCTGTGGCTCTGTTTTGAAAAGCAGTGCAGAATGAGGTTTTATTTGACTGCTGTCACTGTTCCAACTATTTGCTTATTTTTCCCATTTTAGAAACTACCTTAGCCCAGGTTCTGAGATGGTATTAAGAGGATGCAATTACACTACACCCTTACAGATCAGGATTGGAAAGCCACTTGTGCTTAAGATGCACTTGATTTCAGTGTTATGAAGACTAGGATTTCTTGTTCTTCCAACCTCTTTGCTAAAGCTCTTCTGTATAGTACACTTTCAAAAGCCTGTTTCTATTGCATCTGTTCACTTTTAAGAGTATCCCACAGTGCAATCGCCAAAGGCAGGAAATGGAAAGGCGGAACAGGCATCTAACAGTAGGAACTGTAGTAACTTGAGACATGAGTATTAAGTGTGGTGGCTCTTTCGGAGTTACCAATTCCAAAAAAAAAATTGAGACAAAGCTAAATTCTACTCAGAAGCCAGTTAAGAGAATGAAAGGAGTCCCTGTCTTCTCCTGTAGTTTACCACCACCATGGTATATGGGAACATAAGGTCTCTTCCTCTGTTGGCACTTCCCAGTTCTAAGAATTGTCAAATGATATCATTGTATTCAGTGAGGGACAGAGAAATATTTTTTTTTAAACTGTCTTCAGTGACTAATCCAAAAGAGATTCAGGTATAAACTGTGTTTAGAAAAAGCCTATCAAAATAGAAATCCATGTGAAGATTCAAAAATCAAAAAGGAGCATGGATTGTAATTCCAACAGTTGAAATTTGCACCTAATCAGGGAAAGAAATAGAAAGTCCTTCTGAATGGAATGCTCATTGCTGTAATTTGTGTAAAGAAATGTGAAAAAAGCTCTGCATTTAAGATGACCACTTAGCCACAACATACATAGAGTAGGCAGGAATCTATGCCTAATAGGATTGAGAAAGAATGGAAGAATTAGGACTTTGTAGGAAGAAAATGTAAGACTTAAAGTTTAGAATGTATGACCCCAGGAAATATGTTTTGTCAACAGCTTTTAGTGGAATTTATGCAGAAGAAAGATTGTTAAGGTCTAGGCTGACAAGTGATCTGCCCTGAGGTTGAGACATTTGTCTATAGTTCCTAACACAATATGAGAACAGTTGGGGATTGTAAATATCATAGTTAAAAAAAAACAAAACAAACAAACAAACCAAAAAAACCCCAAA
>LTAT01000004.1:88015020-88041094 GCA_003286495.1 Chlorodrepanis virens | reverse complement strand
AATCTGCTACCGATTAGGAATTTGTTTTAAGTGTTCATTATGTTATTAGTGCTTCATTATGCTATTATTTATGTGCATTATTGTTTAAATATAAATTTCTTAAATGTCTGCCACATCACTCTGACATTATACAGCCATACCATATAAATTAAACACATGTATGGCATATTTCACTTTATTCTTCCAATGGAGAAACAGGAAATTCTAATAAATTCTCATACAATCTATGAATTTTATAGATATATAAATATTTTATATAATATATATAATAGGTATATTATGATATGTATACCTGATTCTTATTTCTTAGTTGAGCTTGCTGGAATCGATTTTTTAAAGATTTTGTGGGTAAATTAAAAAAATAAATGTTGGAGAGAAAGAGGAGTAAGGTATTCCCAAATGTTCTGTAGTATTGCACTGATTCTGGACAGTGATGTAAACTTAGGCACTATTTATGTCTCAGAGCTCACAGGCAGTATTGTGTCATGCAATTTAACCTCCTACTTTAACCCATGGAGGAGAATTTTACAGATGAATTAAAAAATCTTTCTACCAATTTGGTTATTGAATTACATGTTTATACAGTGTGTAAGATTTTTGTCACAATGGCTTTTGTAACAATAAATAAGTTTGGTTTTTTTTTTCACCAGTACTTCAGGTGGATAAAATAGTTATCACTGAAACCCAGTACTTTCAAATGAATTGCAGTGATTTAAGCTTGTATTGTGGGTTACATTTTGAAAAGTGTAGAGCTGCATATTTTCAAAAGAGTCTGTGGGTGCACAGATTTCTATCTCATACTGAATCCTTATAACAGGATTTATAACTGGGAGTCATGCTGGTGCCTTATGAAAAAGGTTTAATCATCACTGGAATTACATGTACTATCTGACTATACAGTGACACAGAGACCAGAGATTCAGGGTGAAGAGCAGAAACAGGGTATGACCTGGCCAGATCTGCTACAGTTTATGATGACTGACTTATTCATTGCTTTACCCAGGATCACACTTCTAGACCTCTCTGGAGTCAGGGGGCATTTAGGCTTTGTGCAGCTGCTGACCTGCCCCAAGAAGGAAAGGGTCAGAAATGTAGCTTCTTGTTCTGATTTGCAGAGTGGACAAAGAGGTGTTGGAGACAGAGCAGAAGGTATTCCCAGCATCCTCAGATGGACAGCAAGCAGTAGTTGAGGTGTATCAGGTCAACACTGTTGTTCCAGGCCTGAGAACAGATTGTTCTGGCAGGGCTCTAATTGAAACTGCGGGTCCTTGTGTGACCTTCTCAGCAACCGAGCGCAGTAGTGCTGCAGCAATTGCAGTTCAGCCCATGGACAACCAGCACTGCCAGCCGAGGCCAGGGCCTGACTGGCAATGTTCATCTTTTGCTAGGAGCATCAGCCTCTGTGCACTCCTCACCTCTAAGACAGTTTGAACCAGGGAAAGGAGGAATCTTATGCTGAGAGACAGCCCTCCCATTTGGGAGCAGTGGCAGCGTTATGCTGCTCTACCCCAGCAGCGCCCAGTGCTGAGCAGCTGAGCTGCTCTGGGAGGTGTGCTCCACCTCCTGCCTGGCACACACCACCAGTAACCACCACCTTTGCCTTCAGGCTTGAACTTGTACCTGCTTAAGCAAGAGCTCTGTCTTTGTCCTTTAGGTAGGCTATGTTCGAGACAGCATTTTCTACCTGGTACTTCTGCACACAGTCCGAGCAAGATGGGGCCATTAATACAGGCTCTGATATAAAGGTTTGCTCTGTTACCTGGTCAAGATGCTGTGAAGTTATCCCTTGCCAGCTACTTGGGAACTCGTGGACAAAAAGGTATCTTTTTCAGAGTAAAAATATGGAGAATTTATCCTGAGGGATGGAAATGTGTTCCAGTGTCTCAGAGCAGGCTTTCAGATTATAAAATGGGCTTGCAATAATTGTGGACACTAAAAGGTTAGTGTTGTTCAGGAAAAGAATGTGATGCACTTAACACTTGAAAGAGATGGAGTAATAGGCAAAGAATCTGAATTTACATTACATAGTCTATCCTATTTTAGCACATGGTAAGAAGACAAACCAGAACTAATGACTTATTCAGATCTACCAGTAATAGCTACTTCTCCAACCCAGGAGTTTCACTATGAATTGATGCTATGCAGGGGTATGTAGGGCCAGGACTCAAGTCAAATGTGGCTTATGGTCCTATTATCCCTCTGATTTTGTTTGCTCCTATTTATTTTAGAGAGTCCATTAAAATAATCTGGAAGGAGATGGGAAAATGGTCTTCTTTTAGAGGCTATTGAGCTTGCTCAATATGCAAAGTACTTAAGGATTTAAAGGGTAAGGCTAGAGAAGAATTTCTATTTGCAGTTTGAAGCCTGAACCTCATGGATATCAAGAAACTTTTCCAGACTGGGAACATCAGACTAGAGATGACATGAGCTATTCAAGTGGCTGCAACTCTGAAAAAATATCCTTGAATTGACTGTGATAAAGGCCTTCCCTCCAAGGCTGCAGTGTGCAATACTTGTCAACCCTCCTCTTTGCCTGCATTCCTTGGTGTTTTCTCTATTTAACAGTTTAGAAATTTTAATTCAAATAATCTGTGGGGCTTTCCTGTTTTAGAAACCTTTCAGTCTTTTGCAGAAAGTCTGGCCACAGTTATCAGTAAACCTGCAAACAGCATAAGAACCACTTGTCAGTAAAATTCCTCGTGCTCACTATGCTCAAGATTTGGGTAAACTTACTTTTGTCATGAAACACAAATTTGCTGGAAGCAGCAGAGATGGAGCTCTGTCTCTTTGCCTCATAAAAAAGTGTGTGATGCCTAGAACCAGAGTTCAGCTGAAGGATGTGATGAGAAAAGAGAGCTGCAAGCAGGGAAAGAGGCCTTATCTGCTTTATTCACACACACTGCATGCTCCTCTGTTATAGCTCTGCTGCTATGAGTGATCCCAGTAGAACCAAAAACATGAAACCCATTGAGCTGGTGAATATTAATGGTTAAAACACTTTTACATCTCTCAATAAACTGTTGTCTTAAATAGACACATAGAGAGGAATTCCTGTGCTGACTGAGGTTCCTCAGAGGTTGGTATCAAGACCAGTGCTGTTAAACATTATTGTAAGCCGCATGGACAGTGGGATTGAGTGCACCCTCAGCAAGTTTCACAATTACTCCAAGCTCTGTGGTGTGGTTGACATATTGATGGGGAGGAATGCCAGCCAGAGGGACCTAGACAGGCTTCAGAGAAGGTCCCATGCACGCCTCATGAAGTTCAGCAAGATCAAGTGCAAGATCCTGCGCCTAGGTCAGGGTCTGATCTTCTCCACCGGTGATGGGAAGAGGATATAGCAGAAGAGATTTTTGAACTAAAAATTTGCATTTTGAGCTTTGATTTTTTTCTTATACTGAGGTTGCACTTGCACTCTTTGAAAGATGCACTCTCACTTCTAAATGTCCTTTGTAGTGCAGTTGTGATTTCTTAGGATTTGTGCTGTAGAATTAATTACATTTAGGATGGTGCTATGTACTTTACGTGAGAGGTTCCTCAAGAAAATTTCCCTAGGTTCTCATATCCACTCATCTAATTAGCAGTAAGCAAATTAATTTCAATCACAAAGATAGATAAGCAATATAAATATTTGTTCCATTTCTTCCATTTTGCTTAGTACATGGTGAGATTGCACATGCTTTAATTTATTCTGGATTCATGCCTTTGTTTATGACCTTCCTGCATATTTTTTCATGTATCTTAGATTCTGGTTGGCATCACCAATGGGAAACCCACCTACACCTCCACATCACTTTTAAGTGAACCTTATTTTCTAATTTCTTTCAAAGTCCTGTCAAAAGTCCTGTATTCTCTTAAACCTTGTTCATTATTGTGCTAACAAATACAGATCAATTTTATATGTTTTCTAAAATTTAGGGTGTTTAAATAGTAGCTGCACTTACGGTAGTAAGATGTTCAGCAAACATGTCCAGAATGTGAATTCAGGTTTCTCCATTAACACTCAAGTAACTGCACATATTATAAATGTGTACTGTGGGGTTTTGCCAATCTAATTTGACATATAGCAGTGATTTTCATACTTATTTTTATGCATAATCTCTTCATTAAGAAAACATTACCTGACAGCTGGATACTTGTGGTTGCTCAAAAAAGTTCAATCTGTCCACCTGGACTGCGACAGGCTTCAGCAAAAAAGCCTTTGAAATCCTGTCCTTGCCATTTAGAAAAAGTTGTTTTCCTAAGATTTTAGTCACAAATCATTGAAGTTAATTAGACCTTTAATTGCTCTGGTTTTCTAATAGCATTAAAGGCTCAAATAACTTTAAAATTCAGTCCTAACAATGACAAATTTCAATCCAAAATGTGTAAAGCTCAGTTGAGCAGAGAAATTTGGACACAGAGAGTATTAGTAGCATTTGGCTGAGAACAGCTACGTTATACCTAGTAGCTTTCAAACCCTGGAGCAAAGAAAATTAAGTTAGGTACAGAGTTTGTTACTAAACAGAGAGAGATGAAAATAAGGAGACAATGAGTATCAGGACAATTTTTAATGCTGAGATAACATGTGTTGTAAATATAATGAAAGCCCTTTGGTTTGGATCCTAAGTGCTGCACAATAAAAAAGCTATGGGGAACTGCCCTGCATCTGCAAACAAACTGACCAGACTAGCTAATAAACTTGTTCTACATCTGACTTCCATGGTGAGATAACAGACCTGTAGATCAAATAAGAAATTTTGAATTTCATGTTATGCAGAATCAGACTAGTCTCTAAACTTAATGTTGTTAATAATAATAATAATCATCATCATCATCATCATCATCATCATCATCTGGTTTTATGGAGTCCATTAATCTCACGTATTTATTTTATTGTGGAGTACAGATCTGGATTTCCCACGAAATAATCAGGTGGGGTCCTCTAGCTGATTTACAAGCTTGAGAATAATTGTGTTTTAAGCAATACATTAGAATGGAAAGAAAGATCTCTCTTTTCTGGCAGCTTTCCATTTTTGCAATTTGGAAGATAGTATTTAATCTGTTACCTGATCACACTGCCCTCCCAACAGCACAATATCAAGATGCAGTGCTATTGCCAGCCTACAGCCTCAAGACAATTGCTGGTGATAGGTTAATTTCTAATGTCACTACCCTGAGAGGTTAAGGGGCAGTCAGGTGTGATACATTGTGTTACTACATCTTGACCTGCAGTTTAGGCCCATCTGGCATGTATTATTTTAGTTCTTTATTTTAAACAAATGCCAGTTTTTGTCAGCTTGTAGAAAACCCAGATAGTGTGAGTTAAGCATAGCTTAACAATGTTGTAAGCACCAACTTTGTGTAGTAAAACTGGAGGTTTTAATTGTGGCTCTTGTATTGATTCTTTCCCAGCAACATCTGAAGTGTGCATGCATCAGTACTGAAATTAATTCTTCTCACAAGTTACTGTCTTCTGGGTTTCTGAGTTGTACACGTTAACTCAGCAGCCATCTTTAGCTTATTGAAAATAAAACAGAATCTGTACGATCAGTCTTGAGGTATGAAAAGTACCTGTGGTGGTGCTCTCTCATAACTTCCAACAGGAAACACAAGTCTGTTGCCAAGCGTGCTGACAATAAAAACTGGGGGATATTTGGAATTATGTTAGCTGTAAAAAACAGTTTTACAAAACCAGTCAGATTCTGCCTTTTAACAATATATGCCCGATTCTACATAACTATTTGTTTTGTGACGCTGCATGAGAATTTTATACCAAGTAATATTGAAGTCTGCAGTCATTCCTTATGGGTAATACCAAGGGGCTTTTTTTATGTCTAAGAAATTATTTATACACTGTCATTCCACAGAAATCTAGCATTTCCTGCGCCACTTCAGTCCCAGTGGAGATGAGAAGGTGTAGTTTAAGAAATGGAAAGGACATGCCAGGAGTAGCCTGCATAATTTTGGCAAGCAATAGAGTTACAATTAGAATTTAGCCTCTTGATGCTCAGGCATTTTGTCATGCTACCTAAGCATTAATAGAATTGATTAGCTAAGGTAATGGTGCCCCGGGGGTGAAGGTGCAAGGCTTCTCAACTACTTTTAATTTTTCATATTCACAGAAAGTCTTGTTCTTCATTCAGAAACTTTGAAAGAAAACTGGAAAATACAGTTTTCAAATTAAAAAAAAATGCAGTGCTGCAAAACATTTTGAGGAAATTTAAAAGGTTAAACTTTCATAAAATAATTCTCCTTGACTTCTGCTTCCAATATGTATTACACTTACTAAGGCACTAGCCCCTATTATTCCATTTAGTTCAAGTCCTGAACCTGAAACTTTTTATCTAGCTAAAATGTTCCTTAAAGTAAGAATTAAGCATGCCTGTATCTACAGTGTGTATGTTCCAGTCTCTTCTCAGCCTTTAAAGAAATATATTTTATGCAAATCCAAAGAAACTCCTCAAGGTAAAAGTTCAAGAGTATCTAATGTGTTTAAATATTGATGTATATTCTATTGCAATTTTTTTAATGTGCTTTGCCAGAGCTTTGGGGTGCATGCACAAATCAATTTAAAAACACACAATCTTATGTGGAAGCATGGAAAGATAATCTTCAGAAGAATTATCAGTCTGAGGAAGGCTTCTTCTCACTAGCTAATTGAGAAGGGTATGGTATGGTATAAAATATATATGCTCATTTGTGTTTTCTCTTTATAAACTTAAAATTGAAAAGGGAAAGTCTTCATTACTTTTGGCACAAGTAATAGAGCTGTATAGAAATCCAATGCTAAATCTCAGTAGCATTTTTGATAATTCATTTGCATTCATCTAGTATAATGCAGTATAATTAAATAGCTTTTTAGACCAACAAAATATTTTACTTAAAAGAATATTTTATGCTGAGGAAAATTTAGTAAGGATAGAATTCCAGGAGAAGATGAAAGCTTAACTCATTATCTCAATTCAGGGGGGAAGAATAGCTGTAAGACTGCAGCTGTAGGGGTAACACAGGGTTAGTCCAAATGTCCTTGTGCATATTGTCCCACAGAAGTCTTCCAGGGTTCAGAAGAAAACTGGCATATAGGGAGGAAAACTAATCTTTGCTCTGGAAATAATGTCTTCATCCAGAAACAAATGTTGAGAAAGCCTGGCAGTGGTTCTATTTATGCACTATGCTGTTTTTGTTTCCAAACTGTGGCCTTTACTGTTCTGGATCAGATATTATGCTAAAATACATAAAATTCATTTGTCCAACTCAAGGTTAGGTGTTTTTCAGTGTTATCATCCATTTAAAAGTATGTGAAAGTTTTTAGTTAAACCAGGAATTTTAACAGAATTGGTTTGATATGGATTATTATCTCTTGAAATAAGATGATATGCCAAAATACATTGAAACTCACAGTTTAACTGGTGGGGAATATCAGGAGAATATCCTTGAATGTGTTTCTATTGTGATTCATATTTATAAAGTCCAGAGTCACTGATCTGAATTAATTTGATGATTGGCATATACATGTCAATGATGTCCAGCACAGTGATGTAATTTTTCCTTAACACTGAATAAAACCCCTGTAGATCTCCCCTGTGCACCTTAAAGGAGACAATTAGTGCACCTTAAACCTGTTCCAGGTTTCCTGTGACATAACATGCAGCTTAGGGAAGTACATCTCAATCAGCCTGTCACTAGGATTAGATTCATTTTTTAAACCTCTAAAGCTGTGTCAATGCTAGCAGATTAATCAACAAGCATTTCTACGCACTAAAATATGACTGCCTAGTCCATATAACTATTCCTATGTTCCCTAAATACAAATTAGTGAATCCTAAACAGTTTCTTGGCACAGCTTGAGGTTTATATCACTCAAAGGGTTGTTCCCAATGTTAAGCTTCCTGCAGCAAGTCCTGTGGTGGAGAATAAGAGAATTTGATCATAATTTTTGAATGCCATAAATGCAACAAGCTACTTTTACTTGGGGAAAGTTCCTGGGCACACTCAATCTAGTATTGAAGTATGGACAGTGTCCTGACAGCCTTCCTTATGCAAGAAACTGAAAGGGAAGTCTTATCTCTGCAACCTCTATAATTCTAGAAAGGTCGAGATCTAAATATGAGTATTTTCTAACTTTTCCATTGGCAAAATTCAACTAAAACTCTTGTATGCTTACTGCTAAAATAAAAATTAAGCAATTTGTCTGCAGAGTGAAACAATAACAACTGAGAATAAACAGACCCCAAACATCATCACATTCAAATTCTACTACTTCTATTATGTAAAAAAGTATAATTGGAAAAGCCAGTTTGATGTTAAACCAGGCTAATTGAATGGCATGAAATAATTTTATTTAAAAAAGAATAAAACTAAATACAATAGATTCATTTTCCTACAATAAATTTTCTTGGTTTCTACTCACAGAAAGTATAAGGCTTAGTAGAAAATCAAAACTCCCTTCAGAACATTCTGAGCTTGTGAAAAGTGCATTCCTTACAAAATCATTCTGATTAGAAAACTCCTGTCCAGCTCTTCCTTTGATGTATATGTACCAAATACTTGTCCAAATTAAATTTGTATTTCAAAATCTCTCCCTCTTCAGTGTCTTTCTATAGTTAAAAGATTTTCAGAATATTATTACTTATATTCATGCTGCAATATCTGCAGTTATTACTGTGAAATTAAGGACCTTTTTTTCCTTTAGGTAGGCTTCCTAAGATAAAGTGAAGAAGAAGTGATTTAAAGCCAAGATTACCATTACTATATGTGTGTTTGTTTGTATATTTATCTACAAATTGTGTGTGTTAAATGACATGTCTGTTTACATTAATTTAAAATTATGTATTTTAAATATCATGGGGCTTTTTCCCTTCCAGCCAGAATTGAAGCTATTATCATGTAGTGATCTGAACAGAAAACTAATTGCAGATCTGCAAAAAAAAAAAAGATTCTTTAAAAACAAATATTTTTCATTTCAAGAAAAGAGAAATGCTGTATATCTACATACATGTATAAATAATTGGATGCCAGTAGATGGTGCTCACTGTGTAGTATAATCTCTGGGGTTACCAAGACCAATAAAATTTGTTGCTGCACAGTCAAACCAGTGTCTGTGCACTCTTTACAGATACTCTGAACAGATGGTAGGAATGTTCTGTCTAATTTAGTGTGTAGTACTAGCTTGAATACAGATCCATATACCACATGAAGACTTGTGAGAGACTCCTTTTGCTGGCAGTAAAAAGATTTCTACTGCCCTTGTGGGTGACTCTTTGAAGTAAACATGGTGGCCCAAGAAGTGAAGATATATTGGGAGGGATTCAAAAGAGCAAGGGTGTGAAGGGACACTCTTGAAACAGCAAATAACTAATGCCAAGAAGCAAAAAATCAAAGGATACCAGCAGTGGTTTGAGAAAAAATAAAGTGATAGGCAAGGAGTTACAATATTTAAGGAAATACTGGTGGAGATAGGATAATAGCAATTAAAGTGGAATAAATAAAGCTGAATACAGAGAAAAGACATAAAAAATAGAAGATAATTAGGAAAATTAATAGAAAAAATATTAGGGAGGTAGATATTAAGAGACAATGATACATACAAGGAAAAAGAGTCATGAGAAAAGGCAACATGTAGTGGTTACATGTAGTATAAGAAAGAAATGTTATTGAACTTCTGATTTCATATTAGCCAACACTATGGTGGTGTAAGATTTGAACAAGAAGAGCAAGGATTAAATGTCTAGCAGTTCTTGAGTTCAATGCACTGACTTGTGCTCTCATTTAAAAATTTGGGAATAGTAAATATCTTTGGTTATTTTGCTTGGGATAAGTCTATGTAGAGCATTGCTTTCTGTCTTTCTCCTGGTGGACTGCTACATTTAGAGGCATATTGTAAGTGATACTGTTTTCTCTGTGTGGCCATATTACCTTTAGTTGTGATTTTGGTCCCAGGGAAGCTGCCTGGTGTCCCTCAGCCTTACTTGTGACTGGACTGTGCTATGGGATATGTTCTTTGGTTGATATTTTCTACCTGGCAATAAGGTTGATAGATCTAGGACATAGCAGCTGGAGAACACTACCAGCTCATTTAGAAGGTCTCACTTCATTTTTTCTCTGGCACAGGCGTGGCTAAAAGGGTAACTATGGGACTTCTGTGCAGAAAACTCCCACTGAGAACAAAGGAAACAGGGAAATGAGTAGGGCCTTCTTACTCTCTTCCAGCAGTTCATCAATAGATGGAAGCAGAGATCCTTCCCTAGACAATCCCCACCCAGCCTGTGGTTCCCTGTTTTCAGTTCTGTGGGGCTGAGGTCATGACATAAAAGTAGCAAAATGTCTTTGCACAGTGGAACAAGTGATGAAAGAGAGATGGGACTGTGGAGAGTAATATTAAAAGAGCAGAGAATGTCAAAGCTGTTTGTTAGATCTGTGTACAACAGTGCAATTTAATGGTGTGGAGAGGTAAACAGGGCTTCTATTTAAGACATCATTTGTGTACTTCGAACTCTAAAATATTTACAAGATTACTTAAAAGTCAGTCTAAAAATATTCAAAACTCATAAATTTAATAAATTTTTAATATATATTTCCATCTATGTTCTGCTTTATATGGAATTAAATTAAAACATCTGTAAGAAGAAACTAATAGAAATGGAACTAAACTATAGAGCAAATAAAACTGTAAAATGCTATAAGCATTGCTTATTAGAGATTCATCTGTTAGAATATTTTTAAACCTAATTTATCTACCAACCCTTCATTTGTCTTTGCTCTTTGTTTATATCTTGTAAGAATCACTAGCTCCTAAATTTAGTGAACACAGCTGATTATACACAAATTTGAAATGCAAAATGATCTGATATACCATTCAGCCTGTTTAAGGTATATAATGCTGTTTAGCTTTAGTATCTCCAGAAACCTTGGTTGTAGAAAGAGAATAGTCCTGCTCTGAAGATAGAAATTGTTTTCCAAAGATATAATCTAAGATTAGTCATACTTCAGCTGCTTCTACACCTTACTAATAAATCTTGTGTTACATTAATAATTACATGCAAAATACTGCAGTTCTTTCATTTTGGTATTTATGTAGCTGACTGGTTTTGCACAATGCTGTACATTTAGAGGTTTTATACAATGATGTTGTATAGGGGTGAATTAGCATAGACATACCACCAGCTGCAGTAACGTTGTTTATCTGTCCAAAAGAGCTCAGCATCTCTCTGACAGCCCATTGCAGATTGGATTGTTGTGTTTGGGACCTGCAAACAGCAGCCTGGTCACCCTTTCACTCAGCCTAGGCAGGTGTTTCAAATGGGTGGGTTCGTGGCATGAAGTGCCAGTATGCAAGCTGGAAAGAAACTGAGTCCTGCTACAGCTCTGATTCAGCCTGACTTTTCCAAGTGTGCCTCTCGTTAAAGACATAAATACTTCCTTTGAAATCAATGGGACAATTCACACACTTAGTCAGGCATGTACTTTAAGTAGATTGCTTAAGTGGGACCATTCTGCATCATTGAAATGACTATACACACTTCAGGAGAATGGAAAATCAGTCTCACAGTTATTCCAAACATGACTCAGAAAATGATTAGATTTGTCTTCAAATGTCTTCTGGTGAAAATGAATACATGGATAGTTCAAGCAAAATATGGAGAAAAGTCACTCACAACATCAGAAAAACAGATATTAAAATGTTTTCTCAGGTCATTTTGAGAATGATACACCTGATTTGCAGTGCTGTATCAATAAAGTTAAAGAAGTGAATTGCTATTCTAGCATTATTTATTTGAAGTAAGTGCTTGAAAGAAAACTAAGTGGTGATTATCATGTTTTATTTTTTAAACGACAATTATAAAATCTGCACCCTCTGTAAATTTAAACACCTGCTGATTTTTAAGTTTTGTTTTTCTTTCCTAAAGAATAGAGGGCTCAGTCTGTACAGAGGTCTGCTCTGATTTTTTGAAATATTTACTGTGCATTAGTTCTTAACAGAGATAAAATTTGATATAGTAAGAAACTCATGAGGTTTTCACAACACAGATATTTTGTTAGTAGAATAAATAGAAGAGTAAAGATAGAGATAAAAAATTTGAAATTATGGTTCACTGTTATGCTGACTTAAGCCAGCTAATGATGCTTTTCAAAGGTCCTTGATCAAACTTGCCAAATGTAGCCTAGTGTACTATGTAACAGGAACCCAGGTAAAGCAGCAGAATGGGAAACATCTGAAGTTAGACAAATGTGGTCTCTCAGTATGTATTGGACTCAAGGTACAGTTTTTGTTGTCTTGGAGTAGCAGAATTTACTTGTTCTGTATATTTGGATTTTATGACTCTGAAATCCCCTTCCTGTTTCATTACAGATTCTGCATTTTTCTCAACCAGCAAATCAACATGCATAATTGCAGAAAGGTCAGTTTTTGTTTTTATTTTTCTTCAGCAAACATTAGCCCTCTATTTATGTCATTTTACTTGGTAGCTACTGCTTTCCATTATACTAGAAAAATTTTTATTTATAAAATCCTCTTGACTTGTTGAACTGCCCCCATCTCTCTCCTTAATTGCCCAAATATAATTAGAGGTCTGGATGAAATGAATCACCTTGGCAAAAATTCATCCAGCTTTATTGCCAAATTCAAAGACTGAGTGAGGGGAAAATGACACACTGGCACACTTGATTTTAAAATAATTCTAAATCTAGCTGTGTGTAGTATAAATTCCAGATGAAGCTCTGGAGGCTGATTAATCAAAATGTATTGTTGTAAATCCTTGGTGATGTGTTCCGATACCAAGTGTACCAGGCCAGACTGTGGTTCAGCATCTGTATCCTAGAAGAGAGTAAATTATCAGTGGTCTCCTTGCATGGCCTTCTACCAGAAGGAGAAAATGGGATAGAAGCAGTAAATGTCTAGCTGCTATTTTTTATTTTCTTAGCAGCAGACAAACAGTGGCAGGAAAGCGTAAGGAGCAAAGACTGATAACCAATATGTCTACATTGAATCAAGAGGGACCTGAAACTGCTGCAAAGTGGAATATGGAGCACTTCAATTAACTGATGAAATAGGAAGGAAGGCAGATCACAAACCACCCTTTTTTTTCTGTGTGTGTCATTCTTTCTGCCCTCAGAATGTCACCTGAGGAGGTTGCTTCCACTGTCTGAAACGTCTGCCATGCCTTTTAGAGTATGAGTCCATGGCTCAAGTTTGGAAGAAGATTGGGGTGCACCAGCTGTGGTGCCCAGGAAAAAACAGGCACCTGCTGGAGGTGTGGTGGCATGGGCTCTGCCAGAAATTGAGGTGGTAGAGGCAGAACAAGCAAGGACAGCTCAGCAGCTCAGGCTGTTACAGAAGGTCTGTTCTGTGGAACATGGAATTGGGAAACGAAGGTGGAAGAATTGAAAAGGAAGGAAATAGTAACTTTTCTATGGTTAGGAGAGTCAAAGAAGAAGAAAAACTGAAACTCAGAGATATGTGGTAAACTGTGAAAGCTCTGTGAGAAACAAAGATTTTCTGCAGTGGATGGGAGATGTAGGAAACAGCTCCCTAGGCAGTCTAAAGATAAAACAAGCAGGTTATTTGAGCATTCAAGTAGAAGAGGCTTGGAACATCACCTGACTGCTTCTGCAGGAATATTAGTCTGGGGCTAGTATCTCTTTCACTTTGCCTCATCCCCTGAAAGAAATATGAAAATGGTAAGTGGAGAAAGAAAGTGCCTTTCAAAAACACAATTATTTTCCTGAGGCAGTACAGTTACCTCCACATCCACTGCTGTGGTTCAGCCTAGCTCTCGACATTAAATTCCAGTTGTCCCTAAAGCAGGCTTCTTTCACAAACACAGGTGATTGGACACCCATGCTTGATCACTAATGCCTATGACCAAATTCCTAATGCTGATCTTACTCTTGATAGTTCATTATATTATCATTTACATATACAAATTTCCCTGAGGCTGTGCTTTTTAGTATTATAATAATCTCTGGTAAATCTAGGTTATATTTTCATACCTACTATCACCAACTTATTGTTTAAACTTGTACTCTATTACAGTTTCTGTTTGAATCTCTTTGAACAACTAGTTCTCAAATAAATAACTATTTATAGCATTCTGTTCCTGGGGGCTCTTCACTGCTCCTTTGCATCCTTTTGTCATGGTTACAAGACAAATCCATAGCTGCTCTGTACTTTTTAGTGGATTTTAAATTTCATCTGACATCATTCTTACCCCTTTCCAAAAGAGAGCCTTTTGGGTTGGTTGTTTTTTTTTTTTTTTTCGCTTTAAATACATACTTCTGTGTTTCAGTTATCAAAAAGTCATTTTTCAGTTAATATTCAAATGTCTTCAGGCTAGACACTCTGACCTGGGCACAAAATGTGAACAGCACACCTATCTTTGAAATGTCACTAATTGAAAGGCTCCCACTGAATTTATCTTAATCTTTCTCAGGATGTAAACGTACAAGCCAGAAATTTGTAAATGTGAGTGTCCAACCTGGAAAGCCAAGACACAAATAGCAAACACAAGAATGTTTGCAGGATGGATTAAAAAAAACCCCAAGACATTGCTATCAGAATACTTATCCAGAACTGGTTCAAAATAGACCTTCAGCTTTCTGTAGGTTTTACTAGATATTTTTTAAATAAATTTTAACTGAAATGTTTTAAATATCTTCCCCTTCTTTTTATTTTTACTTCTTACTTACAGCTGCTTCTTTTACACTTCTCCTCTTCATAAACACACTACAAAAGAACATCTGAATTGATAATTTTCTTCCTTTAGCTAGCTTCCTTAGAGGCTATATTCATCTTCTACCATTTTTATATTCACGAGCTAAAAGATGATTGTAGGAGGTGTTTTGACTGTGGAGAACATGCTCTTTCATCTGTGGCAGCATACAAAAGTGTCTTCTTACAGAAGGCTTGTTTGGGGTTCTTTCTGGATAGATACCAAGATGTGTAAGTTTATTGGTGAAACATGCTTAAGTGAGGAGAGATTTCAACATAATTGCATATTTTCCACATCCTGCATAAGAGATATACTTCAATAGTACTCCACCTGCTCTTGGGTAGGTTTGCTTTCCTGCAACAATTTCATCTGCAGCTTCTTTGTGAAGGGTTTGCATATAGAATACAACATTAAACTCCAAAATTAAATTTCTGAGTTTCATCTGTCTCTGTTATCCATTAGGAAAGCAAGATGTTAGTATTTGCCCATCTTTACAGAGGTTACTGTATATGAGACAAGCTGGAAGAGCAGAAGAAGAAAGATTCTCAGACTATTTGACACATATCTGAATTCACTGTTAATTCCATTTACAATTTAAACAATTATGAAGGATGTAGACAAAGTAATGAATAAAAAGGAGAAAGAATAGAAAAATTCTCTTCCATGTACTTTTTTGTAAGGCTCTTTCAAATCTTTTCATTTTTTGCATACTTTTTTCACTCTCAGAAAAGAAGGAAAATGGCATTACCCAGATGTTGTTCTCTTTTTGTCAAAGCAAGGCTAAATTGCTAATCTAATGTACCATAGGTAAAAAATAATATGTGAGAATTCCTTGAGGATGGTAAAAGCTAGTGTAAGATCATTAATTCAAACTTGAGCATATCACTTTTACGTATTAGCCAACATCTGCATATTCACAAATAGAGATCCATGATGAATGTCCTAATTGTTTAATTTTCCCAGTCTAGAACTGAAGAAGGAACTTCAGGTTAATTAGCTGACAAAATGTTCTTCTGAGATGAGACTCTGAGTCATGTCTGTCAGTCATGCATGGGCAGCAGAAAAAGAAAATTTAAGTATAGAGAAACAAAGATACCCTAATAAAGTCTTGGAGAGAAAGTTAGGTTACAAATCTGACATTATCTTCAACTCTTTGTGCCCCTGCACTGGATTCCAAAAAGGACTGTGTGGTCTAACCCCAGGAAGCAACCAAGCCCTGCAGAGCTGCTCTCTCACTCCTCCACCAGTGGGGTCAGGTAGAGAATCAGAAGGGTAAGAGCTAGAAAACTCACAGGCTGGGATAAAGACAGTTCAATAGAGAAAGCACAAGCTGTGCATGCAAGCAAAGAAAAGCAAGCAATTCATTCACTTGGGAAGGCAGGGGTTCGGCCAACCCTAGGAAAGCGGTGCCCCATCACATGTAGCAGTGACTTGAGGAGACAAATTCCATCACTCCAAACAACCCCCTCTCTCTTTATCTCCACTTTATATACCTAGCATAATGTCATATGGTCTGGAATATCCCTTTGCTCAGTTGGGGTCACCTGTCCCAACTGTCTCCTCCCAATTTTCCATGCACCCCCAGTTTCCTGAGTAGTGTGGCAGTACAAAAAGTGTAAAACTCCTTGGCTCTGTGTAAGTCCTGCTCAGTGATGGGAAAAGCATTATGTCATCATCATTTTCTTCAGCACAAATCCAAAATGCAGCTCCATGCTAGGCACTATAAAGAAAATTAGCTGTACCCCAGTCAAAACTAGCACATCTAGGTCATCGATGTGAGCACTGATTGCAGTACATCTTGCAGCAATCAGCATCAGTTTAGGCAATGTTCTCAAGCTCTTCTTGAACCTTTATTTTTTGAAATCAAGGTCTGTGTCCTGACTCGTAAGAGTATTGTGGGGAGTTGGGAGAAGTTCAGTTCTGTTATGCGTGAGTTTATTTGTAGACAAATTTACCTTATTTTTAGGACTGCTACTTAGTCTGGTATTGCTTTTATTCTTTCAAACCAGACTACCTTGACTTCATCACCAAGAAAGAAAACACCATTCTTCACTTGAAATTATTACTAACCAATGTTAGCAATCTTATCTATGATTACAAGCCTCTGGAGAGACAGAAACCTGTAAAATCTTACTCATGTTGTAGATAATTTTGTTCCATTGAAAATTAAGTGTGCATATCAGCTACTTTGTTCATACATCTGTGGAAATGCCTCGAAAATATTTATCTGAAGTTAAAAAGTCTTAGAACTGATAGAGCAACAGATATTTTGCAGCAGTAATAGTGACATCTCAATGCATAATAAGGTAGAATGTTGGACTCCCCTGATAGTCTTATTTGTCTATAAGTATCAATAAAATAACTTGCTATGATTTATGCTACAAATTGTATGCTGCAACCATGTATGAGCACCATTATTTTTACAAGCAGTTAGAAAGGTATTCTGCTTTAGCAATGATTAATACTAACAATTTGGATGTGTTTTCTGTTCTAGAGGCACATAACAAGTCTCAGGATCAGATTAAATTGGAGTTACCCACTCTTGGAACGCCAACCGAACACTATTTCACAGTTGAATGGAAAATGAACACAAAAAACCTGGTAAAAGAATGCTTTCCAGCCAAGAATAATTACTTCTGAAGATCTGAAGAGGTTGGGTCCTCTCAAGACCTGGCCTGGACAGAATTTCAAGAACTAGAGTTAATTTATTTGTAAAAATCAGTGCTTTAAAAGTTAGACAAAATTTAGGCTGCCATATTCCCCTTGCAACTGTGCCTTGTGGTTTGTTCTCTGCTGATCTGTTTCCTCAAACCTACTTGTTTGCTGAAGGGAGGAGAAAGTAGCAAGGAGGAAGGAGTGATGGCAAGACTGCAGCTGTGCAAGTGTAAATTTCCTAAAGAGAAAGAGCCAAAGCCACAGTGTCACAGGTAGTGGAGAAAATTAAAACTTGAGGAAAATTCCTATCTTGGCAGGGAATTAAATGCTCCTTGGAAGTGACTTTGTGTGGTTAATTATACTGGGCAATTTAAAAGGATTGAGCATTTGATTAGAAAACTTAGGTGACATAAATTTCATCCTTAACATAAACTAAGAATAATATTAAAGCAAATAAGAGAAGTAATGATTTATATGGAGGGAAAAGAAAAATTGAGAAATGAGAGATAAGATAATAAATATATGGTTTGAAAAGCAGCATAATTGTGTCTGAGGAAAAAAATAGCATTTTTACCTGTCTTGATCCATGAAATAAAGAGCAGTTGAGAAAATTGAGGAAAATGGATTCTTGGAAACAGTTGCAATTAACTATATTAAGTAAAAAAAAAAAAAGATACTTTTTTTTTGGCCTTTTTGTTTTGTTTTTGTTTTTTTTTCCCTCTAAACTCTCATTTGACCAGTGCTACAACAAAGCATAATTCAATTTTACTTTATGGAATTTTGAAGCAATATTAAGACACTAAAGAGGATCCAAATCTTTTGTTTTTACTCATCTTCATGTAGAGTTTACTTTTATTATGCATGCCTTGTCTATTTGAAGAAACTGGAAGTTCATCTTAAGTTAGAAATGTTTAAATACTTGCTTCTCTCTTGTTCACTTTAAAAAATAAAAAATGAAAAAAAAAAATCATGTTACCTATTTCTGGATTCTTATGTATTTTTATCCCTGCAACTCATGTTCCAACATTCAATCAGTTTGGAGAAAATTTAGTGTGTCATGGATTTATAAAGCATTTTCAAGGAAAATTTACTATTATGAAACCCAATAATGTTTTCTTATAGAGTATAGGATAGCAAGCAAGAATTGTGGTAAATATTAATTCTGCTTTTTCCATACTGGTTTCTTTAATAGGTTTTCTTTGGAAGGATAAAAAATATAAATCCAGGGAAAAGCATATGAAAGCCTCTGACAAAGCATAAGTTATGGAGATTCCTATATAGAATAATTTGCCATTGTAGATTAGAACAAGTCAAAGTTTTCCCAGTTTTATACCCTTTAATATGGTCTACATAATTGGTTGGGGTTAATTATTTTTATTATTGTGTTGGAATTGTACTCGTACTCCAACTGAGAGTAGCACATTATTTTGCTACTTTGTTCTCAAGAAAGACATAGCTATCATTGTCCCAAAAGATTGCAGGCTGACTAGACCAACAAGAGGCTAGGGAGAAATTGGAGACACAGCTCTGAAGGTCACACAAGTATCTTGCTAATGATGAAATCCTTTTCTTCCAATGGGAATTAAGAAAACTCCATCTCAAAAACATAAATTTCTGGAATCTAGGAAAAGCTGTAAAAAGAAATAAATGTTAATGGTTATCTTATGTATACATGTGTACCTGATAAACCTGCAAAGTAGCATGAACTAATTTGATTTATAGTGTTAAAAAAGCCATAATTATTTGAAAACATAATTGATTGCAGCATTTTAGTGCTGAGGTGGTGAGGTTTTTAACAATTGGTGTCACTATACAAAATTGCTCGTTGGTGTTATCTATTTTTCTTGATTAGGAATTTTATTCATTATTTCTCTTTAGTAAAGACAGAGAAGGATGGGGAAGAATTCTAGTAAAAAAGCAGGATAAATTAATGCACACTAAGTTTGCACTGTACAGTTAAAGGGAGAATGGGTCTTCTAGTTTTTCAAAATGTAAAGACATTGAAGTCTTCATTATAACAATAAATATGAATATACATGAGGGTTTTTTATCATGATGGTGGTGAAACACTGGAAGAAATTGCCCAAACAACTGTGGCATCTTGAACTGTTTCCATTCCTGGAAACATTCGGGTGAGGTGCTGAGAATCCTGATCTCTTTGAAGGTATCATTGATCATTATGTGGGTATTGGATGACCTTTAAAAATTCCTTTCAATACAAAGTACTCTATGGTTCTATGATATCATCCCCAATCCCTTTTTTTTTTCTCTAATTATGACTATTTGCAGAAAAATGTTTAACTGCTGTATCTGTCAAAATGACACTTGAAATGACAATGATAATTTGACAAATAAATTTAATCTAAGCAGTAGTTAAATTAATGCTTTCAGTGTATGGACTTAATGACAAACCCTGGCTTCGAAATGTATCACAATGTTTCAGCCTTGGAAAATTCTGTACACCATTATATACTGAAAGTATGCTTTATACATAATTTTACAGGGGAAATTCACTTCTTTTCTGTGAAGTCTGTACACCACGATTGTTACTCTGCCTGCTATTTTACAACAGTAACATTCTCTCTTGGATCAAATGTATCATTAAATCTTCTCTTCTTTCTTAGTGTCTTTGCATCATTTCAGCTCCTGTGACAGGAGCATGGTGTGTTTGTATGAAGGAATTTGGCACCAAAGAAGGCCATGGTTAGTGCTGGTCAATAACATGCCTTCCAGTCTGTAGCACATGCCATCACTTGCTAAAGTGCAGAGATACAACTCAGGTCATATTTCATTAAGGTGTCTTCACACAGGCTGCATAAATTCACATCAAAGCTTAGCAACTGTGTGAAAAATAATCATTTAGCAGATAACATTTGTGTTAGTCTGTCATGATGAGGTCTTCCATACCTTTCTTTGATAATAACTAGAGAAAAAGAGCAGCTTTCATCTTCACCACCTCAAGCTGAAAGCTCAATTTGCAAACCTTTTGCTTAGGTTTTCATATCTCTTATAACATGTACCATGCAATTAGAAACTGCTTTTTTGAAAAGCACTTAGTGTTTCCAAAGACAGTAGTCATACGTTTCTTGTAGAAGAAATTCCATTCTAAAGTAATATTGACTTCTCTGAATTCTTGTGTTGGAAAAACCATCACAATTTTAAAGGATTGTTTTTCCTTGCAATATTTCCAGTATTAACTCATTTACACTAGAGGGGAAATAATCATCTCTCTGATCATTTGTTGCAAATGAGTGTTTTAGGCTGTTCAAAGGATCAGTAAATGTATCAGCAAAACCAGGTATAGTATTAAAGTGAAATAGTGAGAAGATCTGTTGTAAAAATTCACTCTACTACTTACTAGATCGTTAAAGCACACATAGAAAAATCAATCAATCAATCTGTAACTAAAATCAACCAAAAATGATCTGTGTGGAGTCTGGGGATGTAAGAAGGGTGAGGATGGAAAAGGGTAAGGATTCCTTCCTACAAAAGGAATAAAAGACTCTCCCATTGAGTCCCAAGGTTCAGAGTAGACCCCCTTGCCAAACTTACCCTGGACTTTACCAATGGTTTAGGCCTAAAGGTTTTAACAGCACTTCAACATAAAAAGTAGTAAATTTAGAGCTTATTTAAAATAATTTAACAAAAGATTTTATGGAGTTTATTGTAAGCACAACAGCGCCTCATTTATAGGTGTAACTTATTTAGGAATCTAAGTTACTTAAGCATCTAAGAGAGCAATGTTCATAATACATTTTCTATTGCATATTCACAGCCACACACATACAGACCTAAAGGAGCATGCATGAGACATATACCTATGAAAAATTCCCCTTTAATTCAGTGAAGTACTCACATCTCTGTGTCTTCACAATGGTCAAAAGGTAGAGCCTCAAGGAGTGGGGGGTATCAGCCCAGTTTCTCTTGTCATTGTTCAGTCCCCCAAGCACAGCACACTTGAGAGTTCACTATCTCTGAGAAGCCCCACTCAGAGGGAGGTTGCTGGTCACAGCCCACTGGGGTCCAGGAGACCTCAGAGCATTTCACTTAGAATGGCTGTTCAAATGATTTCAAGAGCACTGGATTCAGTCATAGTAATTTTTCATCCTGCCAGGAATTTGGGTCCCTAAATTTTGTTTGTTATTGAAAGTTCAATAACAAAACTTTTGTTCCACTTGGGTTGTTTTTCAGGCAAGAAATTTAAGTTATCAAAGCTGTTTGGCAAAAATCAGGAGCTCATTAGACAGAACTAGTGCCTGGGAGCTGACAGTGTTTCTGAGAAGCTCAAGAGGAGCTTAGTTCTGGTACTATTTGTCAAGGCCAAGGCCTAATGAGCATTTCTGAAATCATGGTGAGAAACAAAGAAAGGATGTGGGGGGCATGCACCATCACAACCATCAGTTGTTTTTTCTGTCCTAACAGAAACAGAGAACCTAGCAGAATATGGACATAATGTCAGCGCTTCAAAAATACATTAAGGAGAAAGACCTCAAGGTTCAAATTCATATGGAATATGTTCTTATCAAATTGCATCATGCATCCATTGTTAAAATAAACTATACTGCATTGGAGGAAAAAAATGAAATACTCAAGAAAGATTATATAAAAGGTCTTGTGAAGATCTCAAATGAATCAGCATTAGCTCTTATAGAAGCAAATCAGCATATCGTTATAGTCCCTGCCAAATTTCAACTGCTGCTATCAAAACAAATCTATATTAATTTATTCAAGTGCTTACAGTAAATTTTAATAATTCACTGCAACTGTTTCCTCCTAAATCAAACCATTGAAATCAGAATGCTTCAAATTCCTGCTGCTTTGTACAAGCCTAAATGGAGATATATTTGAAGAAAGTTATTTAAAAGGTAATAGTTTCAAACTTAAATCTTTCCTTTAAATAACATTTTGATCAACTAAAATCTTTTCCACTAGTAGTGGAAAATGCAGATTTTTCTATCTGCATTTCTTTCCTGTTAACATTGCTAGGCTATCCTGTTCAACCAGGAAGAATTTAACTGCAGGATTTCCTTTCTTGAAATAATTTGAATAAATATTATTTTAAATGTTTATATTTTTATACCTAGATACTGAGTTTGCTTTTTTAAGAGTATACAGTAATTAAAAGGACAACATATTTCTGTACTTAATTAATACTTTTATATGTAATTAGACAGTGTATTCCAAACTGAAACACTAGGTGATTTTGAAAAATAGTTACACTTTCATGTTCATAATAATTTCTTGCTCTTATTTTTGAAATCTTTTTTTCTCCTTTCTGAGCATCCTCTCTAGAACTTTAGGGCATATACATAAACCATAGATATTTGCTTCCCTCAGCCCTAGCAGTTGAAAGGGAGGATGATATGAAAATGGAGCCCCTCTGTCTAGAGAGGCAGTGGTCTGAACAAGGCCTTGGGCTGCATTCATTGCAGGAAAGGGGTTAGTATTTCAAGCTGAGGGTGTCAGCAAAGAAAATCCTTGGTTTTAAAGGGTTTTTTATTCTTGCTTACCAGAAGCACTTACAGATTTTACATATTGGCAGAGAACATTAGTTTTATGGTGGTGCAGCATGGTCTAAAGAGGAAAAAAAAAAAGGTTTGGGTGGAGGATCTGAATCAGTTTGCATGTATTAATGCTTTTTAAAGAGACAGTGATTGCCGAATTTCATCTGCAATCATATTGCCCATTCTTGAAAAGTTCTTCTAGAGCTCTTCACCTTCAACCTTTATTTTTATGAATAATGTATTATCAGGTTTATTCTCTCATTATTCAGCATATTTTTATCATTATTTTATAAATATTCTTGTCTGCAAAATTCAGTGGGCTTTCAGTTCTTGTTTTTTGAAAACTGGATTTTAATTCCCATATGTTGTTAGCTCACCTTCTACTACTTATTTGCTCAAGGGAGCACTGCCTGTCCTAAAACTTCTGGACAGCAATTTAAGCCTGCTTCTTCTGCATGTTGCTAGTGAATACTGAGAACAGTTTTAAATACTGAGAACAATTTATTTTTTTCCCTGACTGCATCATAACTTTGAGTTTGTTTCTTTGAAAGAATGAAAGAAATAAACCTTTAAAGGGTCTTCTTATAAAGGTTTTTCCCTTTGATTAAGAGATTTACTCTCCTTATTCCCTTTTCTCTATGTATTTGCCTGTTTTCTGATTGTTCATATTGCAGAGAAAGCAATGGATTTGCTGCACCTACATTCTCCATTCTCTTTTATGCCCATAGCAGGGAATAACTCACACAGAAAAGTAACAGGTAATTATATTCCCTTATCAGACTGGAAGTTAACCAGCTCACAGTGAAGTCCTTAAAGAAAGAGAGCAGTTACCTAAATGAGCTCTGTATTTAATGTCTTAGTCAGTCTCCGATTATGAGTGTATCTCAGATTTTCCACAGCATCAAAGGAATACTGATCCATTTAACAATGCAATAGTCTATAAAGCAGCTGTCACAGCAGTAAAGACAACCATTATAAAATCTAAGTTTGCATATGCTGATTTGAGTCATTAGTCTTTCAGCCCATTCTGTATGGTTTAGTAAGTATTGACCTCAAGGTATCTTTAGTTGGTGAGACTGCAACTGTCCCTTATACTGTGCTACCTCTCAAGTGCTTACGGGAATGTTTCATTGAATTGCTGACCTTGCTTTGTTCTCTTCTGGCACTCTTCCTGTCTTAGGAGCCAAAGGAAGGAATTAGAGTTTTCAGGACTTCACATGTTTGGCTGGCACTTCCCATTCCCTGAATTTGCCTTTCTTTCCCCAGTAATGATGTTAGTCAGTAATGAATAGTCAGTGCAAAGCTGCTAAACCAAGGCAGTCTTACTTTGTTTTCCTTCTCAGTTGAGAAAATATCAGCAGCCAAATAGCGTGCATGGAAAGCAGTTGATCAGTCATGCTGTCTTCCTGCAAAAGTACACTACAAGCTTGAGAGAGGAGGAAATTAACATGCATCTGTGAAAAGGTGCTATCCATTTTCATTGATCCAGAAAAGATCGGTTGAATGGCTGAAGAAATGACAGAAAACATATCCCAGGGTTGTTTCCTCCCTGGCATCCTCCCCTTTTGTATCCAATTTAATGAGTACTATTTTCCTAAATTCTAATTCTTTGTTTCATTCATGTCATTTTTAGTAAGTACTAATTTGCTAAAAAAAATTACACAGAATGTATCATCTCTACACATCATTGGATAACTAGGGAGTGCTGATGTATTCTGGGACATCCTTAGGGAGCTAAAAAAAATGCTATAGGATTTCATGAAGAGAGAATTATTATTAATACATTCATAATTTGGTCCCTGTTTGGTTTTAATCAGAACTGTATAGTTATTGTAGCACATTATATTAAAAAATGAAAATCTCCTAGTTACTTCACAATATACTGCAGTGGGAAAATATTATCAATTTCATTAAATAGATTTTATTTTATTCATTAAAAAACTAAGTAGTTTTCTTGTTTTTTTTGGTGTACTGCTTATTTATCAAATTTTCATTGTGACTTCAGGGACATCTTTTCATTAATGCACATTGTATTTAGAACAGAACCAATTAGTTTTACTCCAGGGTAGCCTATTGCTAAACAGGACTAGATATAATGGAATATGTAATAGCAGGAATTTTGTAGGAACTCTCTGGTCCAGACCTCTCTGAGAATTTCAAAATTCCACTTACAAAACAGGTTGAATGGAACCCTTCCGCTTGCATAACCATATGCATATGCAAAAAAAAGATTTCTTCAAACCACTTACAAGACAGGGAGAGTTTGCAGCCAAAAACCAGTTTGTCACAAGTAGCTGCAGTACCCTAGATATTGTTGAATCTGGTTTCATCAGACAAGCAATACCTGGCTCTGCTAATACTGGGTTGGGAAATCACTAAGATGCTTTTAGGAAAACAGTGCTGTGACTGTGATTGAACTGTTATTGAGCATGGAACTGAACCAATATTGTTGCATAGCTCTAAAGCTCTATTTGCTTCCTCTGTATGAAATACCAAGAACATCGCTACCGTAACTCTGTCTTTTTGGTCCTGGTGGAAAGAGAAAAAGAACTCCTAAACCATTAAATCAGAGAAGGGAAAAATACCCCACAATTGCTACAATACATAGAAATTCAACTAATATGAGCAGAGTATACTGACTGTAATGGAAATGGGTGCCATCAATTCCAGATGACTCTGAGTTTTTAATCTAGGCATTCATTCATGTCTATTTGTTGCTTGCTTCAGTCCCGTACCTTTGTCTCCTTCAGGGTATTTATACCATCATCCCTCCATTTTCCCTATTTGCTTTCTTTCTATGTTTTCATAGACCTTTTATTTCTTTCTCTTCAGTTATTTTGTCCCTTTCAGTCTTACCCTAATAAATTCCTTCTGTCCTGACCCAATTTTCACCTCAGGAAATAAACAAGTATACACAGCTGCCAAAATAAAACAGAATAGAAGAAACCACACACTTCTGTGAATGTGCCAATCTTTGGCATGATTTATTCATGTCACAATAAAAAACAGGTGGCCACATTTTTCTTTCTGTGGAAATAGTGTTGTGCTATTGACAACCAAAACATTGAAAAATGGAAATGCAGTTACTTTTTTCTTCCACTTATGATAAAGTGATACGGAATCATACCCTTTAAAGCACATTCTTGCTAAGATATATTGAGTTCTTGGCAAATACCTTTTTTGGTGTTTTTTTTTTTTTGTTTGTTTTCTTTTTTTTTTTCTTTT
>LTAT01000004.1:87995319-88009436 GCA_003286495.1 Chlorodrepanis virens | reverse complement strand
TTTTTTTTTTTTTTTTTTTTTTTTTGAAAGGACACGTGTAAAAGTTTGGCTAAAGGTATTTATTTTCACTTGAGAAGGGATAATCCTAGTATTGCTCTGATGTTTTAGCACTCACTTTGTGCTGATACATTGCCCACTTCGCAGTTTAAGGGATATGCGAACAGATGATGCAGTTGATAGCCTGAAGTTTAATGAAGTCTTGTCAGAGTAGGTTGTTATAGAAATAAATGCATTGTATCAAATGTTTCTTCCATTCCATGTTATTTGAAGCTGAAATAAAAAATGTTATTCCAATAGCATTCTGTTAGGATTAAATATCTTAAAAGTAGACAGAAAAGCATAAAAGTTTTTGTTTTTTTTTTTTCAAATGCCTGACTGAATACATACAGCCCTGTGGATTCTTTTTAAATTTAAAGGTCGGTACATACAAATTGGAAAGAAGGGAATGTAGAAGGAAAAACTGTGTGTGGAAGATTTGGGAGAAACTGTTCCAAATTAACATCAGGTTGCACGAGTTTAACTGAACTAGAAGGTAATTTCCTTGTGTTGAGACACTAAAAAAATCTTTCAGTACCCTTTTTCAGGGATCTAAACTTAAGTTTCTGTCTTCCTAAGGGCAAAAATAAACAAATCTTATATATGTAAACCAAATATTTTTTCTTTGAGTAATTTAAATCTTAAATAGCTATTTAAAGAATATTTATTCCTTCAAATTTGTGACAGGAAAATAAAAAAAAAAAAAACAAATTGTATTGTGGAAGAATCAGTAATAGTAATATTAATAGTAATATTAATAAAGTAAAATTATTAAGCATGGACTTCTTTTTATCTACCCCTTTCCTCGCATTTATATTCACCCTTCTACTGCTCCTTGGCTTCTTGCAGTTGACATTTTCAGCTGGACATGCAAGTTTTCAGGATCCTAAGTGCATTGACTCAGGATCACAAGAGCAGTATGATGTTAATGGTAACTGCCTCTCCCTCACTGTAGGAGCTGCTTAGTGTCATTTCTATGTTCTTCTAACACACCATGCAAACTTTGCTCTTTCTTTGCAGGACTGTAGGTCCATGTTAAAGCTGAATTTACTATGTAGAAGGTGTGTTGCATACTCTGGATACTTCTTGTTTTTCTCCTTGTTACTCTGCATTCCTTTAATTGTCCATAGTTAAGTTTACAGGTCTAGGCCCTCTAGAGCCAACCCTGGATCACTTCTCTTAGCATCCCATGCCTGGGTTTCTCTACATTCCACACAGTTTTCAACCTGCTTTTAAGGCCTCCACTGCCACATCAAGCCTGTATTTCTCTGCTTTACACTATATGTTAGTCATGAATATTTTGTTCTATTTGTTGCAAGAGTATGTATAGGATTACAGTTATATAATACAGAGTTGTGCAAAAATAAGCATAGACACCTAGTCAGGCTTTTATAGCTGAACAATCTAAAACAAAGTTCCAGGCAGGTCAAGAAAAGTAAAGTACAAAATAATCCAGACAAAGATAATTTCTCAGTCCTTACAACATCAGTACAAAACATCTGGCCTATTCTTAGCAATACTGTATTTAGTGGGCTATGGGGTTATACTGCCCTCTCAATAGTGCACCTGGAAAGGGAGAATGCAATTTCTGAATTCCAGTAAAGGATTCAGAAGCTGCTCTTTTCACATTCTGAAAAGGCTAAACTCTTTTACGCATTTTTAAAGTCTGTGGATTGTTTTTGTTTGTTTGTCTTTCTGAAGTATTCCTGAATTTCTTTTGTTGGGATAAGATACATTTAGCACCAAGCAGCTTTCATTTATTTACCTGTGGTGTTCATATTCCTTACTCACCTTCTGATTAAAGTGCCTCTAAAATTTATTAAGCTGCTATTTTTTGATATATGTTGCATGTAAAAAAAAAGTGTTCTGTGTAATATTTGATACACCATAAAAGCCACAACAAGGATTGATTTTACATTTTTTTTCTTATTTAAAACACCTTAGAAAATAAATAGGGCAAAACCCATAAGGTTTTCTTTTAAAGGATGGAATTGACCAGTTTGTATTTACAAGCCTGGGTATTTACAGTGTACACACCAAATCATAATATTGCCAGTATTGGTCAAGTAATATATATATAATAAAAAATAGAGTGATTCCTTTATTTCACAATGATTCATACAGAGCTGAAATGAAGTTGCAAAGATGCATGATAGTTTTGTAACTCTCTCAATAATCAGTATTGAAATACACACTCTACAATCAGTATTGAAAATTCACTATTTTTCTTGTAATTCCACCCATAAGATTAAGAATGGTTTAAGTCTTGGTGATCTATCTCTTTAACCAGAGGGTACAGAGTAATTGCTGTAAGGAGAGATTGTTCTCAGCCCCGAATAGAAGAGCTGGACATTTAGATGGAAATAGCCCATTATTTATACTTTCAGGTTTATCTCAAAACATATGCTGTAATTGGATACTTAAATACAAGACTGTGTACTTTAAAACACCACAATCAGTACATGAGTTATTCTTGTTAGTAAGAGAGAGATGTCTTAATCTTGAAAGCTCATCTAGATTGCAGTACAGTGATGTGTTACCTGCAGATTCAGAGAACAGTTGTCTCTGTAACACATCTTCCATATCCACCTAGGTCCTTGAATTGGCTTAAGTCTCTGAACTGGGGGTTGAGGTGAAAAAAGTAAACTAATTTATGCATACACTCACACACACACATACACACACACACACACACATATATATAGATACTAAACCAGTGAGTATTTCCTTTAATTTTTCTGTCACCTAAGAGTGGATGGATGATTTATATATTTTCCTCAAAAACCATTTAAATATGTAGTTAAATGCTTGAGCAGCCTCACTGAATCTAGGAAATATATGTTATGTTTGCAAAATTTCTGGGTGCAGCATGAGAACATACAGACCTTGAGGTTTGAAATCAAATCAGATAAAACATCACATTGTCTTGTTTAGAGCTACTGCCTCCCTTTGAAGGTAATAATTTTAAAGCATTAAGGTGAGTTAGATTGCTAGCCCTGTTTTTCTGTGACTACACCTTCTTAAAAGAAAGCTTGAAAATCCATGTTTGAAATATTCTAAATGGCATTTAATTGTGCACATTTTACTGAATAATTTATTAGTGTTAAGCCCCCTGCCCTAAATAATTTCAAAGACAAAGCAGCAAGGACTCCTATGTATGGGGTTTTTTAGACCTAAAGGGTTCATCATCTCTCCTTCAGCTTCCCCTGGAAATCTGCCTTTTTAGGTTGCAAAGAAGGTGGATGAAAATGTTATTAATTACTGAACAATATTTGAGAACTATAACTGTTTTTATAAAAAACATTCAATTTGCTGTTGCATACCAGCAACCATCGATATGCAATAAAAATAATAAATAAGAAATAACTTTTTAAAAGAGCATATGATGAAGAACTGCTGTAACTACTTATTCTGTTTGACTTTGAGATGTTGAGTTGATGGCTTGCATAGCTAATTCTGTTTGCCAGATTTACCAGGTGAGCTAAAGAAAAACATATATTAAAAACTGAGACTTTGGATGGTATAACCTTGTATAGCATTTTATCTTACGTCAGAACTTCTTGAACACCTGGATTTCTCCTTAATGCTGCTTTTATGAGTGAATTTAAATCAGTCTTTACTCTGCATGCAATGAATTCAATTTTTTACTGAATGCTTGTGGCCAACTCTTTTTTTTTTTCCTGATTTTTGTTAGCATTCTGTAGATATTCACATTATTCACATTTATCCTTTTCCTTTTTTTTCCCTCTTAAAAAAAAAAAAAAAACAACCCACAAACAAAACATTAAGTCTCCTATGATCATGCTTTGCAGAGTAGAAGAGAGAAGGAGGTTTTTGGATGCTGGGGATTTGTTTTGATTTGTTTTTGTTGTGGAGTGCCAGAAAGGCAGTAGGTTGCAGCCAGTCAGACTGTATTCTATTGCACAATTACCCTGGGCGTCTTAAGTGCCCGCTGGGGACCTAAGAGCACTCAATGAAAGAATTGTGTGGAGTTGTGCTGTGGCAGCAAAAAGGAATAAAATATGCTTTGGATGCTGTAAAGTTAAAAGGATCCCCACAGTGACAAGTGCTAGCAATAGATGAGGTCACTGAAAATTTTACCCTTTTACAGAGCCCTGGATCTTTGACCCAAGGTGAATCACCCTTCCTCTTTATGCAGACTATAGCTAAATTTGATCTGGGTAATGGAGACACTGACACATCCGTGGTGACAGAATCTAGTCTTTTCACCTTTTTGCATGTGTACTTCTCAAGTAACAGCCACCTGAAATTGCAAATGCTTCTAAGAATAACTTTTTCAGTTATGTCCAAAGCATGATAAAATTTCCTAGGTAACCATCTGTGAACATGTGTCAAATCCATATTCATTTTAAATAAGGACGAAGGACTTTGTGGACTAGGCACTAGGTTTTGTGAAAACTGTTCAAGGAAACTTTAAAAGTGAAAGTATTTTATCAATATATTTCTTACAAGGAATTCAATACTGCAGGTTATGATTTTTATTGTAGAAAACCCCAGGTAATGCTCTACAGAAGTAATATTTGATTTTTGTTTAGGATACAACTGATCTTTTTAACACTTTTGATTTTTCATAGATCAATTGACAAGACATGAACCAAATATTAAAATCATTGTCTATTGAATGGCTGAACAGATTGCAAGGGAAGAAATAAAATTTAAAAGTCTCCGCCATTAAATATGTTGTGAAAGATGCTTAATTAATTTTAAGCTAAAAGTACTTTAGAAATATTAGAAACATTCTTGATTTTCACTTAGTTCATCATTATGGACCATAATTGCTAAAATATTTTACAGCTAAACTTTATGTATATTTTGAACTCCTTATTCAGCTAAGCACTCTGGCCTTGCCAAATTGAGAGTGTTGGTACCCTGTAGTCCCCAGTCCTGGAAGCTATTTAAATTCTTAATGCTTATTGATTTTATTGAAGGTTATTCTGTGACTATAGCGTATTTTAATGTGCTTACAGGAAAGCCATGTTGTTAAATTAAAATTGCACTCCTCTACATTTTTGTTTAGAAGCAGTGTATGCAATAATTTTTGTCCAGTTTAGTAGGTCCAGAGACAGTTTGTGAAGCTCACAGCTGTTCATCAGCAGTTGGATTGTTTCACTTGTTAGTGCATTTTGGGGTAGAGCTAAAATAAGTATAGGTGAAGAGGCACAGTTTCAAACTCTTCATCTTCCTGTATAAATATGTATCCTACCTTGAGCAAGTGCATTTGTGTTTTATGCATTTGAGGAGTCTATCCTGCCTTTATGTCAAAATGTCATGTGCTGAACAATTGTAATGTTGTGCAAGCTTCTAAAAAGTACTCCTAAATAAATATATTAGTATTTTATACTTTGCATTATGATTTTCAATCTGTATTTAAAATTAGTCCGGTGAGCCTTCATTTTATTGAATTAGCAGATGATATGATATCATATAAGTGGTACAAAAAATGGTCATAAAAACCTCTCATATTCTTTAACATGCTCAACATGCTTCTTCTGCCCGTTTCAAGGGTTTCTAAATTCTGTCATTCACCACAGTAGTTTCTACTAGGAAATTAGGTTTAAAAAGGTATATCTGATATAAAATGAAGAATTTATTTGCTAAAATGAATATGCATATATCTGAAAAGCATCATCATTTAAGGGTAGTGTTTTAATCATGTAGAAGTTTCATTACTGTTTTCATTGATAGAGGAGATCTAGACTTGATTTTTCTTTAACTGTTTCTTGTCATCATTAACAATTTAAAAGTTTCCATATTTTATTTTATTTTTGAATGCATAAATAAATAATTATTAAGTAAAATGTGAACATAAATTTCAGATCTGCGCACAAATATTCAAAAATATTTTTCAATTACTTGTGATTTTTGCAATAGAGTAATCTAATCACTGTTTCAAAAAAAATCACAGTAGTCTGCAGGATATTTTGAGATTATGTAGAGAATGAAAGTGTTTGTCATGAACATATGTGCTGCATATAAAATACTTATTATTGGTTTCTCTGTTTTATGCATACATATATCCTGCTTATGAAGATTTTTGTTTCTTTTTGTTTGTTTGCTTAGTTTTATTTGTTGTATTTGGTTGTTGATTTGTTTTGGGGAGCATTGTGACTATATATCTGCTTAGTATTTTCTAACTAAGTAGATTAATGCTATAGTTGAAAACCAAAATGTTTTTATTTATGAGTTTACATTTTTTCTGTTAAACACAGTTAATTAAAAACACAACATAGAATTTGGACAATGTTTTAAATTACAGGATTTGATAAATAATATCAAAATCCTTTATTTATATAATAAGTGTCAGGATCAATCTTGGCACAAGTGTCAAGATCTATCTTGACTTTTTAGAGAAGGCTAATGCAGAATGGATACTGAAATCAGGAAAATATTTTATTTCTTACTATAAACCTTATGACATGGTGGCTGAAGGAAATTATGATTCGCTTTATGACAAGTAGGATTAAATTTGCATAAAATGCTTTTGAGACAGACATTTTATATTTTGCAATTTAAAATGATACTCTGCGTATGACAAATAATATGAAGATAAGTAGATTAATTCAGTGTTGGTGCACCTGTGTGTAGAAAGTTTCCTAAATATATGAAGCTATTTAGGGAATGATCATTTGCCACTGTTCAAAGTAGGGGGGTAAAAGTCTTATGAAAGCTTAGCAATGAATTTTTTTAAGAATATTATTAAATTATGTACTAGGACTAGTATGTAGCTGTAATGAGAATACTTAATAAATTATGTTTGGAGGTTTAAGATGGAAAAAATACTCGAGACCACTAGCAGGAAGAGTTTACTGAAGCTTTAGCCATCTTTTTTCAGTTGCTTCCCAACCCTGCACTTCATTTGTATGCTAACTTCTCTGTGTTCTCTTTCCATTTCTGCTTTGCATCTTCTGAATACCTCAGCTTTGTCCATCTCAAGGTTCACCTAGTCTTTTGTTCTGATTAACTTCTGTTTACAGTCATCAAAGAGAAATCCTTGCCAAGGATCCAAAGGTAAATCCTTGCCTTTTGCAGAAATTCTCTGCAAAAAGAATTTTGTCACATGAGAAGTGTTGTGATAATGCTCTTTTGTCCTCAATCTCTTCAAAAGTGAAAATACAGAACCCCCTTTCTTCTGATTCAAAATTGCTTCAAAAATACCTTTGTATACATTAAAATAGTTTGCTTGAGTAACATAAATACTAAACTGTATGTTCACCAGCTATTTCTGATACTGGTGAAGGCACTATTGTTTCTTTTATCTCATTCTTCTTTATAGCTCCTGCTTTCTTTTGCCCCAACTAAATAGGTAGATTACACTGAACACATGCCAATTTTTCATTTCACCCTGATTTTTTAGTGGGAAATATTCTGTAGAAAATCCCCTCCAGAAACCTCTTTTAAATAATGGGTTTGGATGAAACAGCTTTTTCTTTGAGGGGGACATTCCATGAATGCAATGTAGTTACAGTATATGGAAATTCCTGTGGAGATTAAAAAAGAAAATAGATTCTCAAGTCTGGTTATGGCCCTTTGGCTCCACTGAGACTCTGTAAATGACTTTATCCAACCATAAATAACCAGAGGAACATTTTCCTGCAGGCACATCTGCGCCACTGATGAGCCATTAGTTTTCCCCCTTTGGGTCCTGTGCTGGTAGGAGGCAGGTTGAGAGTGATGTAGCTGACCTTCATCACTCCAGATGAATCCTATAGTGGCACTGGCTTCATTAAAGACCAGTGTCACTAGCATTACAGTGGCCATGGAGCAGATTGTCAGATGAAGAATATCTGCTCTCTGAAGACCATCATCATTTGCACTGAGTGAAAACTGTGTAGTTGAGTCTTAGCTTAATTCTGGATCCTTCTATGTGCTAGAGTTTGTGGCCTAGTCTGCAACTGCAGTTAATTCAATACTTACTTGCTCAGGACATTCTCAGTAAGGAAATCTGCCACTTCAATATTACTCCATGAATGCTTGAACAAAATGAGTTACATTTATTAGCAAAGACTGCTGCCTAATGGAGAGAATCAGGTGGTTTTAAGTAAGAAATCTTCACATGAAAATGGCATTTATGCCTTTGGCTGCCTCGTATGAGATTGATTCTGTCCACTAACTTTTTTAAGAGCTCTCTGTCCTTCCAAAACTGTGATGCAGAGCAGCATATGCTGAAACACAGTGCCAAGTGGCTCACAGCCAAATTTGCTGTTGTTCCTTTTTTCCCTGTCACAGTACTGAAACAGTCCTCTCCCAGACAAATGAAACCACCTATCAGCATGATTGATTGTGAAGTTCCTCAAATAATAATTCTTTTGAAATGTCTTTTTACTAAGCAAAGAACCCTTTTAATGGAGTGCTAGGTTAATCTGAAGGAGTCTGCTGATAGATTTTGCTTAGCAGTCTTCATTCTCCAGCCTTCCTGAACTTTGTCAGCTGTGCATTTTGCAATGATATTTCAGAAGCTGGACATTTAAGATATTTTCCCTCTGCTCAAAGTGAGTCTTTGAGGAAGAAAACACCCAATTAATAGTTTGATTTGAAATCTGTATTCTGTAATACTGCCGGATCTTTTTGTCATCTGGCCATTGACTATTGAAAGACTGTTACCTTCTATGCTGTCAAGACTTTCTCCAGTTGACTGAGTTTTTTCTCAACTAGGGTATCTTTGAAAATATTTGGTGAATCAGGTTAAGTTAGAATATGTAGTAGCCCCTCAGCAATAGTGTAGTAATAAACCTTATTTTCATCAAAAGTTAACAGAACCTTCAAACTGTTGTCTCTGAGAGTAAATTACATCAGAACTAAAGCTCTGCAACTATAGAAATTTTGACTGTTTTCTTGGGGGAAAAGATTAATCAGCCTCATAGCACTGCAAATGCATTTTTGTTTGAAAAACAGAAAAAAATATAAAAGTCAGATGAGCCAAGAGAATCCCTGAAAAATAGTTTTGTACCGAGGCAAAGGGTGTGTGTGAAAGAGCGAGATGGTGCAGGGTTCTTTTTGGATCTTGGTAAGAAAGATCTGACAAAAAATGGCTCAATAAAACAGCTGTTTTAATAAGATAGAGTAAAAAGAGGAATGCAGACAGCATGTAAATCTTGTATCCCTCCAGAGGCTGGGACTCCTGTTTTCATGTGGCATTGGATTGACCCCAAATATGTTTTTGCATTACATGCTGTGCAGATCTTGTCTGTGGATGCAAATCCTCTTTTTGGTCATTCAAACAATTATGTAAGTCACTATTTGACATACAATGGTTTCCCAGTCTGAATCACTATAGAGATACTTTGTTAAGATCTAGTACAAGCAAGCTAGAAGGAAGCGTATAGCTCAATACAAACTGGTAGAATTCATTTTTCTGAAATACAAGTGTTTGAGTCAAAAAGCTACAGTATACAGGAAAATAGTTTTATATATTATTGAAGATTTCATGCATGAGGAGAAAAGCAGTTTTGAATTCCCTATGGTCTAATATTTGAGAGGTCGTGAAAGTAGGGTGTGATTTTACTTCTTTTAGAGACAATGATGAAACTCCCATGATTTATATGTGAAGTAAAATTTTTATGGAAAAGGCTGACAAGTATTCCGAAACCCCATATTTCTTGAACTTTAAGTCCAAATTTAATTCTTAAGCTTAAATGCTTCTAGAATTTCTCAAAAAAATCTGTTACAGAACGATTCTTTGCTATTGCCTGTTCAATTAGCAAATATGCAAATATGTCCTAGAAGGCAGGTGGACATAATTTCATACTGTGTTGGTGGTTTTTAATATTTATTGTAAATGATACATAAAATTATCAACCACTAGCTGGGAACAGCTTGTTTTCATAGCAGGTCATGAGGCTTCAGCTTTCATGACCACAGCATATGCTGCGCATTGGGGAACTTGCCCAGTGACCTTCCATTCCCTGGCACTCTAGTAATTGTGATTGCTGATCTAGACAGTAGCCTACTTACCTTCTGATTCATTTTAAGTGAAGATTGCTTTGAATGATGACACTGAAAACACGTAGGCATCTTTTTTAAATTTTTTTTTTTCAGGATCATTGCTTGGATGTGATAACATATTTCAATAAAAATTGCATAATACTCTAAAACATTCATTTCTGAGCCAAAACCCTTAATTTTATTTTCTATAATTTATTAGTTCCCCACAATGGCATTGCATTCCTTTTTGATCCACAACTTGTTCTGCTGACTTGGAAGAAACAGTTGAGAGAGAGCTGTGCTCCTTCTCAGTATCAATACGAGTACACTGTCACTACAGGCTGTACTTGCTTCTTGACTGATGGCTGTCAGTTCACTTTCATGATTTACATGTTTTTATTTGCTTCCTATACATTCAGAGACATGTGCTGTCATCTGCACACAAGGCCCCCTTTGCTAATTGACATGATGAGGATCTGCCAGCTGCAGAGGAATGACAGGTTTTTTTCTGTGCTATGCAGTATACTAAGCTGATTTTTTTTATGGGTGAAATGCAGGACATCACATCTTCCCTTCACAGCCCTTAAAGCTGACGTGATTTTGCCATATATATGAAATATATAATGCATACCTTATATACACAATCATCTTAAAAACCTGAAAAAGAATTTTTACTGATAGATCATATATGTTAATTAGACCACGGAGCCATTAGATAGGGACAATAATAAGGGAGTCAGAGAAGCCTTAGAGAAGAACATTTTAGATCTTTCTACCCTGTGTAAAAATGTTGAACTCTCAAGAAAAAATGCAGTATTTTAATTAAAATTTGGTTTACATGAGGTAGTTGTTACTTTTACCAGTTTGAACATCAGCCTCTGGAATTGCAAAACTCTTATAAATTGTGGGCTATTTCCTTGCATATATGTAATGACTATTAGTTTTTATAGAATTTCTGAATGGGGAAACACACCATCATGAGGGGTCCTGAGACATTGCAGTTGCTCTGTAATTTATCTCATGTTTGTGCAGAAACAGTTCACTAATCATTATCTAAAAGCTGGTTCTCCTAAACATTACACAGCCTTTTTAATCTGGTTAGTGTTTGTGGTTCATAAACACATTCAGGCAGCTGGATTATGAAATTCAGCAAATTATGTTGGTATTTTAAAAAGGAAGTCACAGAATTCACAGAATGTAAGTGTGTAAGAGTGGTAATAAAAACCTGAAAAAATGAATATGTTTTAGTAAAAATTTCCATCTCATACCACAGGTGTCAATGGAACATCAAAATGGAGTTTTCTCTCTAGAAAAACAGGTAAAATTGTCAACCACAAAAGAAATTTTTCCTTCTGTTCTACAGAATTAAGCACACCAATTGAATAGATTGATGATCACAAGAGAAGTGAATGACCTAAGTAGATATTAATTTATCTACTTACCCATAACATAATGTTGACGACGGCCATGGTGGCCTTTAGTGGACTCTGGGTATGATGGGGCTGCCTTCAAACCAGTATCTCCATTCAGACTGGGAGTGTCTTCTATAAAAGAGTGGAAATTCTTCCAGGAGAAGAGAATTACCAGAATAAGAATCAGAATTTGGGGGTCCTAACTCTTGAGGGGGAGATTCTTTGAGAGTTCATACTCCAATTCAAAGAGTTAATTTTTCTTCACAGTAAAATGTAAAAGTATGCAAAAGAACCTCGTATGAATAGATCATCAGAAGGCTGCCAGAGCTTCTTGTCTCTAGAATTAAGAATGTTGTCACATTGAATAGAATGTGTCAGAGCTGTAATTCATAGTCAAATCATTTACAACAAAGAAAGAGGAAATGTTGTCTATGGATGCAACTGATTAGCAGAAGAGCAGTTTTAAGCAAATATATAAATTACATGCAAAGCTTTTAGAAAAAAAAGTTATGAAAACACTTCATGCTTCTGTGTCTAAACTTTTTCTTTGTCTGAAGTATTTAAATGCCTTTAAATGCTTGAGATCATGAAGAACTTGAGGAAGGGAAAAAGCAATCTAGTGAATTGTTCTACAGCCTATGTTTTGAATAAAGCTTGTTATAGATTGGATATTCACTGTGACTGTACTAGACATACTGGGTACTGGCCTACTGCTTAGACAGTGGGATAAATTACTTTATATCCACTCATATATTCATTATTTGTTTTTTAAAAGGTTATCTGCTCAGTCTTGGGGCTCCTATAACCACTATTCAAGAGTGACTGCGATGGATTTGCGTGTGATATCAACAGAAAATTCACCATATGTCAGTTCACCAAGAAAAATTCAATTTGATTTTCTGTCTTTCATATTTTTCATTGCTCTGCTAGAATGAATAGAACAGATATATCAAAATTATAAAATAGTTCTGAATTTTTAAAGGATGGATGCAAACTGATGTCTGTTTCCATTTGCAAATTCAGATAATTTAATACATAAATTCCATGCCAATATCAAATAACCAATTATCTCTTTCAAGAAATTTAATCCTTTTTTCACCACCTGTTAACCGTAAGTGAAAATCTTTCACATAGACTCATGTGAGATAGTCAATAATTGCAATAGATTGAATTTACTTACAGGTTTCTGTGATTGTAAGTCCTATAGCCTGGGTCTCTCTCCCAAGCCCTCCTCCAAAATGACAGGGCAGGTGCCATAGCTTATGGAAAGTGCCTCTTTTTTTGATGTATGATCTGGTCCAGCATTTCTGTGGAGGGCGATTGCCATATCAAAGTATAGAAACCAATTGAATATTTTGCTTCCTCTATTGCAATAGAACAGAAACTCGTTTAAGTTAAATGTATCTATAGATCCCAAACTCTTTATTAGTAGTTAAAATGATAAATTTAGAGTTCACCTAACAGCTAAGAAAACCTCTTGCTTTTTCCATTTATGGTTCTGTTCAGGAAATACCACACTGACTTTTTGCATTCTTGACCACTTGCATTCAATCTCTGTAGAAATTACAAGGCAATAAAAGAAGAAGTTGTGATATCCTTCTACTGTAGTATCTGTAGGCAGTTGCTTAAAAAAATAATTCTATTATTCTAATTATTCTATTTTACCTGTGGTTCCTGGTGCTTCCTTTTTCGTAAAGCAGCACAGAAGAGGTCTTCACAGTTTCAGAAGAAAGGCAGAAAGCTTTTGTGAAAATGCGGTGGACTTTTTTTCTTAAGAGTCTGTCTGTTGAGTGAAACTCCTGGAATGCTAGCACATTATTAAAAGGCAGCAAGAGAAGCATACCAGCTAATTGTTGCAGTAAGACTTGCTGAAGTTCAAGAACACCAGGAAAAAAATGAATATTGTTCCTGCTGTGCTTGATTGTAATTGTTCAGGTTTACCAGCAATATACCAGTTCGATTAATCAAGTTAAAATATGTAAATCCAAGAGAGTAAAAAACCATGAAAACTTTGAGCACTATGTAAATGAGAGATAAAAATCACATGTAGAAAGGAATGATTAGAGAAGACGTTACAGATCTGGTGGCAGAATATGCAAGATATACACTGCTCCAAGATTTAGGATGTGTAGCCTAAGATGAATAATATAACTTCAGTAACATAAAAAGTCAAATAGCTGTATTTGTGCTGTGACAGAAGAGACACATATTTCATTCTTACAATAAAGGACCTGGTAGGTTATGTGGGAGGTTGTAAATGTCTGCAACTCAGCAGACCTTGCCCATGGTAACAGCTTCATAACGTACAGACATAGATAGGCTTAAAAAGTGGCTCAGCTAGTGCTAGTATATGCAGTCAATGTTACCAAAACCTTGAGTGTCTGCAAAATCCAAAATATAAAACCAAATTAGAAGAGGCATTGCTTACAGTGATGTTGTCAACTGAGCATCTAAGTGCTGTAGTCTTGCAAGCCCGCAAAAAACAGAGATGTAAGAAGCAAATCAGAGCTTGAAATCAACTTGAACCTTTCAGGAGGCAATCTCACTCTAAATTCTAAATGATTAAGAAAGAACGAGACCCTAAGGCTGCAATTTGATATTGTCCAAATGGATTCGGAGTTGCCCCTGCTTATAGCTGAGAACTGGGCTTGGGTCTCACAGACCATAATATCAATTTAATAATGTGCTTTTGTGTAACCCACTGGAAAAAAAAAAAAAAAAAAAAAA
>LTAT01000004.1:87982013-87995309 GCA_003286495.1 Chlorodrepanis virens | reverse complement strand
AAAAAAAAAAAAAAAAAAAAAACACAAAGTAGTACAGACATATTATAGGATAAGATATAGGATGTTTTTACAGGTAAAAATAATTACACCCACTGCTGTCACATATAGAAGCTACAAATCTGTTATAAGAAAACCACTTTTCTTTGAACAAGCACTGTTGAAGTCCTTTAAATTACAAATGGAGACTTAGGTGAGCAAACTTTGCATGTTGGTAGAAGACTGAGTTCTTTAAATGGAATTATATTTTTAATATGAAACTTTCATAAACATCACAAGCACCATACAGGTCTAGGAATGTTAGCCAAGGTAAAACAGACTGGTCTTCTCATTAATTAATCTTATTATTTAATGAATAGCACTGGTGGTGGAGTTAGAGAGTTCACCCTAAAGAAGTCATAACATGGAAACAGCAAGTGAATAATAATACTTCTATAATTCTTTCTTTCTTGTCAGTATACTGCCTATGAAAAGCTGATATATTTTAATACAGAAATTGTCAGTATTATTCAGTACAGAGTCACAAGAGTGTTGGGAGCATACATAAGACAGAAAAGAAAGATTTGAAGACAACAGGGATTCTCCCCTAAATTCAAAGCTATTTCTCCTGAGTACAGTCATCTGAATATGATATAACTTCTCAGAAAGAATTCTCAATGTTTTTATCTGTTTCATTTCCTGTATGGTGATATACAGTAGAAATATGGGAAAAGGTAGTGCTGGCTGACAAAACAAATATTCTACTAGTATTTGAAATGTTACCAGGATTTCTCATAGTCAGTAAAAGTCAGTAAATAACTCATTTAGAGGGTAGGAAAAAATGGCATGCCTCTAAGAAATGTTTTTGTTAAAGAGAATGTAAAAGCCCTGGAAAATTTTGCTGACATATGCTTTCAGGAATTAACTTTATTTTATTAAACAGCTATCTTGGCAGAAGGAAGAAAATTTTTAAGTCTGTCAAGCCAAATGACCTATGCCTACTTGATGCTCCTCTCTTACCAACCTCTCTGAAGGTGTTCCACTTTTCTCTAAAAGCATGCACTAATTATTATAAATTGTTCTATTAAATTTTGGAATTTATGGCCAACAGTATTCAAAGTTGAGATACAGCAGACAGATACACTATGTGGACAGACAGGTTTTTCTGGAGTTCCTTGGCAGGATGTTACCAGGGGTAAGGAGCATGGGGTACCAGTCGTACAGAGAAAATTGATCCTGGGCAAATAATGAAAGTACATTTTGCCTGGGGAAGGAGGAGGGGAAAACCACACCTTTTCTTCATGAGGTTGTGTGAAGCAGACATCTGCAGAAGCTCTCTTCATTTGTGTGTCGTGTAGCAGAGCTCACATAGACTTCAAGAGTTCAATTGTTAGATTTGGATGGAATTCCCAAAGTCAGCCTTGCTACTTTACTTTCAGATCTTAAGGTGAATGATGGGGCACTTCAAATGTTATCAAGTTTTTAAACATGAGAAAATAGCTCCACAAAATTAGAAAGAATGAAACAATAATCCCTTTATTTTCATATGGAAAAGTAGTGGTGTTTAATTGAGCAGTCTAGTAGAAGAAATTGCAATTGGCCTTTGTACTTCAACAGGCCTTTGTACTGCAGCATTCAATAATATGAAATAAATTAGAAGGGATTTTAAAAAGGACTAATGAGTAAGTGACTGATGAGGTGGAATTTTATGAATACTACTGGAAAGATAAAATATACTCAATATGCCTCTGGTGATTATAAGTTTGTTTTTGTTGCTTTTTCTTTGCTTTTTTTTGCTTTCTTTTTTTTTTTTAATAAAAGTCCAGGAGGTAAGCATACACCGAAATGAGGAGGTAATTTTCTGAAGTCTCTGTAAGAATCAGAAAGGTCATGGTTTGCTTTATTTTTGCCCTGGCATTATTGAAAGTTTCACAGAAAATTAGGTATATTTTCAAGGGCTTTGTGACCTTTCTTGAAACAATGCCAAATAAGTAGTAATAAAGTATTTCTGTAGAACTACCTCCCTTACTATTTTAAGATTCTGTTTTTCTCCAGGTCCCTTTTTGTTGCCACTGATGGTGCAGCAAGAGATCCATAGCATTGGAATGAATATTACATAAGATCCTTGCAAAACAGATGCCTCTAGAAATTCTTTTCCATCCTCTCATTATCATGGAAAGCAGTCTTTCAACCATCTTTGAAACGCCTCCCAGAAATGTGCTCTAAGCTCAGCTCCTCGTGTCTGTGAGCCACCTGCATGTACATCTGTACAGGAAATGCTGGTCATATTGACCATCATTACCGATTGTTTTTCTGTTTTCCATTTCCAAGGACTTAATATTGCACTATTTTCTTTTTCTGTTTACATTGCATGCAAATATTATGCTTGGTAATGCTAAGTGAGTAATGAAAACCATTCCATATGATTAGTGTTGTTCCACATGGTAGCTGGAATCTATTCAATTGAATGACCTTAACTGGTTTTTCAAGTGGGATTTTCTTTTATTTTTTTGAGTCAAGCTGCCTAATTAGATTTCTGGATTAACATTAGAAATGCCCTTCAGTGTGATAGCTGAGGGATTTTAAGTACTGTATTTTGTTTCTGACCTTGGCCACTCTCATTTTAAACTACCATGACTGAATTTGGATGGATTAACAGAAGATCCTGAGCAGCTTTAAGCAGTATTGCACTATACTGAGTTACCCCATATAATATGTACCGTGTGTAATATGGCATTAGACTATATCACACTATAAACTGTTTTGCCTCATATTGCTCTGTATCATGGCTAGATTTGACATTGCCTGTAAATGTTTAGGAAGCTGGTGGGTCTAACTTTGATAGCTGTTAAGGTTGTCAGGATAGAAAGACTTGAAATGGACTTTACTGCCTCTAAATTAAAGAGAAGGAAGTGATGACATGGCTGTGAAAACACTGTTAGAAATCTGTTATCAGCAAGACTTTTCATTCCTCTGCAGCTTTTGAGGTTTGAATGTCTTTTGTGGTGTCCTTTTACTTTTTTTTCTGTTCTGTTTAAGGAATAGGTACTTGGGAGGAAAAATTCCTATTGTTACCTCAAGTATTTTACCTTTTATAGTGGGTTCAGATCTTTCTTCGTTTTGTCTCACTGTCCTTTGTGTATGGAGCAATAGAGAGGGGAACCAAAATCAAACAGTGTGCTAAAGGTTGAAATATCCTTGATAGGATTATAGAATGTGTTGCACACTGTGTCTGAACAAAACAGGATCACAGAAAAGAAGAAAGGTCAACTTGTTGCTTGCTGCAGAAAATTTAGAGGCAATGAAAAAATGTCTATGTATGTAAGGGAAAGCAAGGGACTCAGATTAAGAAGTTGGCAGAATCAGCAGTGAAAGAAGCCAAGAAAAACAGATGCCAGATCTAAATACCAATTCTGTAAGGACTGAATCACTTATTCAGCAGCCATACATTGACTGCCTACAATAATTGACATGGGTACAATGCTGTTGTCTGCTTGGGGAAGAGTTTTTGCATAGTCAGATTGAAATTATTCAGAGAGGTCAAAAATGGCTGTGAAATCATCTCTCTATTTTTTGTTCCTACAGATACTATAATGATCCAGATGTCTGCCCTTCTACAAATCATTGAGCAACTCTCTGGGCTATAAACATAGTGTTTAAAACATATTTCACAACTTAGCTTACTCATTGCTGTCTCATACTTACAATGTATGTGTGTGTCCCAATACTTTCAAATGTATTTGCAATGTCTATTAAATTCATACTTTTGTCATCTTATGGCCTAATTATAAAAGATATTACAGACTATAAAAACATGGATTAGAATGATCAATGTTGTGTTGCTGAATCCTGTATTGTTTGGAACCTATTGAAAAAGCTATTGCTGATATGACAAGGTGATTGCTCACGCTCAAAAGGTCAAAGTCTTCTTTCACTTTTGAGTTTGTTGCTTAATTTTGTAAAAGCACTTAAGATGTAGGGACCTTGAGAGCCACCAATTTCATTTTGCTGCTCCCATACAGGACAAATTTTACAATAAAATTTCTGATCACTATTTGCCTAATCTGTTTCTTAAAGCCTCTAATGAAAGAGGTCACATTCAATAAATCACTGATAAACAAAAGAACACTGTGGAAAATGGCTTTGAACTATCCAAGTTCTGCAGGTAAATAATTACTTAGAGAAGCAGTCACTGTACAGTGCGCACTCTTTTCTTTGAACCATATCTACTCTTGCTATATGTGGACAGAGATACAGTATGGAAAAAATACATTTAGAGCAGTCAATGGATACACGCTATTAAGCCATAGTATTGCACAAATTAGGAAGTAGAAATAAATTGTGATTGTATATTTCTGGATTATGGTTTTTGAAATAAGTTTTTTTTTTCTCTTAGAGTTTGACATACTGAATAATTTCAATAAATAATCCAATGTTTTAGGTTTATTTTATTTAAAAGCTCGTCTGTTTTTTAAGATGGAAGAGAAATTGTTATAGCTATTTTTCCATGTGATGGACTTCATTGATTTTTATTAACTGTAGGCTGGTATAACAACTTAATTTGCATTCTACTGCATTTAGAAGCAAGCAAGGAAGGAGGCAACTCTGGGTTTCCATAATATATACGGTTGGCTGCTGTCAGTGAAAAGGATGTTGTTTCATACTGTATAAAGCAAATGCTGTATAAAGCAAGGTTATAGGTTATTTGCTAATTTATTATTAAAGAAATATCCTCTCATTTTGATCTTAGAATTCGGGAGACACAACTGGAAACAAGTCTTGCCTGACACTTCAATGCATAATGTTGAAAGCTGGGTTTGTTTTGAAACTGGTGCAGCAGCACTGTTACCAGAATGAGTAAGTATTTTCAGTTACCATAAGGCAGCATCTTAATACCATCATAATTCTCTAACATGGAAGAAGGAAATAAGTATGACATCTTATAAATGAGTGGTAAATGTTTGCTCTTAGAAAATGACTTGTTTACTGAATATTAAGTGATAAAAGTAAAATGCCAAATAATAAGACTTCTGCTTATTATAGATTATTCTTTTTTTCTTGGTGCTCTCCTTAAGTGTAAAGATGGTATACTGATCATTATACTAACTTAGTTACTTTGTATATATTTGAAAACTTATCCTTGCATTTTCACCTTTATTTGTTGATCTCTTCTGCTATGAAGGTGTTGCAGAATGTTTCTAGACAGTTATGCTTCAGCTGAGATGCGAATAAAAGTCAGTGTCAGATAAAGTGCTTCTGATGTAGAATTTATAAAATACATTAGGACTGCATAAGAGAAAGAACTGGCAGGACAGATAGCTTGATGTGCATGCCCAGCAAGAGATAAATTCTTAACCAAGGATATATTGTCTAAACAAGTCAGGTATAGCACACTACTTCCTGTTGGGAGATAAAACTATGGAAATAAAACTTTTGTTTTACAAGTGAGAAATTTATTTTAAAAATTTTACTGGCAGAATTTTTCAGGGGCCCTAAAATCTTTAAAATATTTCTCTAATATTTGTAGAGATGGACAAGATTCTCCTTTTAGTTACCTATCTAAAATTTATTCTGCATAATGCAGGGGACAGGATTAAAATCCCAGAATAACTTGGATAAAGAAGAAAAATTTATCCAAGAATAAATTTGTTCATAAATTAAAGCTGATACTTGACAGGAAAAGTGCTGCCAATTTTCAGCTTAAAGGTAGAAAAAAAAAGTGGAGCAGAGTGTTTTTTCAGCTCAATCGTAAAACTCTATGCATGTACATCAGGCACTCTGAAAAACTGGGGGTGGTAGGAATAAAAGAAAGGGGAAACTTTGTCAGAAGAAACAGGGGGAGGAAATATGGTCACAATAGAGGTTGTGGATAATGCACACAAAATGTGATAAATAAATAAATAAATATCCAATAGGAACATAAGTAAAGCTTGCAGGTTATTAAAAAGTTTTTTTGGAATTCATAGATTAGTTATTTAGATTATATTATGTCCACGAAGTCAAATGAATTTGAAGACACATTTATGGTTTCACTTGGAGACATCAATGAGTGACAGCAGCTCTAGAACCTAACACACTTTTAACAGCTGTAGTGGCTCAAGCCAAAGGCCGGGTTGTGTTCTGTATCCCTCAACATCCACAAGTGAAAGGCTTGGAAAAGGAACAGCAGGACAAGGTTATAAAATGACACTTCTGAGTAATGCTAATTTCATGCTCCAGCTATTTTCACATTGAAAATCTCCTGAGTCTATGTGGTCCTATTAATTTGCAGCCCACCATGAATTTCTCTTCCATAAACCTTTTCAGTCTCCCAATCAAACAACCTACATGAACTTCTTGGATCCACATTATTTTTTACAAGGTCTTTTGCACTTACTTTTTTCTGTCCTGAAATGTATTCTTACTGGCTAAATTTGACACCTCCTCTTCCTGCACTGAAAAAGAAAATTAACAATTTCTGTCCATCTTACTTTATGCTACTTGTAGTTTTATTATCCTCTAAAATTTCTCCTTTCATTTTTTTCTTTTCCACAAGGAAAAGGGACAAGTCACTTCACAGGTCAGTATGCAGAAATCACTGAGAAATTTTCTAATGAAGTAAAAAACATATCTATAAAGTACTGAAGTTTTCTAATGTGCGGGAAAACTTAAAATATAATTAATTGTATGGTGTGATCACCAATTTAGCCCTCACCAAATAGAATAATAGAGAGATGTGGTATATTCACAGAGATTTAGCCAGATCAATATACTTCTGTTGATTTTATTGGTTGCATGTAGAGTTTTATGTGATAAATTGTGTTCTTTTACCATGCAGAATTGAGCAAGTGATGAAGAGTGCTTTCTCTTTATCTCTCATTTCTTTTGGTGTTACATAGCTTAACCAGTCCTACAGAACAGAGGCAGTTGATTGTTATTCAGCTATTCAAATTTCTCATCAAATTTTGTGTTTACATATCTTGTGTTTATTTGTGTTTTTCTAAGTCATTTGTAATAGGTTTGTTGTTATCAGAACTTTCTCTATTTTCTTCTTTTTGTCTCTTCACTGCAGACTAGTCTTTTTTCCCCCTATTTTACATAGTCTGAACTCCTTCTTTTCATACATTTTCACCCTTGTTGGTCTGAGGCTGTCTTAGTGATTTCCCTCTATGCTATTTAAGACCATCATTATCACTGCTCAGAATGACTCTGAAGAAAAGTTGAACCTCCTGTTAAAGCATTATGGAAGGCAATTTACAAAGTCTCTCATTTGTCACTACAAAATCAGCTTTAGAACAAATTCTAAGAGAATTTGACGCTGAAAAACCTCCTACCAGCTAAAACCTTTTCTCTCATCACTACTGAAGTCCCTTAGCTAGCTGAGGGAAAACTGTACCACAAGTAGTCATTCAAAGTCATTTGAAGACATGAGAATATATGTTTCAAGACCAAATTCTAAATATATTCAGCTTCCTATTTCTTCTGAATGCCCTTTCTTGACTAGTGACATTTCTGGGCTTTAGTAATTATTATTTTTAAGACTAGAAACATAATTCTTCTTTCTCATATCTTTCCTCCTCTCCTGAAATCTAATTCAGGTATTGATTTTTATTGACAAGGTGCCCTCATTGATAAAAAGCTCCAACCTCTATCTGACTTTGGAGCTTCCTGCTCACCAAATCTTAGTCCTTGAGAGGTTTCTTTGATCCTGCTACTCCCTCATTTTTAAAAGACAGTGTTCTAAAGAAAAATAATCTTCATTTGCCTCTCTGCCCTGGCACTGACTGTTTTCTAATCCAGCTACCCATGCAAAGAACCTTACTCATTTCCATCTGAGGACAAATATTTCTAGTCAAGAGACACATCAAATCTTCTTCTTCCCTTTTCCTTGTCTTCCTTCCTTCAAGAGACATAAAGAACTGCAATGAAAAATAAATGCATGAATAAATAAGCATTCAGAGGATCCAGCAACAAATCACCCAGAAGGAAAGCAATGCAGAGAAGGAAGCTGAAAGAGCCATCACATTTACCAGCAGGCAGTGATCATGGAAAAAAAATTACTAGTTTGTGGTAGTCACCTATGGCAAGTACATGGCAATGACATCTAGAGAAACACTGTTGGTTTGCTTCTGTGATGATTCCTTATAAAGGCTGAGTTTCACAGATGACCAGTTTGTTAACTAACCTTCATTCTACACCTTCTGATATTTAACCTTGTATATTTTGATACCAGCAATTCTCTTGAGAAATTGTAGAGATTTTGTAGCAGGATGAAAGGAAGTATCTTTCCCTGCCCAAGATGTTGTAACTGAATGTAAGGAAACAAGAACCCAGAACCTGAGACATCTTCACTTTGTGTGATCTAGAGCTGAGTGCTCTAAACCTCTGACACTGATGAAGGAGAGGGTTGCCCATTTTGTTGCTGACAGAATGAGAATTAGCTCAGTCTGAGATTGCATTTCAATGAAAATCCAGAACTACTTAAATAATTCCTACATTTTCCTGGAATGAATCAGGCAGGGAGACATAGCTTATGAAGTGTCTTATACATGTCTTTGAATCACTAGCCTCTGAGATCCAACAATCCACTCCATAAGATTAGAAACAGCCAGTAAGGATTTGTTGAAATTAAAGAAAAATCAGACACATCATCCCACACAGTCTGCAACTAAGAATATGTGAGAAGACTTTAATTTTTTCTTCTCTTTTTCCACTCTTCTTTTCCAGAAAACAGAAAGGTATGATATGTTGGTCCCAGCTGGCAGGCAATCTCACACTCAGCTACTCCCTTACTCCCCCTCCTCAGTAGAACAGGGGAAGACAAGAAAAAACAGGAATGAGAAACATTTTGGATCAATATGGAGTCAGGAAGATCACTTACTAATCATCATTGCCAGCAAAACAGACTTTATTTGAGATGAATATATTTATTGTCAATGAAAATAAATATGGAAATACTTATCTGGGTATTGGAAGGAAAATGACAATAAATATTTACATACTTAGAGAAAATACCTTTCCTCCCCTTTTTTTCACACTCAGCTTCACTCCAAATTCCTGTTTCCTCCTTATTATTGCCATAGATTACACTCATTCCCTACAGTGAGGCAATGCACCATGCAAGGCTGGGGGAGTGTGTATGTGAGAGTTACAGTCAGTACATTGTGGTTTCCTCTGGCCACTCCTTACTTTTCATTTTCTCTGCTCCTGTTAGGTTCTTTGCACCACTGCAGCAGACAACAGCACCTGAGTTTGGATTGAGATAGCTTGACTTATTAATTTTTTTTTTTTTTCTTTAAGCAAATATGTCTTACAGTATGTGAATACTTAGAATTCCAGCCTGGTACTTCTGCGATAAAAATCAACAGGACGTGGCTCATACAGGAACCAGCTATTTTTAGGTAAAATTCCTGAAGTGGGATATAATTTTAAGTCTTCTCTGCATTTTTATTTCTGAAGCTGCTTGCTTCAGGCTTGAATGATACATGATTAATAATTGAGCACATCTTATTTATACATTCCTTTACAATAGATGCATGAGAGGAAACCAGAAGATTAAGGGGGTAGGGGAGGAAAAGGCAAAAATATGTTTCTATGGAAGATCCTGCCAGAAAGACATGAGCCAGTAGTGATGGTAAATTTTATGCCAATCTACATGTGTTTAACTTTTATGTAGTACATTTTACACTCCTTCATTTTCATATATGTCCTATTCACTCTTGCTCAAATGAATCAGCAGAAAGATTGTTGTAACTTCATTAGGATTAAGGCTAGACTCTCCCAAAATACATGCTGGTTAATGGGGATAGAAGCCAGTTTAAAAATCAATACAAGTATGTTTCTCCTAAACGAGATTCTAGGTAGTCAGCAGAATGACCTAATATCTTGGGATAAGTTGATACTTTCTCTTGGCATGTGAAAATTATCTGCATGTACTTCCAACCAGAGCAAAAATAATATTGTCAATCAACTTCACTACAAAATCTTATGAATTTTAAAAGAAGAATTTCAGTTACTCTGCCTTAAAGAGATAGTACTAATGCTCTACTTATAATACATTGAAGTAACTACCATATCTACCTTTCTTCCCACTATGAATTGCTGGCAGTAAACTGATCATAAACCACCAGCATCTTCCTTTTGAAAATTAAAAACTTCTGCAGAGAAGACTACGAAAAAGCATATTGTATTCACCATTCCATTCAAAGGAAATAGGAACTGTAGTGCAAAAAACAATTGAAAATTTTGAAACAAGACTTTGTTGGAAGAGTAGTTTAGAAAGGCATTATTACAGTCTTAGCAATTGCCACGGTCCTTCCTGTGTTCCCAGCCAGAAAAATCTCTGAAATCTCTGTACTGTCCAGTTTTTGCAGAATGTAATGAAGTCCACCTTATTCAGTGTCTAGTGTTCAGGGGCAGCTGTATCTATATGTTTCACAGAGAAAAGCAGAACTATTCTCCTGGAATAATTTGTACATGGAATTATATGTCAAAGGGTTATTTCATTCCCCACCAACAGTAGGTGTTTGTTATATTTAGTTTTTAAACATAAAGATTTATATACACCGAGTCATAAAATAATTTAGTTTAGAAAGTATCTGTAAGACCATCGAGTGCAGCCATTAACCTAACAAGTCAAGTCTCCTACTAAATCATATCCTTAAAAGAGAAATCTAAATGACTTTTAAATACCTCTGAGGATGGTGACTCAATCTCTTCTCTGTTCCAGTGTTTGACAACCCTTTTGGTGAGATAAGTTTTCCTATTATCCAAACTAAACCTCCTCCAGCACAAATTGAGGTAATTTCCTTTTATCTTGTTGCTTGTTACGTAGTAGAAGAGACTGCCCTCCCCCTTACTCAGCCTCCTTTCGGGCTCTTGTGGAGAGCAAACAGGTTCTTCCTAAGCCTCCTTTTCTCCAAGCTAAACAACCCCAACTCCTTCAGCTGCTCCTTATCAGACTTGTGCTCCAGACCCTTGACCAGCTTCCCTGGACATGTTCCAACACCTCAGTATCTTTCTTGTAGTGAGGGACCCCAGAACAGAGAGATTTGAGGTACGGCTTCACCAGTGCCAAGTACAGGGGGATGAAATGTTCCTCAGTCCTGCTTGCCACACAACCACGAGCCTTTTAATAAACTGTTCTACTAGATCTCTGGGTTTTATTATTCTCTTAAGTGTCTAGTTTCACTTACAATTTTACTATTTATATTTAGTACTCATATAGTTAGCTCTTGGGATACAGTGCTTTCAGCCATCACAGCTTCATTGTGAGTTAGATCTTTATCTCACTGCCACATTCTGGTATCAGTGTTGTCAGGAATAATGAGTTTAAACCTGCAGGTAGTTTTCTTCAGCAGCCTAAAACACAAACATATGTCATGCCATTTCATTACTTTCAGAGTTTATTACGTAGCTTGTTTCATATATGTCATATATATTTTCTGCTTGTTTGCCCATTAACCACCACAATGGTGTTTTCATTGATTCTGACACATTGAGCACATTCGTCTTTCTTTGGAATATCTACAGTTGGTACAGAAACAAATTACTCCAATGTTAGGAACTTTGTAGGCTGGTTCATTAGCAGATCTTGTGTCACCTTCCTGAATGGTGTTCTTTTGAAATTCCCCCCTGACAGCTATAATTGTTCTAAAATTTTCCTGCCATGCCACTTACTTGTTACCATTTTATAGCTGGGCAGTCAGAGCCTTCTAAGATGACCTGGTGGAACAGATTGTACAAGTGTTTCTCATCCATTTCGGCAAGGCTGTACAACTTAATATCCTAAATTGTTGAAACACAACACAGACTACAATAGAGCTATCCACGAGAAAATGGGTACAAATAAAATATTTTAGAATTTTGCAACAGGAATTTTTCAAGTAGATCCTCCTTTTTTTTTGACATATATAAGGGCAAATCTCTATGAACAATGTTTCAAATATTAATTTTATATAAAAAATTCATCTTACAATACAAAATTATTTCTTTTCCTAAGGAAAACCTGATTGTATTTGTCTGGTGAATATACTTGAAGGCCCACATACTTCTATACAACTAACACAGTTTTAATCAGTGTTACATATTTCCAAAAACTACCAAAAGCCTAGTCTGATGAAAAAAATTAGGCTAATATGAAAAAAAATCACTGCATACATATTTCCAGAATAGAATTGCCATTATTGCTGACAACTACAGATCAGTAGGAAAAGTGTGAAGAAAAACACAGGTCTTCCATCTGCTTCATCCATCTGCTGAGAAAAGGAACTGTGTTACCATTAGCAGGTCTGTCTCTACAATTCTGTGTCTTCTATGTACATTTTAAAGACAAATGTCTTAAACATCTATATTGTTTACCTCTATAGATAACTGTAATAAATAGCATTTAATTTTGCAAACAGCTCTGTTTGCTATTTTTTGAAACAAAATGCATAATAGAGCATAATTCCCAGATTTCTCCTTAAATTTCCTGACTACAAATCGGTGATTCTTTAAAGTGTATAACAAGAGTCTAGTTCAATGTTACATATACTTGATAAATCACATTTAAAATTTTTTGACTGAGGATTTTGGCACAGTATGTCATTTGGCTAGTTTCTATTTGGGTATATTCATATTCAATGTTGGCATCCTTTTCAAAACTGAAAGAAATAAAGTTGGAATGTAAACTTCAGGTCAAATGGTATTCTCCAAATCCATCTGTGGAGGTTATTTTTGAGGAGATCAGTTTTGTTGGACCTCTACATTAGACGTGTCAATCACAAACACAGAGAGTGATGGAGACTCCTGAGGAATTCTGTTCAATAATCATTATTTTTCAATATTCTATATTTTATTTGTCTGATGGGTTGGGAGCTTTAGAAAGGAAACAGATTTTCTAGTTACACAAATCCTGTCCAGAGGTGGCAGTGGCCTATATCTTAGCAGCTCCAGGCATTAAGATTTCTAAAATCCAGTCAAGGCCAGGTATTCTGCCCTTGTGCCCAGTGATCATGTGTAAACTCAGTTGGTCCTGTGGTTCACAGAAGAATGACAACAGCATTGCATTCATTACTTCTGCTGCTGCTGGAAGGGAATCATAGGTTCTTTCAAAATTTACTCCCTTGCTAATTCCAGTAAGTATACTGGAAATGTCAAAGGGAAAGTTCAGATCACTATCTACGGAATTACTCCAAGAGCTTTTCTAGTGACCTCCTTTCCTCAGCATTTTCATTCCTAATTAGAAGGAACTCCAAATGAGGAAGGTTTTGTTTGTGATTTTTGTGGTTGGTTTTTTTGTTTGTTTGTTTGTGGGGGGTTTTTTTGTTTGTTTGTTTTTTTTTTTTTTTTTTTTTTTTT
>LTAT01000004.1:87964587-87975855 GCA_003286495.1 Chlorodrepanis virens | reverse complement strand
AAAAAAAAAAAAAAAAAAAAAAAAAAAAAAAAAAAAGACTTTTTGATAAAGTTTGTGTGTATTCTATTTATGTTAAATCACTGTAGTTTGTTTCATTATTTGGCCTCTTTTTGCTTCCAGGCTGGAACTGTTCTTTCAGCGTAGGAAACCAAATGTCATCCATGGTTAATTCTGTAATACTGAGGATTCGCAGGCCAACCCCTGAGAAGTCAAGGATGAGGCTTCTCCTTGCCGAAAGAAAAGGAAACTAGGTCTTGCTGTTACAAAACGTTTGATTACATCACAACAGTTCTCTTCAAATAAAATATCAGTGATACGCCAAAGAAAATAAGATAGATCAAGAAAACATGTGGTATCCTCTTCTTTTTTATGATATTTATTTTATTTTATTTTATTTATTTAGTAATTTTGTTTGTACTTCCTGAAGAAGGTGCTCCTTGTGTAGAGATTTAGAGTACATTGGGTGCAGAGTGGTGGTTGGAGGTTAGGGTCAACTTTGCTGTCCGCTCCGTGGATTTTACAGGCGATTTGCTCTTTGCTTTAAGAAGAGAAAGTGATATTGGAAAAAGTCAGCACTTTTAGATTAAAGCAAAGCACCCTTCACAAAGCCACAAACAAGAAGCAGGACAGAAAGTCCATGGCTTGTAGCTATCCTCGCACCTGCGGAAGAAGTTATAAGATATTCGCTCATCTTGCAGATTTCCAATGCTCCTTATAAGGCTGTTTTAAACATATACATTTATTTATTTAATTAGCTCGCCAGGTTGGCTCTGGTGCCCATGAATGTCTTGGCATGCACTGCAAACAACAACACATACAAAGTATTTCAGTCCCAGGGAGGTTTTTTTTTGTTTTGTTTTGATTTGCTTCTTTTTTTTTCCTTGTTTGTCTTTTTAAACAACAATGCCCAATGAAACCATAAACCAAGAAGAACAAAACCAAACACCTTCCACCTCAGAGTGTTCTTTACAAAGTCATTTCCAGCATCACGTCATTGACTGCTAACAAAATTCATCTAGTGGCTAAAGAGTGTTTTCTTGTAAACCGGAGGAGATACAGACAAATGACTGTGCTGCTTACAAGGGGGAAACAGACTGCCAAAAGGTTTGAACTATTTATTTTTTGAGAAATTATATTATCCCAGATTTTGTTTTCTTTTTAAAAAGCTATGAAAACAATGGTCTGTATAATTATTTCTAAATCCACGACTTTAGTATGCTAGCAGAATAAAACTGGATTAAACTGAAATGTTCACACACCAAGGGCATGAGCATTTAGTTGTCTTACATGCCAAGTCTCAGTGAGTCTTGATGACTCCCCGTATAATTTGGAATTACATTCAGAATCTGAAACCAATTACTTGAGGTCAAAACTATAAATGTAATTTGGTAGCACTGTAAGTAAAAGTTCAGCTTATAACAGGTTGATGCATGATTAACAGATTTTATACCTGTGTCGTGTATTTGAAAAAGATAAATATTATTGATAGTAAGAGGCATCAGTCCTATAACAGGGTAACAATGCTGTTATAAGCAATCCATAATGATGGACTTGTAACACATTGCTGGGTTTTTTTTAACCTATTAATCATGTATAAGATATTTTTGTAAAGAACTTAATATTAAACTAAATTATGGATTTCATTGCAGCTCCCAAAAGCACATTTATCTTCTCATAAAGAATATACACAATGAAAGCAAAAAGAAATCCAGGCAAGTGCTCGGTTTTTTTAAAAACTTTCAGATGTAACATTGTTTTATGTATCTGCTAACTATAAGTGAAGCAAAAAGTATTTCTGTTCCTGTCTTTAGTACTTTTTTCCTTTTTGAAATGGGGATTAAAGTAAATCACAGATTTTAGATAAACACTGCTTGCTTTGCTAAATATATAGTGTGAGATGCTACATATATAGCAGTTTCCATAAAACACTCCTAGTCCTCTGTCACATACACAAGAACTTCTAAGTAATAGTGATATATCAATTTTACATGTGTGAACTGAATTGCTAAATAAATATTAACTTTTAAACAAAAGCTTGTCTCAAAGACATTAATAAAATTTTTCCAAGAGAAGTTCAAGGGAAGCCCTGCTGGTCTGTTGCCTGTCCGATAACATTACTTGCAGTACACTGCCATTGTTTGCTGTGCTTCTCAGGACACTTGTTCTGTATTACAAACAAGCAGATACACAAGCAAATTTGCTGCAACTTTTTGCTGTGTGTTGTTCTCACAGATAGTATTTGTGAACTTGAACACAAGCGTTCAATTTCTGGTTTTGGTTTTACTGCAGCATGACTTTGTTCTCTCTTTCTTCAAAAACTGGCAGTTGACAGATTTTTATGAAGGCTTTTCTTTCCCTGACAAGGTTAGCAAAACTGAGTTAGAATCTTAGTGTTAGATCATTTCCTGATGCATTGAATTATTCTTACTTGGTTTATTCCATTTAATATTTTTTCTTTTGATTGAACTAAGGAAATATGTCTCAATACAACTCTAATGAGGTCTTTGGAGATACATTTTGTCTGCACAAAATACATATAATGGAACTTGGAAGAATCTCATGAATGTATTTTAAAATAGTTTTTATAACAATGAATGATGTTATGATTTGAGAATTTTAAAGCTGTGCAAAAGACAAAAAGTATAATATAAAGTAAGTTTAACTTAAATATGTCACAGTGAGAAAGGCAGCACCATATTTGCAGACCAAATATTCTCTGATTTCTGTTTTCATTTTGCTTTTTTCAATAAGACTATTTGTAGATCCCCAAATTAGGAGGTAATATATAATGAATACACATAATCTTTTTATTTAAAATGTTCCATTTCTGAATAAATCATGACATCACTCCAATTAATTTCACATGTTCTACATCCATTTTCTTCTCTAAGCAGCAAGTTTGTTTATTTTGCAGGGGATATAGACTAGAGTACATGCAGTAGATGCAAGCTAAAACATTTCTTAACATATTGGAAAAAAGTTGGGGAAATAACAGCTGAAACAATTTCAGTTTCTACGTGAAAAAGGGGCTATTAGGATTATTGGAAAAAAACCTGTAGTAGAAAAATGCTGTAGTAGACAGCATCTTCTGCAAGGTTTTGGGAACTGGTTATTAGATCTTAATCTGATTTAATAGTTTCTAAGATGCTGTTTAATCCGAACAGAGAAATTGTTGGTCACCTATCAGCCCACACAAAATTGACTTGGAATATACAGTGACATGTACGGTTATTAGGTGTGCTCTCACCTTTTCAGTGATGCTTTATGAAATAAAATTGAAGTTTAATTATACTCAGATTTCATTTTTCTTTTCCAGAGAAGAAGAATTGTATTTTTTTCTTTCATGAACCTAAGTATTTGTTTAGATTTTGCAAGAGTCAAAGCTGCAAAGGTAGAACAAGATCATAGCAAAACTGAAAGCAGCTTTTTCTTATTTTTTTTCCTTTTCCTGTTCTGTCATTTTTGCTCATATTTTGTTATTTTGTTTTTCATCTTGAAAGAAAAAGTGACAAAAATTATTCATAAATTTCCATTTTGACTTAGAAACTAGAAGTCATGGCATGCTTAAATCAGAGGCTCAATTCCCCTGTATCCAAATTCAGGCTTCCATGCAGGTGTGTTTCTAGTCTACCATTCTGACTAGGACTTGAATAGTAACACCTGAACTGTAAGCATGTTAATGTAAGTTAAAAGCTGTCTATACGACTGTGGATTTGATAAACTGATTACTCATTATCCCACCATTTCAAGTATTATTTTCTAATTAACATAATGAGAGCTAAAAAAAATTTTATTGCAGGTCAACAACAACGGGTAGAGCTGAACTGCAATTATGTAATCCTCAAAGACATTCACTCAGAAGAACTGTCGTGCAATGGATGTGTGCATTATTTCTACACTATTAGTTAAACTCCACTTGATGTGTGGGTCAGACATTCTCACCACTCTCACAGTTTCACTTGTCAGCCATGGGGATCCAGTTAAATTCTTCTTGTGATATGTAAATCCTCATTAGTTCTCTTTTATTTCCTGCTCCTAACATATATCCAAAAGGGCAAATGTCCCCAAAATACTTAGCTTTCTCCTGTAAACAAATGTTATGTTGCCAAAGGCATATGATGATGAGTTTTTGTGCAACAGCATGAAAGATTAGTTCATGACATTAAAGTGATTGAAACTGTGTTTTGTTTGAATTTATGATTTACTGAAATGTTAAGAACACAAAGGAAAAAAAAATAGTGATAAATAATTGTGACCCTAGTGTTTAAAATTAAAAAAATGTCTCTGTCACAAATGCTTGTATTTGAGCCTTTCAAGGCTCATGGTGTAAGAACTCCACAGATAAACATCAATTTTGCTGTGTTAATGAGATGAATTTCAGAGCATCTAATTATAAAATAAAGCCACCAGAAGTTATAAATTCTTAGTAAAATGCAACCGATAAAAAATGTAGTTCCTCATTCCATGCCTGAATTCAAACCGGCATGATCCCTTGCCTTCACTAAGACATTGATCAGACAAAATTTGTGTATGATACATGGGATTTGGGGATGCAAGCAGGGATGGTTGAATAATTTTGCCCATTTATTTTCACAACTGGATGAAACACTGAATGGTGAACAAAGCAGCTGCCCCTGGAACTAAAATTTTAGCATCTTCTATTTGTAAGAATACCTTACATGGCAAACCACCCTGGGTCTCAAACAATTTGCATCTGCCAGAATTGAAGTTTAGCAAGTTTGGCATTCCTTGTGCTTCGTAAAGTTTAGGATTTCTCTGGGATGTAATAGCATCCAGCATTCTGAGCCTCAATAGCTGTCAGAGCCTCTGAAAATTGCCTCATTACAGTTGTGTATAAAATGCACAGTGTATTCTCATACAAATAACAGGAGGAATCTGAAAATTCAACAGCATTTCTTTAGTACTTTACTAAACAGATAGGTTTAGTTAGGGTATCCCTGAGTTTCCTTTAAGTAGTAACCCCCTAATCATTACATTACTGAGAGTAATGCCTTATTAGAGTCCTGCATTTGTGCTGACCAGTAAAGGAGAAATACAGCCAGTCACACTAAAGTTCATCCCAGATTCTCTGTACAGATTACATTAGGCCAAAATATCAACACATATATTTCAGAGACATCTATTTGGGTTGAACTGAGAATGAGTTAATTATGTTATTCTACTGATTTCTGAAATCACAGAGCTGTTGAAACCTTGGAACCTTCACTTTACAGGAATTTGTGCTGAGGTTTTCCATCTTTAAATGTCTGGTTTTGCAACATTTAGCTTTGCTTTATACTTTTAGCAGTATAAAGCTTTGCTTTATACTGCTAACAGTATAAAGCAAAGCTAAATGTTGCAAAACATTTGAAATTAAACCCTGTTGAACCCAGACAAAATCATAATTTTGCATTATTTACAGGAAGAGTAAGTAAAAGTTCATGTGATACCTGCCCTAATTTTACTGGGGACATAAATGAACCATAAGATTACTTGGAGGATGTGTGCAGTTTTATTTCCATAAAGACAGGTAAAACCAAGTATGACTGATTTTATTTGAAGTTTTATTTGAATATGTCTCATACGGATTTTCAATAAATAGATTCTTCCCCTCTGGCCTACCAATTGCTATCATTCTTATTCCTCTGAATTCCATAAATTGCAATTGTGTATATCTCTTCTATAGTGAGGGCATAGATATACCTACACTCAGGAAGACATTTTCTTATCCACAAATGTAAAATCCCCTTTCCCTCTTTGGGGAATGACTTCTAAAATGTATTTTAGGGCTCAGTCATCTGTGTTTAATTTTGGGGAACTGAATGACTGAATGAAGATGAGCAGTAAGTATCATTCATATTCAATGGAGATCCCTTTTTTTAGGCTTTTATTTTATCTTTCTACATTGGCTGTACAGTAATAAACTTAAAATAATGTGATTTGTTCATCACATACTGCAGAGGGCAAATGAATTTGTCTCACACACCAGAAGAAATTTAGAACAGGTTGCATATTGAATTTCCCTGAAGTCTACTTAGACTTTGCATTCGGCATGTAGCTCTGCTTATTTGATGTCCATTCCTTTTCTGTTAGTAATGCCCAGAAGAGGAGAAAGAGAAATGAGATTCTAGATGGATGCTTAATCCTTAGATTTTACTAGATAAGGCACCCAGAGGTGTTCAGTCTTGAAATCAGGCAAAAAAAAAAAAAAAAAATTACAACGTTCCAACCCTAAACAAAGGAGAGAGTTCTTCCAGAAATCTGAGCCACAATAACGTCTGGAGCCCTTTGTGGGCTAAGGCAGGTCACAGCCTTTACCTTGCTGCCAGCTACACCTCAGGTCATGTTCTAATGCAAACTTGAGATGAAAATACTTGAATACTTCAAATATTGGTAGCATTCAGGAAAAACTATACTTGGCTTCAGGCAGTGGTCCAGAACAAGCCATGGCAAAACTATGAAGGGACAACAGATAGCAGTATGAAAGGAGAAGGAAAGAAGAGTGGGACTTTGAATGACTTCCTCATTTTCATATGCCAAGATGGACAGAAGTAGAATTAAGGGTATACTGGTGAGAAATAAACTGGAATTTTACATTCAGTTTACTTTCTACATAATTCCTGACATTAACTCCTACCTACAGGAATATTTAATTCTTGTCATTTTTGTCTTTCTACTAGAACATACCTGAGAGTCATCATTACCTGTTTAATTCTTAAAAAAGTGCTCTTGTTCATATCTCATTGTTAAGCCTCATGAGTAGACCCAGGCCTCCTAATTGGGCCATCATGCACTATGGAGAAGCTAAGAGAATCTCTAATATCTTTCTCAAGGATGATAATGAAATCACCAAGATGATTCAACCCTGTCATCCTTTTGCCTTGAACAGACAGGAGGGAGGTGCAAGATCCTTAAACATATAATTAAAATGGGCAGTTCATCAACATTTATAGATGTTTTTACTTTTCTGATGAAAACAGCCAAAAGTGACTGTCGAGTTTGAACACAGCTTTTCAGAAAGATTAAATGGATAGTGTACTTAGCCAATTTAGCCAATTTCTCCACCTTCCCTGACTTTCTCAGGAAAATTACATTCTGCCTACAGTCACAAATGTCCAAACATCAGCCATTTGTAGCAGACATCCTATTTCTTTTCCTTCCTTCCTTCCTTTAGCTGGTGTTTGGGCTTGCAAAGTTTTAAAATCTTTTCATGTGTGTAAGTAAAGCATTGACTTCAGCTGTTTCTATTTCAGTGAGAGAGTGCTTTTGGGGAAAATGGTTGCTGAAAGAAGTGTTTGCATATAGTCTGTGAAATATCAATGTTAGCTTATTTAAATAAAACTTGTGTGAGAAGCAGTCCAGGAAACAATGCCTATTGCACTAGTTCAAAGCTGAGGGGGAGAGTTGCAAGCTTAACCAAATGCAATTGATAATTGCTATTGTTTCAGAACAACTGGCAGTAGTTTTTTTGACTGCTCTTATCAGCACTTTTCCCTCACATCCTTCTCTTTCATCGTATCTCTCAAAGCCATGGATTAAAAATATCTTTGACCTTTTGTTAAGTGTGACAGAAAAGATATAAACTGGTGCATTTTTATTTTTCTGTAGGAAATGGCTGATTCTAAAGCAAATGCAGTTTTTCTGACTGTTCTGTAATAACTCATCCTCATACTTTTATATTGTTACTATACTTCCATATCTAGGCCCTCTATTGAATTAAGGTGGAATTTAGGCTGTTAACAAAAATGCTTGAATTGACTAATTTTTTTAGTAGCCAGCTTGTCCTGTTGTAACGAAACATGCCTCTGACACAAACTGCTCAGTATTTTTGTAATGTGTATATAAATTTGTGTATATTTGATATACAACACATTTAATTAAACAGTAAATGGAGCTATTCTTGAAAGATACCATTAAGTTACAACAGGACTTTTATTTGAAGAAAAAAAAAATTGCACCTGTCCTTTTGCCCCTTTGCTTTTTGTATCTTGTGAATTTTTTCATCTCGTGGAAAGAAAATTTAGTGGGTGATACTTAATATTACACTATCATCTTCAACCTCACTGTCATGAAAAACGTATGCAAAGAAGGTATTATAAGAGAGATAGAATAAAAATTCTGAATTTTGTCAATATTTCAATATGTGACATGCAGTTCCCCTTTTCTCATTTTTCACACCTAACACTTAGGCTTATGTTTGACATACAGTCAACCTGGTCTCCTTCTGTTTATATCATTTACATAAGAACTATTTTCATGAAATTCAGCTATGTTTCCACTGGACGAGTGTGTTTTCCTCTTTCTGATTCCTAGATAGCAAGTGTTTTGAGGCAGGGCCCATACCTCTGATCCTTTTTTTGCCTGGTGAATAATGCAGCTGTTACAGAGATTAGAACAATGTCTTTGACTAACAGAAGGTGCCTCTGTCTAAGAGCTATGACTCACAAGTTTTAATGGGTTTAGCTGGAGCAGTTTAAGATGATAGTGCCTCCATCTCTCTGCCTCCCCCTCTTATGGAAATTAAATCCTCAGTAAAAGTGATACAAGCAAACCCCATGCCATATCTTCACCTATCTCAATTTAAGAGCCCTGTTTTAGTTTATCAGCTGTCATTGATACCTTTATGACAGTATATGACACTGTGAACAAGGAAAGCTGAGCAGTGGACACCTATTTCCTCCTACCACCCAGATTCGGGGCAATAACTTCTGATTGGAGCAAGACAAATACTTTGTCTGGCAACATTTTAAACTGCTAGAGCTAAATCAGTGTTCACAATCCAAAGCCTTCACCCTTCATATTTCTGTTTTGCAAATTTTAAAAAAATGAATTATGCAAATAAAAATAAGAAAAAAATCACCCCTATAACCACAGTACACTAGTTTGAAAATTGTGGACTGTGAGAATGAAGCTCAAAGTGTTTGGCCAAATACATCTGAGACATGGGATCAATATCATAACCATGAAATATCATAAATCAATATTCAAAGACCCTTCAGGTAAAAGATGGTCACTGAATAGTAAATATTGAATGTGTGGCAGTAATTCAGAAAAGTACAAAATAAGTAATTGACTTGTAATTTTGTCAGCATTTTAGACAGGCACAAACCTATGCAGTCATATTATCTAACATTATAATCCTAGAAAAGGGCCACGCACCCTCTGAATGTATAGCTCCCTGTGAAACCTACTGCTAGTTCTAGGCTTCAAGATTGATTTATTGTTGCTTCTTGACTAAATATCTTGTCTTTTCAACTTTTTCTTTCAGTGGCACAGAATGAAGTGGAGATGGATGCGGTGTCTTCTGTAGCCTTGTTGAAGTCATTTTTATAATCCTTATTGCCCTATGGCTGTGATTTGTTGGCCAAAATCCTCAGTCAGTGTCACAGGAAACAACAGCAGCTGAGGTAATAACAGCAGTAAAAATAAGAATGTCAGCAGAAGTAGCATCCAGATTTTTTCTTTGTATTTTTGTTGTTTGATGAACACACAGATTGAATGTTTGAAGCACTGTAAATGGGGCTGTGCAAATAACTTTCACATTTTTATTCACAGAAAATTAGGCAGCTTTTTTCCAAAATAGTAGCATTCGTGAGTAGGTGGGGGATCAAACTTCAGTGAGATGGATCTGACTAGAACACCCACACACACACAAGATAACAATTTGCACTGCCAAAAAGTACAGTGGCAATTTTCTTGTGATAGAGTAAAATTGAGTTTGGAGTAGTCTTCTCAAGGAAGGCAGCAAGATCATTAGCTTCTCTTCAAATACCATCCAGCTTTATCATCAAGAAGAATGATTGGTGATAAATTGATTATTCTTCTAGCATAAATAGAGTAACAATCTCTGGACTATCACTGAAGCTTTAAAATGATTTAATAAAATATAAAATCCCTCTCTAGGGAATAAGAAGATACTGATATTGTTGAGTTTTCTAGCTAGTTTAGGCTAAGGTTTCAAAGAGAAACACTAGAAAAAAGTTGATCAGAGGTGAAGGAAAAGCACACAGAAAAAAAGTGAAGCAACAAACCCCACCACCAAGAATGCCCTCTCCCCCTGAATCTGTGAGCTGAAAAGAGCAGTTTCCAGGTGTTTTCCTTCCCTTCATTCAGTTCCCAGAAACCTTCACTGTCCTAAACTTTATCAGGTGGTACAAGAAGAGCAAAGCTTCAATTCTTCTTGTAATTCACTCACTCATTATGAGTAGAGGAGAATTCATCTTCATCCTCATCCTTTAGCCAATTTTTTTGCTATTTTAGACGAATGATATCCTTTAGACTTCAGCAGACTTGCATCCGTTTCAGCCAGCAGATAATTGCAACCATTCTTTTCCATTTTCTGTGATGCAAAGGAATTTCATAATGAAGTAGGACACCATAGAAGGGAAACTTCCTGCTTCTCCTCTGAAAAAAGCAAAAATATCCTCTGCTTTGCTGTTTATCTGTCATGTAAGAAATAGGTTGTGTTCTGAAGCAAGGAAATCCCATCAGCTATTTCAAGAGCAGGCCCTGTCACATATGCTGCAATCTCTGGTGACCCAGTGCAATCTGATTGTGAAGCAATGAAAAGCAATTTGAGTGAGCTGACAAACAAATCATACACAGCTTTCCCCCCCCCACCCCAGCCTTTTTTTTCTCTTCTTCCTTTATTTTTTTCTCTTTGTTTACTGAATGTGTGCCCACCTGCAATCTTTCTAGTAGTATTTACCAAAGAAAGTTGTATCAGGCATGTAGAACAGAACTACTGTGATTCTGCTACTCTGGGAGCTCGAGTGGTCTCTTACCAAATCTTTGTATGTGAATTTTGTTTTAAACATGATGTTAGTCTGAAAGGTTTATTTTTAAGCAGCTAGAAGAAAGGAAGAGATATGATTAAGTGCATATGTAGCAATGACAGACAGTGAAACACACTGGTAATCTTACTAAAAGAATAGGAAAGATCTCAGTATATGTGCATTATATAAACTACAATGTAGATGGGTAAAGGGCAAAATTATTTTCTTAGACTTTGTACATTTAGTTTCAATTGCATCTGTTCTCACTTTATGAACAGCTTCATAAGGAAAGAAAAATAGCTAATTCAGCATCCAAATACCATCATTTTTACAGAAATATGAGTTACAGTGATGCTGTCATATATTTAACAACAAATCCCAAATTTTGTCTCAAGAAATTCCAGAAATCATTATTTTCTCTTGTGATTCATTTCTAGTGTTTAAACATGGGCATAAATAAGGTTGAAAATAATATCCCTGATTTCAAAAAGAA
>LTAT01000004.1:87909636-87941503 GCA_003286495.1 Chlorodrepanis virens | reverse complement strand
TTTTTTTTTTTTTTTTTTTTAATTTTTAAGTATGTTTCTGAAAAACTGGGGGATGTCTGGTATACAGGAAATACAAAAAAACACACACAAACCCTAACATTTTAGAGCAAGTATTACTGTAAGTGCCCTTCTTTGAAACCTTGTAAAGGATATAATTCAGAAGATGGAAGGCGGGCTTTATGAGAGGAGACTGAATTCAGACACAGCATGCTGTGTAACCAAACAAAAGAGTCTTGCCTTTCATGGTTTAATATTCCTTGAGGTAAGGTGGTACCACTTAGGATATTGAAAAGTAACACACGGTGGGGCATATAATTAAGAGAAGCCTGAAGAATGTTTATGCTAGTAAAGTTCAGCAAAATGAGGAACCAGAGTTGGGATTTTTAATATCATATTATGACACTAAGTACAAAATAGGTATGTGAAGCTAATGCATCTATTGAAAATTGAAGAAAACTGCAGATACAGGCATTTTAACAAAAAAAGACCACTTTTACCTTCTATAGAATACTACCATTCCATATTCCATTTAAGTAAAATAAAATTTTATTTATTAAGGGCTTGGTAAAATTTCAGAAGAATAACCTAAGAATATTAATTGATCTAAATGGAAACTGGCTCCTTCCCTCTGTTGAAATATTTATATTTTTCTCTGTAGTCATGCAAATAAAATGTTACAATTACTCTGAAAACTGCAATGCCAGTAAAAGCCAAGTATCTGAGCTATTAGAAGAAGCTCTTCTAAACTGAATTTTTCAGCATGAGCCTGTTCATGAGGGACAGCTCTAGGGTTGCCACAACAGCAGCTTTTTGCTGCCACTCCAGAAGATTACAAGAGAATTTAATTAATACAGCATTTGGAAGAGTGAAAAGATGTCTGTCCAAGATAATTCTCTAATTCTGGGAGCTAGCTTGCTTTGCAGTGGGCTTTCCTCCGACTACGTGAGACGGATTTTAAAAAGACAACAAGACGGTGTTTTGAGCTTCATCCTTGTTTCTGCCACTGTACTCCAGGTACAAGGATTATGAAAGTAACAACTCTTAAGTCAATTTTTCTGGCAGTTCTTGGGTCTTTAACACTTCTTTGAAACAGGAGAGCAATGCAGCTGCATATCTCAAAGGTGTCTACTGGTGTTACTAGGCTTCCTCAAGTACTCCAGGTTTTGGCATAAGGTTGGCAGTTTCACGACAGAGCGGGTGATTCTAAATCTGTTTGAGAGTGCAGCTGGACACGAGTTAGGATATTCTGAGGTGCCATTTAGGCACAAGGCACATATGCTTAGGTAACCAATACGCTCATAAGATTTCTGTGGTTCTGTCCATTCTTCCAGAAAATAAATGTCCAAGAGAAAGGCATTAACACTTATCTATACTAATATAATCACTTAAAGGCATGAGAAAACATAAGATGGAAGACAGATACAGAAATCTATGAAAAATAAAAAGAAAATCCTTATGGAAATAATATTTTCTGAGAATAATGTTGGATCTCTCCATAAATGCATGACATTAAGCTTTGGTACAGAGGAAAGCTTTGGGAAAATGATTCTTCTGTTGCTGAAATCAAGTGATACTACCTGACATCTCTCTTAGATTAAAAAATAACAATTCTTTTCTTCAGGAAGATTTTGGTAGGGTTTTGGATGAAAAAGTTATCTCTTTAAACTTTAAAAAGCTTTGCCTCCTGATGCCAGGAGAGGTCTCATATCATTGGTGTTTCACCATGAATTCTAGGCATGTCTTGCACTCCTAATAGCCTGATTCTATAATTTCAGAAGAAACTGAAGAAAAAGTTTCTAGCTGGAGGAAAGAAATGAACTTTGATTTCACACCACTATACAGGCTCCTCAGAAACTCCCACCCACTGAATCCTTTTAATTGTTTTCAATCACATACACAAGCAGTAAATATATTTGGTGGTGGCTGGTTTGTGCTATTACAAAGTAATGCTAAGAAAATAGGAATTATTGTCACAGTACCTAAAGAAGAAAAAAATAAAATGTCTTTTGCATCTAGACACCCACATGATTGAAGGTAATTTAAAATATAATTAAAAAGTTCATTTAATATATTGCTTGGTAAACAAAACAGGAAAAAGGTGGCCAGTGCACAAAATCACTTAGACCTCTACAAGCAAAAATGTGTGTCACTTATTGTAGGAAAGAAGTTGGCTGACCCTGCTGTTCATGTCTGACAACCTGACCCATAAACATTAGGAAGAAGCTACCTGCCAAGAATGCTCAATTTACATTGCCTGCCACATCTTTACAGCTCGAACAGGAGATGCCTAAAAGCTTTTTTTTTTTTCTCTTTCCTTAATAACAAGGCAAAAGTCGGCTTTCTCTTGAATCTGAAGTAGGACAGTGAGTCATTCTAGCTCTTTGTACTGTAAAGTTGGAGGCATTGCAGAGGGCAGAGCTCTGTACTATAAAACCAAAGGGAGCGTTTCAGGTGTAATTCTCTCCAGTGCTGGTGTAAGTACTGCTGCAGCAGTTACCACATAATGCACAGCACTGCTACACAAGTTGACCCCCGGGGAGCATTTAGTAAATTGTAAAGGACGGTGAAAGCACAAAATAAAGAAAAATGGGCTTTTTTTCTGAACACACTGGTCTCACTTCTGCAGGTACTGTGAAGAACAATAAGGAAGTTAAAAGTTGCCCAGCAGCAGCCGCTACCTTTGCTTTACAAAAACAGATGGCTCCATCCTTGTCCTGGAAAACCACAAAGTGGTGCTTGCGGAGAAACGCCTTCCACCAGCAGCTCACAGGAAGGATGGAGAGCAGAGAACAGGGTGACTTTAACACTGGGACTAGAGAAGTCTTTTGTGAAATAATACAGATTTTTTGATCTATCACTGAACAACAAAGAAAATAAAGGGCCAGCCTCCACCCCAGTGTTATTCTTTCCTAAATTGATCTGAAACGTACAGCAAGTATGAGGAAAAACCAACTAACCAAGAATGGGAATTTCTTCCCTCCAGTGAACTATCTACATGTCGAAATTAAGTTTTATAATGTTTTTATAAAACCCTACAGTCCAGCCAGCTGGTGAAATCCTATCAGGCATAAATTCAGAGGAGCTCAGCTCTGATCCTTGTTCTGGCATTGACTTTCCCTACATTGGGACTGCTGCATATAATTAGAAGTCCTTTATCCAGATTTGGGTTAAAGATGTTAACTCTGTCCAAAGGATTCTGGAATTCACAGATGAAAGCTACTGTATTGGTCCTACGTGTAACTTGTCAATGGTCACTCACTAAAATGGCCTGCTTGCTGTAGCACTGTGTCATTAGTTTTTGTGCCCAGATCCTCTGAGAGTGATGTTGTAATGTCAGGGTCTAACTGAAATTTTCTGGCATGGTACTGCCCTTTCTGGGAATGCCATGTGTCAGAGGAACAACATGAAAAAACCTTAAGAAAACCTCAGGCCTGTTAGCTTCAGCGAGTTGCTTCAGTTTGTATCTTGTGGAGTCTTACTATTAAAAATGCGCTGGGACAGACAATTACCTGCAGGATTAAAAAAAATATTTTTAACAGGAACTTTTTTTGTTCAGAATTTCAGAAGGATAATGAACGGGAAAATGGATGCCCAAAAAAAAGCAAAACTGACCTTTTCAGCTATTAACTATAATTTGGGTTGGATTCTCTTTGAATCTGGGGTGCAGGTGTGATTTTTTTCCTGCTGCTTTTCCATAGTAGCTCTAAAAATCTGTCAAGGCCTTTCACAAAACAAATTCTTTAAAAATGTAGCCTTTTTAAACTTATTTTTATTTATTTATTCTTAGAGCAACAGCCATGTAAGATCACTTTAAAGGCAAACAGCAGGAGCAAGTCCAGACAGCAAATGTAGCACACCAAGCCTTTTCTTATAAATTCTTTTTACCCACCTCTCTCTGCCCCCCTCCCCACTGCAAATAAAGGACTGAAGAAAGGAAGAAAAAGCTTACACAGCATCAATTGAATCCCTGCCTTTAGCTAGGCACATTTTCCTAGCTTGAGGTGATATGCATTATTGAAGAATGTCCAGCACTCTCAAGTAAATATGTGCCACTCAAATAAATAACTACTCACTATGCTTCTCTACTCTTGGGCAGTGTTTATAATAACCCACATACAGCCCAGTTTTCATTTTTCATCCATTCTTTCATTTTTCAGGGAACAATTTTTTAGCAAGTACATCAGATATACAGGGGCCAATTAGAATGAAGTAACAGATTGTATTAATTGTTGAATCAGTACAGCAGTGTGACAAAGCAATATTCAAATGTGGCTGTCTACTTTCAGCCATTTAAGTCCATGCATAAGCTAAAGGTCTGCACAACAGCTGCTACTGTGAGACTTTGGATGTCTAACCTCAGGTATCTAGCTTAAAATATTGGATTTGAGTTGCATAAAAGTACAATTAGTTATTATCTATGAGTTAATAAACCAGTATAAATTAATTTATTAACATCTTCCTTTTATTGCAGCTTGACACAAGGAATCTAAAACAATATTTAGTAAATTATAACTTGAGAAATTCTCCCTTAACTGCATAATTTCTCTCATAAATTCTGATTCCCTAAGTTGTCCCACTAATCATTTCACTGCTTAAGTCAGGATAATTATAGTGGACTGAACAGTGTCTAAAATTTTAAAACAAAGCTTTTGGGGGTGATGTATATTTGCTCTTCCTTTTTATGGCTACCTGACAAAGGTCAGGCATTTATAATTTCCTTGATTTGTCATTCATTTAATTGATACCTGCATGGTTTTGGTGTATGGCTACTACTGTGATCTACTGGCAAGATATAATTTTTTCAAGGTTGTGTAGCAGAACCTTTGTAATCATATGAGTTGAATATGCCTAATTTATTTGGAGTTTGGTGTTTTAGCAACCTCCATGGACTCCATAAAAGAAATTTAAGGCGAAGCTTTCTACATTTCATCATATGGTGAAATGGTATCTAGTGTATCTGCAGAGGAGATTGAAAAAATACATTTTATTTTAAAATAATTTTTAACATCTTCCAGTTTTGTTTCAGAGACAATATCAGTCATTCTTTAGTATTGAAATGCCCATGAAATTTCTGTACAAGGGGAGAAAGTAGCCAGGACTATTTGTACTGGGCATTCAGGCATATTAAACAATATCAGCAAAGCTTTCTTGATATCATCTGCTTTCAAGTTTATAATGCCCCTGAAATATTTGTGAACACCTTGTGTTTGTATTATCTGGGAACTGTAAAAGACATCAATCAAGAGTTATTCCTGTAGACAGTGTATATCAGAGAAACTCCCCCTTGTAACAGCAGTCACAGTGCCAGAACAGTCTATACTTTCTAGCATCTTACCTGACACATTCACTCTCTTAGGTTACACATGGCAATCACTGTCTTGATTTGCACATTTGGGTTAATGCACTCAACCTTTAATGTGCAGGATTCAGGGTAATTTCTCTTCTGACCCCAATGGTTTCAAATGTTCAGTTCTGCTCCACAAGGATGATGTGCTTAACAGGTCTGTAGGCTATTTTGGATGAATATATTTTATAGTTATGAATGTTTTTGTTGTAAGAGATATTGCTCAGGAAACAAAACTGTTTATAAATTAATTAGGCAGCTCTATTTAATGAATGTTCATTGGTGGCTGTTAAATACACTAGCGTGGATGCACCTTCTGCATCGAAAAAAAGAAAAAAAAAAGAGTGTGAGTGAGAGAAACCTTAAGCTTCTTATTTTTGCAAGGTAGAAAGTTATGTCAGTCCATATTTCAACATTTTCTTAGTTTTCCTCTAAGTAACCTCTATTAACCATTGTTAGACGTTAAACTGAGTGACCTTTGGTCTGTTCCAGTATAGGTCCCATTATGCACCTAATGACACATCTCTGTGCTCTTTGATACCACAGGACCCAACTTCAATCTCAGAGAGGGCAGTCTGGAAACTGGGAATGAAATGCCTTGGAGCATGAGGGAGGCTACTTCCTCAGGGCCCCCTGCCTCTGTCTTACAGAAGCTGGAACTTGTACGGTGCATGAAGCAAGGCTACAAAGGTTACCTCCTGATGAGGTCATTGAAAAGCTGATTTCTATTTCTGTCCCTGATACTGCTGCAGAATTTTTGCCTGATGCTAGGCAAGCTGCTTAAAACACATTTTTTACAGTGCTGACTAATGACCTTTCCCATTTATTTAAGACCTGCTTTTGATACTTGGTGGTAGGAGCTCCCCAAATGGCAAAGCAGCTGGTGTTGATGGACTGATGTGGAGGCTGCAGCCTTTGGGAGGTGACATCCAAGAAGGGTAAGCAGGCAGAACAATCAAGTCAGAGTCATCTCAGACAGTGAGTTCCCCAAATCAGTGGTTCTCAATCTTGGTGCTTTAGCTACCCAGTGTAAAATGAGGATAATATTGCAGTCATACTTTATAGGCAGTTGTAAAACTAAAGGCATTGCCGTTCATGAAATATAGTCGTGGGCACTGCAGAGAAGTCTAAACAAATGGCTTCAAAGGAGAGTTTGAATAATGCAGTGCAAACAAGACCTAAGGCCATACTTTACAGAAAAAGAAGAGAAAAAAATTTGAGCACCTCATTACTTTCCTGAATGTAATCCATTCTTTTACAGAGGAAAACTGGGGTTATGTGTAAGGATTAGCCAAGTAATAAAAACACAAGACTGAATTAACACTGCAGAGGTGACTTTTTCTGCATGTCTGTCATTTGCTTTTATTTTCTGGCACTGGGGGTATTTTTAACATGGCATAGGTGGGGAATATGCATACAAGCTCACATGAAAATGAAGTTAACTATGCTCTGAATTATTATTATCCTCAAAAACTTAAGAAAAATTGTGACCTTACCTTTTTTTTTTACTGTTAATTCTATCCAAAGACAAGATTTTTTTTTTTCAATTAAGGGTCAAGCTCCTAACAGTCAATTTTAGTGATGACAAATTATATGGTGGCTGCAGGAGTTACTAAAATCCCAGAGTCACCTGGTATCACCAGCCATCTGTCAAAAAATTTTGATGGGTTCTCTCCATTAGTTTCAGAGACACTAACAAAAGAGAATCTTCTCCTTATACTTTCTATAGATTGCCTTATGTTTACTAGATAAGCTGTTTTGTAGCCTCAGAATGTACTTTGAAAGAGGAATTAGGATACCCATAGCAAAACAATCATGCCTTTTCATCCAAGGAAAGCTGCCATACAAAAATAGGTGCTTTGGGCAAGTGAATCCAAAACAGGAAAAAAGACCTCAGAGAAAAAAGTGTGATGTAGCTTATACATGGAATTCAGGGTAAATCTCCCAGTTATGTTATCTTGATGGAAACATTTTAATATTTTTTTCCAAACTGAATTGTGTGAACACTATTTCTGATTTTTTTCATGTGTCTAGCACATATTCAGACTCTGTAGTGTCCTGAAATAGCCAATTAGGAGAGTGAGAAATAGGCTTTGCATTTTGGAATATGTTTTGTTTTAATTTTACTTGACTTTTGGTCAAGTGTGAGCTAACAACTTTCCAGAGATTAAACCACTTAAATTTCCCTCATGTATCACATTGTATTGTTTATCTATAATATGGGAGTAGAAAAGTCAGATGACTACCAAAAAAAAAGGAAAAGGAAGAAATAAAAATCACTGAATAGCTGTCAACCATGTTTTTTTTTCTGGTTTTCATTATGAAAACATATAGTTCCATCTGAATTCTGTGGATTATTCTAGCCTTTGCTTCAGTGTATTTTTTTCTTTTAATCTTCATGCTTTTTGAGTTCTGATCCCTGTAAAACCTTCCTAATATTTTAAAACAGAAATGAACAGTCCTTTTTATTTCATATCCTTTGGGAGAGAAAGATTGATTCTTTTTGGAGCTAAGGGGTAGGGGTTATTAGATTTACATGTGTGAAGAATTGATGGAAGAAAGCTCAGCTGAAAGAAATGAATTTTGTATTTAGTGTCAGCTGAAAGAAATGAATTTTGTATTTAGTGCTGAAAGCAATAAAAGGTCATTTCTCAGCCAAGCACCTGTGCAAATTCTGTGATCCATATTCACAAACCTCTTCCTTCAGCACAGCAAATTTATTGGTTCTAGTGAGAAAACATTATTGCCGGGATCTTGCGGTCACTGTGAGAACTGATGTCTTGGAAATAGATCTGATCTCATGAAGCCCTCCAAAGACCAGCAGATTTGCCTTAAACTGGGAACAGACTGAATTCCAGATGCTGGAATTAGATATTCATGGAAGCAGTATGAGATTAAGCAACTGATGCTGATTAAGGATACACCTTGGTTTCTTGTTAACGTTTGCTGTATACAGCCTTTTTTGTGTGCTTTATTCCTTCTGAGCTTGAAATTTGATGTGTAAGTTCTTTAAAAAGAAGTTTATACTGAGAAATTGCATCTCTTTTTTGACTATAAAGAGAGAAGGAAGAGTCATTGCCCTATGTGGCTTTTTAATCTAATCTCATTCATATCACAATTAGTGGTTAGAAATCAAGTAGCTGGAAGAACAAAGTCCTTGGGTCTCAGCTGTGAATTGCATCAATCCAAGAAAAACTTGATGCACTTTATCACATTAAGGAGGGTTGCAAAGCAGACTATATACATAGAACTTAAGGTTTTTTTGGCTACAGTGAGCTACTGATTTGCCATGGTTCTTGACAATGAAATACATCAAGGTTCTTTGAAGGTACAGAAGTATGGTTCAAAATGAAAAAAAAGCCAGTGTCCAGTGCACTGAGGTCCCAAATTTGAAGAACCTACACAAACATGTATTGAGTGCAACATTGCACAGTGTTGCCCAGAGTTTCAGAAATAGCTGCATATGACATGCACAGCATCCATATCCTTTATCTCTCTTTAGCTGGCCATGGTGTTAAACATGCAGGAGCAAACAGGCAAAAGTAACAAACAGTTTTTACTCCAGTAAAACTATTATGGCAGAGTACTTTTGCCTGATACAAGTTCTAAGAAGGAATTGCAAATTACAGGTAGGTAGGTAGGCAGGTAGGCAGGTAGGTAAGTAGATTAAGTAGATGGTTAGTTATTGAAATAATATGTGCTACTGCCTGAAGAAAAATATTCAGAAACTAACATCATTAAGTACACAGAAAAAGTGTTAGTTCTCTTGGTAAGGAAGGTTATGCTTTAAAAATATCCCCTGTGTATATCTATAACAGTGTTGGTATTCACAAAAAGACTGTTGAAGTGATGGAGAGTTATGTTGGTGTGAATTTGCATCCCACATATAAGGTTCTTATAAATATCTAACTGGAAATTCACATTTACAATACACACACATTCCCTGTTTCTCAGACACAGACTGGACAAACTACCTTTTGTCCAGTTCCGGGTCCCTCAGTTTGGGAAGGACGTTGAGACACTTGAGTGCGTCCAGAGGGCAACAAGGCTGGTGAGGGGCTTGGAACACAAGGCCTGTGAGAAACAGCTGAGGGAGCTGGGGGGTTTAGCCTGGAGGAAAGGAGACTCAGGGTTGACCTTATCACTCTCTACAACTTCCTCAAAGGTGATTGTAATCAGGTGGGGGTTGATCTCTTTCTCCAGGCAGCGACTGACGGAACGAGAGGACACAGCCTTAAGCTGGGCCAAAGGAAATATAGGTTGGATATAAGAAGAAAAGTTTTGTACAGAAAGAATTATAAAGTTCTGGAATGGTCTGCCCGGGGAGGTGGTGGAGTCACGATCCCTGTGTGTTTAAAAAAAGACTGGATGTGGCACTTGCTGCCATGCTTTAGAGGAGGTGTTAGGGCATGGGCTGGACTCGATGATCTTGAAGGTCTCTTCCAGCCTAGTGATTCTGTGAATTCTGTGAACCTGTCACTGACTGACAGAGAGCTCGAGCTTCCCACTTTTATTCTTCTGAATAAATTTGACATTCAAGAGCAAAATTAGTGGGATAAATATTCTCCATTGTCTCACAATGATTCCCTGGTTGGTTTTTTTTGGTTTTGGGAGGTTTTGTTTACTTTGATTTGTTTAAGGTTTGTGTGTGTATGTGTGAGAGAGAGAGAGTCAAAAGATTGATTTTTATAACTACCTATAGAATCTTAATTAAACTAGGATTCTGCTCTTCTACATCATCATCAGTAATAAATATTCTTCAGCTGGAATTCATCTGTCAGGTTTGGTGGCGATATATGAACAGAGCGAAATCCCACGCAGTCTTTGAGAACTGTCTTGGTTTCGCAGCGCTAGTATTACAAAACCTTTGTTTTATTCAGTAAAATAAGCAGATATACATCATATACATATGGGGAATAAATCTACTGGGTATGAATATAGGGGGTTTTATAAACATTTTTCAAGCTGTAACTGTTCATTAAAGCTTTGAAAGTGGTGACACAGCTAGTTTGAGAGCATCACCACTTTAAACCTTTTAACATCACTGCAGGGTATATTAACACACCTAGCTTTGCCATAAAGGAGAGGATCACATTCAGACCCTGAAGTAATATAGTAAGTGCTTCAACAAACATCGTCAGCAGCTAACCATCAACCCACCCTCTGCCTGGGGTAAGCATTTCTTGCCAGTGAACTTCACTCATCTTCTTCTTAAGAAAGCAATTGATTGTGAAAGAAGGAGAGTTTTATGTACTAATAATTAAAACTATATTTAGAGTAAAAATTTGATTTTTTAATAATGTAACATACATAACCCCCCCCAATTACTCACAGTTAAGAAACACACTATGATTCAGCATATTTTGTCATAACTCTAATATGTAACATGACATGCTTTAGCTTAGTATTTTTAGCCTTAGATTTTTTAGATTGATTCTTCAGAGTGAAGAGTCAACGATGTTCATGTGTGTACATATGGATGGTATATACATTTCAATTTGCTATGAAAAAAATGAGCCTTGTATGCATTTGTGGTTTAATTATGTTTTGAATGTAATAGTTCTCTAGAAAATGTTGATCCACTCAACATATTTTCACAAATTCACCTATAGACACAAGACATTTAAATTTCTGTCCAATAAATGTCTGCTTCATACTTGTATATGGATGAGACTCTAGATTCACCTTAATAAGCTTTGCAAAAATGTGTTTTCATAATAATAAATTCTTTAAAATTCCTGGCAAAATAGAGTGAATTTTATTTCACTGAATCTCCATGTATGCTTAAAATCACAGGATCTGCTTACAGGGTGCCAAGAGTATGTACTTTGGAATCAGTCCTATTAGTAGAACTAAAGCACTGCTGGCGAAATAAGAACTGGGCATATGGTGATTATGCAGAGCTGTAGTGAAAAACCACAATGAGTAAAACATTTTTGTGCTGTTACTATTTATACTCTTCACGACTCTTAAAACAGCAAGAGCCATCACAACTTTAGGTCAATACATCATAGGAAATATGACTAACTAAATATGACTAGGAAACAATACTAATCAAAGTCTTAGTAGTTTCTTACAGTGAAGCATTGAATGTTGGTAGGAACCAACAATATAATTATTTTCTTTACTGAATCTGAGACAAAAACTAGAAGGATTCCTAAATACTGCTAGCTCCAGCAATTATGTCCAAGGAGTATAGTGATGTGTTGTGTCTAATTATTTTTCCAGCTTTTTCTGGACTGCTTGGCTATTCAGAAATGGCATTGTACAACATTCTCAGGCAGTTTATCCTGTTTCCCATTCTTTTTTGTGAAAATTTTATGTGATTACATATACATATATATATATATAATATAAATGTAAGATAATATAAACATAAACATAAACATAAATGCATTAAAATTTAACTTCCTTCCTCTAAATGAAGTCTGCTTTGTTTTGTTCTGTGCCTAGTGGCATGAAGAAGGAGTTTGCCCCAACCTCTCCATCAACAGAAAATTCCAGTGTTCTGTGTCTACAACTTCATGCTTTTCCACCCTGTCTCATTCAAGCCTGAAATTTTTATCAATGAGACTTTGCTTAGAATATTGATCTTTACTTTTTCATGAATGAGTCTTCTTTTTGTTACTGGAAATCTGTGTTTTATTATTCTATAAATGGTCTTTCTTTCTAATATGGCCCCAATATGAGGTCAAGAAAAATTGAAAATATTTTAATTTTTTTGAAAGAAAATTCTTTGAAATTATATCCCCATGAGTAATCTTTAGTTTAGAAGACTTCATAACCTTGAAGGGCAGTAAATATGATGTTGCCATTGAAAATAACAGACCACATTAAGTACACAGCACGTGCTTTACTGCTTGTTGGACAATATTTGGACTTCTCTGGGCCTTTCTGGAGCCATGTTTTAGTTTGTGTATCTAAAAACAATTCTCTAATGACTGGGGGATTCTTACATCTTATACTTAAACTCTTGTACAACTCTATGGTGTATATATGTTATTAAGATACAAAAATATAGGTATCTTTAATACACATTTATGGGCATATAACATAGAGGTTGTAATAATAAGCACTTATTCTGTGCAAAGGAGCGTGAGTAAAAATGCTGTGTGGAGAAGTATGGACATGACTTGGTAAGAAGGGCAGGGAAGGGTGGTGGGTAGGACAGTAATAATAATTCTGTGGTTATTGTGTTAAGATTTAATCAGACTAACAATATAATTCTTGGGTATGTTCCTTTTGCCAATAGATGATTTTGAATCTAATTAACCAGTAAAAATAAAACGCCCTCTGTAACCTGGTGCAATAAACTGATAATAAAATACATATAAGGCTAGGTATTTCCAAATTGTAAGTGGTTTCAAAATGCACTTCTCACCAATATTTTTATATTAATCTTTCATTTGTTAATGAAAAGTAAGGAAAACTTATTGGTTACTAAAAGCAAGCTAGTGAAAGTAAGCAAAAAAGTCTTTTGCCTGTGAAAAGTTTTTCAGTTAAAGATCTGAGCCACTTTTTAGAAGCACAAAATTGAAATTTAAAGATCAAATCACTGCAAGAATGCAAAGTGTTTTCTGTTCATGTATATAAAGTATTTTATTTCATGGTTCATTATGAATCAAGGCTGTGCCCACACTTACTAATTGCAGTGTTCTCTTGTTGGTCCTGTTTGGAAAGAATGCTGATTGCTTTAGCACATACAGGATCCAGATTAATTTATTTCTTGAAGGGAGAGCTGAGTAGAATTACCAATTATCTTTTTGTAAATATTTGGTATAGTACACCTTTACTTTTAACTTCAAAATTGCTGTTTGTTATTTATCTTTGAGGTTTGGAAGCCTCCCTTACTGAAGTAAAAATATGAGAGATGAGCAGTGTCACACTCAATTGAATGATAGATTTTTGTCTGTTTTGTGAATGGAGAAACTATAAGACTGCTTCTTAGCTCTGCTGCTAAGGAGGCTGGAAGAGGGGAATAATAATGTCAGACTGGGTGACTGTTTTCCTTTTCTTTTGCATTTTACATTAGAGCAGACATTTTTCTAGTAAATTCCCATAGCATTACAGCAAACAATCATACTCTGATTGCAACATCTGAGGATCTAAGTTTTTGAGACATGCTTTTGTAAGAATTAAACAATTGCAGGAAAGTTTGAGAGAAAAGGGTGTCAGGAACATGGAAAAGAGCAACCTTCCCATGTTTACTTATATGGGTACATGATCTCCAAAGACTGTGGTGGTGTATATGGCAGAAAAAGCCTCACTGTGGTTATTTTTTGTTGCTAGTGATCAAAATACTGAAGCAGTGTGATTGCTCAATCCCTGCAACATGGTATTAGTTACTTCAAAGCTATACCCTTTTTGTTATGCTGAATGTGCGCTAAAGTAAAACTTCTGACACAATTTAAAAACAAAAACTGTGCTAACTTTCATGTACTAAACACAATGAAACTCATCTCTAACTTCAGAAGACCTCAGTGTAAATGTTGTCAAAGCTACAAAATCCCTTTATAATCACTAGAAACAGAATATAATTTAAATATTTGCTTTAACATGAATTATCTCTTTGACTCCATTGATCATGGATTGGTTTTTTATTGCTTCCAAAGGAAGCTTAAGGTGGGTACTTCAGATATAGATTTCTGGTTGAAATCTATATCTAATAATATTTCTACATTAATCAGATAGCCCATTACACTCAAAGTATTGTATTGGCAAAACAGAAACGTACCTTACATGCAAAGCTACACGTTTTTCTCTAGTGTCAATGAAATCTTAAAAGCCCAATGAAATAAATGTTAGTACAAATCTAATTAGTTTATGAAAAACAAAAGAGAAAGAAAACAAACTATTGCAGAAAAAGGTTTAACAAAAATAAATAAGTACGATACAATTCAAAAATAGGTACTTTTTCTAGTACCTATTTCATTTCTCTGCTCTAATACTTATCCATCCAAAACCCTCTGAATCCTGAGGTAAGCAACTTCAGTCTGACTGGAGGTGGAAGGGGAATTCATTTAAAAGGATGTGACAGCATCCCAAATTGTTTACCAGGAAGACAGTGATGATGTACATTATTTTGTTCCTCAGAAGAAAGTTAAATCAATGACAGTAGTGTCCTTTTCCTCACTACAGGATCTTCATGGGGCTAATTGGTAACAAGCTTTGCACCCTAGCCTTCCTTGGTCTGCAAGTTCATGTTACACTGAAATTTCCTGTATACAGTGTGGGTTTCACATGTTAAGTACTTGTTTGCTTTTCTTTTTGTCACCTTTAGATTTGTTTTACCCAGCTCCCATGGTTGCATTTCTTTGCCTGCTCTTGGGTGAGCGGTTTCTAACTCTGGGGTCTTCAATGCCAACCTCTCTCTTACCATCCCATGCCTGCTCTTTCCTGCACTCTATCCCTTGTCCTCCACTTCAACAGCTCTGCTGTGGTACTAGGTCTGTGTTTCTCTACATTTCACCATTATGCTGCAGTTTTGAATAATCTAGTTTACTCAGAATAGCTGTTTGTTACTACTGTGTATATTAAAAAATATGGTTATACCATAGAAAAGTAAGAAATAAAATTAGACATATCTACCTGGTCATTGGACAAATTTATGTTGCAGCTAAATATGCCAAGACAAAGCTCCAGGAAACAAAACCCAAGTTTGGACAAAGCATGCCTGAGGGATTTCAGCCCTGAGGACTTTGAGCATCAGTGGCCAGCTCAAAGACGTGGCAGAACTGCTTTCCTTGGCTATGGCATGCAAGACTTCCCAGAATATTTGTGGAGGCAATAGTAGGAGGACCACAATTCTTAGAAGAAGGACATTTTTCTATGTAAGCCACTAGGATTTGTGACATTTAGAGTAAAGAGGATGTCAAGATTCTATCTGGGATTTCAGAAATGGATTTTCCTACTTTATAGAGTACGAGTAGTTTGCAATGAGGTGTTACACTGTGAGAAGCTGATGGTTATTTCTATTTTCTTCTTTAGTTGCTGAGATTCTCTTTTCACAGATTGAACAGTATTAGCCCCATTAAGCCATCCTATCCTGCAAAAAAGACACCATGACTATTGCCAATAGTTTGAATATGAAGAGACATAAAAAATGAACCTGTAAAGGTGTGATGAAAAGATGTGGGAAATGTGGGGGCCAAATTGATAAATTTCAATATAAGCCCAGTTGAAATCTTGAAAAGTTCTTTAGCTAGTTTAAACATGGATCTACCCCATGTATGAATGGGGGAAAAATTGATTCTGAGCTCTAAAGAGAAAAACAATACCTTATTGTGACAGGCAATTGTAAGGTGAGCTTCAGAAAGGATTCATGAAAAAGGGGGAAAATGAGATTTTTTCAAGAACCTATTCCAACTGATTGATTCGATGAGATTGATTCAAAGATTTCTGTTGAGATTCTTTTTTTCTTTTTTTTTTTTTTTTTCCAAAATCTGCATGAGCAGGATTTTGTGGAAAAAGGAGTCCCAAATGACTGCAGAAGGGAAGTAGTTAGAGAGGACACTTATGGATGAGGAGAGGGTGTAGTAAGAAGATAGCAAAAACCATTGAACTGCTGAAGTGTGCGCTATCATTAAAAGGACACAAGACCCTCTTAGCTTGTTCCTGACCTGCTCAGCAAGGATATTGCACAGCAAGAGGTAGTGCATTACAGCCAGCAGCTGAAGGAGGCTGACACACAGCAGCTGCTGCAGGATGCTGGCAGACGTGGGTGGGTCCACTGATCCATTGGAACAATGTAAAAATCAGAGAATGTTTGTCAAAATTTCACTTATAACCAACTAAAAAAAAAAAAAAAAATCCCCGTTGTGACACTCAATGGAAGGCTTTAGAAAATTATTAAAAATTTTAAAATTGGGAAGATTGGTCATTGTGCCATGGTAAATCAGATGCCAGGTAGTGTATTTTGATTTTACAGAAAGAAAAGCAACATGGAGCTTGAACTACCATGCTACTCAACCCTCTCATGTCTTCAAGTTGGTTTTTAGCGCATTTCTAAAAATCTTGATGTATTTGTGGAGAAATAATTACTAGAAACAAGTACAATTTAGAAATGTATAGGGGTAAAAAAGGAAGCACAGAATTAGAGTGATGCTTCTACCAGCCACCTATGTAAGCAATTATAATGCAAAAAGCATCTGAAGCAATTTAAATCCTTCAATTGCAGTTTTTATCTACTGCCTAGTTAGAACAAATGTAGTAATATAAATGGGTTTCTTTGCCACATTTAGTATGATTTCTACCCCAAATGAAAACCAATTTGAGTCAAAAAGATGTGATGCCCTTTTTAAAATGTGATAGATTTTTCTTCGGTATTTTTTTTTTAATTTAATCATCCCAGTTAATATTTATAAAATAAATAAATAAATTGCTAAACACTACTTGTTAATAAAATAGAAGACGGCATAATTCTTGGCTATTTACCCTTGATACAGAAAATAAAGGTAATTTTACCAATCATCTTCCCCATTTTCATTAGACTTTCATATGTTATTATGAAGAATGTGCAATACTGACCAATTCTCTGTAAAGAGAGTTTTTCTAAAAAAAAATATTTTATTCAGTCCTCCTGAAAATGTTTACATATGACAACTGTAATATTTGCAAGTAAATTATTGTCCTGCACATTTCATACATTAAAATTTAAGTTAAGGGAAATGAACACATACAGGTCTAATGAATTTTGTTAAATCTCACTGCAATGGCAATGCCTTGGCTCAGTTACAGTTAAATCTGTGAACAGACATTATGTTAATGAAATCATTAGAGCTCTGTTCTTTGAAATGTTACTTGAAAAGCTGTTCCACAAAGTTCTTTGAATTGTGAGAATAAGACAAAGACTGAAAATATTCACCCTCAGACACAAAGGACTGTGAAGGAGATTATGCAAGAGGCAGATATCAGAATTCTGTTTACTTCTGAAAATCTAAGTTCAGAATGGCATTAAGTGGCCAGCAAAAACATTTGGGATGGTTTCATCACAAAGTCCAAAAAAAAGATAAATACATTTTCAAATTGGGGATTTTTTTTTTAATTTTATTTTATACCAACAAGTGTTTGGTTCCCTTCCAAAATAACTTGGTGCTGATACTTTCCATTCTGTCATCTAATTTATTCAATGTACTTTAAGAGTTTAATTATTATTTTAAAAACCCTGTGACTATGATGTCTTTACAATATAGACCATATACCCCAACCTGCCACCTTTGTGTACAAAAATCATGACTGCTTGTCTTTTGAAATGCACAAAAGTTCTACTCAGAAATGTGTGCTAAGTTTTGACATTTTGCCTCTACACTTCTGAATATTTACTGTCATGCTCAATTCCTTCATTGGCGGTAGGACTAAAAAACCTGATTTTGCAGTCACACAAGCAGAACTCTTTCCCATTAAAGTAAAGCAAAAATAATCTTGAGATTTCAGAACTGAAGTTACTTAATATTTTCAGTTTTTCCTTCTCATTTTTTCACCAGCCTAGGGTACATACCTGTCTCTATTTCTTATACTTGAGTCTTAAACAGCTTCTTCTTGCTGGTTATTCAAAATCAGCCAAGCAAGTTCTTCAGCAAGAATTGTTCTGTTGAAGGCTCAGAGAAGACATTGTGATATATACTGTGGTTGCACTGAATGTACCATGGATAAGACTTGATTATTTCTATTGAACTGCAAAAATGCACACAACATAAGGACATCACATATATGGAAGTAATATGTACTTTTTACTGTAATTAAGGTGTTTAAAGTTTGTTATTGAAGGAAAGCTGCAAAAATCTGCACAAGTGACTTGTTTTACAGCTGTATCATTTTTCCACCCCACCCTGAATTGTTTCTTAAAACAGGAAGGCAGGAATCATGACAAGTTGTGGGACAATTTGTTCTCTTGAAAGTCTGGAGGCAATTCTTTATTACTTTGGAGAGCCACACCATCAGAAATGTTTTCTTAATGATTCTAACAGCATGGACAATATGATCTTTGTCCATTACAGAGTCAATAAACCAGTTTCATGCTACAACTTATCTCGACTGTCACTAGGTGAAATTGAAGTTCAATCAACCATTAAGATTTTTGACTGCAATTTTTTTACTAATCTTACTCAAACAGAATTTGGACACCAAACAAGTGTAAATTATGTTTATTAACTAAAGCACTGGAATTTTAGTATTCCAGTCTCTCCATGGTGCTCTTTCAGTTTTCCTCCATCAATGTCTGAAATGTAGGGAACTTGTACACTCCTGCCATACTCCTTCATTTTGGTTTCTCTAGAGCCAGAGGGAATCTGTAGCATTGCAAAGGAGCCTGCACTGTGAGTTATGCCCAGTCTGTCCTTACTCTTTTTTATGCTGCATAGCAGAGCCTGCCCACCGTGTGTGTATGCTGTGTCTTACGATTTTGAGGACATGAAGTTGTCATCCAACCAAACCTGGGCAAACCAAGAGGAACTTCAGCATTGTAGAGGGATTGTATGACTACATCTAAGAACACAACCATATTTCTTCCTCTTGTTTGTCACAGCTTTTTTTTCTTTTTTTTTCAGTAAGCATCCTAATGTCCTATTGAAATAATTGAGGACTACATTTCTTTTACATACAGTTATTTAAAACAGGATCCACATTTACCAGCTCAGATGAGGATTTAAGAAATCAACTTTTGGTACTCAGGTATATTTTTTTATAGGTGGAAATTGAAGGCTGAAAGTGCAGTAGCAATATAAAATGCTATTTTCAGATAAGCAGGCCAAACTGTGATTCTTATGAGATTCAACAGCCTCAACTGTGCAGTTTCTTCACTCACTGTGGTTGGTACATGTGAATAGCCAATGGCAAAATCTGACCTAGTAGCTCACCCTTTCTGTAAAATCTGTATCTGTATTCCTAATATGTGGGTGCTTGCCTTTCTTTTCCTAATGTCTCAGTACAGTAGGATAGTGTGGTATTGGCAGCAGCATATTGTGCAGCCAGCACAGCCGTGGTGAGTCATAGCAACAGTCAATCAATACTGTAAATTATGGTGTTTAACATTGTAACCATGCTGTCACATACTCTTCTGTACTTTTGTCAATGCTTATCTTATGCTCCCAAATGCATGAACTCTATCAAATTCATAGAAACCGATGAAAAAACATACTGGTATCATTTACTGGATATAAACTCAATAAAAATAAACCAGAAGTAATATACTTACCTTCTTTTTCTTCCCTGAAGCCCTTCTGGAGTGGCACAAAAACTCCACAAGGATCAGAATTCTCTCAAACTTCTGTGTGTATTTAAACCATGATATCCCCTTTTGCTGCAGTACTGGACTAGAAAACCATAACTTTGAGCATCTTCAACTGATACATTTTTAAAACAGAGCATAAAGTAGAGGACAGATAAGTGGAAAGCTGGCATGGTACAAGGCAGTTCTGAGCAGAGACATGCTGCTCATTGCTCTCAGAATGATGCAAGATATACTTCCTGTTAGTGTTAGTGTGTTTACAGAATCATGTTTAAATAATTATTTAACTTTCAGTACTGGCTAGCTAGTTCATAGTCAGTTCTAGCACCTGCAGCACTTCTGATGCTGATGAAACAACATATATTAAACTTTTGGGGGTCCCTTACAATAGCAAGGTCCAGTTTTCAAAATTATGAGTTTCCACTAGACACAGGATTAATCACAGCAGCATTTTATTGCTGTGGTGTTTAGGGACCTCAGTTTAATTGAGCCATGGACCCACTTCTGATCCATACAGAAACTTGAACATGATTGTATTAAAGGTGTTTCTTCATTAAATACATCTGATAAATTATTACTAGTTATTACCAGTTAAGTTCAATTGTGGACTTGATATTTGAGTGAAATTTAGATATGTTTTGTCCTTGGTTATTGCAGTATGAGATATACTCTATGAGAATTGGACACAGAAGTAGTAGTTTTACTCCCATTTCAGAGCAGCAATTATTTTTTCACTAGCTAAATTAACACAATGAAAGAACCCTCAGTAAATACATTTCTTTCAGGCTGCTACTCTGGCTCTTTAGGGTAAACTCCTGGTCTTGAAATAAGAAGCCCTGAGCTTAGCTTTTTTTCCTTTTAGCAGTCACTATGATGATCATAAGTATATGTCTCTTTCATTTAGTTTTAATGTCTGGTAAGTGTAGCTAATGATCTTCACCCTCTTCAGCAGAGTGGATTAATAAACATGTGTGAGAAAGTCTACACTATAGAGTTATATAATTTTATTATTTTGAAGGTGTTAAATATTTGAAGAACAAAAACATCAACTGCCAAAGAGTTAAATGAGGAGGAAAATAAATTCTTGCTTTCCTGGAGCTTTGCACAAAGCATCTGTATATTATCATGTCCTGTTGAAGTCAAAGGCAAAATTCTCATGGGCTGCAGGGGACCTAGGTTTTGTCTCATGGTTTCTAACATAACAGGAGAGTTCACAGATCTGACCTAATACTGAAGTCTAAAGCCCAAGTGAAACTAGAGGAGCAGCCTGCAGCTACCCTTGGTTAAAGGAAAAAGTAGGTAAAGAGAAAAAAAATGACAAAAGATGAACAGCAAGCAAGGAGACAGAGTGGACAAAAAGAGAGTGGCCCAAAGATCCTGCTCAAAAGACTCAGGCTGTGCATAATACAGCTATAAACTGCTAAAAGACAGGCTTTCTTCTGAGTTGTCTTGTCCTTCCCACTTCTTACTGAGCAGGAAATACCCTAAGGACAGCCTATCATCTGTTGAAGTGTTTTGTCATTTCTGTACCTGGGAGTCAGAGTGGGAAATATACAACAAAAAACAATCATTACAGATTCACAGTAATAACAAATAATAATAGTAATAATAAAGAACTCCTCTGGAAGAGCTCTCTTTGGATGACCTATTCACAATTTGTACTGTAACCCTCTAAAGAAACTGCAAATATTGTAGTACTGTGCTCTATTGTCATTGAAATTTGTGTCTCAAAAAGTCCCATGCCACAGGACAAGATTTTTAGCTGCAGGTTTGCTCTTTAATATGACATCTTTTTTCCTTTAATCTAAATTTCCAAATTCTGCTCAAAAAATGCTTCCAGGGGTGCAGGCAATATAGATGTATTGTTTATATTTGTATAGAGAAATTATTTATACTTGGGTTGATGAGTATAATGCAGCCTTTCCAGCAAAGTAGGGTCAGTAAAGTACCTTTCCATCAGTCAATGGAAATAAAAGACACAAAGACCAAGCATCAACCAGAAATAAGACAGGGAGTGTGTTAGCATTCTCTTCTGGGCTACTGCCCAGGCCTTCAGGCAGCTCTTGTGTATGTGGAAGAGTAGATGGGACCATAACCCCACATCTTGTCCCATACCAGGCAATGCACAACAATTGTTCTCAGTTTAAGGAGAGTAAATGGGATAAAGAAAGTTACGACCCACATCTTGCTTACAGCAGGGGAGAAACTTGCAAATGTAGTATTTGCCGAGGCCATTTGAAAAATTTTGAGTTGAAAATCAAAGATATGAAGTTTCTGTCACCAGGCCAGCTACAGCACCGGTCTGCATCTGGTTTATTCTGATGTCTTGTGAGCTAGAGCTTAGAGAAGAGTCAATGGGCTATTTGTAAGGTGCCTGTGAAGAATACCTGAGTGTCAGTATAGCTCAAATTAGCTGTTTCTAAAAGAAGGATCTTTGTGTAGCTGGAACATCTGTATTACTTGAAAGCTGAGTTAAAATTGTGTAGCACATTTTAAAATATTCAGGCCAAGTGACTTTGCACCGCGCACTCATGAAGGTATGTAGTTTATTGTAATTCAAAGAATTACAGTAGGAATTTCCAAATCATTTGGCAGGGTAGTGCACTGTAACTGTGCATAGCATGTAAAGTAGGAATAACTAAATGATATTCAGCTCCTACTGTGTGTTGCTGCCTACTAAGGAGTAGTTTTATAAAGAACAAGTATATAATTTCAGATAATTTCTGACTCCTGAGATCATTACAGACCTTTTGACTAATGCAAGTGACCTTTTTCATTTAATCCACAAGAAGACAGTTAATAAACAACACCTCAGGTCCTAGGGACTCAAAAGGAGATATTTTGTCAACATACAGAATCCAAACTCATCCATGAGATGCTCAGACGTTTTCTTCATATCAACTCATTAATTCCTGGACAGAATTATCTGACCCTAAGAATAAAAATAAGATTGTCCCAAAGTTTATTTATTTTTGTTTGGTTGGTTTTGTTTTCATTCATTTCAAATATTTTAATCTTTCTTTCCAACCAAGCTCTCCTTCATAGGTCATGCTCTTTTGCTGGCCAAAGAATAGTGTACAATTTACTTGATTTTATACATGGTAGACAAAATAGGAGGCTGAAAAATATCTGTCTTACTAATATCATTGTACTGACCTTTTTCACAGTAAGAATTAGTAGCCTGAGAGAAACTAATGTTGTTTTTAGCCAAATGCCTAAGGATCTTCATTTAATACATGCTTTATTCTAAGTTTTGCTTAATCAACAACAATTTAATGGTAACAGGGAAAAATAATTTAGTAAAATATCTCTGCATTATACAACAATTTATACAACTAAAGGTCCTGATTTTGAGACTGGAGAGTAACTTTCCATTATCTTTTTTAAGGATAGTTTCTAGTCAGCAACCAGGGATGATCAGAAGTGGGGGAGTGGGATTGTCATAGTTGCCTTTTCCTCTACTACTGCCTCTTCTTCTCTTCCAAATTGCTCACCTTACAGGTGTACACCAGGTTCACTCAAATCTTGACAATTTTTTTTACAGAAGAGAGAAAATAGTTTTCTCAAATTCAGTTTCCTGAAGTAGTAATTGGTTTTTAGAACAATATGAGCTTTTGTGTTTTTGCATCATAGACTAATTTGTAAGAGATAATGGGTTAAAGTTCCATGAAACCCAATTTCCCCATACAGTGATATAAATATATGTTTACACCACTCCCAAAAATAGAATTTCAGCATATTCTTTTTAAAGGTTTGACTTGAAGATCAACTTAGCAGTGTTCATTTGCTTAAGATTTTTTTTTTCAGAAGAAGCACATGGAGTAACTTAAACACATGGTAAATTATTGTTTATCAAGTCTTTTAAAGGTTTTCTCTGGTGGTGGTAGGGAAGATCCAGACATCATCCTTGCTCTACTACAGATTCAAAAGAGATTGTACTGCAGTTTGGTCTCTGCATTTTGGGTATGTTCGGCTCATTCTTGAGTTTAAATTGAAAAAACAATATACTTTCTTTCTTAAAATTACCAGTGCTTACAAGGTGTTTTTAACTGTCTATCCACTAATAAGCACATGTGTAATTCCTGCTTAAATCCTACTTGAGTCAGTCTGCTGAGGTAAGCATGCCTTGCTGGGGAAGGATGGAAATGTGCAATGGTCAAAGTCAGGATAAGTACAAGTGATCAAGAGATTTGTAACAAAGAGTATCCCATATACCAACTTTTCTTTTTTCTCTTCCCAAGGAGCACTAGCTCAAGTAGCTGGAAGAATTTTTTCATCACTGTATTCTTTGAGACTCTTCCCAATGGTATTAGCCATTTTGGCATCTCTTAACACAGTATGTCTTAAGTATGTTCTATCTCTGCAAAAAATTGAAGTTTGCAGAAGTTGTTCCCATTTAATAGATTTTAATCTGATATTCAACTATTAATTTTGGAATTGTAAATGTACTTAAAAATAATTCTCTTAAACTAAAACTGAAAACAGTCCATTTGCAATTCAGGAGGGAGGCTCTAAATCTTTGCTGTTACTCAAAAGCAATGCAATTCTATTTACCACTATCAATAATTCACAGAGTCGGGTCAGGAACTATGGTTGCAAAGGGCATTGAATTATGGATCTGTACTTTTCAAAAAACAATAAAATTTTTGAAGCTGTTGGCCTCATGAGTCCAGAGAAGGATGTTTAATCAATTTTGCACAGGTGGGTTAATGGGTGAAGAGCACAACTGTAATGCTAAACATTCACAGAGTAGGAAAATCTTTAATGGCTCCCATTGTCCACTCAAATTTTGATACCTTGATACCTTCCGAAGAATAGGGTCATTCAGAAGAAAACAAAAAATTAAATGCCTCATGAAGCGAGAGTAGGATATCACAAAGACAGAGGAGGGCTACTACTTGTGAATGGTGATTACTGGAGAAGAAATTAAATAACTGAAAGAGCTATTCTCACATGTCATCTACCAAGGCCTTAACTGCACAGATGAGCATATCTGGAAAACAGTCACTTCTGGCAGGCACCTCTTCATATTAAATGATGTGGAAAATTTTGGTCCTATAGATGAATTCTCAGGGACTCTATATAAAGAAAATCAGAATAAAATAAGAATTATTTCAAAATATGTATTGGAAAGAGAGTATTTAGAGACAAGGTGAGAAATCACATGGGCCTCTGAGGGCCCAGAGGATAATGTGAAATCTGCAGTTTAATTCTCAGGAAACCAAAAGAAAAAAAAAAATGCATTTGAGAAAATATTCCATAGACATTTATCAACACCTGGGAATTTTTTGCAGGATAAGGTATTGGTAGATAGCTACTGAGCTAGTGAGTTTGTGCTAGTAAGTTTTTGGTACCGAGATAAAAATTTGTGAGTCTTTAATAAGCAGAACTTTTTAGCAAGCCTCAGGAACTTTATAGATACTTATGTATCTGTGACATTGGTCTTAGGTATTGGTAAATCTGCTGATTCTCCCAGGTTGATTGTTTGCTAGTGACATTGATCTGCTCTAAGTTGTGTGTCCCCATAGGCTGCACAAGGACACTGGAGAGAATTTGACTTTATTGAGGCAGTATTCCTTCCAGGGTCCCTTGGTGTGAGCAGAGATCACCTGGTTCATTTTGGATCTGCAGTGCAATTCTGTCATCCTAAGTAACACTTAAATGTCAAAGTTTTGGGTTTTTCTCATAGATATTGACATGAAATTAACTGGCATATCCACAAAAAGAAATTGATAGAAAGAATTGCTAAAGAAATTGATAGAAAATTTCAGTAAATTAATAATATTAAAAATCAGGAAGAGCTGATTGTTTTTAGAAGTTAGCAATAACTTTGCAGAAAATGGAAAATAAAACATGGGCATTTTCATGACCACTTTCAGAGAAAAAACAAATCCATTTGAAAATCCTGGAGGGGACTTAAGAAAGTGTGTGTCTACATGAGCATATGTATAATTGTACATACTCACCGACCACTTCAAAAAAATATGTGTAGGTTGATAGTCGGAGTAATTTCACACTGTACAGACAAATCATGTGGAAGAGGTGAGATTAGCCTTTTTCTACTTTGCAGGCTGCAGAGTGTTTCAAGAACCAGAGCTGTTGCCAGCATAATTTAGACAGGCCAGGTTGCTGTGCTGTTGCAGATGCTTTTCCTGGGTTTCCTGTGGGTAGTTCTGCAGCCTGCAGCTGTCAAGGGTATTTGGAGTAGCCCCAGAGTTGCGTGCCATCATTTCCCACTGCAGAAAGTAGACTGGATCTTGCATGGAAAGACCTTCAGTTTGGCTGCCTCTGGCTGGCATGTGAGTTTTTATAGACCTAGAAAAATATGTGTGAATTTGCAAGTGTGTCTGTATGCAGATGAGTGGGTTGGGAATTTGTTCTCCCACAGATCTTTCCTCTCTAGTTCATTAAAACCTTCAACATTTTATAACAACCCCTTCCCATGGCATCAGGGAGTTAATGGGTTGCAGAGGAGCACTGTGTTTGGTTTCATTCCCAATGTGGTCATGTAAAATTCACAATAAAGCAGCCTTGCTGGCTAAATAACCACTCTTTTTACACGGGTCCCCGGACAGGAGGTGTGAGATGTGGGGCCATCTGCCAGGATGCATTCCTATGCAGAGCCCATGTGCAGAGATTGCTCTCCTAGCCAGAACTAATGCATCCCATCACTTCTGTGGAGTAGGAAACAGGTCATTGTGATAACTTAATTGAACAATAAGTGATACATTTTTTTTCCTCCTCATATTTTGTAACCCAAGTCCACTGGAATGAATTTTTCAGTATGTAAAACAAATGTACTCATTTTTCCTTGTGTTCAGTTACTGAAAACAAAAATGAACATTAACTTAAATGCATCTATTAAAGTAAGTTATTTTATACCTACCTTTTCACAGAAAGCAAAATAAATTTTTGTCCAGTTGAATTTCTTTTATTTTACTTTTCCTGGTCTCGCAGTCTAAATACTGTTAGGGAAAAGTCTGGAAGCACTTCAAGGTCAAGAAAACAGTAAAATTCTATGTGACAAATTATATGTTTGGGGGCACAGAGAAATTTAATGTGGATAATAGATATTCATGGTTTCTTTTCTGTCAGAAATTTGTTTGTGTATGTAAGTACATTTCTGGTATTTATCCCACTGATAATTTGTAATCAATGACAATATGTACAAATATTTATTTGGATAATCATTCCTGGGTTATTAATTTTCTATCAAGCTAGCCTTTGCAATATGCTCTGAGGAACATCAGTCTTCAAGTTACACTAAAGTTCAATAGGATGCGGACATTTAATTGGTTTAGACAGCACTGAAAATACATCTGGCCCAGATGTATGTTTCCATTTATATAAATTGTAGGTACAGCAGAAATTCCAGTGTCAATGAATGAAAAAGTTATGTCACTTTAGGGCAGTTGTGCAGTGCAGAAAACCAATGCAAAGGAGTAGTATGCAATATAACCGCAGTCACTGCTCTGTTTTATTAAGGAGAAAAAGATCACAGCTATGGCAATCTGAAGAAGACCACAAAGACCCTTTCCTGAAGACTGTAATGAGAACAGGTTATGTTACTACTAAGTTCCACATTCTCATTACAAGCTTTTTAATGAGAAAGGATTAATTTTCTGCCATTTTCCATTCTCATTACTACTCAGTCAAGGGAATGAGATATCAGGAGTTTAATGTCTAATTTATATTCAATGAATCATACTAGTGAGCTGCACCCTTTTGACCTTTTCAATATTTTATACTTTGATTGGGTGGTCACTTGACTCCTGCATTGTTTATAGCCTTATTATAGTAGACTATAGAAGAAAAAGTGTATTGGCTACCCAACCAATACAAAAGAATAACAGAAAGGTCAATTTAATATCATACACATGTATCATTTCAAGAATATAAATAGTATCAAACTTTGAAAATCTTTTTTCTGACAGAACTACAAGAATTAAAATTACACTTCAGTGCATGTGATCAACCTTCCAACCATGAATGGGGAGTAGAAGAAAAGAGATATATTCTGTAGCGACTGGGGTCACTTTTGCTTCCTCTTCAAGCATTCTCTTACACCCATAAACAGATTAAAAGGTAAAGATTAACAAAATACTTTGCCATGTTTTACATTTCCTCACCCTCACTTTGCAAAGGCCAGTGAGTGCAGAAGGAGCAAGATGATGAACAATCAGGTCCATTGTACTGCCAGTAGCTAACACTATTTGAAACAGTCATTAAATATCATGTGAAATACTTTAAACTATTTTTGCAAGACTTGTCATGTAAAAGTGAGATGATATAAAGGCCAGCCAGGAAATTTTAAATCTATGAAAAATTAAACTGTAATGTCAGACTGTTAAAAAAAAAAGAATCTGCAAACAAAATTACCAAACCAATATGATGTATTTTGGGGCATCATTTGAAATTCCTAAACTACCAGAACTTTGGAATCAAACTTTCTCTGAAGTGTATACTTTAAAAATTTAAAAACATGAGACACAAGGAAAACTTTAATGTATTAGTTTATTTCAGATTTATTTCAGTCCAAAGATAAAAAAAAAAACCCAAAAATACCAAAAACTAACCAAAACAAAAGCAAAAAAAAAAAAAAAAACAAAAAAAACAAACCAAAAAAAGAACAAACATACAAATAGAAAATAACAAAAAAAAATCCCCATAAACCTACACCTTGCAAAAAACTGCATCTTGAAAATATGGTATCTAATTTGTCCCTTGTTGATAGTGGATTGAGTACAAACTTATGGATAAAGATATATTATGCCATGACTTAATTTGGAGTCCCTTGCAGAAGACATGAAACTCAAAATTTCTGGTAGTAAAACATTTAGGGAAGAAAGAGGTAGTTAAAAAATAAAAATCCATTCAATTGTTTTTGTGTGCAGCTTGCAATCTATTTGTTGTAATTAACAGAGCCTGTTTACAGAGATTAGATAATTATTCTTTTAAACCTGACTAAATAATTAACTTATGTCAAACAAATAGCACTTCATTACCAGAAAGAAATATAATTGATGTTCTGCAACCCTCAATATAACAAACATACTATTCATTCCTTAACTATTAATTCTCAAAACTCATGTTCAACAGTCAGTAATAATTAATTTACCATACCATACATGTCTTGCTAAATGTAAATTAGATCAAGTCTGATCATTACTCAGAATGTCATTGCTGGACTCCCCCAATAGAAACATCATTTTATACAGTTTGTGAGGCCAGAGGGAGAAATAACAGTTTGGGTAATGAGGACACTATCAAACTTATGCCATTTTAACTGAAAGAAAAATTAATATATGAGATCCTTACCAGACAGATTAGAAAGAAGAAAGTGACAAAAGTAATAATGTGAATACTGAAGGGACTCTTCACCTTAAATGAGCCCAGGCAAATATATTGTAGTCTCAATGATATCTAACTGAAATGCAAGAATTAAAAGATATGTGCCTACCTTGCAGAAGTAAAGCAGAAGTCATTACTGTGGTGAAGTCACCAATCCAAATAATACACGATTATGTCCCTCACTGATACAGCCAGTGCAGCTTTAAGGATCAGGAAATTTATTCAAATTATAGAATAGTGTTACTGTACTAGTATCCAAGTAGTAAACCAAAATATTTTGCACCAAACATTGTGAAAGAATTTCAGAGGGAGAGTATATTGGATGGAGCAGCTGAAAACAAAAACTTGTTGGACAAGAAGTAAAAGAAATTAGGAAAATAGGTCCAAGTATTACTCAAAACTTGTGATCTGCTAAAGCTTGTTAAGAAATTCCAAAAGGAGAAAGCTGACTTTCTTGAATGGTTCTTTGCCTTGCCATCATAGAAAACTCTTATCATTAAGCTGAAGTGATGTTTTCAATACACTGATAAGGAAACTTCAGGATATAGTATTCATCATAAATTAAATGGAAATATTTTTAGCATGATCCTTGCATATGATTGCTACAGGTTAGTATTGGAGCAAACTATAGGTATTCTTGCTCTGAAAAACTTCTGAATTCAGAACATGACAACCAGAACATACTGTTTTTTAAAGTTTTTTCTCATTAGCAGCTATATTTCTCTTGTCTGACCCCTTTGTTGACAACACTGAACAATACATGGTTACTGTAAAATAACAGATACCTCTTGGTAGTACATATATATTTTGAAACATTCTCTTTTACTTGACAAAGTATGCAGTAAAATGTGATGAATCAACAATTAATTGCCTAGGGTAACTGGGAATATTCTGAAGGGAGATTACTCTATATGTGGTATTGATTCAGTCCGTTAATCACTATATGCATGTTTCCTAGCACAGGTGCATTGGATTTATGCCTAGTTAACCACTTGGTTTGTCATGTTGTACTTAGCAGTATCAATAATGTATGTAGACATATATAATGCATGCAGACATATATATGTAGAAATATATAAACACATGTATAATCACTGTGCGATTATAGATAGAGACAAAAAAATCATAGAACCATTTAGCTTAAAAAAGACCTTTAAGATCATGTCCATCTGTAGATAAATTTATGATAAATTTGATTTTTATTGAAAAATAAACATTGTTCAAAAGTCGCTGCATAAAAAAACCCAACAAAATAACAAAAACTTCTTTCTCTTCATTCTGTTGACTCTCACATTTGTGTTTTGCAGGTTTTCTTCTTATAGTTCATTTTCCTCTGATGGCAATTGTAGTTAAAGACTCTTTGGGCCTTGTAAGGCTGGGTCATATCCAATATGTTCCCAAAGGGTCTAAGCCAGTTAAGAATCCCAAGTCCCATGGTCATAAATTAATTAGGCATTTGAATCAATAATCCTTGGGGTAGTCTTGCAATCACAGATGAGCCAATTTTAAATTTACTGGCTCAGGTACTGGTAGCAATCTAGATTTGGCACCACTGAATTTATTGCATCCTCTATTAAGTCAAATATTCCCCTGAGGATTTGAGCTTAAAAACATACTTCAGTTTTGGAACTTGCGACCAACTTTGCTTCTAAATCATTTGTGTGTGTCTTCATGAATTTTGTTCTTTATCCCTAGGCAAACTACTTTTTCTACTTTGTGGTGGCGGGTTATCCACAATGCATTTTATATGGAGGCTTTCTCTTCATAGTATCTTTCAGAGCAATTATATAGCATCGTGAACACATCTGCTTCTACTTTCTGGAGGTGAAGTCTTGCCAAGGACTCTAGTGGGCTCTCCATGAAAATATTTGCTTCTTTGTGCTCTTGTGCCATACTATGAAAGTTAGGAAAAAAGTAAACTTGTTCTTTATCTGCCAGCTAGATCCTTACCCTCAGGTGCCACGATACTTTGTAAAGTCTTTTTTTAGCTTGTATAGAAGTCAAAGATAAAACGTTTTATTTGATCCAAAGTAATTCAGTGTTCCATTGGTCTCCAGTGATCAGAAAGTAGCATGCAAAATAGGAAGTAAAATGCATTCCTTTAGGTCTTCCTCAGAAATATACACCTGCCATTGAACGGGCTGATTTGAAGATTTCAATGCTGTTACACATTTATGTAATTTAATTTTATTTTACTTTTAGACAGTAAATATCTTAGCTCATATTACAAGGAAGATGTAATGCCAGAAGAAAGGACAGAACAACAGATTAAAGGTGACCAGCTCTTGAAAATCTGAAAAACAAAGTTCTGATGAGCTCCTAAAAGATGGACCCTTTCTTCTACTATCAATTGACCCAGAACAGTCCTCAGAATCACAGAAGTTAGAAGAGATCCACAAAGATCATCAGATTCCAACTCCTGGCCCTGCACAGCATTTTCCCCAAGAGTCACACCATGTGCATCTGACTATTGCCCACATGCATCTAGAACTCTGACAGGCTGGTGCTGTGACCACTTCCCTAGGGAGCCAGTTCCTGTGCCCAAACACCCTCTGGGTGAAAAATTTTTTTCTAATATCCAATCCAACCATTCCCTCTCTCAGCCTCAGGCCATTTCCTTGGATCCTGTCACTGATCACCAGAGAAATGAGATCAGTGCCTGCCCCTCCTCTTTCCCTTAGGAGGAAGTTGCAGACTGCAGTGGGGTCTGTCCTCAGTCTCCTCTTCTCCAGGCTGAACAGATCAAGGGACCTCAGCTGCTCCTCATTCGGCTTCCCCTCAAGGCCCTTCAGCATCCTAATAGCCCTCTTTTGAGTGTTCTTTAACAGTTTAATGTATTTTTTTAAATTGTGGCACCCAAAGCTTCACACGGGACTCGAGATGAGGCAGCTCCAGCCCAGAGCAGAGCAGGACAATCCCCTCCCTTGCCTGGCTGGTGATGCTGTTCC